>OY288223.1:15186031-15816031 GCA_958449745.1 Ochropleura leucogaster | reverse complement strand
GGTGAAGACCAGCAGTGGAAGGAAGACCCTTAGATAAGTGCGTAGAATAGTTAATCATTTAAGTTTTAGGATTAAGTACCAGACTCAGGGGTTAACCCGTTCCAGAGTTACAGAGCCTCAAGTAAGCCAAGTCGCGAGAGTCAAAAACAGCAATTTGCGGTTTTTGGTAATCGTAAAAAAGCTTCAGGAGGTAATTGCCCAGACCCTATAGAGGACGCTCCATTTTCAGAAACCGCAAATTGCTCCCAGTACCGTCACCTACAGGATCCCTTTTGAAAAATATTTTTAAGACCCGAAACTTCGGTGTAAAATAAATTTCAAATTAGGGAATCCAGTTAACAAACCGCACAAAAACTGAAAAAGGCCTGTAACTCTGAAACGGCTAGTCTTAGACAAAATCTGACCCTTTTTTCGAAGCCCCCCCCCCTGACCGCCTCCCCTGGTTGGATACCTAACTATATTTGACCATCCGCACCTTGGGGCTAAATATCAACCCCCTAGGGTAAGTCACCCCTAGGTTTTAAAAATTTGTGATTTTAGTACAAAACAGTGTTTACATACCAGTAACAAGTGGCCCTCAGCCATACTATTTAGATACCACTCTTAAAATTTTGCAACCCCCTACACCCCCCCCCCCCTTGCTTTCAAAAACCACCCGATAAAATTTTTATTAAACCTCCAAAGTAGAATAGACAGAGGCCATCAGCCACAGAAACAAGTTACACCAATACCCCCCCCCCCCAACCCCTCCCCCTAACCTGACCCTGGAACCTGACCTACCACGAAGAGCTCATCAAGACCAAATAAACGAGCCCACGCACGCCAAAATCGGATCAGAGTAGACCCAGCTAGGTCAACTGGAAGATCTACTCGACAGCCCCGCGACACGGCACGGCGCGGTACGGTACAGGAATCCTATAAAACCTGATATCTCTGGAACTAGACCAGATAGGACATTTTAGACCGCGGATTCAGCCTTAGTGGTGTCGGAACGACACCACGAGGTGAAGACCACCACAGAGGTATCCATCCCCCCCACCCTTTCCCTTTTTCCTTAAAGTTCCCACCCCTAAATACCCAACGGTCTATATCTCGGGAACGAGAGGACTTAGGCCAAATCCGACCTCAAATTCAGCCTTTGTGGTGTCGAAGACACCACGGCTAAAGCCGCACACGAGGTACCCTCCCCCCCCAGTTTGGACCCCCCCGCCCCTTTCCTTTTTCCAAAAACAAAACGGCCCATATCTCGGGAACGAGAGGACGTAGAGCAATTCCGACCTCAAAATCAGCCTTTGTGGTGTCGTAGACACCACGGCTAAAGCCGCACACGAGGAACCCTCCCCCCCAGTTTGGACCCCCCCCCCCACCCCCTTTAGACAAAAACACTGTTTTGTTTTTCCTTGTTTTTTCTTTGTAGTAACTAAGATAGCTGTAATATTTGGACTGCGGACTGGTACTGCCCGACTTTGACTCCCCATTTACAGGATTAAATCGGACCCACGACAAGCAACACACACCCCTCTATACAGGGAAGACCACAGACAAACCGCCTTGGTTGAAATATTACTTTATTTACATACTTTTAATTTTAACTTTTTATATTATTTTATTTACCATCTTGACAACTTTCCCCTTTCCTTTTTGCCGTGCCCTATACACACGAGCGTGACACAACACACTTCAGTAACCATAAGGAGCTTAAGCGTTAAAAATGGTTCTCGGACTCCGCACCCCAGTAGCCAAGCCAACGCAAGCGTCCACGTCGCCTACCCAACCGGGAAACCAGGGGCCTTCTGGAACGCGCGAGGCGCCGAAGGGGATAGCCCTGACGTACGGTAGGAAAAACACTGTTCAAGGAACCCTAGCGGAAACAGTGGAAACGCCACCGTCGTCGACGGCAGGAACCTCCGGTGCCGTCGCTCGCACCACCACTCCCAGCCCCGCAGGCCCAACTGGGCAAGCGCTGGACGCTGCAAAGACTTTCATCAGGAGGCCAGAGCGTAAAAGAAGGTCCGTGGACAATATGGAGACGTACAAGAGACAGACAGATACGTACACAGCTTTGTCCAATGACAGTCTTCTCCAGGAGGTCATGAAAACTTTCGAGGACATCCCATCCCGAGTCAAAGACTACCCTCAGATGAGGAAGGACATAAAGATTTTCCTGGAGACCCAGTCGGACAAAAGCCTACGTATCCTGTTTGAACTCAGCAAACGTATTAAGTGCCTAGAAACGAAGTCCAAATCGGTTCCGCCCACTAAGACCAACACCACGCCCACACCGTCCAATTTACCGGACGAAGTAATAGAAAGGCTCGAGAAAGTGGAGGCGAATATTAATTCTCGAATAATTGACCTGGAGATGAGTGTCAAAAAAGGCCTCGAGGATTTGACCGAGCACCACACCGAGAACGGTGCCGACGTCATCGACAAGGTCATCGATAAGATCGACGAGGTCAGCCTCAAGATCGACGTTGTCCAAGAGAGCATAAACCATACGATAGAAGGGGTGAAGGTCGTAGGTCGCGCTGCGGTTGCTCTCGAGGACAAAATCGGTGACGTTGCCGGTGAGGTCGCCGCCGGCTCGGAGAGGATGCGGGAGGCCTTTAGAGGCGAGGCAAGCGACACCAAATCATACGCCGACGTTACGGCAGCCAAACCAGGGCGTCGGCCGGCACTTCATTCCATGGCGGTCACCCTCGAAGGCAGCCTGGAAACTGCTGACGAGGTGCTCGCCAGGGTGAAGGAGGCGGTCGACGCCAGGGGAACTGGCCTAAAAATAAGCAAAGTCCGTAAGGCAAAAAACCAGACAATCATCCTGGGCTGTGACACAGAGGCGGAGCTTAAAAGAGTTAGGGAGAGGATAGAAAGCCGGGGTAAAGGGTTATTAGCAGCGCCCATGAAAAATAAAAACCCACTCGTCGTCCTCAAGGATGTCTTCTTGGACAGTAACGACGACGAGATGGTAAGGGCGCTCTACTCCCAAAACGAAAACATTTTCAGGGATTTAGATGATGAAGAAAGGGAAATGGCCATCAAATTTAAAAAGAGGACTAGAAACCCTAAAACAGCACACGTCGTCGTCCAGGTCAGACCCAAGGTATGGCAGAGGATGACGGAGGCTGGGGCTCTTTACCTGGATCTGCAAAGAGTCAGGGTGGAGGACCAGTCGCCGCTCATACAGTGCACGAAATGCCTAGCGTTCGGCCACGGTCGGAAATTTTGCACTGAGAGTGTGGACAGATGCAGTCACTGTGGAGGACCGCACCTACGCGAAAAGTGCGTGGAATTTATTGCGGGAAATGAACCGCAGTGCTGCAACTGCTCACACTCAAAGCATCAGAGGACCGACCACAACGCATTCAGCGTGGAGTGCCCGGTCCGCAAAAAATGGGACTACCTGGCTCGGACGACGACGGCGTACGCTTAGACTGCTCCCCGAGGTACACGTCACACACGCAAAACACACGCCAACTCACACAAGAACATACATAACACACACAGGAACTCACACAGGAACACACATAGGAACTCACACAGGAACACACACGGGAACTCACACAGGAACATACACAACACACACAGGAACTCACACAGGAACACACACAGGAACTCACATAAGAACATACATAATGCACACAAGAACACACACAGAAACACACCAATACAGCAACACAAACTGGGAGTACAGAAGAAAAGTGGAGTATAACTACGAAATGAAGGCTACACGGAAACCAGAAAACAACAAAAAACACGGATATATAGAGTATATAATAAATATATACGCATATATCAAAAACACACGCAAAACACCAAACACGCACACTAAACAAACCACAAAAACGCTTAGAATAAAAAACAAAATAGATTAAGAAAAGACAATAATTATGTATATCATAAGTATATATTTATATTATTGCCGCAACTTAAAAAAGAAAATAAATATTTCAACAAAGGCAAAAAACCACACAAAACCTTGAAGCAGTCCAAATTAAGCAGGTCCAAATCTTGGTTAACAAAAACCCTAAAACTGTGCTAGCAAATAAGAAAAATGAAAAACTGTATTAGAAAATAAGTAGTTAAGTACAAGATAAACCACTTACTGTAATAAAAATAGAAAAAAGTTTTGTAAGAAAATATTGTAGACACCTAACCTAGAAATTAGTAAAACAATAAAACACGTGTATTAACATAAAATAGAATTAAGATAATATAACTAATGTCCACTAAGTATATAACTATTATATTAGAGCATAGAATAAATAAAACTTGTATAAGAGAATATACTGAATAAGAAATAAAATTAAGAAAGAATGTAAAACCCTACAATGTAAAAAACTTGTATAAGAAAATATAGTAAGTAAGAAATAATATTAAGAAAGAATGTAAAACCCTACAATGTAAAATAAACAACTTTTGTGTACCTAAAACCCTAATAAAGAAACATAAAAATAAACAGTAGTTAGAATAGCGGGAGTCCCACCCGGCAAAGAATGAATGGATGTGCAAAAGAAAGATACAGTATGAAGCATGAAAGTGCGAGAGGAATAAACGCGAGAACTGGAATGAATGAGTAATTAGAATTCTAAGAGCCCTTTTTATGAAAGGGGAAAAGCAAAAAAAAAAAAAAAAAAAAAAAAAAAAAAAAAAAAAAAAAACCTAACCTAACCTAACCTAACCTAACCTAACCTAACCTAACCTAACCTAACCTAACCTAACCTAACCTAACCTAACCTAACCTAACCTAACCTAACCTAACCTAACCTAACCTAACCTAACCTAACCTAACCTAACCTAACCTAACCTAACCTAACCTAACCTAACCTAACCTAACCTAACCTAACCTAACCTAACCTAACCTAACCTAACCTAACCTAACCTAACCTAACCTAACCTAACCTAACCTAACCTAACCTAACCTAACCTAACCTAACCTAACCTAACCTAACCTAACCTAACCTAACCTAACCTAACCTAACCTAACCTAACCTAACCTAACCATCGATATCTTTCTTATTTAGGGTCCGATTTTGAAGCTGTTTTCAGCTATTTTAGACAAAACTAGGCTTCCGCTTAGTACCTGACCGGTTTGCACCCCGTTGTACGCACCCTTGAAAAACTTCCCTTAGAAAACACACATTTTTAATAATTTTCATTTTAAAAAGTCAAAATCTACGTTGTTTTCAAAATTTTTGTTTTTGTTTCAGTAGATTATAGTTGCAATAGTGCTCATCCTTCATCCCTGAAATTTGGTCCGCGATCCGTGTACCCAAATTCAGGCTGGGGGTTGTTTTTCGAAATTTTTTGCTCAAAAACTAGGTTTTTTGACCATAACCCAAAATTTTTGTTCTTACCACAGCAAGTTTTATTCCATAATCGGCTAGCCCGCGCGGAGACGCGTCTCTGGACACCTCGGTCGAGGGCCTAGCTCGAAATAAAAATCCCCGCCCACCCACCCTATAGTGTATAGGAAGGCTGGGGTGGTCGGTAGTCATATTTTTATTTCATTCAATTTAGCTTCTTTAACCTCTGTTTTATATATTTTTCGCTTTTAGAAAGGTTTTTAAGGGTAAAAGGGCTCAAAATCGACATCTTATTATTATTTTGACCTAGTTGCTAAGGCTTTTTAGTTATTTTAACTGACAATATTTAATTATACAACTCTGTGTTACTTGTTTGTCTTAAATTCTTATTATATTTCTGTGTTACCCCCCTTTACAGGGACACAGAAGTACCAAGTGTCCTGTTCTCTCTGTTTTTAAAAGATATTTTTACTTTGACCTCCTCTTTACAGGGGCATATTTTTAACCGTTTTTAACATGTTTCGCACCCCATCCAGCAGCGTGAAGACTCTTAGGTCGCGTAGCTCATCGCGTTCGCCGGAGAAAGTGGGGCTTTCGTCTGCTATTGCGAGAAGGAGAATCTCCTTCGGAGACAAATCTCCTTCCGCCACGCAAGAGAGCTCTGCTGTCCCGGCAGCGCGCTTAGCTACTGCGGATTACTCTCGCCCGCTCAAGAAGCCTGAGGCCGGGTACCCCAGTCGCACTGCGGAGGCGAGAGCTTGCCTGAGCAAGGCTAAGGTCAACTTGGGCAACTCTCGCAACCTCAAGGCCGAGATTAAGACTGCGGTGCTCGAAGCCATAAACAGGCTTTTTGAGCTGGTGAAAGAGTCAGAGCGGGACAGGGCCCCTCTCGCGCCTTCAGCCGTACCGGTTTCCGCGCCCGCTGCTGACCCCAGTCCCCAACCCATCCCCACCGAAATCCTTGCAGGCCAGGCTGAGCTCCTTAACACCCTAAAGGAGCATATCTCGGAGTTAAAGGACAACTCCGAGAAACTCGAGAGACTCCGAGACAGTCTGGCCAGCAGGGAAACTGTTGGAGAGACCACCTACGCGAGTGTTGCGGCTGTCACCAAGAGCCAAACCGGGGCTCAGGCCCTGGAGCGTACGACGCTTCACTCCGTGGTTGTCTCCTCAACACAGGAGATGGATACGGCGGATGAAATTCTTGAAAGGGTGAGGAAAGCGGCGGACGCGAAGGAGGGCTGGGTGCGCGTTGAGCGGGTCAGGAAAGCGAAAGACCAACGGGTTATAATGGGGTGCGCTACTAGGGATGAGAGAACCAAACTTAAAGCGCGATTACAGGCAGCCGGAGAAAACCTCGTCGTCGAGGAAGTGAAAAATCGAGACCCACTTCTGGTTCTTAGGGACGTGCTGTTGGTACACAGTGACGATGAAGTGCTGAAGGCCCTTAAGAACCAGAACCGGGAGATATTTCACGGCCTCGAGGACGAGGACCACAGAATGAGCATTAAGTATAGACGTAAGACTAGGAACCCGCACGTGAATAGCATTGTGCTGAGTGTCAACCCAGCAATCTGGAGGAGGGCACTCGAAGGAGGCAAGCTTCGCATTGACCTCCAGAGAGTGCGCGTCGAAGATCAGACGCCTCTGGTGCAGTGTACCCGCTGCCTGGCATACGGGCACGGCAAACGCTTGTGCACGGAGCCAGCCGATCTGTGCAGCCATTGCGGTGGCCCACACCTCAATGCGGACTGCCCGGTCAGACAGATCGGCGAAGCAGCGGCGTGCGTTAATTGCACCAGAGCCAAGCTGGGGGAGCATCAGCACAATGCATTCAGCAACGATTGCCCGGTACGTCGGAAGTGGGACGCATTCGCTAGAGCATCAATTGCATACTGCTAAAGTTGTCGATGCGCCCACTTCCGTGTACACAGAGATTACTGACTCGACACAACCAGGAAGCAGACGCAAAAAACAGGCCACTGGGGTTGGCTCAGTGGAAACCGAAAACTGGAGTCGCTTTCGTAAGAAAGTGGCTGGAGTTATGCTGGACAGTGAGTCAACTCTAGTGGACTTGTCAAGTTGTGTCGAATCCGGAAAATTTCTGACAAACGATAAAAAATCAAAAATTTCAAACATTAATAACTTAAATTCTAAAATACAATCATGATAAATAATTATATATTAGATATATGGATTACCTATCATGCAAATAAATTTATGATGACAACAAAAAACCACTTTAAATATTGTAAAAGAAATAAAGTAAACTAACAAATAAAATATATTAAAAACTGTAGAATACGGGTATCGAAAATATAAGGGTTAGTACAGGATTAGAAATAGATACAAAATGAAAACAAAAATAATACTAAGTTCGTCAAAAGAGTTTATCAATATTATACATAATAGTCATAAAATCGTTCACAAAATATTAGTACAATTCATATTAAAATTAAATGTTATATATGATAAATAATAAGATTAAATAAAAAAGGAAACACTTCAGCGTTATTATAAAAGTTAATAAAATATTGAGAAAAGAAACGCGACAAATGTGGTTCTCCGGCCACCAAACAACATGATTAAGTCAAAAATTGAGGTGTTAAGGTCTCTGATCATGTTAGAGGGACACTTGGAAAGGCAGGAGTGGTTTTTAGTCGGTTCGAGTCCGACACTACCTCGACTGTCTCACTACTCGTGAGGCAGTCGAGGTGTCCGTGGGGATTTCCCACTCCTGCCACAAAAAAAAAAAAAAAAAAAAAAAAAAAAAAAAAAAAAAAAAAAATAACCTAACCTAACCTAACCTAACCTAACCTAACCTAACCTAACCTAACCTAACCTAACCTAACCTAACCTAACCTAACCTAACCTAACCTAACCTAACCTAACCTAACCTAACCTAACCTAACCTAACCTAACCTAACCTAACCTAACCTAACCTAACCTAACCTAACCTAACCTAACCTAACCTAACCTAACCTAACCTAACCTAACCTAACCTAACCTAACCTAACCTAACCTAACCTAACCTAACCTAACCTAACCTAACCTAACCTAACCTAACCTAACCTAACCTAACCTAACCTAACCTAACCTAACCTAACCTAACCTAACCTAACCTAACCTAACCTAACCTAACCTAACCTAACCTAACCTAACCTAACCTAACCTAACCTAACCTAACCTAACCTAACCTAACCTAACCTAACCTAACCTAACCTAACCTAACCTAACCTAACCTAACCTAACCTAACCTAACCTAACCTAACCTAACCTAACCTAACCTAACCTAACCTAACCTAACCTAACCTAACCTAACCTAACCTAACCTAACCTAACCTAACCTAACCTAACCTAACCTAACCTAACCTAACCTAACCTAACCTAACCTAACCTAACCTAACCTAACCTAACCTAACCTAACCTAACCTAACCTAACCTAACCTAACCTAACCTAACCTAACCTAACCTAACCTAACCTAACCTAACCTAACCTAACCTAACCTAACCTAACCTAACCTAACCTAACCTAACCTAACCTAACCTAACCTAACCTAACCTAACCTAACCTAACCTAACCTAACCTAACCTAACCTAACCTAACCTAACCTAACCTAACCTAACCTAACCTAACCTAACCTAACCTAACCTAACCTAACCTAACCTAACCTAACCTAACCTAACCTAACCTAACCTAACCTAACCTAACCTAACCTAACCTAACCTAACCTAACCTAACCTAACCTAACCTAACCTAACCTAACCTAACCTAACCTAACCTAACCTAACCTAACCTAACCTAACCTAACCTAACCTAACCTAACCTAACCTAACCTAACCTAACCTAACCTAACCTAACCTAACCTAACCTAACCTAACCTAACCTAACCTAACCTAACCTAACCTAACCTAACCTAACCTAACCTAACCTAACCTAACCTAACCTAACCTAACCTAACCTAACCTAACCTAACCTAACCTAACCTAACCTAACCTAACCTAACCTAACCTAACCTAACCTAACCTAACCTAACCTAACCTAACCTAACCTAACCTAACCTAACCTAACCTAACCTAACCTAACCTAACCTAACCTAACCTAACCTAACCTAACCTAACCTAACCTAACCTAACCTAACCTAACCTAACCTAACCTAACCTAACCTAACCTAACCTAACCTAACCTAACCTAACCTAACCTAACCTAACCTAACCTAACCTAACCTAACCTAACCTAACCTAACCTAACCTAACCTAACCTAACCTAACCTAACCTAACCTAACCTAACCTAACCTAACCTAACCTAACCTAACCTAACCTAACCTAACCTAACCTAACCTAACCTAACCTAACCTAACCTAACCTAACCTAACCTAACCTAACCTAACCTAACCATCGATAACTTTTTTGTTTAGGGTCCGATTTTCAAGCTGTTTTCAGCTAATTTAGACTAAACTAGGCAACCGCTTAGTAACTGACAACTTTGCACCCTGTCGCACGCACCCTGAAAAACTTCCCTTAGACAAACACATATTTTTAATAATTTACATATTCAAAATTCAAAATCTACTTTGTTTTCAAAATTTTTGTTCTTGTTTCAGTAGATTATAGTTACAATAGTACTCATCCTTCATCCCTGAAATTTGGTCCGCGATCCGTGTACCCAAGTTCAGGTTGGGGGTTGATTTTCAAAATTTTTTGCTCAAAAACTAGGTTTTTTGACCATAACTCAAAATTTTTGTTCCACCGACAGTAAGTTTTATTTCATAATCGGCTAGCCCGCGCGGAGACGCGTCCCTGGACACCTCGGTCGAGGGTCTAGCTCAAAATAAAACTGTTTGTTTTTTCATAATAGTCAATTTCTCATAAACGTTATAAGTACCAAAATCCACCTAAGGGAACACAAAAATTATAAAAGTATCGATAACTTTTTTGTTTAGGGTCCGATTTTCAAGCTGTTTTCAGCTAATTTAGACTAAACTAGGCAACCGCTTAGTAACTGACAACTTTGCACCCTGTCGCACGCACCCTGAAAAACTTCCCTTAGACAAACACATATTTTTAATAATTTACATATTCAAAATTCAAAATCTACTTTGTTTTCAAAATTTTTGTTCTTGTTTCAGTAGATTATAGTTACAATAGTACTCATCCTTCATCCCTGAAATTTGGTCCGCGATCCGTGTACCCAAGTTCAGGTTGGGGGTTGATTTTCAAAATTTTTTGCTCAAAAACTAGGTTTTTTGACCATAACTCAAAATTTTTGTTCCACCGACAGTAAGTTTTATTTCATAATCGGCTAGCCCGCGCGGAGACGCGTCCCTGGACACCTCGGTCGAGGGTCTAGCTCAAAATAAAACTGTTTGTTTTTTCATAATAGTCAATTTCTCATAAACGTTATAAGTACCAAAATCCACCTAAGGGAACACAAAAATTATAAAAGTATCGATAACTTTTTTGTTTAGGGTCCGATTTTCAAGCTGTTTTCAGCTAATTTAGACTAAACTAGGCAACCGCTTAGTAACTGACAACTTTGCACCCTGTCGCACGCACCCTGAAAAACTTCCCTTAGACAAACACATATTTTTAATAATTTACATATTCAAAATTCAAAATCTACTTTGTTTTCAAAATTTTTGTTCTTGTTTCAGTAGATTATAGTTACAATAGTACTCATCCTTCATCCCTGAAATTTGGTCCGCGATCCGTGTACCCAAGTTCAGGTTGGGGGTTGATTTTCAAAATTTTTTGCTCAAAAACTAGGTTTTTTGACCATAACTCAAAATTTTTGTTCCACCGACAGTAAGTTTTATTTCATAATCGGCTAGCCCGCGCGGAGACGCGTCCCTGGACACCTCGGTCGAGGGTCTAGCTCAAAATAAAACTGTTTGTTTTTTCATAATAGTCAATTTCTCATAAACGTTATAAGTACCAAAATCCACCTAAGGGAACACAAAAATTATAAAAGTATCGATAACTTTTTTGTTTAGGGTCCGATTTTCAAGCTGTTTTCAGCTAATTTAGACTAAACTAGGCAACCGCTTAGTAACTGACAACTTTGCACCCTGTCGCACGCACCCTGAAAAACTTCCCTTAGACAAACACATATTTTTAATAATTTACATATTCAAAATTCAAAATCTACTTTGTTTTCAAAATTTTTGTTCTTGTTTCAGTAGATTATAGTTACAATAGTACTCATCCTTCATCCCTGAAATTTGGTCCGCGATCCGTGTACCCAAGTTCAGGTTGGGGGTTGATTTTCAAAATTTTTTGCTCAAAAACTAGGTTTTTTGACCATAACTCAAAATTTTTGTTCCACCGACAGTAAGTTTTATTTCATAATCGGCTAGCCCGCGCGGAGACGCGTCCCTGGACACCTCGGTCGAGGGTCTAGCTCAAAATAAAACTGTTTGTTTTTTCATAATAGTCAATTTCTCATAAACGTTATAAGTACCAAAATCCACCTAAGGGAACACAAAAATTATAAAAGTATCGATAACTTTTTTGTTTAGGGTCCGATTTTCAAGCTGTTTTCAGCTAATTTAGACTAAACTAGGCAACCGCTTAGTAACTGACAACTTTGCACCCTGTCGCACGCACCCTGAAAAACTTCCCTTAGACAAACACATATTTTTAATAATTTACATATTCAAAATTCAAAATCTACTTTGTTTTCAAAATTTTTGTTCTTGTTTCAGTAGATTATAGTTACAATAGTACTCATCCTTCATCCCTGAAATTTGGTCCGCGATCCGTGTACCCAAGTTCAGGTTGGGGGTTGATTTTCAAAATTTTTTGCTCAAAAACTAGGTTTTTTGACCATAACTCAAAATTTTTGTTCCACCGACAGTAAGTTTTATTTCATAATCGGCTAGCCCGCGCGGAGACGCGTCCCTGGACACCTCGGTCGAGGGTCTAGCTCAAAATAAAAAATCCCCGCCCACCCGCCCATTGGTCTATAGGAAGGTAGAACTTGACGAATCGGCAAAATATTTTATTTTATTTTTAGCGTCTGTATCTTTTTCTGGCGTGTTAAAAGTTAGTTTACAGGGTTTTTGACCAAAAAATTTTAAAATTTGACAAGCCAATTGGCTAGACAAAAGCCCTATTTATTGTAGGGCTTAAAAAATTATAATTTTATTTTATTTTACCGTATTTTAATCACATTTTAATATTATTATAATCGTTTTAATCTCAGCTTTATATTATTATTATCGTTTTAATCCCATTTTAATTTTATTCCAATATATGTATACTAATCTTTTGTAAATAATTTGATTTCATAAAAATTTTGTCGTCTGAGTCCCCCTTTTACAGGGACTCAGTCTTTATTAGTTAATTTGACTTGATTCTGTATCCCCCATTTACAGGGATTCAGATCACGTGTCCCCTGACAATATAGTTTTGTTTGTGCGGAAGTGCTTGCTGCGTGATGTTCGGATTCAGAACACCCGTTACGAAGGCGAACGTTGTGGAGGAGACAACAGCGGTGGAGGAAACCTGCCCAGTACAGGCGGGCCCCTCAGTTCGGCGCAGTATTGGCGAGTGGGAAGCGGAGAGACAAAAACCGGGGCAACCTGGTAAAACTACACCACCCCCAGTAGAAACACCCGCAACCACTTCTCCCAAGAAGACGCTCGTGCCCAGTCCCTCCAAACCCAAGCCAAAAGCCACATCTACGCGGCAAGTAAGGTTGGACGATCCTAAGCAGCCTGAGAGAGCCCTGCAGAGCTCGCCCCGGGAAATGCCACCCGTGAGGTATGTAAATAGAACCACGGAGGCAAAGGCGTGTCTCTGCAGCGCCAAGATTCAATTGGACAGCTCTCGTAATCTCAAGAAAGAGATAAAGGACGCCCTAACTAAAGCAGTCGAAAGACTCTACCAGTTAGTAAAGGAAGGAGAGAGCGAGAGAGCGAAAAGACCCGGAGAGGCAGTCGAACCCGAAGAGGCCCCCAGGGACCTGAGGCCGACTTCGAATGCAACGACGGAGCTCATGAAGCAGCTCACTGAGAACCTTCAGCAGCATAAACAGGCGCTGGAGGAGTGCCAGCTGCACACACGGGCTCTGTCGGAGCAACTCCAGCAGGCCCCGCGCTTTATCGCAGGACAGGGACCCTCGTTCGCGGAGATGGCCGCTGCCGTCCCAAGGCAGAAACTCCAAGAGCCCCTTCACTCGGTGGTCGTGTCATCGGTCGATGACAAGGACACCGGGGAGGAGGTTATTGTGAAGCTTAGGACGGCCATAGACGCCAGGAACGAGGGTACCAGGGTAGATAGGCTGCGGAAAGTTAGGGACCAAAAGGTCGTGGTTGGCTTCAGGACCAAGGAAGAACAGACACGGGTGGCTGAGCGGATCAGGAAGGCAGGAAACCTAGTGGTGGAAGAGGTTAAAAATAAGGATCCGCTCATAATAATGAAAGATGTCCTCTCCTGCCACTCAGATGAGGAGGTCACCGACGCGTTAAAGCGTCAGAACGCCCACCTGATCGGGGACTTACCTGCAGGCGATGTGAGGATGGGGGTGAAGTACCGTCGCAGGACACGGAACCCCCACATGAGCCACATCATCCTGCAGGTGTCTCCGTCAGTGTGGCAGAGCTTAACAGCGGCGGGTCGAGTGCACATTGACTTGCAGCGGGTGCGGGTGCAGGACCAGTCACCGCTGATCCAGTGCACCCGCTGCTTGCGTTTCGGCCACGGTCGCAAACTGTGCACGGAACCCGCCGACCTCTGCACACACTGTGGTGACCCTCATCTGAGAGCCGACTGCCCCTCACGGATAGCTGCTGAACCTCCCAAGTGCAGGAACTGTGCCATGGCAAAGCTGGGCGGGACAGAGCACAACGCCTTCGACAGCGCGTGCCCAATTCGCGTTAAGTGGGACGCATTGGCGCGGCTGTCGGTGGCGTATTGCTAAGGGCAAGCCAACGGAAACAGCCAGCAGGGACTCATCCTGGGATTCCCGAACACACCCGAGTGCTTGCAAGAGTTACCAGGTGATCCAAGCGAATCTGCAGCGAAAGAACCTAGCAACCCAAGAACTCATGTTAGTGGCTAGTGAGCGGAGGGTTGCGTTCGCATTGCTCCAGGAGCCGTATGTGGGTGGGGTCAAAAGGATGAGAGACTACCGGGGAGCGAGAGTCTACCAGTGCGCTGAACAAGGAGATGGAACTGTGAAGGCGGCGATAGCCGTCTTTGATCACGACCTAGATGTGACACAGTGTCCGAAACTCACCACCAACAACATCGTGGTGGTGAGGATCCGTACCAGCGCCTGGGAAATCGCAGTAGTCTCCTTCTACTTTGAACCAGACCGCCCCATACAGCCATACCTGGGGCAACTCCTGCGGATTCGTGAGGAAATAAGCCCCACTAGGATACTCATGGGCGGCGACGCCAACGCCAAGAGCACCTGGTGGGGTAGCCTGGTGACTGACACCAAGGGTGAGGACATGTCGGGAACCCTGGACGACATGGGCATGCAGGTACTCAACGTCGGCAACACCCCGACCTTCGACACCGTCAGAGGTAACACCTTGTACAGCAGCTTCGTCGATGTCACATTCTGCTCGACGGAGTTGCTGGACCTGGTGGAGGACTGGCGGGTCGAGGAAGGTATCACGAGCTCGGACCATAACGGTATAGTATTTAAAATCAATTTACAAAAATCGAAAGGATGTAGCATAAACAGAACAACAAGACTGTACAATACAAAAAAGGCGAATTGGAGCCAATTTCGTGAGAAATTGGCCCAATTAGAAGCTAACGCAAATTTAAATTCAAATAAAATTAGGGAAATAAATAACAAAACCGATCTAGAGTTGAACGTTGACAAATTTATTAAAAATATTACAGTTACTTGTGACCAAACATTGGCAAAATTCAAAAATACCGAAACAGTTGCTATACCGTGGTGGTCCAAAGAGCTCCGTGATTTGATGTCGGAGGTGAATACCCGGAGACGCCGCATCCGATGCGCTGCACCTGTCCGCAGACAAAAAGTCATCGATGAGTACCTGCATGCAAAAGCAAAATATGAGTCTCTTGCCAAAAAGGCACAGACGGAGGGATGGAAGGGGTTCTGCGAAAAACAGGACAAGGAAGGAATGTGGGAAGGAATTTATAGGGTCATAGGACGGACCGCCAAAAGACACGAGGACTTGCCGTTGGTGAAGGATGGGGTGCCACTGAGCGCACAACAATCGGCCGAGCTGCTGGCTGAGACCTTCTACCCCGAGGACCTTGTAGAGGGTGAAACTGTTGACCACCGTCGGACACGAGAAGCGGCCAGTCGTGTAAACGAGTGGGCGCATGATGAAAAACATGACCCGCCGTTTACACTTCTGGAGCTGAAAACCGCGGTGGAAAGTTTTAACCCAAAAAAGGCCCCCGGTGCGGACGGTCTCACGGCCGATATTTGTGCCCAGGCTATTTCCCGGGACCCAGGGACGTTCCTTGCACTGGCCAACAAGTGCTTGGAGCATGGACACTTCCCTGGGGCCTGGAAGGTGGCCACGGTGATAGTCCTCCGAAAGCCCGGCAAAGACTCTTACACCACCCCTAAATCGTACAGGCCGATCGGCCTCCTACCAGTCTTTGGCAAAACGCTCGAGAAGATGCTCGTAGCAAGACTGAAATGGCACCTGATCCCGCGGTTTAGTACTCGCCAGTTTGGTTTTATGCCCCAGAAGAGCACCGAGGACTCCCTCTACACAATGATACAACACATCAAGGGGAAGCTAAGTGAAAAGAAGCTGATCACTGTTGTGTCGTTGGATATAGAGGGAGCCTTCGATAGCGCATGGTGGCCGGCCATCAGGACCAGACTGGCTGAGGAAAAGTGCCCGGTGAACCTAAGAAGGTTAGTAGACAGCTACTTGACTGGTAGGAGCGTCCGCGTAAGGTACGCAGGGGCCGAGTGTCGTAGAGACACGAACAAGGGGTGTGTGCAGGGGTCCATTGGCGGTCCGATCCTGTGGAACCTGATCCTGGATCCCCTATTGAAGGGGCTGGAGGCGAGGGGTGACCACTGCCAGGCGTTCGCCGATGATGTTGTGATGATCTTCGACGGTGACACAGCCTTGGAAGTCCAGACGCAAGCCAATGCCGCCCTCGAGTATGTTCGGGTGTGGGGCAACCGAAATAAGCTAAAGTTTGCACCACACAAAACTTGTGCAATGGTGATCACCAAAAAGCTTAAGTACGATGTCCCACTCCTGAGCATGGGCGGGGTAGACATTGGCATGTCTAAGGAGATCAAGGTACTGGGGCTCACCGTCGACCACCAGCTTACTTTCAACTCCCACGTCGCTAACGTTTGCAGAAAAGCTGTGAACATTTACAAACAGCTGGCACGAGCGGCAAAAGTAAGCTGGGGCCTTCACCCGGAGATCATCCACACCATCTACACGGCAGCAGTGGAGCCAATAATCATGTACGCGGCGAGCGCATGGGCGCCGGCAGCTAAAAAGATTGGAGTGCAGAAAAGCCTCAACACGGTCCAGCGAGGCTTCGCGCAGAAGCTCTGCAAATCCTACCGCACTGTATCGCTAAACGCGTCCCTGGTGCTGGCTGGGATACTCCCACTCGACCTCCGAATACAGGAAGCAGCCGCACTGTATGAGGCAAAGAGGGGGGTGCCGCAGCTGGCACTGGCGGGCAGGGAGGTGGAACGTGTGGTGGCGTTTGCGGAGACTCCGCACCCGGCGAAACATACGGCCATGGAGTTCGTGTGCCTGGAAAACCAGTCATTCGTGGACACCCACAATACCCAAGCAGTTAGGTTTTTCACCGACGGCAGCAAGATTGACGGTAAGGTTGGAGCAGCGCTGTCACTTTGGGACGGTGCTGCCGAGATCAAGTCCGTCAAGCTTAGCCTGCCGTCGTACTGCACGGTGTACCAGGCGGAACTCCTGGCCATATGCGTAGCCACGCGCGAAACCCTAAAACGCGGGGAGGGGACCTTCGGAATCTACAGTGACTCGAGGGCCGCACTGCAGACAGTTACGAACCAGGGTTCCCTCCACGCGCTGGCCGTGGAGGCGAGAGCGAACATGAGCGCGGCTTTATCCCAGAACAAAGCTGTGTCTTTGTTTTGGGTAAAAGCACACGCCGGGCTAGAGGGAAATGAGCGCGCAGACCACCTCGCAAAGGAGGCTGCACTCCGGTCTAGGAAGAGGCCGGACTATGACCGCTGTCCGGTTTCATTCGTCAAGCGGCAGATCCGCTTGGGGTCGCTTGACGAATGGAACCGAAGGTACCAGAATGGCGAAACGGCCTCAGTAACAAAAATGTTCTTCCCAAATGCGATCGACGCCCACAAGATTGTGCTGAGAATCAAACCAGCCGGTGTTCTGACACAAATCTTAACAGGGCACGGTGGGTTCTCCGAATACCTGCACCGTTTCAAGTGTAAGGAGAGCCCATCGTGTATCTGTGAACCGGATGCGGTGGAGTCGGTCGCCCATATTCTGTTGGAATGCCCAATATTTGGGAGAGAAAGATTTGATGTAGAGGAAAGACTGCAGACGGCCATAACCAAATTCACAATAAAAAATATTATGTCAGTAAACAAAAACCGAAAGATATTTCTAGAATACTGCGAAAACGTTGCAAAATTAGTTATAAAAAGAAACAAAGAAAACTAAAACACAAAGTTTAGTAATTTAAATTCCATGATTTTTCTTTATTAAATTTCATGCTTTTTTAAATATAGTCGTTTCTCTTCTAGAACAGATATTTAAATACAAGCATAGAATAACACGAAATATTATATTATTATATTATAAATAAAATGAAAAATTAAAATTGTTATAATCCATTTGATTTTAAAACTAATTTATTATTATTATTATTTATTATATCTTTTAAAATTCTTAAAACAGCAGTAAAATCAGCAAATATCCAACTAAGGTCTCTGACCATGTCAGAGGGACACGAGCAGAGCAGGAGGGTGGTTTTAGTCGGTTCGAGTCCGACACTACCTCGACTGTCTCTCAATATGTGAGACAGTCGAGGTGTCCGTGGGGATTTCCCCCTCCTGCCAAAACAATAAAAAAAAAAAAAAAAAAAAAAACCTAACCTAACCTAACCTAACCTAACCTAACCTAACCTAACCTAACCTAACCTAACCTAACCTAACCTAACCTAACCTAACCTAACCTAACCTAACCTAACCTAACCTAACCTAACCTAACCTAACCTAACCTAACCTAACCTAACCTAACCTAACCTAACCTAACCTAACCTAACCTAACCTAACCTAACCTAACCTAACCTAACCTAACCTAACCTAACCTAACCTAACCTAACCTAACCTAACCTAACCTAACCTAACCTAACCTAACCTAACCTAACCTAACCTAACCACCCGGAGATCATCCACACCATTTACACGGCAGCAGTGGAGCCGATTATTCTATACGCGGCAAGCGCCTGGGCGCCGGCAGCCGCAAAGATCGGAGTGCAGAAAAGCCTTAACACGGTCCAACGAGGTTTCGCGCAAAAGCTCTGTAAGTCCTACCGCACCGTTTCGCTGAATGCGTCCCTGGTGCTGGCTGGGATACTCCCACTTGACCTCCGAATACAGGAGGCAGCCGCTCTGTACGAGGCAAAGAGAGGGGTTCCACAGCCGGCACTGGCGGGCAGGGAGGTGGAGCGGGTGGTGGCATTTACGGAGACACCACACCCGGCGAAACATATGGCTATGGAGTTCGTGTGCCTGGAAGACCGGACACATGTAGACATCCACAACAGACAAGCAGTCAGATTTTTCACAGACGGCAGCAAGATCGAGGGCAAGGTCGGAGCAGCACTGTCACTTTGGGACGGCGCTGCCGAGATCAAGTCCGTCAAACTAAGCTTGCCGTCGTACTGCACGGTCTACCAGGCGGAACTCTTGGCCATATGCGTAGCCACGCGCGAAATCCTAAAACGTAAAGAGGGAACCTTTGGAATCTATAGTGACTCAAAGGCCGCACTACAGTCAGTCACAAACCAAGGTTCCCTCCACGCGCTGGCCGTGGAGGCGAGAGCGAATGTGGGCGCGGCTTTATCGCAGAACAAAGATGTCTCCTTGTTTTGGGTAAAGGCACACGTAGGGCTAGAGGAAAACGAGCGCGCAGACCACCTCGCCAAGGAAGCTGCACTCCGGTCTAGGAAGAGGCCGGACTACGATCGTTGCCCGGTTTCATTCGTCAAGCGGCAGATCCGCTTGGGGTCGCTCGACGAATGGAACCGAAGGTATAAGACTGGAGAAACGGCCTCAGTCACTAAAATGTTTTTCCCCGATGCGATCGACGCCCACAGGATTGTGCTCAGGATAAAACCAGCCGGTGTCTTGACACAGATCTTAACAGGGCACGGTGGGTTCTCCGAATACCTGCACCGTTTCAAGTGTAAGGAGAACCCAGCGTGCATCTGCGAACCGGACAAGGTGGAGTCGGTCGCACACATTTTGACAGAATGCCCAGTATTTGGGAGAGCGAGACATAATCTCGAGGAAAGACTGCAGACTGCCATAACTGAAATAACAATAAAAAATATAATGTCAGAAAACAAGAAAAGGAAGATCTTTTTAGAATACTGCATTAAAATAATAGAAATAGTAATTAAAAGAAACCAAAATAATTAAATTAAAACTTATATTAAAATAACCCTTGCTTTATTAAATATGATATTCTCTTCAAGAAACGATATTTAAATACAAGCATAGGATAAGACATAACACTAGTAAAAATTAAAGTTAAATTATATAAGTAAAAAATTAAAACAATGCATTAAAAATAAAACCCGTTATCTATTTATTTATTCTTTTTTTTTCATTTTCATTAAAAACAGTAGTCACAGCGAAAAGCGCTGAAAAGGTCTCTGACTACGTCAGAGGAACACGAGCAGAGCAGGAGGGTGGTTTTAGTCGGTTCGAGTCCGACACTACCTCGACTGTCGCACAATCTGTGAGGCAGTCGAGGTGTCCGTGGGGATTTCCCCCTCCTGCCAAAACAAAAAAAAAAAAAAAAAAAAAAAAAAACCTAACCTAACCTAACCTAACCTAACCTAACCTAACCTAACCTAACCTAACCTAACCTAACCTAACCTAACCTAACCTAACCTAACCTAACCTAACCCAAAAACTGTTTGTTTTTTCATATTAGTCAATTTCTCAGAAACGTTATAAGTACCAAAATCCACCTAAGGGAACAAGCAAATTATTAAAGTATCGATAACTTTCTTATTTAGGGTCCGATTTTGAAGCTGTTTTCAGCTATTTTAGACAAAACTAAGCTTCCGCTTAGTACCTGACCGGTTTGCACCCGAATTTACGCACCCTTGAAAAACTTCCCTTAGAAAACCAACATTTTTAATAATTTTCATTTTAAAAAGTCAAAATCTACGTTGTTTTCAAAATTTTTGTTTTTGTTTCAGTAGATTATAGTTGCAATAGTACTCATCCTTCATCCCTGAAATTTGGTCCGCGATCCGTGTACCCAAGTTCAGGTTGGGGGTTGTTTTTCGAAATTTTTTGCTCAAAAACTAGGTTTTTTGACCATTACCCAAAATTTTTGTTCTTACCACAGCAAGTTTTATTCCATAATCGGCTAGCCCGCGCGGAGACGCGTCTCTGGACACCTCGGTCGAGGGCCTAGCTCGAAATAAAACTGTTTGTTTTTTCATATTAGTCAATTTCTCAGAAACGTTATAAGTACCAAAATCCACCTAAGGGAACAAGCAAATTATTAAAGTATCGATAACTTTCTTATTTAGGGTCCGATTTTGAAGCTGTTTTCAGCTATTTTAGACAAAACTAAGCTTCCGCTTAGTACCTGACCGGTTTGCACCCGAATTTACGCACCCTTGAAAAACTTCCCTTAGAAAACCAACATTTTTAATAATTTTCATTTTAAAAAGTCAAAATCTACGTTGTTTTCAAAATTTTTGTTTTTGTTTCAGTAGATTATAGTTGCAATAGTACTCATCCTTCATCCCTGAAATTTGGTCCGCGATCCGTGTACCCAAGTTCAGGTTGGGGGTTGTTTTTCGAAATTTTTTGCTCAAAAACTAGGTTTTTTGACCATTACCCAAAATTTTTGTTCTTACCACAGCAAGTTTTATTCCATAATCGGCTAGCCCGCGCGGAGACGCGTCTCTGGACACCTCGGTCGAGGGCCTAGCTCGAAATAAAAATCCCCGCCCACCCACCCTATAGTGTATAGGAAGGCTGGAGTGGTCGGCAATCACGTTTTTCTTTTATTCTTATTTTGGCTCTTTTAGCTTTTATTGTATCTATTTATATCGTTTTGGCTGGGTTTTACGGGTTCGGAGTGCTGTAAAACTGTAACCTCTACAATTTTGACAAAATTTTGCGAAAGCGTGTACATTTTATTTATGACAGTATTTATTGATACGATCTGTGTGTTGTTTTGTATATTTATTATCTTATACTATCTGTGTTTCCCCCCTTTACAGGGACATAGAAGTAGCTAGTGTCCTTTGCCGCACTCCTCTCTTCCCGGGCAGATATTTTGACGTGACTTCCTATTTACAAGGGTCCTTCTTATTTTATCTGTTCGCATAAAAAACAACATGTTCCGCACCCCATCAAGTACCGTGAAGACGTATGGCTCCAGTAGCTCGCCGCGTTCAGCGGAAAAAGCGGGGCGTTCACCTGCTTCACTGGCGAGGAGGAGAATCTCCTTCGGAGACGATACTCGTTCCGCCTCGCAGGACAGCCCTGCTACCCCGGGGACGCGCCGAGCTGCTGCGGATGCCTCCAGACAGCTCAAAGGGCCTGATGCCGGGTACCCCAGTCGCACTGCGGAGGCGAGAGCTTGCCTCAGCAAGGCAAAAGTCAACTTGGGCAACTCTCGCAACCTCAGGACCGACATTAAGACTGCGGTGCTCGAGGCAATAAACAGGCTTTTTGAGCTCGTCAAAGAATCTGAGCGAGAAAGGGCCCCTGCCGCACCAACAGCCGTACCAGTAGCCGTGCCCGCTGCTGACCGCTGTCCTGAGTCCGACTCCGATTTTCTTGTTGGCCAGACTGAGCTCGTCCAGACAATGAAGGAGCACATCTCTTTGATTAAGGAGAACTCCGAAGAATTGGTCAAACTGCGAGCCAGTCTGGCTAGCAGGGAAACTGTTGTAGAGACAACATACGCAAGTGCAGCAGCCGCCACTAAGAGCCACACCGGGGCTCAGGCCCTGGAGCGAACGACGCTGCACTCCGTGGTTGTCTCATCAACGCAGGAGATGGACACAAGTGACGAAGTCCTCGAAAGAGTGAGGAAAGCAATGGACGCGAAGGAGGGCTGGGTGCGCGTAGAGAGGGTCCGAAAGGCCAAAGACCAAAAGGTCATTATGGGGTGCGAGACAAGAGAGGAACGACAGAAAATAAAAGCGCGACTAGAAGCAGCCGGAGTAAACCTCGTCGTCGAGGAGGTGAAAAATCGAGACCCGCTTCTGATTCTAAGGGATGTGTTGTTGATACACAATGACGAAGAAGTCTTGAGGGCCCTTAGGAATCAGAACCGGGAGATATTTCACGGCCTCGACGACAAGGAACAAAAAATGAGCGTCAAGTTCAGGAGGAAGACACGCAATCCACACGCCAATCACGTTGTGCTCGCTGTTACCCCTACGATCTGGAGGAGGGCGATTGAGGTAGGAAAACTCCGCGTCGACCTCCAAAGAGTACGCGTCGAGGACCAGACGCCTCTGGTGCAGTGCACCCGCTGCTTGGCCTACGGGCACGGCAAACGCCTGTGCACGGAGCCAGCCGATCTGTGTAGCCACTGCGGTGGTCTTCACCTTAGGGTAGACTGCCCGGTTAGACAGATCGGCGAAGCGGCGGTTTGCATTAACTGCACCAGAGCTAAACTAGGGGCCACCGAGCACAACGCGTTCTATAATGAATGCCCGGTGCGAAGGAAGTGGGACGCTTTCGCAAGAGCTTCGATAGCTTACTGCTAAAGTTGGCGATGCGACCACTTCCGAGCACAAAAACTTTCCGAGATCGGCACAGCCGAAGAGTAGGCGCACAGAGCGGGCCGCTGGGGTTGGTTTTGTGGAAAAGGATAACTGCAGGAAATTTCGTAAGGAAACGACCAACGTTAGACGACACCTGAAGTTAGCCCTAGCGGACTCGTTTGATTGTGTCGAATTTGGCTTTGAAGCCTGCTGCTATCTCTTGAGAGTGGTTTTGTTATATTTATTAATTGATATTTTAATATATAATAATAATATACTTTTAAATATCACAGACACAAAATAATAAATGAAAGAATAAAACAAAATCTAAAATTCAAACGATGTCGTAACAGATAGCTTTACATTAGGCATTTATAGACGGGAACAAAAGACAAACATAACAACTTATAAAAACATTCATAAAGATTACGATGGTATATTAAAAACGGTTAAATCTAAAAAATAAGCATAATCAAAACACAAATATACAATCATATAGTAAATTAGTAAATTTAAACAGGATAATAAAAAATAATATCGGAAATCAAGATAAAGTATATAAAAACAGTTATAAATATAAAATGATAAATCTTTAACAAAGAGCGTGGTCTCCTCGACCTCATATTAACAAGTCGCTAATTAAGGCAAAACAAATCGCAAAAGAAGGTCTCTGACTACGTTAGAGGGACACTAGCGGGGCAGGAGTGTGGTTTTAGCCGGTTCGAGTCCGGCACTACCTCGACTGTCTCACCACCCGTGAGATAGTCGAGGTGTCCGTGGGGATTTCCCACTCCTGCCAAAAAAAAAAAAAAAAAAAAAAAAAAAAAAAAAAAAAAAAAAAAAAAAAAAACCTAACCTAACCTAACCTAACCTAACCTTTTTTTTTTTTTTTTTTTTTTTTTTTTTTTTTTTTTTTTTTTTTTTTTTTGTCGCTGGGAAAAAATGCTATTACGCATCCCCTTCCCGTCGGGGGACGGGAGAGGGGTATGTGGGAATCCCCGGTAAAGTCGTTCCCGGTATACCCACTAAAAATACCCAGCGGCACTCCGACCTCGCCTGAGTGGAGGGGACCTGGGAGTCTATGTCGTCCAGTCCCCCTCCGGCGAATGCCCACCTTACGGCAGGCCCTACACGTCCCCCCCCAGAAGGGAGGGGCTTTTATTATGGCCGGAGCACAGGAGGTGGATCATGTGGTGCAGGCGGTGGCGCCCCCGCGCCTGTCGCCCGCTGATCACCCCCCGGGGCGGTTGAGGACGGGCGTTGTGCTCGCCGTCTTCCACCCCTTCTTCGTCTGCGGAGCGGCGCCGCGAGAGGGTCGTCTTCCCGCGTGCGCTCCGCCGCCTCCTTCTGTGACATGACGTCCTCACAGAAGGAGGCTACTTCTGCCCATGCCTCCTCACTTCCCAGCATGGCTGAAATCACACTGGGGAGTGAGAGGTCGTTCCCGACCGCTGCCACCATGGCGCGGCGGGGTTCGTCCCACGAAGGGCACACCTCAAGGGTGTGCTCTGGGGTATCCACTGCGGCCTCGCAGTGGTGACACTGTGGGGTCTCCTCCCGCCCTATCCGATGCAGGTACGATCCGAAGCAGCCGTGCCCGGACAGCACCTGCACCAGACGCAGGGAGAGGCAACCATGTCGCCGGTCGAGCCAATCGTTCAGGACGGGCCCGATGGCGTCCAGTGTCCGGCGACCGAATGTTGCTGAGGCTAGGTCTTCGGCCCAGTGCCGAGTTATTGCCTCGCGAACCTCTTCACGCACTTCTTCCTTTTCTTGAGGGTCCGGGCGCCGGTTGAGCGCCCTCTGACCCGCCGTCCAGTCGTACACTCTGGCGAGCACCCAAGCCTCGAGCTCCCAAGGTGGGGTTCCCGCCAGAGCGCACGATGCCGCGAAACTCACTGTGCGGTACGCCCTCGCCACCCGCTGTGCAATGGCCCTTTGTGGCCTGCGGAGGGCAGCGGCGTTCTCCCGTCTGCCCAGTGAGTCCGTCCAGATTGGGGCCCCGTATAGGGCCATACTCTTTAGTATGCCGGCGTATAGACGCCGGCATTGGTCGCCGGGCCTCCCGATGTTGGGGAGGAGCCACGAGAGGGTGCCCGCAGTCTTCAGCAAGCGCGTCGACAGCCCGCTGAAGTGTGCTCGAAATCGCCACTTGCTGTCCAGCACTAGGCCCAGATATTTAATATAACCTAACCTAACCCAGTTCCCCCGCAGCCTTCACGGTGGTCGGATCGCTTTTTAACTCGCTCCGCGTTTAAAAAATCAATAAAATTGGTTTTTGTGTTGCTACAGTGCTGTGCGCTATATCAAAATTTGTGTTTTTGTGCGACGCACATTATTTCGAAATTTATAAGTGTCGGAAAAGTGTATATGGAAAGTTATAGTGGAAAAACCTCAATTACGACAGTGAAATATAACTTTGGAGCAAAATAGCGCCGAAAATAGATCGACGACCCACAGTTTTTCTGAAGTCATATTAAAGACACTGATAAGGCGCGTCGTTTGCGCCATAAACGACCGAAATCGACCGGCGGAGACCATAGAAAATTCAGGAAAACCGTGAGTCATAACCTCAATTTTCACCACGTGTTTCTTGAACCAGACACAGCAGACACCCAAAAATTTGGAAGCAGATAAATGACTATTGGACCAGTACAGATTTTCAAAAACCAGAATTTTATGCCTGCCTGTGCCTTTAATGATAACTATATAAATCCTAGCCTGACGCGAAACTGTAACACGCAGTGTCCTAATAAAAACCTAATTGTTAATTCAATGTACCTCACGCCAATGTCCGAAAGTGAGGTGAGACAACTGATATTATCATTAAATAATACTACTTCTGAGGGTTACGATGAACTTAGCACCAAAATAATTAAATCATGTGTTAATGAAATAAGCGGGGTATTTACATATCTAATCAACCTATCCTTTTCACAGGGTGTGTTTCCTAATGGCTTAAAACTGTCCCTTGTGAAGCCGATATTTAAAAAAGGCGAAAAATATAATATGGACAATTATCGCCCTATAACATTAATACCCATCCTTTCAAAAATTTATGAAAAATGTATGTACCAAAGATTAATTAGTTATTGCGAAAAATTCAATATTTTAAACAAGCAACAATTTGGTTTTCAAAAACAAAAATCCACTACCCTAGCCATTTTTTCTCTTTTAAAAACAGTACTGACGAATATTAATAACAATCACCTAACAACGGGCCTATTTTTTGATTTGTCAAAAGCGTTTGACTTAGTTTCCCATGACATATTATTGAAAAAGCTAGAGTCTGTCGGAATCAGAGGATTGCCACTTCAGTGGCTATCATCGTATTTAACTGATAGACGACAGTGTGTAGCTATCACTAAACTTGACGAAAATAGGGACATGACACTCTACTCGTCTGAATATAAAAATGTAAAATGTGGTGTACCCCAAGGTAGCATTTTGGGACCCATCTTGTTTATTATTTACATAAACGACATTGTTGATATAACCGCTCATAAATGTTTCCTTTTTGCTGATGACATTTCAATTGTTGTTGCTAGTGACAAAAAATATAAAAACATTACTGATCATGAAATGGAAATTAATAATACAATTCATAATTTAATTAGCTGGTTAAATAATAATAATTTATCGATTAATCTTAATAAATCTGTATACATTCAATTCAATCAATCTCATAATGACAAATTTAATTTTAAAATGGACATACCTAAGCTTACCCAAGTGACACAAACTAAGTTCTTAGGAGTAGTTATAGACGAACATTTAGATTGGAAAGCCCATATCGACCATGTGTGTAACAAAATTAATAAATTCGCATACGCCCTTAGACAAATCAAGAAGGTCACTAATATAAAAACGGCTGTGATGTCCTACCGTGCATATGTTGAATCCTCATTACGGTATGGACTAATTTTTTGGGGAAATAGTACCGACCAAAGTAGAGCGTTTGTTGCTCAAAAAAAATGTATTCGAGCTATTTATGGCATTCCTTCGGATGAATCATGCCAACCTATTTTTAAAAAGCTTGCTCTGCTACCTTTGCCTTCATTGTATCTGTATGAAGTGTCTATGTTCGTACGAAAGCATTTAGAGTTGTTTAAAAAAGTAGAAGAAGTCAGTTCACGTAATCGGCGTGATCAGTACCAAAACAGACTAGTATTAGGAGAGATTTGTAGGCTAGCAAAATACAAAAAGAGCTGTCTAGCTATGTGTGTATGTGTATTTAATAAATTACCCACCAACTTAAAAATGTTAAACTGTAGGATGTTTAAGGTTAAACTGTATAAATGGTTAACTCAATATAATTTCTATAGTATTAAGCAATTCCTGGAACATAGACTATAGGTTTCCCTTTTTTGTTTGTATAATTTGTAACATTTGTTTAGTTACTTATAAGTTTGCATGCTTTAATTCTAAGCAAAACATGCTGGTCCTTATACTTCTGTCAATAACTTTATATACCGTGTTTTTTGCAAATAAATATATTATTATATTATTATTATAAAAAAATGTTTTTTGGCTATTAAATCAATAATAATAGGAATTAATAGTTTTTAATATCATAAGTGTCTTTAGAATACATATTGTGTCTAGTTTAAGCCCAAACTTGCTCCTAATAGCCCCGGAAACGACGGAATTAGCATTTTCCGGCCATATTGGTTTTTGTGGTTGTCAATTAAAAGTTAATTTATCTCCGGAGCTATTGGACGTAGAGGGTCGGGATTTTCGTAGATATAAGGAGGATTTTTGCGGGAACGATTTGTTTTTAGTTTTTAGCATTTTCAGGGCCTGAAAGTTTTTTGCCCTAAAACTGGCTCAGGTCGTTGTGGGAGGTCAAGCCAGGAACTACATTCCAAACCGCAGCTCTCTACGACAAACGGTCACCAAGCTACAGCCGTTTGAAGTTGGCTTTTGACAGCTGAGCGGCCATCTTGGAAAACTTTCGCTCATCGTAGCTCTGGTCTGAGTGGTCGTGGAGAGTTGCCGTTTTCGGTTTGTTGCTAAGAAAGACAATCTCTGTGCGGCCCACCAGGTTTCAGGCGTTTTGGCGTCAGAAATTTTCAGGATCCTGAAAATCAGTTAACGTGTAAGTTCGGGTCGGGACGAGTCCTGCGAGACCAAACACGGGCATTCTGCGACTGCTGTGGGGTGAGTTATCCTTAGTCGAAGGTTGATTTTGACAGTTCTCGAACTGTCAGGACCAAGTTTCAGACGAGGATTGCTGCCAAACCGGAGGTTGTGGAAAGTTCTGGTTTTTTCTGTGAACATCGGCGGGGCCGTCTTATCCCGACGGTCAATCTTTCAGGAGCTTTCAGGATTACGCATTTTTCAGGCTAGTGACAATTCCGGAGGACGGGTCTCACCGAGCCCAGTCAGAAAAGTCCAAGCACGGTGGTATTCGGACGTTTGGTTGCGGAGATAACCACTGGTAACCAGATTCTGGTAACTGTGCTACCTCAGAAACCGGAATTTTGAGCTGCTGTATCTCCGGAACCGCTAGGACTGGGCTATCCGTGTTTGGGCTCATTCGAAAGGGCTCGAGGAGGACTATCTCGTGGAGTATAGAAATCGACTCTACATAGAGATATTTTTTTATTTTATTTTTCTTTTTTGTGTTTCTGTGTCTCTTTATTCCTGAACGCTCTTGGGCGATGGACATTTAGACTTTAAGATTTTATACAAATATATTGACAGAGCTAGGCTCTTTTAAAGTCTTTTATAATAATATCTTTCTGTTATCGTGTCGGTAATATTGTGTTGTAACCTTTTGTAATGATTAATGTGTTCTCTTGAACTTAAACAATAAAACGCTGTACCGAAGATCTGCATGCATCTCATCATCTGCATCATTAACTCTTATTCTATTAATACACTTTAATATTTTAATATAAATTTACACACTTATTTTGACGCATAGGATTGGGTTTACTAGTATGTTATCCTTTTAATCATCGTTTTTATATACGTATTTGACGCAGTACCTATAGGAATCCACCGTAGGATTAGAACCCTGACCTATTGACCAGAACCCAGTTGCACCTGTCGAATACTCTACCTCACTATGATGCACCGCACACCACTTGACATTCGGACTCAAAAGGGGAACACACAGACCACTGAAACCTCTGAAACGACAACAGACAGGGAAAGAGCAAGACTCTCTCCACCGACGAGACCACCAAACGTTCGGAAATCTATAGAGACTATCGAGTCTGTAACAAAAATGGACACGACTGTTAAAGGCAAAGCGCAAACACAGAAGGAGGCGCACCGGCCAACACAGCAAAATAGCACCTCTCCGGAGCCGTCCCCTAAAACACCAACAAACACGCAGCCGTACCCCATCAGGACTGCAACAGTAACAAAGGGCAAAAGGACGGTACTGACGCCTAGTCCGATACAGACTGCAAGATACCCTAACAAAGTAGCAGAAGCGACAGCGGTTCATAAAAAGGGCCTGGAGAACCTTGGCAGGTTTCAGAACCTGAGAAAAGACGTAAGACTGGAAATAAAAAAGGCACTAGATAGACTCTACGAACTTGCCAAGGCCACCCAAGTTACAAAGAATCTAGAAAACGAATTGGAGAGAGAAACAAAGGGAGAAGGTAAAACGTGTAGAGACATCACAACGCAAACAGAAGGAAAAGGAGAGTCTGAAAATGTTAAGGCAGGGGACAACACCGAAATACTGGCAAAAATAGAAGAAAGCAATAGAATGATAGAGGAGAACGCGAAAAAATTGGATCAACTCAAAATCCTTGTAGAGTGTCAAACCGCAACACTAGAAAAAGGAACATACGCGAGTGCAGCAGCAATGTCAAAAATGAGACAGGAACCCGAAAAGACAGCCTTGCACTCGGTAGTGGTTACCTCAGAGAATGATCAGGATACGGGTGAGGAAGTCTTGGAAAAAATCAGGAAGGCGGTTGACGCAAAAGAAGGATGGGTAACAGTGGAGAGGGTGAGAAAAGCGAAGGACAGGAAGATTATTGTGGGATGTAGGACGATAGAAGAAAGGAGTAAGATAAAGGAAAGGATAGAAAAAGCAGGAACTCACCTCGTCGTGGAGGAGGTGAAGAACAAGGATCCACTTCTTATCCTCAGGGACGTTCTCCTAATCCACAGCGATGAAGAGTTACTAAGAGCCCTGAGGAACCAGAACAAGGACGTTTTCCGCAACCTCGACGACGAAGACAACAGGGTAGCTGTCAAGTATAGGAAGAGGGCGAGAAACCCACACACTGGCCACATTGTGCTGTCTGTCTCCCCTGGCATATGGAGAAGAGCCACGGAAGTCGGGAAAGTAAAGGTAGACCTTCAGAGCATATACGTGGCAGACCAGTCTCCCCTCTTTCAGTGCTCCAAGTGTTTGGGATACGGACATGGACGTAGATTCTGCAAAGAGCCGGAAACCCTCTGCAGCCACTGTGGCGGTCTCCACGTCCAGACAGAGTGCCCCGATAGAGTAGTGGAGGAAAAGCCAGACTGTATCAACTGTAAGCGAGCCAAATATGAAAATAGAGACCACAATGCATTCAGCGGGGCATGCCCAGTTAGGAAAAAGTGGGATGCTATAGCCAGAGCCACAGTGTCGTACTGCTAAGGATGACACAAGCGATACCACTCGATACACTATCATACAAGCGAACGTCCAACGGAGCCAATTGGCCACAACCGAGGCACTCCTGGAAGCCCAAAAGCAAGGAGCGGCAGTCATTCTTCTACAGGAACCCTATGTAGGCAGGGAAAGAAAAATGAAGGGGCACAGGGGCACAAGGGTGTACCAAAATCCAAGTCCAGGGGAAGGTAGAAACAAGGCTGCAATTGTAGTGCTGGACGGCACTCTGGACGTAATACAGCTCCCGGACCTGACAAATAGCAACATAGTGGCTATTACAATAAAGACCGAAGCATGGACAGTCACCCTTGTGTCTTACTATTTCGAACCGGATAAACCGATAGAACCCTACGTAGAGCAAATAAGTAAAATTAGAAGAATGACTAAAGGCAAACTGGTTGTGGGCGGAGACGCAAACGCAAAGAGTATCTGGTGGGGCAGTGGCTTGGAGGATCAGAGGGGCGAAACCCTGAGCGGAAGCCTAGGGGAGAACGGAATGCATATCCTGAACCGAGGCACAACCCCTACCTTCGACACCATCAGAGGGGGGAAAAGGTACAGCAGCCACGTCGACGTAACGGCCTGCTCGGAGGATGTCCTGAGCCTGATCGAGGAGTGGCGCGTAACGGAGAGCCTGACGAGTTCAGACCATAACGGAATCATCTTCAAAATAAATCTCCAAAAGTCGAAGGGTACCAAAATAGAGAGAACTACCAGACTCTATAATACGAAAAAAGCAAACTGGGCGCAGTTTGATGACAAACTGCACCAGCTTATGCTAGACAGGAACCTTACGACCGACGGAACACAGGAGATACAAAATGTAGAGCAGCTAGAAGAAGCAGTGGTAAAATACACTACGGCTATTACAGAAGCATGCAATACAGCTATAGCCAAGAAGAAAAGCAAAGATATACTTACCATGCCGTGGTGGTCTGAAGAGCTCGCAGCGTTGAAGAATGAAGTCACAACCCGGAAAATAAGAATCAGGAACGCAGCACCGTGCAGGAGACAGTTGGTAGTCAACCGATATCTGAAAAAGAAAAAAGAATACGAACTAGAGGTAGAAAAGGCTATCACGGACAGTTGGAAAGGCTTCTGTGGGAAACAAGATCGGGAAGGGATGTGGGAGAGCATTTACAGGATCATCAGTAGGACAACAGTAAGGGAAGAAGACACTCTGTTGAAGGGAGAAATGGGAACATTAAACGCGGAGCAGTCTGTAAAGTTACTCGCTGAAACCTTCTACCCGGATGATTCCGGAGAAAAGGACAATGAGGTACACAGACAGACGCGAAGCAATGCGGAGAGGGTAAACAGCATGGGCCATGATGAACAATATGACCCACCATTTACCCTTGAAGAATTGATGAGAACCGCAAGAACCTTTAACCCAAAAAAGGCCCCAGGAAGGGACGGGTTTACTGCCGATATCTGTTTATCGGCAATAAACGTAGATGCAGAGTTCTTTCTGGGTCTTCTAAATAAGTGTCTAGAGCTCCACCTTTTCCCAAAACGCTGGAAGGAAGCAGTAGTAGTGATACTAAGAAAGCCGGGTAAAGAAACCTACACTACTCCTAAATCTTACAGACCTATAGGCCTGCTGCCGGTCTTGGGCAAGATATTTGAAAAAATGCTCATAAACAGAGTAAAATACCACATCCTGCCGAACAGCAGAACCCGCCAATACGGATTCATGCCACAAAGAAGCACAGAAGACGCCCTCGTTACGCTTAGGCAGCCCGGAGCCCCGTCAACTCCTCCGTCCACCAATAGACGGCGCGACGGGGCGGCGGGCGGCGAGACCGAGGCATGCTTGAGTTGCACACCTCGGTCAGAGACCACCTTAGTCGGACCGCTGCGGCGTCCACGTCTAGGACCGCGACAGGGGGCGACAGCCAGTCCTGGAGAAAGGCTGCCTCCTTCGCTGCCTCCCGGTCCAGGCGGGTGAGCGCCCACCGCGGGAAGGGAGATTGCCCAGCGCGGGACATCCCCCGTCCTTGCCGGGTGGTGATGTCGAACCGCACATATCGGTGGTCCGACAAGGTCTCCACCATCTCTACCCGCCAGTTGACGACGCGGGTCGCTAGCGCGGGGGTGGCAAAAGAGACGTCCACCACCGACCCTCCCAGCTGCCGTACACACGTGTGGACCGCCCCCCTGTTGAGGAGGGACACACCGCATGATGCCGCCCAAAACTCGAGGGCGCGCCCACGGACGTTGCAACCGGTGGCCGGGTTGCCCCAGGCCGCCGACTTGGCGTTCGGGTCGCCCAAAACCATGACCTGGCGCGGCGCCGCCCTCCCTACCACTGCGGTGAGAACCTCGAGGAAATCCTCAAAGTCCGAGAGAGGGCGGTTTGGGGAGAAATAGACCCCCACCACAACCATGTCTGCCCACGCGGCGGCCACGTATCCCGGTCCCCTCTCTAAGAGCGAGAGGGGAGGGGAGTCTGTGGAAGACCGCGACACCAACGCCACCAAGCCGTCCCGGTCGCCCAGCCAACGGCCAGGGACCGAGTAAGGCTCGGCGACCACCACCAAGTCCACCAACCACTCGGCCATGGTCTGCATCAGCAGTTTCTGGGCTGCCCTGCAGTGGTTGATGTTCGCCTGAAGGATGCGATGTTCGACCCTATCCATCAGTCGGACATTGCACCCCCTTCCTCCTCAGCCACCGCAGGAACGACGGCGCTGGCGGCAGCAGCAGCAGGCCCGGACGGCGCCTGCGCTTTACCCCGCTTAGCGGGAGGATTGCAGCTCCTCCCCTTCATAACGTGGTCTGACGGGCAGCCACTGGCGGCACATACCGCGCAGTGCGGCGTGGCAGCCTCACAAGAGGTGGCTTTGTGGCCCTCCTTACCGCAGCGGTAGCACGTGTCTGTCCTGTCTACCGTGGACGGACACAGCGGCCGCGTGTGTCCGATGCCAAAGCATCGGAAACACCGTACAGGCTGATCGTCGAGTGCCCGGACTGCACCCGAGCTGAAGCCGACTGTTAGCCGTCCTTTGGCAAGGACGGCTTTGGCAGCGGCGATTGGGCACTCGAGGCGAATGGTGCCCATGCCGCCGCGGCCGGGCCTTATGTCCCGGCTTTGGACCGCCGCGACGTCACAGCCCCCTATCGCTGCGATCGCCTTCGCCACCTCCTCCTTGGTGACGGAGTCGTCCAGGTCAGCCACCTCTATGGCCGCTGACTTGACCGGTCGGGCCACCTTGGCCGAGTCCGCGATGACCTCCTGCAGCTTGGCTGCAAAGAGGTCCGCATGGGCACTCCCCTCTGCCCCCGGGAACTCGAAGATTCGAGCCCCGGTTTGGGTTCGCCGGCAAGACACACTGCCGATCCCGAGCTGGGTGGGATCGGCATTAGCACGCGCTCGCACCAAAATGGACGCGTACGTCTCCCCTCGCCCCGCCGCCTCCGTGGTGAGAGTCACCACGACGGCCGCGGTTTTTGGGGCGACTAGCTGCCCTTTTGCTCTCCCTTTGCCTGTCCTCTTCCCCTTTCCCTTGCCAGTGGTGGCGGGGACGACAGGGGCGGCCGTCGCCGACTTTTTCCCCTTGCCCTTCCCCTTACGGACCACTTCTGTCCACTCGTTGGACGGGGTGGTCGAGGGGAGAAGGGCATCCTCCGTCTGGGAGGAGGACGGCCCCGGCTCGGATTGCCTGTTATCCGCCGCAAGCGGCGGGCGGAGGCGTTTCTCCGGCAACAGCCGGTCCTCGATGCCTGCTAAGCAGGCTCTTGTGAAGGCCCTCTCCTCCATTACAACCTTGCGGATGACTTCCTCAAGGTTGGAGGGGGGGGCCTCTGCCACAGGGCTTGTCTGGGCCTGTTGTGGCCGGGCCGTGGCTTCAGCTAGCTTCTGGTGAAGCTGGCTGACCTCCGACTGCAGGCGATCTATTTTCGCCTGCAGTTGCCGCGTCTCGTCGGTGGCCTTGCGTTTCACGAGCTCCGCAACGACACCGCGCAAGCTCGCGGCCCTGCTCTTGAGGGCCTTTTGGAAGGTCCCCTTCAGGTTGGAGGACTTTGAGGCAACCTCCACAATCTCCTCCTCGTCCTCCTCCGCCATTCTCTCCAGCTCTTCCATAGAGTGGTCCGCGTATAAAACGCGGGACGCACCGTACCCGGACTTGGCCCGGGCGGCGTGCGCCCGCTTTTCCTTTGCGGCAACCCGCTCTTCTAGCTCTTGCTGGAGCTGCGCCCGGCGAGCCAGGTCCAACTGGCGTTGGGCATCCGCGAGCCCAACGACATGGGTATCCGCGGCCACCGTCGGCTTTTTAGCCTTCGGCAAACGCTTCGACCCCGAGGCCGAGGACCCATCGCTCCTCGATCTGACCCGCTTCCGCGGCTGAGGCTCGTCCGCATCCGACACACCGACCATTGAGTCGTCAGACCACTCGTCCGCCCCTCCAAAGTTGCTAGCCGCAGACGGCGCGCGGCTAGTCTCTGACGCCGAAGCGTCGGAGAGGCCCTGAGAAGGGCCTTTGGGTTGGCCCTGAGAAGGACCTTTGGGTTGGCCCTGAGAAGGGCCTTTACGTTGGCCCTGAGAAGGGCCTTTGGATTGGCCCTGAGAAGGGCCTTTGTCTTTTAAAAACCGCCCGCAGGCGTCCCGCGAAGGTTTCGGCATGATTCCGCAGGTTCGTAACTGTCAAGGCAAAGATTTTGGATAGCTACGAAAGCACAGTGCACTTTGGCCAACCCAGTCTGCCACTCCGTTACGGTGGTCAGAACTGGGTCGTTTCCAGGGGACGCGACGTGGACGCAAGCACTGTGGGGTGGTCCCCCAACCTAACCTAACCTAACCTAACCCAAACCTAACCCAAACCTAACCCAAACCTAACCCAAACCTAACCCAAACCTAACCCAAACCTAACCCAAACCTAACCCAAACCTAATCCAAACCTAACCCAAACCTAACCCAAACCTAAAAAAAAAAAAAAAAAAAAAAAAAAAAAAAAAAAAAAAAAAAAAAAAAAAAAAACTAACCAGATTGGTCTCCCGACTGCGATAAAAATTTTTGTTTCGTTTTCGACTCCCTTTCAATACATGTAAATCCGGTCAGGCGTTTAGAAGTTATGATGGAGGTTTTTTTTTGGGCAGTCGTGTAATAAAGCTAAAACGCTGGCCAATACTATCTGCGTATACCTACTTGACTTAAAAATAAAAAAAAACCGAACTACTATAATTAATAATACCTTTAACTATCTTCTAATATATAAAATTCTCGTGTCACATCTTTCGTTCCTATACTCCTCTAAAATGGCTGGACCGATTTAAACGAAATTTTGTGTACATATCGGGTAGGTCTGTGAATCGGCCAATATCTATTTTTCATAATCCTAACCGAGCAGCGGGTGAAACCGCTGGGCACGGTTTATAATTGAAGAAGTGTATTAGATTTGCTCTACCAAATGTCAAAAACAGTGAGTGTGACATAGTATTGAATCAAGAGAAACTAGAATTCGTCGAAAAAACTGTTTTCTTGGGAATAACACTCGATTCAAAGCTACAATGGGGTCCGCATATAACATCTCTTGCAGGACGCCTTAGTTCAGCAGCATATGCTGTTAGAAAAATCCGTCAGTTTACTGATGTTGATACCGCGAGACTAGTCTATTTTAGTTATTTTCATAGTATAATGTCATACGGTATTTTACTTTGGAGACGGGCTGCAGACATCGAGTCTATATTTATTCTGCAGAAAAGAGCCATTAGAGCCATATATAACCTACGTAAGCGAGATTCTTTAAGGGAACAGTTTAAGGATATTAACATCATGACAGTACCTTGTCAATATATTTATGAAAACATCATGTATGTCAGGAAAAACTCGCATCTTTTTAGTAAAAGAGGTGACAGACACAATTATAATACTAGAAATTTTATCTCATTTCCGTTCCCAAATTATCCTTTCTCATATTTTTTCGTTTCGCGTGGAATCGATTCTTACGTTTTTAATATTTTAAATATATTGTCAGTGGCAATAAGCACGAATAGTGCAAAGCCAAAAACAAAAAAAAAAAAAAAAAAAAAAAAAAAAAACATACTAGAAATAGGGACCAATTAGTTCAACCAGGTTTCAGGTTAGCTAAAGTAGACTCATCTTTCATGGGGTACTGTTTGAAATGCAATAAAATACCTCCCCACATTCTTCAACTGAATGAAACGAAATTTAAATCTTGTATTAAACGCACACTATGTAGGCAAGCATATTATAAGTTGGGGGATTATATTGATGATAAAAATGTTTGGCTCAAAGCTGGTCCTGCTCCTCAAGCATAGGGGTAAACTCATTAATAAGTATCCGAAGCTATAGTGGAAGCTGCAGAAGATTGTTAGACTATCTTTGCAATGTATAGAATCAATTCTCTAGTATTGTATAATTATTAAGCCCATATGTGAGTGCTATGTATTATCATTGACTTGACGAAGCCCTGGTGGTTAATAGTGTCATGCTCACTTAAATGTCTCGCTGATGGTGGCGGGTGTGTCGGGTCATTTAGCTCCCTTCAAAATGGTCGAGCTGAATGGGGCTGATCCATACGTCTTGTTCGTGAACGGGCGCTGTCAGTTGGGACTGGTCATTTTTTAACTACCACGGTAATTTTTATTTTATTTAGATTTAAATTGAATTTTGTTTTTTATTTACTCTGGACGCTCTTACTGTGCACGTCTTTCTACATCGTTCTCACATATTTGTATAATCTCAACACGAATGATGTAAATACTATTTTGTAAAAATATTAGAATTTAAAAACTTTTTAATAAAAAAATAAAACCGACTCCTAAAAAAAACTAAAAACTGGAAAATAACTTTATTTCCGGAAGTCGGTGGCTTTTGTTGGTTTCGTTGACTTTATTTGCCACCGACTTCCGGAAATAAAGTTATTTTCCAGTTTTTAGTTTTTTTTTAGGAGTCGGTTTTATTTTTTTACTAAAATGTTTTTATTTTAGCATTTTTTGTTATAGTATTATGATATAATTCGCAGACACGGTTAAAAAGTTTTTATTTTTAGCTTTAGTCTCGTCTTAGATACAAGTTTTAGTTCCACATCAAGCTATAGATTAAATACTAAGTATCTATATTGTGCTTTAGTATTAAACCAATTCAGAAATCATATATATGATTTCTGAATTGGTTTATGATGCATATGCATCATCCCCTAGGGGATACAGCTGATACTTGATCTGATGTTTATGTTTTTAATGACTAGGTGAGGGGTGGGGAGGGGATACGGTCACCCTGCTCCCACTCGCCTGCCTACCCTGGCGAAACCCATACTTATACATGTGATTGCAGCAATCACGGCAGATTTGCTGTCATTTATTAAAGAGTGCCGTTGTATATCACTGAAGATCTATCACCAAATTAAAATACAATCACCTCAAAAAACTGCGATGACCTTCCAAACCATAGTAGTACATACCATTTTTTGATCATTTGTCTTCGACAACTTCTAAAATATAATCGACGAATGAGTATATCATCAACGTACTCGAAGTCAATCTAATACGCATTATTAAAGATAACTCAAAAACTAAGTGTCGGATCTTGATATTTTTTTTATGGGACCAAACGACAACCACCAGCTTTCGAATAAAAAAAGAATCATCAAAATCGGTTTACTCAGACCTGAGTTATGAGGTAACAAACACAAAAAAAAAAAAAAAAAAAACATACAGTCGAATTGAGAACCTCCTCCTTTTTTTGAAGTCGGTTAAAAAGAGTGTCCATGGAGTTTCTTGCCCATTCTTCTCCATAGAGATCAACGCTTTGGAATGGGCAACGACCATACAGCCCGTAGACGCCTAATGTTGGATAAATTGTTCCAAACCAATTCTGTCAACTACCCGAGGTATGAGGAAGCGGGGTACTGCATTCTGATTGGCCCGACCAAGGTCATAGGGTAGAATTAGGGATGGGACAGGTTACAAAAAATACGAAGATATCGATAGCTTTCCATACCTATAATCGAAATGATAATAATAATTTTATTTCACATTCCGATTTCAAACCGAATCAAATCGAAAAAAAAACATACCTATATGAACAATATTTTGACAGATTTTATATTTTTGAAAAAAAAAATTTTTTTTATGAATCCAAATTAATCTTCACATTTAGAGAACCTCGGTGAGACCATTCGAAGGTACTTTCAGAAATCATTTCAAGTACAATAAAGTTGTTCTAGTAACCTATTATAAAAGGTACTATGTAACCACTACGAATTTGACCATTGTAAAAAAAACTGGTAAAGAAAATGTACAACGTACAAACACCTACCAAATCGTTTTTGAAACGGTGACGGTTTTTCAAAGGGATAAAACAACTTCTGTTCTGTGTCTTCTGTGTTCTGTCTTTCTGGGTATCGTATTACCCGGTATTAACTGGGTTGTGGAGGTCAGATAGGCAGTCGCTCCATGTAAAATACTGATATTCAGCTGCATCCGGTTCGACTGGAAGCCGACCCCAACATAGTTGGGAAAAGGCTAGGCTAGATGATGAAAACAACTTCTGTAAAATGCTATGAACATCCTTACTAATATTATAAAAGCGTAAGTGAGTTTGTTACCTCTTCACGCTCAAATGGCTACATCGATTTTGATGAATTTTGGTACAGAGATAGGTGGGAACCAGGAGACGGACATAGGCTGTTTTTTTTTAGGAAAAAGTGGGATGTGAGGGAGAAAAGGGAAAACTTAGCGTTGCTATTACAAATCAATAAGGCGCAAGGAGAACTGTGTTACCCCGAATTTAACGCGAGCGAAGCCGCGGGAAAAAGCTAGTTTAGTACTATATGTTAAAGGAAACCAGTTCTCTCGTTTGTGGGAATCTAGAACATCATCATTTCACATCCAATTAAATGTAAAAAAAAATATACATACGTAGTATTTTAATAGTCTTACATAGGCAGCCTACTTCATCTATCACATTACTACTAAACATTCCTTATTTTGTTAAACGTTTACAAAGTAACGATTTTTTAAATTAACATAATGTAGGTTTTATGCTTTATCGATAACGAATTTCGATAGTAGATTTGGTACATCTTTAACTTTTTGCCTAAGTACACGCCCACTATTGCTGTCACTTTCTAAGTACTATCATAAGAAAGAGACCTGTCTCAAAAGACATCAACGCGGGTCGGTGGTACATACAATTTCACCTGTAGCTAGCCAGTTTATGATGAACTCCGATAAATAATATCAAAAATTTTGTTTCATTATGATTATGTAATTATTAACTAACCGATGAAATGTTATACCGTTTTTCGGAAACTCGAAGTTTGACCGTTTTTAACACACCAACGTATTGTACAAGGAGCCACTGTAATATTTTGTTTCCGATTTTTTTATACGGTAACACGGAAGTGTTTACGGATCACAGAAGTGGTCGAAACTGATTCGAAATTGTTGAGTGGCGACTTGTATATGATTTATTAGTCAGATGTGTTGACAGACATCGGTCGCCTGTTATTAGGTGTCTACGGGCTGTATGGTCGTTGGGAATGGGCAACTGCAGTACTTTCACAAGTTATTATGCCTTGTGACCGGGACTGTAGATTCATTTTGTTTCTTGACATTCAAAAGTGCCTGTAATGGTCTAATTGAAATAAATGATTTGATTTGATTAATAGAAGTAAGTACCTACGCTTTTACCTAAATAATATATTAAATAAATAAAGCCAGAACAAAAATTTATATGTTTTTTTTTTATTGAATAGTTAATAATGTTGAATGTTTTTAATTAGAGATGAGTGAGAGTGTTATAAACGCAAGAGTGGACAAATATAATCAGAAAGCCCCGAAGTGCTTAGCTACCAGGAGTTACACGTGTTATTGTGTCAACCATAAAAGATAGGCATATGCTGTCGCAAGATATTTTTTTCATAATTTTAAGGAGAACATTTCCGTCATACATAATTTCTGTGTAGCTGTAAGGCTGCACACGCAACGCAAGCTAAAAAAATGGAGTAACTTCTCCCGTTTTCCCAACATATCCCTTCACTGTGCTCTGCTCCTATTGATCGTAGCGTGATGACAAGTTAGGACAAAAATTTTACTGGTTGCAGTTTTGGCATCAGTATCGATCACTAATCACTCCTGATAGTTATTTTGGAAAGATAGTTCATGTACAGAATTAACCTCTACACAGATTTATTATAAGTAGTAAAGTAATACTTAAGTACCTACAGTACAGCCAACGAGAAGCGATACCAAATGTCAACAAAACCCATGCTAAAACCCCATCTAAAATGGCCTCCTGAGTGTTGGCAAACCCGTCTTAACGTTGTCATGTTTTTGCCGGGAGAACGAGACATTACGACAAAGGCACAAGATGGAAAGAGCTAAATATTAGATTGTCAACGCCACAGTTGTTCTTTAGGTTAATGACCTTTCGTATCGCTTCTCGTTGGCCGTATTATAGTAGATAATAACCTTGGATACTTGTAAACAATTGCAGAACAACATTATGTATATCCCAGTACGCAGGTGGTTTCGCTATTTATGTTCAATGTTCTTCGGTTAGTGACGGACAATGCAAGATACAATCTTGTCTTGATTTGATCAATGACTTGTTAATGCGTGTAGGTTTAGACATTTCTCCCGCCAAAAGTAAGATTTGCTGGTTTTGTAGATGTTATCGAATGCATACTATAGAAGTACGTTAAAACGAGACCTTTTTAGAGTTAGTAGACCATGTGAAGTACTTAGGTGTGTGGTTGGACAAGGGTCTTCGATGGAACAAACACATTAATGAGGTCCGGGAACGTTTAACGTGTACTAAAATTGATTAATATTTTGAAGGTTTTGGTGGGGCCTACATCCTAATCATTTTAGACGACTGTACATTTCACTCATTCGTAGTCGTATAGATTTTGGTAGTTTTCTACTAGACAAAGCGCAGAAACATATTTGATAAAACTGGACAGACTACAAAATATTTGCATGCGGTTAGTAGTTGGATTTATTAAAACCACGCCGATTCACGTAATGGAATCCGAATTAATGTTACCTTTTTATACGTCGCCGTTACTTAGCTGGAAAATTCTAATTAAAATCGTAATGTTTTGATTTACCTGTAGTAGACATACTAGCTACTAAGCTACATGCTCTCTGCTCCGATAGAGCTTATTGGAGAAAAAAAGAAACCTCTTTTAGTTATGGTTAACGACTTCCTCAAGCAAGAACAATGTACTGCAATAATAAAATGGGTATGTTCTCCATGACTACTTACTTGGGTCAGCAATATAAACTTATCAGGCATTGTTTAGATTCAGTAGATAAACCGAAGCATTGCTAAACTTACTTAATTTAAAATCTATAAGTTTGTTGTAAGTCTCTAAATTCACTTTATTCTGGATGTTACTGTGTGTATACAGACGGTTTTAAAGGGAAGAATTTTTGTGGCGCAGCTTTTTATGATTGCCATAAAGATGTATTTTTCAAATCCTTACTATATATAATATTATACAAGCGAAAGTGAGTTTGTTTGTTTATTTGTTTGTTTGTTACCTCTTCACGCTTTAATGGCTAAACCGATTTTAATGAATTTTGGTACAGAGATAGTTGGGAACCAGGAGACGGATATAGTCTAATATTTTTTGAAAAAAGTGGGATGTGAGGGAGAATGAGGGAAGAAAAGGGAAAACTTAGCGTTGCTATTACAAATCAATAAGGCGCAAGGGGAACTGTGTTACCCCGAACCCCTAACGCGAGCGAAGCCGCGGGCAAAAGCTAGTTTTAATATAAATTATCAATTGTATCAATAATGCACTTAGAGCTGATCGCTATTGCTGAAGCTTCGGCTTACATCGAACATTTGACGGTGATCATTTTGTCATTTTAACTGACTCTAAAAGTGGTCTTCTCCATCTGACGAGATGAACAAGTTCGTCATCTGTTAGGGGGCTTCCATTGGCTTTTTATTCTATAATAGCTTTCGCACGCGGCTTCGCCGCGTTAAATTTGGGGTAACACAGTTCCCCTTGCGCCTTATTGATTTGTAATAGCAAAGCTAAGTTTTGCCTTTTCTTCCCTCTTTCTCCCTCACATCCCACTTGTTTAATATAAAAATTTGCCTATATCCGTCTCCTGGTTCCCAACTATCTCTGTACCAAAATCATCACAATCGGCTTAGCCATTAAAGCGTGAAGAGGTAACAAACAAACAAACAAACTCACTTTCGCTTTTATAATATTAGAAAGGAAGTAAGGATTAAGAACCATTACTGATTTAGTTGCCAAACGCAAAACAGTTGTATTGCATGGGATTCCTTACCACGTTGGATTGAAGAGTAATGAAGTGGTTGATCGTTTAGCAAACGAAGCGGGGTCAGATGTAGATATTTATTCATGTTCTCCTTAGCACACTGTGCTTTTACCTTTCGTTTGAAACAGATGTGTTAAATCTTGGTCAGAATATTTTTATAAAAGTTCGCTAACGAAGGGTATTTGGTATAGGATTATTCAACCATCTATTCCACGGACTCTTTGGTTCAGCGAGGCAGGGTTGACAAGGCAGGAGGTGGTGACAGCTTTGAGGCTCCGATCTGGCCACATACCACTTAATGGTTTCGGATTCATGATGCGCAAAGTTGATTCTCCCAATTGCTTTGCTTGTGGAGTAATAGAAGACGTGGATCATATCCTGTCGGAGTGTGTTCGGGTTGTAGTTCAAAGACGTCAAACTTTTGGCAATATTTTTAATGTAGGTTTCTATAATAGCATTCTCGCCTCACCATTATCGGGTGAGGCGAGAATGCTACCTACCCAACCTATAAGGTTGCGGGTAGATTTATGCTTAGAGATAAATAATTTGTGTACAATCATCGGGGTGACATATTCTTTTTAGAAAAAACCCTGTAAATAAATTAAAGATTAAAAACCGGCCAAGAGCGTGTCGGGCCACGCTCAGTGTAGGGTTCCGTAGTTTTCCGTCCGTCACAATAAGTGTTCCCATTTATGAGTTTAAAGGTGGAGGAGCGTGCAACAGTGCACGCTCCGCGAGTCCGCGGCAGGCGCTCCGGCTCCGACTTGTGACGGGTTTTAGAGCGAACACAAAGGAGAGCGCTCAAACCTGGACGACTAATTAGATTATGCACTCATAAATAAAATTACGAATATATTTAATTGCAACTTACTTTACCACGGTAGGTCATGAAAGCACGGAAAATCTTAACATCGACTTTTAAAAAAATTACGTCATTACACAACGCCATCTATCGAACCATTTATGAACTGGTTTTTACCTTAACATTTTGATGGTGCTAAAAAATGAATTTTAGAATTGTTCTAAATTGCCTTAGCATGTTCTTAATAAAAGTTTTATGTAGTTATAAGATACCGCCGAAGCCAAGGAGAGACCAACCAAACAATTCGGTAATACCCGATCTAATGTAATAAGTACCTACAGCGCCATCTCTCGGGGAATTAGGTTACTAATTAATACAAAGACGTGCAAGAGGTTTTCGGTGGTAATTTTGGATTGCGAGAACCGATTTCAATCATTTTTTTTTTTGTTTGAAAAAAGATACGTTCAGGATAATAAAATATGTAAACGAAGTTAAAAAAAATGCTTGCATCTACGATTATACTACAAATATAATCCAGAAATTATTTTGTACAACTTTTTGTCTTTTTTGTACAAAAACTGTTGTGTCAAAGTTCAAAATAGTTTTCCTAGATAGTCCTTATAAAGTTCTACTTTTCAGATTTTTTTCATATTTATAAACTTATGGTTCAAAAGTTAGAGGGGGCGAAACTATAAGGGTTCCTAGTTGACTACGGAACCCTAAAAAGAAGATACCGGTTAAACTAAAGTGGGAATTTGCTGTTCTTGGGTATTTTAGTGGATATTAGTCTTAATAAAAGATAAGGCATTCGAAACAAGCGACGATCAGAATTAGTGGATGAAAAAAAACATCTTGTATTTAAACTACCTAAGCAATATAAATAAAATTTATATGGGACCACCTGGGAAGTATACCCAATGAAACAAAAAAAAATATTTTGCACATCGGTCCAGGCGTCTTTGAGTAATCGGCGAACATACATAAATTATGTACACGCGTTAGAAGTTATACTTCTTTGGTGTAAAGAAAAAAAATTTTGGTAACCCATCCATTTCCAAACCTTGGTGAGAGTTGCTAAACCAGGCTCCGTGTGCTAACCCATCCATTTCCAAACCTCGGCAAGGGTTGCTTAACCTGGCCCCCTGTGGTAACCTATCCATTTCCAAACCTTGGCAAGGGTTGCTTAACCTGGCCCCCTGTGGTAACCCATCCATTTCCAAACCTTGGTGAGGGTTGCTTAACCTGGCCCACTGTGGTAACCCATCCATTTCCAAACCTCGGCAAGGGTTGCTTAACCTGTCCCCGTGTGGTAACCCATCCATTTCCAAATCTTGGTGAGGGTTGCTTAACCTGGCCCACTGTGGTAACCCATCCATTTCCAAACCTTGGCAAAGATTGCTTAACCTGGCTCCGTGTGGTAGGTAACCCATCCATTTCCAAACTTTGGTGAGGGTTGCTTAACCTAGCCCACTGTGGTAACCCATCCATTTCCAAACCTCGGCAAGGGTTGCTTAACCTGGCCCCTTGTGGTAACCCATCCATTTCCAAACCTTGGTGAGGGTTGCTTAACCTGGCCCACTGTGGTAACCCATCCATTTCCAAAACTCGGCAAGGGTTGCTTAACCCGTCCCCGTGTGGTAACCCATCCATTTCCAAACCTTGGTTAGTGTTGCTTAACCTGGCCCACTGTGGTAACCCATCCATTTCCAAACCTCGGCAAGGGTTGCTTAACCTGTCCCCGTGTGGTAACCCATCCATTTCCAAACCTCGGCAAGGGTTGCTTAACCTGGCCCACTGTGGTAACCCATCCATTTCTAAACCTCGGCAAGGGTTGCTTAACCTGTCCCCGTGTGGTAACCCATGCATTTCCAGCCCTTTGCAAAGGTTGCTTAACCTGGCTCCGTGTGGTAACCTATCCATTTCCAAACCTCGGCAAGGGTAGCTTGGAATGTGAAATCGATTTAAAAGCTATGCAATAGCTTAATAAAAACACTAAAAGAATATTTATTTATTATGAAACACGTGTTCTAAATATAAAAATACTAGAATATACAACATGAACATAGTTACTAGAACACCTATAACTAACTTCACGATGTCGCTGTGCGCGCGCAAATAACTCTCATCATTTTTCTCCATCGCGCCAAAAGAAGTATAACTTCAAAAAAATGATTCCGACGAATTGAGAACCTAGAAGTATAACTTCAAAAAAATGATTCCGACGAATTGAGAACCTAGTCCTTTTTTTGAAGTCGATGAAGAAACACCAATATTATATATTATTATTTAAAAAATAACTGTGTATATTACAATAAACAAAAACGTTTTAAAAATAAATATGACACAAGTAACTGTTATGAGATACCATCAGAAACATTACAGTTCTTTTACCGTAAAAAATTGTGAGATTCATGCAATACCAAGTCGATTAATTTATTCAGTCCCTACTAGGGGACCCTTGTCTTACGTTATGATGGAAGTAGCTAACTTAACAACATCTTATAGTGACCATAATTATCAATATTATTTAACAATCTAATTTAATACCTATCTATTAGGTACTTGTGTTTTCATACGAATGCCAAGTTAATTATTTTCCAACACATTGGCGTCCCGTTCACCAGGCGATAACAATAGCCTCAATAATAATGTTTGTTTGTCCCCGAATGAGGTCGAAGCATACAAAAGTAGCGTTTTACATTGAAATAAAACCATTGTTGTGTCTGGAGTTCAGCCACCTGTCTAATGGGGCTTGTTGGCAATCCACATTTGTTACCATCGATATCTTGAAGATAGTCTAAAGTCTAAAGTCCAAAATCTTAAAGGTAAGTAATTAAAATATTAACAATTCTTACATTTGTTGGAGTTTACTCCTTAAGAATCGATTTTCATATATCAGGCACCCGGAATGAGAAAAATGTGAGGTGTAAAATCTACTGATGAATGACCTTGAATGATCTCGTTACGTTTAAACGCCGCGTTTAAACGTAATGAAGTCATTGTACAGACGCCTGCACATCAAGCTACTACAATCTGTCAGATTTCTTTGATAGATTTGCGCCTTTATTTCTAAAATATTAGGTTCAAGGTTCATTGGGAAAAAATGACAGTTTCGGGTAGCTTGACCTGCAGGCGTCTGTACTTAAGGAGTAAACTCCAGTCATGCGTCGTAGCTGCACACACACTTTTTTTTTATAACGTTGTTGAAGTGATTAAGGTTCAGTATTGGTTGCAGGACTTTGTAGAAAAACACACACGTCTTTACTAAATGATGATTTATTTCGAACTGTTTTAATGAGCAGGACGGACAATAATATATATCTACCAAACATACCGCCCACCAAAAGGGATTACCTATGCCTTTTACAATTAGTTATTAAAATTATAAGAAAATTAAATACATTTAAAAAACAAATCATGCAGACATTATGTTCATCAAATATAATTATTTATGTATAACTATCAGAAAAAACAATATGACGGTCCAGATTGACTACAACATAAGTTTTATATTAGAAAACAAATTGAGAGTCTTTTAAAACAATTGGTATCAACATTGCATTAATCAAAACAATATAATAAATAGATCTGAAAGTTAACGACATAAGTTTAACACAATAATTACACATAACACATTATTATATTTAATGATTATCGATTGGTAGCAAGCAGAGTTTTGAGATTGATCTTCTTACAGTATTTGTACCAATCTTTACGCTGTAAACCCTAGTGATTCCATCAGCTCCTGGGTGTTTATCCACAATCCGGCCTAAAGGCCACTTTCCAGGTGGACATCCTTCGGTTTTGATAAGAACAATCTGGCCTATGTCACACTCTTCTTGTGTCCTTTGCCACTTTGGTCTCTGCTGTAGTCTGGAGAGATACTCGCACTGCCAGCGCTTCCAAAAGTTCGACAGTACCCGTTGACAGTGTTGCCACCGTGTTAAGCTTGATTGGGAGGTGTCCTTCAGGCTCGGTGAGGGTAAAGTAATTGGAGACTCTCCTATGAGGAAGTGGCCAGGTGTAAGTACGTCCAAATTGTTCAAATCTGACTCAATAATTGGGCAAAGTGGACGGGAATTTAGACATGCTTCAACTTGACATAATACGGTGGTCATCTCTTCGTACGTTAAATTCGTATTCATGATCCGTTTCAGGTGAAACTTCATAGATTTCACTCCGGCTTCCCAGAGACCTCCAAAATTTGGGCTATATGCAGGTATGAAGTGCCACTGAGTGCCGTCCATTGCCAGTAGATTGGACATGTGATCGCCAAATTCAAAGTTTGCAGCCTTGAACGCCTCTGCGAGTAACTTGTTTGCTCCCACGAAGTTTCGTCCTTGATCGCTCCACAAATCACTACATCTGCCTCGACGTGATACAAAGCGCCGAAAAGCTGCGATAAAGGCTTCTGACGTCAAATCTCCCACAAGCTCTAAATGTATTGCCTTCGTCGACATGCATATGAAGACAGCGATGTAGGATTTGTTGGTTTTTGCACCTCTGCCTTTGGACATAAGGACATCATAAGGGCCTGCAAAATCAACGCCACTGTGGAGGAATGGCCGTGCAGGGGTTACTCGCACCTTCGGTAACTCGCCCATTAATTGCGTTCGAGATCTCGCATTCAACCTTGCACAAACAAAACATTTATGAATGTATGTCTTTACTAAACCCTTAACTTTCAGAATCCAGTATCTCGACCTTAGGTAATTTAGCATCAGTTGTACTCCTCCGTGCAATGTCTGTTTGTGAGCATCAGCAACGAGTAAAGAGGTAAGTGAATTTTTGTGGTCTAAGACTATAGGATGGAGACGGTCGTGTTCTAAATAATAAGCATTTTGTAGTCTTCCGCCCACCCTGAGTATCATTTTAGCATCCAGATATGGATTAAGGGTCTTCAAACGGCTTGTAGTTCTTACATGTTTCCTCTCTAATAGGTCTCTAATGTCTTCTTGAAATATAACATCTTGTGTGATTTTTATGCAGGTCTGTAGCGAGTCTTCGAGTTCTTCAGTAGTGATCTGCGATTGTACAGATTGATTCGGTTTTAATCTTAAGAATCTTCTAACATACGCAACAGTCTTCAGTAATTCCGGTAAGTTTTCAAAGTTTTCCATTTTTCTGAACAAGGAATTATCATCACATTCTCTTGTGAGGTAAGTATTAATGGTTTTTCTTTTTTCCAAGTCAGTTTCTTCATTTTTTAATGTTTCCATGTGTATTTGTTCTTGTTTCAGATGTTCCGGACCGTGCCACCAGAGAGCGTATATTCTCAATTCAGGAGCCAACATTCCTCTCGACGCGACATCAGCTGGATTTTGCTGTGACTGTATGTGGTACCATTTGTTTCCAATGTTGTCAAGTATTGTTATTACTCGATTTCTTACGAATGTCTGCCATCTGTTGGGATCTCCTTGCAGCCATGATAACACTATCGTGGAATCAGTCCAACAGATTATCTGACTTTTTGGGATGCGTGTCGCCTCGCTTATATGTTTTAGTAACTTTGACAGGAGAACTGCTCCGCATAATTCCAGTCGAGGAAGGGATAATGCCTTGACAGGAGCGACCTTTGTCTTGGCAGCGATAATTCCTGTCTGATACTCTCCGTTGGCTTCTCGAACCCGCAGGTAAGCAACAGCTCCATACGCCTTAGTTGAAGCGTCACAATACCCGTGAATGGTAATATCCTTCATCGTTTCTTGGGTAGTATTTAGCCATCTCTTTAACTTCATGTATTTTATATCTTCAAAACTGTGTCTAATATTTAACCATTCCTTTTTTGTTTCAGGTGAGAGCTCTTCATCCCAATGGACCCGTTGAAGCCATAATTTCTGAATCATTATCTTTGCAGGTACCAGTGCCGGAGCTAACCATCCAAGAGGATCAAAAAGTCGTTGAACCTCGCCCAATATTTTCCTCTTGGTGACTGTTTCTGATAAAGGTGGTAGCTTCAGATTATATTTAAGTACATCTTCTCCCATATTCCAGGATAAGCCCAGTGTTTTTATCAAGCCGTCTAACTTGATATCAATGGTTGCATGAGAGCTGAGCTCAGCTGGACGAAATTCTTTAAGGAAATCTGACTTATTCGACGCCCATTTTTGCAGGATGAAACCACCTCTTTCAAGAATTGCCTTTACTTCCTTAGCTACACTGACTGCTTTAGATACCGTATCTTGGCCTGACATCAGATCGTCCATATAAAAATCTTGTGTAATAGTGTTTGCTGCTTCAGGATAATTTCCGCCCTCATCGTGAGCCACCTGGTGCAGAGTCTTGACGGCAAGGTAAGGTGCACATGCCGTGCCGAAAGTAACTCGCAGAAGCCGGTATTCCTTCACAGGTTCATTGTACCTGTTCCGCCAGACAATTCTTTGATAATCTGCATCCTCTTTCGTAACAAGTATTTGTCGATACATTTTCTGGATGTCGGCTACGAATGCTATCCTTTTCAGGCGCCATCTCATGACGAGTGATCTCATATCTTCCTGAATTTGAGGACCAACAAGTAGCTCCTCGTTGAGTGATATATTATTTGAGCCCCTGTGAGAGGCGTCAAACACTGGTCTGACTTTCGTAGTCTCACTTTCTTCTTTTACCACTGCATGGTGGGGTAGGTATACAGCTGGTTTATTTCTTTCTTCACATGGGACTTCCTCCATTTGTTTCATGTCGCTGTACTCATTAATTGCTTTAGTATAATCTCTTTTCAGATCATTATTCTTCATAAAACGTCTTTCTAAGTGTAATAATCTATTTGTAGCCCCTTGTTTCGTATTACCATGCGGTGATTGTGGATTTTCTGTTTTAAATGGCAGCTTGACGATGTAACGCCCTTCACTATTTCGTGTGTAAGTTTCTTTATATATTTTCTCACATTCTTCTTCTTCTTTGGTAAGTGTTCCTTGTGTGTCTGTTTCAACCTCCCACATAGATTTCAAAAGGTCATCTAGATCAACCTTATGATGCATTACCAGTACTCTTGGTTCTGAGGTTTGTGCTTGTATCTTTCCAAATAAGATCCAACCCAAGCTTGTATTTTGGGCACATGGGGAGCCAGGTGGACCTTTGATTATCTCAGCCTTTAAAATTTGAGCACAAACTTCTACGCCCAACAGCATGTCTACTCGCCCTGGTGAATGGAAGCTCGGGTCTGCCAGGGTGAGTCCTTTTAAGTGCGGCCAGGTGTGCATACCAGTAATTGTTTCAGAAGGTAGGTGTGATGTCAACCGTGTTGGCATTATATAGGCACTTATAGTAATATTGACATCATTATCATATCTCGAATGAAGCTCGACTTGTATCACGTGATTGACTCTAGTCTGGGTTGATCCAACACCAGTGATGGTTCCCTTTACTCGGGATCTCTTGACCTTCAATAGTTGCGCTGCTCGTTCACTAATAAAGTTGGCTTGCGAGCCCTGGTCTACCAGAGCTCGCAACATTGTACTGTGTCCATCTTCATCTCTGACTTGCACTAATGCTGTGGCAAGCAACGCTGCAGCTGTTGACTGTTCAGACACAAAGTGCGTAGATAACGCCAGCTCAGGTTGGTCACTTTGGTCTGCGTTCTGGTGTTCTTCCTCAATTTTGCTATGATATGCTTTCGCATGTTCTGACTGACCGCTGCTGGATTGATGTAACAATGTATGATGGCGGCGGTTGCATCTTCGGCAGGACATTCGATTGCGGCATCTCCTGACAGAATGTCCTGATGTCAGACAATTGAAGCATAAATTGTTTTTCTTAATAAAATCATTGCGTTCATTCGGTTGTAACTTGCAAAATTCTTTGCAGTGACACAAGGGGTGATCTGCGTTACACATACTGCACGGATTGGTCGGTGATGTAACTGTCTTCTCTTCGGGTGACGTGGAATGGAATGACTTCGCCTTAACATTTGTCTGCTCCTTTTTAGTAGTAGGGTTAACCATCTCGAGTGTCCGATATTTTGTTTCCAGGAAAGTTTTTAATTCTTCCCACGACGGTAGTTTGTCAGTCCTTTCTTTGTAAGACACCTCTTCCCAGGCTGTGTGTGTGTCAACATCTAACCTTTGGACAACTATGTATATAATCAGCTGATCCCAGGAGTCAACAGGTATGTCTTGATTTTTCAAGTTATTTAAGCACTGAGAGGTTGTATCTAATAAATTCTTTATTTGGACAGCTGACGGAGTGGTAATTTTCTTTTGATTAAATAACTTCTGGAGTAGCGAATGAACTATTAAACGTTTATTTCCATACCGTTGTTTAAGTGTATTCCATGCCTGTTCATAATTAATCTCCGTTATATTGACATGCTTTAACAATTCCTTAGGTTCACCAACCAGGCTCAGCTTCAGGTAATGTAACCGTTCGACGTTACATAAAGACGTGTTGTTGTGTACCAGCGTCGTGAACATGTCTCGAAACATTGGCCAGTCATCATAGCTCCCGTTGAAAGTAGGTAACTCGATGCGTGGTAAGTTAACTCGTGGCGGCGACGAGGCGTCGTATGCCTGATTATCTGTAGACTTCGAAGGCATCAACAACATATCCTTCAAATCGCCCAATAAACAAGAATATGTATCTTCTACCACAAAGTAATCTTCGTTCACAAAATATGGAACATCATTTCGTTTACACTTCGGCGTACACTTCACTAGGTCTTGATGTGTCGCATTAAACGTTCTCCAATATCCTTCGATACTTTGTAACTTAGTTTCAATATAACCTCTTGTTAATCTTTGTTTTGGACATTTCTTTAAATTACTCTGTGTCTTTTGTAAAAGCAAAAATATATCTTCTAATGAGTTAACTAACTGTTGTTGTTCACTAGTTAACGTAACACTCATTGTTATAGATAGTTATTGCACTGTTCTTCTTGATACGATAGTTTTAACGCACACACAATAATAAGTCACCTTGTAAAATCAGTCTATAACTTGTTTTTTTTCTTCATAACACGTAGCACTAATTACTTGCAAAAAAAGGTGCATAAAAAACGACTCAGGAATGCGGCCTTTTGTTCTCCGATCGCCGGGTCGTCCTTATCTTTTTTTCTAATGATTCGGCTCGTTTGGACCATATGTTGAAGTGATTAAGGTTCAGTATTGGTTGCAGGACTTTGTAGAAAAACACACACGTCTTTACTAAATGATGATTTATTTCGAACTGTTTTAATGAGCAGGACGGACAATAATATATATCTACCAAACAAACGTTGCCCCCCACACTAGGATGTTTTCCTGTGTCGTGGGTCGTAGTTTTGCGTTTACAAACATTTGAACTCACATATACAAAGTAGTTGTTTTATTACACGACTGCCCCAAAAAAGGAGTGTGTGTGTAACAAAAAAATTCATCGCAGAATCTGTAAAATACTTTCTTGTCGGAAAAAGTCCCCCGACTGCGATGAAATGTTTTGTTTCGTTTTCGATTCCCTTTATCTTTGTTCCTAGCAGATACCATCGGCAAATATAAAACTAACATCATGTTTTTTTTTTCTTTTTTGTTCATTTTATGACATGGCAGTCGTGTTTTTTAATTTTTTAAATTATTTATTTTTATTTCTGTAATACTCTATAACGTTACGGTATTTTCTGACATCTATTTAATCTGGTCACACTCTAGTACCATTTGTCATCTGTCTTCCGTCTGTTTGATTATTACGGGTTAACTTATCAGCTTACAGCAATGCAGTACAGACTATGCACCAGATTTCTGCACATTATATAAAATCTGTTACTTTAATGCCGTGCCGAATTATCCATTCCGAGGTCATTCTTCTAAAACGTTAGCTACCTACTTAAGTTTACCTAGTTGTGTGCTATGGCATATTCATCAATTTACAAATAGAATATAATATAAGGAGGGACGGCAGTAGTATGAGCGTTGGACATGCAGCCACGCCGGCGTGGAACTGGAGCCGCGCAGCGGGTGCGCGGTGGGCGCGTGGCTCTAGGCGCCTGTGGCTGCCGGGTGGCGTGCTTGCGGCCGTGGCGGCGGCGGTGCTGGCACCTCGACTGGGCGCGCCTGGAGGCAACTACCGCATGCTCAGTGCTCGCTAGCTAGACTTCATACACCGCATTGCACCTCATGTAATTACATACATTCTATTGTTTAATCAGGTTTGTTTGTAACATGCTGTCTGCTTTTACATACTGCTGCATATATCTCTCACAGCAGGCTTACTGAGTCGCAACATTCTGAGAACAAATATGTCTCTGGTAAGTGAGGACTTGGGCAAGCAGGCAGCAGTTATTGTGCATCCTACATTTTGTTAACAGAGTGAGGTATCCAATTGACTTAGGAGTAGTTTAAAATTTAATAAATCTTAAAGTAAGCACATTAAGCTGTACGGATGTCATGTTCTGTGAGCTGCTTGCTTTGTAACAGCAATGACAGTTTCTAATAAAAACACCAATTCCCATTATAGTTAGATGTCACAGTCAGTCATACAGTAAAAACTTCAATTATGACAGTTGAAAACAGCAGTATTAGTAATAATGTTAAGTAGGGTGCACAAACATATGAATTAGTTTTGATCTCTTATCAAAGCATGTCCTATAATAGTAAAATAGTTTTAATTAAAGACAATTCATTATTTAACCTTTTGACCGCCAGAGTAATAACGCTTCGCCGTGCCCTCCACGCCAAGCCACAAATTCAATGAAATCAAATGTATCAATAAAACACGTTAAAGTAATGATTTAATATGTTTATTTTGTATTTTTCTATGATCTGTTTCTTGGCATCTATAGATGTCGGTGGCGCACAGGGCACGCTTGCGCATGGCATCTATACATGCCATTGGCGGTCAAAAGGTTAATAAGTTAGGTGTGAAGTTTGGATAACTTTATTACTATTTTAATTCCAGTAGTTGCATCTTGAAATCTACTGTTATTACAGAATAGAGTATAAAATGATCATGACACTGCATACATCAAATGAACCTAGTATTAGATCACAGCTTGGTGGCACACAGCAGAGGGCCGGGGCCGAGAGCCCACACTGAGCTGTGTGTCTGCTGCTCACTGACTCGTGCTGCTCTGATGGTATTTAGCATTTTAATAGTGAGTAGTTTCAAACATTTTATTATTCATGAATCAATATTTACTAATTCTTTTATTTCTTTGAATTAATAACATCATAAAACACTAGTAGAGGTTTAAAATGTACGCTTTACAGTAAGTACCTATTTTTTTATTATTAAATATGCCACAAGTGCAAAATAATATATTTGGCCGAGATGTGTGAATGCTTGTTGTGGATGGTCTGTGGGCTCTTCAATAACACTAGTGGACTGCATAAAAATGGTTATAATAATGGTTAGGTACTCAACTAAACTACACCAGTCAAGTGAATGGACACTTACGGCTTACTCACCCGCGTGTCGCCGTCATTTATATATATTAAGATTACCATTGTTATATAGAACATAGCAAAGAGATTGAATAATTTAAAATATTTCAACAAACAAAAAATAAACCATTTTCTGCACAGATATTTCAGACACAGTGTTTTAAGAGAAAAAAAAAGAAGTAAAAAATATATATAAGATAAAAGTTGTTATAATTTACAACTTTATTTGATTAATTTTTACAAACTTACACAGTTTATACGAGAAAACACAAGGGAGAGAAGACATTTAACAGATCTGGGACGAGGGATATGAAGAGGAATAATTTAATGTAAAGAGAACCTCAATTATGATATACTAGCTTCCGCCCGCGACTTCTTCTGCGTGGATTAGTTACTTTGGGCTAAAGCTAACTTTAACCCACGATTTCTTTTATATAGGTGAGTAAGTACTGGGTCTTATAATCTTAAATCATCTAGACTGTGGGTTATTCTCAAAAAAACTAAACTAATGTTATTTAAAGGTATCAATGGACTGTAGTTCACGCTATCCCCTGGAAATTTACCCAGTATTCTTTTATTTTAATAGTTAAATAAAAACTCACAGCTAATACTGTTAAGTAGTCAGATACAAATTATGAAGACGAAGGCCAATTACAAGTTTCCACTTATAAAATATATGTATAAAGTTAACAAAAGGCATAACCAGCGTGATAGTTAAACATCTAAATAATATCTGAACAGAATAAAAAAAACAAAATCATAAACAATACTTACCTTAAAGAAAATTAAATACTACACTATGAAACTCAAAAATTGTATCTATTTAGAGAAAGAAATTAACAAAAATAAGTTAACTAAAACAAAACTTATTCAGCTAAAAAGTATTTGCGATGATATTCTGGCAAGAACAAATTTAAAAAGTAGTACGCTGAGCACAACCATTCCGTTCCGTAAGGAGCCGAGCCAAAGCCGAGCAGTGAACACGCGGCTGAGGCGCGCGGCGCTTGGTATGTTGCCGCGTGCGAAGAAGGGCCACCGACCTTCCCCTTCATGACTTGCACTTGAGCATCATTTTGCCGTGATGTTATTTTAAAACTGCGATATCTCCTGTGATATTCATTTGAATCGAGTGATGTAAAAGGCAATTTTGTTTTAAATTTAATATTAGTGATGAATAACTTATTTGTTTGGATAAGGATATCATGTTTATAAAAACACCTTAGCAAATAATGCATTTTCGTTTTTTAAATATTCTTCATTGGTGCTCCGCTCCTATTGGTTTTAGCGCAATATTATATAGCCCACTAGCTTTTGCCCGCGATTTCGTTCGCGTGGAATAGTGACTTCCGGCAGATATTTACTCACTTAGGGCATTAAAGCCCTTATTGCCGATCGACATCTCTTAAATTCAAACGCAGAGCTCATTATGTTGATTTTTGAAGAGTTCCCTAGAATATCTTCCACATTTCATTTTTGAAGAGATCTCGCGAGATCGGGAACTATGCGGGTAAAACCACAAAATCTGCCGGAAGCAGTAGCGGTGTTAGGGTAGGGCGCGGTTGGGCGATCGCCCAGGGCGCCGGATAAAAAAGCGCGCCAGCAGGCGCCCCCCCCCCCCCTCCCCAGCCCATTCTCATAGTTAGAGGTCTACTTCGTAAAGTCCCTAAATGAGTACTCGGAATCTTGGTCTTTTTTGTACAATATTAAACAGATTCCAGAAAAACCCGATCTTGATAAGCTCTGTAGTGATCTCCAATTAAAATTAACTGTAGACTCTAAATCAGACATAGATGGTTGTATGTTGTGTGATGAACTTTTAAGTCTGATATCCTTTTTGCCTGATCAGAATGTAACTCCCATTTTTGTTTTAAATTTTATAAAAGATCGCAACTTACAAGAACTGTATCCAAATGTATGAGACAACTCCCGGCCACGTGCGGAAGGTGAGCAATGGGTAGCTCACCGTCCGTCCGTTTATTGACGACAGGCCGTGTCGACGGCGCGTTCGTGTCTCACGCGCGCCTCAAAAAGACGTCATCAAAGCAGAGGGGCTTGCCAGGGCCTCCGCCTGCCGGGGTTGCGGGTTGTTCAAAAGAGATACCGCGGCCCCGGAACGTAAATGGTAACAGAAGGAACATGGGTGGGTTTTAGTCAGTAAAAGTCTGACACGCCCCTCCGCTCCGCCCAGAGCGGGGGAAGTTATTTGATGATTCGCCCCCCCCCCCCCCCCAAAAGGTCGATTTGAGTTAATTAAATGAAGTTTATTTTTTGACGTAGTCTGTATACTCTATAATCGCACTGTATATAATCGTGTAAATTAATGCGCGTGAAGTGCAAAAAAAAGAAGAAAAAAAAAACGATGGATTCTTTAAAACCGATGTACACACCCAAACAATAAGAAGTGGTCGGCAATATAATGACAAGATTTTTTTTTACTTTTTTTAGTTAAATATAGTTACAACATATTATTATGTAAAAACCTAATAAGGAGTGTGACCTCTTGCCAGAATTGCTTGAATCCTTCTGGGCATGCTTTCCACGATGTTTTTTATAACGTTTTGAGGAATACGTTCTCACTCTTCTGCAATAACGGTGCGGGCGAGCATTGTCGTCCATAAAAATGGAATCTTCCCCAAGTGCAGTCAATGTGGGTTGTGCATAAAGAATTAGGACTTCCATTATGTACCGGTGTGCATTTAATGTTCCATTTTCTATGAAAACTAACTCCGTACGCTCCGTCAAATTATTGCTGCCCAAAACATAACGGAGCATCCGCCATAAGGACTGATTTCTTCGAAACACACTTCCGCATAGCGTTCCCATGGTCTTCGCACCACTCGCCGGCGTCGGTCCTCTCCACACAAGGAGATTTTAGCTTCATCAGAAAACAATACTTTATTCTAGTCCTCCAGAGTCCATGAAGCACAGTTCCGAGCAAACTGAAGTCGAGCAATTCGGTGCTCACGGAGTAATTTAGGGCCCCGAGCTGGACGGTAACTCCTGATATTGGCAGCCAAAAGCCTCTTCCTGCCCGTCCACAAGCTAACCTCTACTCCTCTTACTTCTTCAAGGCTCTTCTTCAGGTCTACACTTGACGCCTTACAATTCCGCAACGCCTGACTCACCAAAAAGCGGTCATCTCTTGGTTCTGTGCATCGTTTTCTTCCCGAACCGGGTCTTCTTTTGACCGAACCGGTCTCTTGATACCGTTGCCAAGTCCTCTGGACAATTTAACGACTCACATTTAGCCGCTGAGACACGTAAGTTTGCGAACAACCTTCTTCAAGTAGGGCTATAATTTTACCGGCCCTTATCACTTTATCACTCATTACAAAAAGTGGTATCTAATGTAAAAAGAAAGATTACTTAAATTCTTAATTTGCAGAAAATATCCAAAAAGTTTTAATATATCGTAATCAGTTAAAATCGTTTCAGCAATTCGCGCCATTAGTAAAGCAATTTTACAATAATCCACAAAAAACATTATTTTTCTTTTATTAATTTACGCTCGTGTGCAGGAGGGCTGCGCGCGGAGTACACGGCGTGGGTGCTGGTGTCGTACGTGCACTATAGCGCGGGACGGCGGGCGCGCGGGCCGGTGCGGGCTCAGGTACGTGTGCACGCGGCGTGCGTGGCGCACGCGCACCTCGTGTCACCCGCGCTCACCGCCGCACTCATTAGCGCGCTCACCGACGGCGTGGACTACCGGATCGTCAAGGGGTGAGTGTGCGAGCGTGTGGTGAGTGCGTGCTACAGCACACGCGTTGACGCGAGGCGTGTGCGCAGCGTGATGCTGTGGTCGCTGGGCGGCGGCTGCGCGTGGCTGCCGCTGTCTCTGGGCGCGGGCGGAGCGGCGCCGGGTGGCTGCGCGCTCGTGTACGCGGCTTCGCTGCTCGCCACGCCGCTGCACACCGCGCTACTCGTAAGCCCCCGACACTACGCACTACAGCTGCTATTTTACTGCCGTGCACTACGGAGCCTGGTCGTATTAAAAGGTTGAGCTTAGTTAGACTTGATATGTTTGGTAGTTTAGATAGACAAATCTTGTCCGACATAGCATGGTCACCCTGTGAAAGGAATTCGAATGTTGGACCGTTGCCGGCGAGTTGGGATGGCTGGAGTGCACGGTTGTTAGGGTGAGCTGTTGGCTAGAGAGCGCGTGCGCAGTGCGGGCGCGCGGAGCTGCCGGCGGCGACGGGCGTGCTGGTGACGCTGTGCACGGCGGCGGCGCCGTTCGCTGCGGGCGCGTGGTTGGGCGCGCCCTCACCCCGCCCCCCCGCCGCGCGCGGCCCTCAGCTGGCGGCGCTGGCGCTGCTGTACGCAGAGTGCTGCGAGCGGCTCTGTGACGCGGAGGCCATCCTGTACCTCAGCGACGTGTTGGTGGCGTTCGCCCTGGGTGAGTGTCCCGCGACGCGGTGCGGTGGGGGGCGGGGTGTGGAGGGTGCCGCTCACTCACAGTCGTGTGTGTCACACAGAGGTGTGCTGCGTGCTGGTGTCGGCGGCGTGGTGCGCGCTGTACGCGCGCGCCGGCGTGCTGTCGCGCGAGGAGGCGCGCGTGGTGGCGCTGTGCGCGCTGCCGCGCTCGCTGGACACACGTGAGTGTTACGCTGTTGCCACACCACACATTACTTGATCTGGCGAATTTAAAAATACGCGACCAGTTTCTTATTTTTATTTGCCTATCTAATAAATTTATCTTGTATCGTGCGTTTATAAACGTTTAAACTCGCATACTCAAACAGCCAGACCCGGAACAACTATCTGTAAGCCATACAAATATTTGTTCCTATGGAATTACAACGCGCGATCCGTAACGGAGCAGTCAATCGGTCAGCTAATCCGTCAACAGTGTCGTTTTGTTTAATATTGTTTTAATAATCACATTTAAAAATAAAATATTTGACCTTGAATCTCCGTTGTTTGGGCTTCTCGCGGTCTTTAACACGAATGATTTGTTTTTATCGTGATGTCGATACGATACGATACTTGATAGTTTGATAGCCGTCAGGTCTGCGGACGAGGGCTAACAATTTGACATTAGAGCCATGGGTAAAGCCTGACACAGACGTCGCTTTAATATAAAGGGAGTAAAAGTACTCATAACAAAGCCGAAGAGCACGTGGTCTAGACCATACCCGAGAGAAAAATAAATACTACTTTATCATAGTAGGTACTCATAAGAACGCATTTAAAATATTGTGCCGATTGAGTTACAACATTAAAAACTTGGAATAAAAATGAATGTGAACAAATTTACCGGCCGAGGCCAATTACAATATTTAATCATATGTATATCTATGTATATACCTATAATTGATTAAATTCAGTCATTCGTTCTTCTCACAAAAAATCAAACATTCTACCAGTAGACAGTCTAGAACAAAAAAGTAATCGCAATGACGGGGAAACCGAGTGTCTTTCGGCTTCGTTAAGGGTAATTATCACTAAGAAGATTAGCACAATGGAAAATATATCGTAATATGTATTGCATAATATATATTATAGCTACGTCAGTATGGGCTTTACAGTGAAGCTAGACGTGCGCGGGTGTGTCCGCAGGCTGGTCGATGTCGTGCGCGGCGCGCGGCATGTGCCGGCTGCCGGGCGTGTTCGTGGCGCCCACGCAGGCGCTGCTGCTGGCGCTGCTCGGCGCGGACCCGGACGCCGCCGACGACGTGCTGCCTCGTGACGCTGAGGCATCGTCTCATGAAGCGCGAACAGAGGCGTGTACGCACGACGATGTCGTTGTTAGGTAACGAGCGCGGCACATCCTCGTCAAACTTCGCCTGATCCTGCTCTGACAAATTGAATACCTACCGTTAAGTCCACGTAGTACTTTTTAGATTTAAGCTCCTAGACCAAGGGTTTCTAAACTTTTAAGATAACGGAACAGCCACCAAATACTTTGGATTTTATGCACCCCAAATCAAAGTCACTGAAATTTGAATAAGAACTAAAACTATCATTAGGAATATTTTAAAAGTGAAACACTTTATATATATTTTTTACTAGAACGCACATTTAACAGTACTAGTGATTATTAAACGAATACAAATGAAATCACAAAAAAACGCAACATCAAAATAGTTAGTATAAACCCCTAGTTTCGGCGGGACCTACTTTGGAAATCGCTGTTCTATCCAATAAGAACAAGACTTTGTAACTGAGGCCTTAGGAAAGCCTTCGTTAGTGATGTTTGCTCGTAATACTAAGTAGAGTTACGTACGTTATGTAGATCCCATTGTACTTGAAAAGCAAAATAAATAATAATACGGTCGAGCGGAGCGGTACGAGCGCAGTCAAGAACTTGCTCGTACAGATGAGGAGGGACTGTCTCGCTAGGGTCACGCGCGTGGCGCGTCTGCCGCCAGCCTTCCTCCTCCGCACTGAGGGCATTAGTGCCGGGCTGTCGGCATAGGAGAGCATCCCGCTGGTCCAGCTACAGCGCCAACTGACATGACGTCACGGGCTAATTCGTGCTTAGAGACGAGCCACGGAATGAGGATGCGAGTAGGAGATGCCGGCTGTAGGCAGGGGACGCGCGTGCAAGCGCAGCGGGGCGGGGCACACGCTTCAACAGGCGAGCAGTGCTGTTTAACAGTGTAGTGTGGGATATCCAAATCCTAACAGTAGTAGGAACACGAATGCCTTCTTAGATAGTCGTGGGAACCGTAAGGTAACATAGTTGTATTGTAACAACCGGCCTAGTTCAGTACGCACTGGCGCTGGCGCTACTGATTTATTTAGTACTAGCTTTTGCCCGCGGCTTCGCTCGCGTTAAATTCGGGGTAACACAGTTCCCCTTGCGCCTTATTGATTTGTAATAGCAACGCCAAGTTTTCCCTTTTCTTCCCTCTTTCTCTCTCACATCCCACTTTTTTCAAGAAAATATTAGCCTATGTCCGTCTCCTGGTTCCCAACTATCTCTGTACCAAAATTCATCACAATCGGTTTAGCCATTAAAGCGTGAAGAGGTAATAAACAAACAAACTCACTTTCGGTTTTATAATATTAGTAAGGAAGGATATATATATATAATATATATAGTAATAGTAAGGAAGGACTAGCTTTTGCCCGCGGTTTCCGCGCGTGTTAAATTCGGGGTAACACAGTTCCCCTTTCTTGATTTGCAGGTATTTTTCGTTGTTAACAGAGAGTGTGTGTAGCGCCTCTTTTAAGGGGTTTGGGGCAGATTTCTAAAAAAAAATGATGCTCGATGTTTTAGTTAGTGACAAATAGTCCGCATACCAATTTTTAGCTTCCTACCTTGAAAATTAAAGAATGCTCCACACAAACTTCCACCCCTTATTTTAGGGAAGTGGGGGGTTGAAAAGAGACAGAAGTAGCCTATGTCCGTCTCCAGCAATGTCTCCAGGGTCCCAACTATCTCTGTACCAAAATACATCAAAATCGGATTTGCCATTTACTCAATACTATATTGCATCCCATAATGTATACAAGGGTGGTAGGTAAATTAAGGAGAAACAATTATGGATCCTGTTGGGCACAGCAAGTTACTTTTTAGAGGAGAGGATGAAGCGCTTTTTGTTTAAAAACATAATAATATTAAAATTGAGATTGAATTAATTTTTTGATTATCGCGCTAAGTAGATATTATTTATGTGTAGATTTATAATAATTTTATATATTATTAATATTTATATATTAATAATATTCTAGATTATATATTAGGTAATTATTTTATATATTTATTTATAGTCCTATGTATAGCTGTAATTTTTCATTTAGGCGTGAAGACGTAACAAACAAACAAACATACTTTCGCTTTTTAAATACTTAAAATAGCGTCGGTGGGTTACTTAATATTACTAAAATAGACTACTTACCAATATTTTATTGATTAATGTAAATTTTATCAGCGTAGTACATACCTGAAACAACGCCGTTTGTAATGAGCTAATGTGGTAAAGTGTCCGTGCAATCGTGCAAAACTGATGGAAGTGAGCCAATTGTGTAATTACAAAAGCAAGCACAGCAGGCCGCCGCGCCGTACCTACATCATTGTAATTGTGGTCCTGAACTCCTGAAGCATTCATTATTTCGGGCTTTCTTAACCTAAGTGTGACGATGCCCAAAACTAGCTTAATAAAAGCCCTAATTTACCTGGTTAATTTTTAATCATTTTCTATGTAGCTAATGTGTTAGTACATTTTTTATTGTCTCAGTCAATAATTAGGATTTAGAAATACCACAAATCTTTTAAAATAATTTTAACATAACCGATAAAAGGAGAATCAAACCTGTATTTTTTAAACATTCGTGTTCAACAATTTAAATATCTCAGTCATATTGTTACCGCGGACATCAAAGATAATCTGGTTGTAGAATGGGAGCGCAGAGCATTGGCGGCTCGATGTAACATGCTTGTCCGTAGGTTTGTTTTTACCCGACTGCGCGCCGCAAAGGAGGTTAACGTGTTCATCAGTCTATGTATGTGTATGTATGTCTGTTCCTTTGAAGCAGTATACAGACTAAACGCCTGGGCCAATTCAAAGCATTTTGTCAGACATTTTGCACGTGTAACCTATGGACAAAGTGTACGCAGAAAGCCATCAATGCTCTTCGAGTTCAATACAATACATTCAGGATGCTGCTGGGGCTGCCACGCTTGTGCAGTGCTTCGGGAATGTTTGCGAATGCGCACACTGCTGCAGAGGGCCCGGGGCAGCTCGAACAGTCTCCTGAATGTAATTGCGGGGAAATTTGATTGCCCGTTTATGCATGCTTTGTCCAATCTACGTTTTTACTAACATAGTTTTCTAAGTTACTGTATACTAATAAAATATGGTTGTATAATTTCCGAAATAAAATGTTTATTATTACTAAGTATATAGAGTTTTTCTTTTTTTCTCTTTAGACAGAGAACATTACCTTACACACAGGCCGGAGCCAAGTATGTAAGGGGAAATTTAAATTGAAAACCGGCCAAGAGCGTGTCGGGCCACGCTCAGTGTAGGGTTCCGTAGTTTCCCGTCCGTCACAATAAGTGTTCCCAGTTATGAGGCCAACCGAACAATTCGGTAATACCCGATCCAATGTAATAAGTACCTACAGCGCCATCTCTCGGGGAATTGGGTTACTAATTAATACAAAGACGTGCAATTTCGGTGGTAATTTTGGATTACGAGAACCGATTTCAATAATTCTTTTTTTGTTTGAAAAAAGATACGTTCAGGATAATAAAATATGTAAACAAAGTTACAAAAAATGCTTGCATATACGATTATACTACAAACTTAGTCCAGAAATTATTTTGTAAAACTTTTTGTCTTTTTTTTTACAAAAACTGTTGTGTCAATCAAGTTCAAAATAATTTTCATAGAAAGTCCTTATAAAGTCCTACTTTTCAGATTTTTTTCATATTTTCTAAACTTATGGTTCAAAAGTTAGAGGGGGGGGGACACATTGTTTTTTACTTTTGGAGCGATTATTTCCGAAATTATTGACATTATCAAAAAATGATTTTAGGAAACCCCTATTCATTTTTAAATACCTTTCTAACAATATATCACACGTTAGGGTTGAAATTAAAAAAAAATCACTTCCCACTTTACATATACCCTAATAAAACATTTTTTTTAAAATTTTTATTTTACCACTTTGTCGGCGTGATTGATATACATATTGGTACCAAATTTCAGCTTTCTAGTGCTAACGGTCACAGAGATTAAGCGAGGACGGACGGACGGACAGACAGACATGGCGAAACTATAAGGGTTCCTAGTTGACTACGGAACCCTAAAAAGTGGATGATAACGTGGAAGAAGTCAGAAATTTACGAGTGATGCGACCGGTGCGCGGTCTTCAGAATTGTGGCTTTTTGTAACATAGGGTAGGTAGGGTGTGGGGGGTGGCATGTGTGGAGTGCTAAGGCTGTCAGAGATTTTGGTACGACACCAGTCGATGAGAGTACTATTGGGACAATGTGTACAGTTTGTTTATTCGTGCATTCCGTTGAGTTTTTATTTCTATGGCGAAGTCTTGGCACTTACTAAGTTTTTCGGATATTGTTGTTTGAATGTTGTGTGAGTTGGGTATATATATATATATATATAGTCACAACTTTAATAATAATATTTAATAAAGAAATCGCAGTAAGGAACCTGAGAGTTGGCACGACTTTGTCTAGATTTCATTACTTTTTAGACATAAACAAGCAGCTCCATCGCGGCTTTGTACTGACTTGGCTAGTTTTACAGAATGTATTTGGTGGGATTTCACTTCTTTTTGTAGAAACGTGGGCTATTACATTCACAAATAAAGTGAATTATAGGTATTAAATACTAGCTTTTGCTCGCGACTTCGTTCGCGTGGAACAGTGACTTCCGACAGATTTTTGGGTTTACCCACATAGTTCCCGATATCGCGAGATCTCTTGAAAAATGAAATGTGGAAGATATTCTAGGGAACTCTTCAAAAATCAACATAATGAGCTCTGCGTTTGAATTTAAGAGATGTATACTCACTTAGGGCATTAAAGCCGATCGAAAAAGGCGAAAATGTTATTTTCCCTTATTTTCTATCATTCTACTGATTTGCCATTTCAGTTCAAAACGGAAAAAAAGACTGTTTTTCCCTTGACATTTTTTTTATTATTTTAGGCTCTAGAGATTATGAAAGTTTCTTACACCAAGACAGTTCTGTACCTATACAACGTTTTTAGTTTTGCCATCCCTTGCAAAAATATAAAGGTTTTGTGGTTTCGACACTAGAGCACGCAACGTAGAGTTGTCCATAGGAGAAACAGTCTTTTTCAAGATGTAACCCCGCAACTTTTAGCGTTTGCCCTTGGGCTTTATTTATGGTCATTGCAAACGCAGTTTTCAGCGGAAACTGTACTCTTTGGAATGGCAAATCAGTTGGAATGATGGGAATGCGGGAATAATTACAGTTTCACCATTTGCCATTCCAGTCATAATTATTTAATTTTTTCCGATGAATTAAAACAATAACATGAACCGAACACGTGTAATAACACTATTGCGCGATCAACGCCATCTATCTACGGAGCATATTTACCTATAGTACTGATTGATTGATGCCGACGTTTGACCAATAGATGGCGCTATATGTCCGGAATATTTTTTGTAACAAAAACTATCCTATGTCCTTTCTCAAGTTCCAAACTATGTCTGTACCAAATTTCATACAAATCGGTTCAAAAGTTTAGGCGTGAAGAGAAGACAGACAGACAGAGTTACTTTCACATTTATAATATTAAAGGTTGGATGATTATCGTTTGGCTGGATCAATACTGAGCAGAGTTTCTGTCATCCGCGATCTAGGTGTACTCTTCGATACATCCCTATCCTTCCGCGATCATATATGTATAGATACTATTATTGCTACTATTGGCTAAAAAAAAGCACGGCTTTATAATCCTTATGTCAAAACCTTTCACTAATTATAGTAGCATTATTCTCCTATATAACGCATTAGTAAAGAGCTCATTGGAGTATTGTTCCGTTGTTTGGTCTTCTTTTTATTCAAGTTATACAAATAATGTTGAGTCTGTTCAGGCCCGTTTCGTTAGGTATCTTTGTTTGAAGAATGGGATCCGAAAAACTAAACCCAATCATTCATGATGGGTTAAAAAACTTTAAATTAATTAGTTTAAAGGAAATACGTAAACACTCTGACTTACTTACTTTTTACAAAATTATTAACGGTTCAATGGATGCACAATTGATTAACTATTTTAACGTTAGGACTAGCCTACGTAGCAAGCGACATCATCGCATTTTTCAATTGCCTACATCTACCCTAAATAACACTTTTAAATTAATAGCCCTCTGACACGTATGGCAAGGCTATATAATGATCGGTCCAACTTGACGGATTTCCCTACGCAGCTATGGCGCCTATGTTTTCTCAATGAGTTTCGCTTCATACAGACGTTCCCTATATAAATAGTGTGAACCATGAGTGTATATTGATTTTGTATTGTTTTTTATTGTAGGTACTGGTTGTGGATCGACGAGACACAATTATAGTTATAGCATCCTGTCTCTAATATTTCTCATGTTCTGTCATGCATACCTGTTATTTGCATGGTTGCTGAAATGCAGTATGTAGATGTTAGTTTATTGCAATTTGTATGTATGTAACCGTGCTGTTGGTGTGCTTATCCTTACTAATATTATAAAAGCGAAAGTGAGCTTTGTTTGTTACCTCTTCACGCTTGAATGGCTAAAACGATTTTGAATAATTTTTGTACAGAGATAGTTGGGAACCAGGAGACGGACATAGGCAAATTTTATTTAAAAAAAACCGGCCAAGAGCGTGTCGGGCCACGCTCAGTGTAGGGTTCCGTAGTTTTCCGTCTGTCACAATAAGTGTTCCCACTTAGTTTAAAGGTGGAGGAGCGTGCAACATTGCACGCTCCGCGAGTCCGCGGCAGGCGCTTCGGCTCCGACTTGTGACGGTTTTTAGCGCGAACACAAAGGGGAGCGCTCAAACCTGGACGACTAATTAGATTATGCACTCAAAAATAAAATTACGAATATATTTAAGTGCAACTTACTTTACCACGGTAGGTCACGAAAGCACGGAAAATCTTAACATCGACTTTAGAAAAATTACGTCATTACACAACGCCATCTATCGAACCATCTATGAACTGGTTTTTATCTTAACATTCTGATGGTGTTAAAAAATGAATTTTAGTTTTGTTCTGAATTGCCTTAGCATGTTCTTAATAAAAGTTTTATGTAGTTATAACATACCGCCAATGCCAAGGAGAGACCAACCGAACAATTCGGTAATACTCGATCTAATGTAATAAGTACCTACAGCGCCATCTCTCGGGGAATTGGGTTACTAATTAATACAAAGACGTGCAAGAGGTTTTCGGTGGTAATTTTGGATTGCGAGAACCGATTTCAATCATTCTTTTTTGTTTGAAAAAAGATACGTTCAGGATAATAAAATATGTAAACGAAGTTAAAAAAATGCTTGCATATACGATTATACTACAAACTTAGTCCAGAAATTATTTTGTACAACTTTTTGTCTTTTTTGTACAAAAACTGTTGTGTCAATCAAGTTCAAAATAGTTTTCCTAGAAAGTCCTTATAAAGTTCTACTTTTCAGATTTTTTTCATATTTTCCCATAAATAACCATCAATTTCCAAACCTTGACAAAGGTTGCTTAACCTAGCCCCCTGTGGTTACCCATCCATTTCCAAACCTTGGCAAGGGTTGCTTGGCAAAATACGCGCCTTAGACGTGGAGTTGCGGACACCAGCCCGTTATACAATACAAGGGTTGCTTGGAATGTGAAATTGATTTAATAAAAACACCAAAATAATATTTATTTATTATAAATCACGTGTCTAAACATAAAAATACTAGAATATACATACAACTTGAACATAGCTATCAATTTTCATGCCACCTAGAACTAACTTCACGATGTCGCGGTTTGCGCGCATCGTAAAAATTCACTCTCATCATGGAATCAGTTTTTGGTGAATTTCACCACAATGGCTGCGTGCACAATTTTTTTTTACCATACACAATTATATGACGTCATACACTAAATATCTGCATAATTAAAATCTTTAAATTCAACAACATTCCGCTGCGCGAACGCACACCCTCGCCGAGTATCCAACAAATTATATTTAAATGTTGTGTTCCACTTTTTAGTCACCCAGAAGTCAAGTGTATCCCCCATTATTCTCTCCCATTCTTCTCACTTCCGATAACACTATCACTTCCCATTTAAGTTGTTTTCTTCGTATACACATCATCGTTTAAAGTGTCTCAATAGGCAATTAAATTAATTAAGAATATATATAACTGAACCAGCCTGGTTGGAACACCTTAGTCACCTAGTACGGGTTAGCACATAAGATTCAGCATTATATGTGCTGATGAGCGAACTCCGTTTGGCATCAAGTTACCAAACCATATTCGGGCAAGTACCTGGGCAGCTCACAACTAATCAAGCGAAGGCAATCTTCTTATCTCTGAACTCTTACTTTAGTATATGCCATCTAGACTACATACCTACAAACAAAACTATGCATTTGATGTCAGTGATTTTGTATTGCAAACAGCGGCTAGAGCTTTCAAAGAGGAGCTTTTGCATGCACTGAAAGTACTGAAACATTTATAGGCTTGTACAACGCCTTTATCTAAGACAAGTTTAGAAACTGCAAAAAATGTGTTACCTATGTGAAATGGTTACAATACACGAGAATTGAGATTACGACCTTAGATTATAAATATTATTATGTATCTATGATTACTGACTACGCCATGTGTTTTTAAATGTTGTGCCGCCATATTTAAACTTCATGGTTTCTAAGATATACTTTCTGACATTCATTTTTATTTTTTCGCTGTCATTTCTGCAAAAGAGCAAATTCTGTTTTTGACATCTGTCAGACTGTCAGAGACTACTTGTTTGTTTATTCTGGGTAGGATTCAAGTGAATTTCAATTATTATTGTTCATTCACTATCTATAAAACACCATTCGTAGATAGAAGAGTAGGTACCTTATTTCTTCAGTAAGTGCCATAGATGTAAAAGTTAAGTAGCAACCGACACGGCAATTGTTATTGTTTTGCTTTGTCATTCTATTAAGTTCAGTTTGAATGCGGCTGGAGGTCTGATTGGATAAACAAACACAAAGCGAGGCAATATAACCGGTGAGATAAGGACACGCGGCGTGACGACAGTGGCTCAGAGGGGGCGTCCAGCGCTCCAGTCGCAATCGCGAGCCTAGACAGCAAGCACACGTCCGGCGGCAGCAGCGCGCGGCTCGATAAACACATTCCAATCTGTAAGTGCTGACCTCACGACAAAGACACACTCTTTCACCAGGTTCTAATTTCAAGTTTAAATAGATCCTCAGCACTTTTCATCAAAAAGAGAAAAATATGATCACTTAATCAAGAAACATGAAAATATCTATAGTTAGTATTCAGTGTTAGTGTGCATGTATATAAGCAATCTTTTATCTATTATAAATTATTATAGTAAGTGTGGGTGACACATTGCCTCCTTGCTGGAATATCAATTGGCCAGATGTGTGCCCATTGTAATAGAAGCACAGACTGTGTGAGCTATTACAATGACTAGGTTGAGGACAAGCAGACTAGATTGATGTTGTATTGTTTGCACGCTGCACTTTGACTCCGTGGCAGGTTGCCTGTTAGGTAAACCTCATGTGCAAATATAAGAAACAATTCATTGTTTGCAATGATTTGTGGGGGATGTGCTAAAATACAAAAAATAACTATTTCTACAAAGGATTTGTCCTCAGCCCTCGGACACAACAGATAAATATACTCTGCAACGCTGTGTGACCCTGAAATATAAAATTATTTGATAATGTTAAAGATGAAGTTGATAAGATAATATTAATGTTAATATCTTTTGCCTATCAAATTTTATTGGATGGTGAAAATTAATTACAATCATTAATTCATTGGAATGTATCAACTGTTTTAAGATTAAACTAAACAATAAGTTGCAGGAAAACTTCACACATTAATGTAAATAAAGTTATAAATATGAACATTAATGGAGGACCTAGTAAGGAATATGCAAGTAACACAAAACTTTTTTATATGCTTTGTTGTGTACTATTAAACAATGTGGTACATGTATTTTACAATTTGTTATTTAATGTGTTTTTGGTGAAACAATGCAAACTGAAAACACATCATCTGCAACACCAATGTGACATCATAAACCATGTGTTCATCAAACACTTTTATTAATATTAAAATGTATTTGCAATTTTAGCTAGAAAAAAGCACATACAATTTATATATTTTTTCTATTATTGCTTTAATTTAGATTTAAAAAAAGCAGATTGTGGTACTTATATGATGTGACATCATGGCCAAAACCAAAGATTATCAGAAAGGAGTTGTGTTGTGTCATGTGTCTGCAGTTTGTCGCTACCAGGCGCCAACTACTACACACACAGTTCAATAAAAGCAATAGATACACAGTCAGAGCACACACCCCCATTTTAAAAATCTGAATGTACTATACAGTCAATTGTAAACCTTATTCTTACACACACAGAGTACATTTACCATGTCTCGAATTGCTCACTCACAAAAACATTTCTGTGCTGTGCAAATCAATTTATTTTATGCTAGTGATTGACTAAATTGAAAAGTTGTCGATGTTTCTATTTTTATTGTACTTTCTTTCTTTTCTTTTTATTTAATTATATTTTCAGGGCCCCAACAGTAAATACTGTTGGGGCCCTGAAAATATAATTAATTAAAACAATATTTTAATTTTTTTGTGATGAATGTAATCTTAAATTACTAACTTATGGCTGTTCTAATAAGGAATATGATGTGGTTGTTCATTGGAGGTTGCTTATATTTAAAATGTAATGTTTTGAAAAATACAATACAATACCTAAACCTTAATAATGTGACTATTTAAATTTTAAACCATTTCGCTAATGTACTACAGCCCAATCGAAGCTATTCTATTCTATTTTTGTTATATGGCAATTAGAGCCGATGTCGACTATTCTGCCAATGTCGAAAGTGAATTGAAAAGCATGTGTTGTTAAAAAATTAAAAAAAAACTACTGTAGACACAAACAAGATTCCTCGATGTATACAGTTGTGAAACTAATCGAAGCTGTTAAAACTTGAATTTAAATAAAATACCTTCAAAGTATATATCATATAATATATTATGTCAAAGAAAAAAACCTAAAAGTTGGTACTTAAATGATTTAATAATGATATACCAAGTTTTTGTTTTGACTTTGATTTTTACTGGAAACCTCAGCGGTTTCCAGTCACCTCGGTATTTTGTCAACATTTGGCGATAACGGTCGAAGCACACTACATCGCGCGACGCGACGGGGCCGACGCCGACGCGCGACATTTTGAGCCTTGATCGCAACGCAACGATCATGGCTCGACTGTCACGGACACGCCCCATTGCCACTTCTCCTGCTTTTAATATTTCTATGGCCGCAACAGTCCCACACAGCCGTTTGAACTGTACTGGGAATTGTAGGAGGCTTATTTTGCAACAAGTCGTAAAAAGTAATACTTTTCTTGTGTTGTCAGTACTGTAATTCATTGATTAAAGTGAAGAAAAAATTACAAGCATATTCCCTGTTATGAAACATGCTAAGGATTGGACCCTTAATATTATAAACTATGGCAATCTAACCCAATAACTAAGACTGATAATCTCCATGTACATGGATCTTAAAATAGCGGGCGTGATTGCGTGAAACGAGCGCGATGGGCGTAGAGCGCGAGGTGCACGGAGTGCGCGTGGCGGCCGTGAGCGAGGTGAACAGCGCGCAGTACGACGCGCTGGTGCTGGTCACGTCGCCCGGCGTGGCGCCGCCGCAGGCGCTCGAGGACTTCGTGGCGGACGCGCGCCAGCTGGACGCCGAGCTGAGCACGGGCGCGCACGTGCTGCGCTGCGCGCGCGTGTCGGGCGCGCGGCTCGTGCTGTCGGGCACGGGCGCGCTGGGCCCGTACGACGACGTGCGCTCGGTGCGCGAGGCGGCGCGCGCGGGCGTGCTGCGCGCGGCGGCGGCGGGCGCGACGCGGCCCGTGCTGGTGCTGCAGCCGCACCCGCGCTGGCCCGACGCCGACCTGGTGGCGCTGCTGGCCGCGCTCGAAGTGCTTTACGTTGTGAGTTATCCTTTCCTTATATAATTATATAACCACAAAATGTGTTAAGGCATTTAGGGCCCGCTAGCAATATTGTTTGTTATTTAATAATTGGGAGCGGTGGAGTACAATGTGACGGAATGCCCAGCTTGTCCTCCTAGAAGCGATAGGCGGGGGCGATCTCTCACGTCCGGTCCTGGTTCAGTCCGTGGTCCGGAGCGAGCCACCGTAGATGCGGGTCGTCAGTCTGACGGTAAACAATGCGTAGCTCATCGTCCGTCCGCCGAGTGACGAAGTAGTAGATATCTTTGGCAGTGCTTATAGGTAGTCAGTTGTTCGACAGTTTGCATGCAGGCTTACCTAGGGCTGTCGTAATACCCGGTACATACTGACTTGGTTGAAGTCAGAGAGGTAGTCGGTCCATGTAAAGTTCTGGTACTTCAGCTGCAACCGGTTAGACAGGAAATCGACCCCAATATGTAATAGATAGGACAACGCTAGCCAGATGATGATGATGACTTGTTAAAGATAAGTTATTGTTGAACAAGTTAAACATGACTGAAGGAAGCATTAGGTGCGGTATCGGTAATTGTATTAAAAGGGCGCAGAGACCTAAGTTGTGATAAATGGTAACGTCGTAACTACGTCTTTGACGGCGCGTTACTGTTCCACGCGCGCCTCAAAAGAGATATCAGGGTCAGTGGGTAGCCTTAGGGGCGGATTTAAGCAGAGGGGCCTGCCAGAGCCACCGCCTGCCTTGCGGGCTGTTCGAAAGAGATACCGCGGCCCCGGAACATAAAGGGCAATAGATGAAACAGCATCATAATGGCTTTATTTTATTGTGTGAATCCTGGATGTATCAGATCAGCTTTTGGTCGCGGTTTCGCTTCCAGTACACGCGCGTCATGAACCTACCCATAGCCATTACATTACACTCGAGGTAAATGGGCTTCTAGGTGGCGAGAAAATATTCGAAATCAGGCCAAAGATTAGTCCTTACTTGGCAGAGCGTAGCATTCGAGGTAGCTATGTTGCGTGATGGCATGTGTGTATCGTTGGTTACGTAACGCCGTGTGTCGGGCCTGTGACAGCCGCTGCAGATCCGCGAGTCGTTCCCCGAGCAGGCGCACAAGATCCGCGCGATGGGCGTGTACGCCGAGGGGCTCGCCGGCCCGCTCGACCAGCTGCTGCGCGAGGCCGCCGCGCTCGACATCGCCAGGTACCTCACGCACACAACACACGACACACCATAACATACCATACCTTATCACCTTACCAGCGTGCCGCAAGTTTTTTAAGACATAAATGAGTTTGCGCAGTTTAAAGTGTTCTTCGAAATTCTGATTTCTGTCAATGGTTAATTAGATAGGTCAAGCAGTTAACAACCTTGTAATTTAACGATGTCGTTGAATGAAACGGAAAATAAAGTAAAGAATTGTGTACCCCAAACAAAAGTTCCAGGTGGTTCTGCGCCTGCTCCCATACAAAACAAATGCTTTCACCCAGATAAGTAAGTTTTATAGCAACGCTTGGTGACGCTCGCTCTGAGTGCACAGCGAGTGCATGTGTAGCGTGCGCCCCACAGGGGAGTGGCGCGCGACATCGGCGGCGCCGACCCCGAGCGCATGACGCCGCTGCGCACGGCCGCGTACCTGCAGCAGCAGTTCGCGGGCTCGGCCGTGTCCGTGCGCGTGCTGGACGACCGCGCCACGCTGCAGCGCGACTACCCGCTGCTGGCGGCCGTGGACCGCGCCGCCGCCTCCGTCGAGCGGCACCGCGGTATGTTGTCTGTAGTGCCGTGTGAGCTGAAGTGGCGGAGTGTTGCGAGACGCGCCTGACTCGTGTGTTGTGCCGCAGGGTGCGTGATCTTCCTGGAGTACGTGCCGCAGAGCTACGAGCGTACCGTGATGCTGGTGGGGAAGGTGAGTGCGACGAGTGGCGAGTGACGCGGAGGGTGGGCAGGCCGCGTACGTGTAGTACGTGTAGTGACGCGAGTGTGTGTGTGTGTGCAGGGCGTGACGTACGACACGGGCGGCTGCGACATCAAGGCGGGCGGCGTCATGGCCGGCATGTCGCGCGACAAGTGCGGCGCCGCCGCCGTCGCCGGTTTCCTCAAGGTGAGCATATGCAGGTGCCATGTATTGTACATCGATTAGCCTATGCGATGCTTTGCCGCTAATGCCTCTGGCCGCGTAATCGGTGAACATACTTACATTAAAAAAAATATGGGCGAACAAAGAACCTCTTCCCTTTTTTTGAAGTCAGTTAAGAAATACCCCTTAAGTGTGGCAGCATAGAACGTTACAACTTTGCTCTCTGAAACAAGCATTACAGATCTGTATCGTGCAACTCTCCCACCCCGCCGAGCTCGCGGCCCGACAATGCTGACAGCTCTACTGTCTCTGCTGACATAGACACCAGAGATATCCCTTGAGATTAGTAGACGTATGTCGTGGAAGTTTTAGTTTATTATTTTTTTCATTATAATTTTTTAATTATTATTACCTATTTCTTATTGTAAATATGTTTCTTATAACTGTGCAATAGCTTCGATTTATCTGTTATATTGTAACTATGTATATTTCTTCCCAACTAAATTAATGATAAATGCTGTTTATTTTGAAAAAACAGGTTTTCGCAAACACTTTCACACGTCTAAAAAAATCTTGTTCAACTTACACGAGGACTATGCAGATTAGTGTCTGAAATGGTCTTTATGACTCCGTTCTTAAAGAAGAACGCGTTCCAAACTGCTGCAAACCAGTGCAGCAAGCACTGGTTTTCTGTGCTCTATGAGCGAGCTGGTTATCGTAAACCATGCATAAAACCAAACACTTGTTTTATTTTTTAATTTAGGAATCGTAAATCATCAAATACTTAACTTCCCCCGCTGTGGGCAGAGAGGGAGTGCTACACTTTTACTGAATAAAATTATCCATGTTTCTTCTTTTGCTCTTTTTGTTCGTACTCGACGGCCGTTTTGGCGCTAGTAGCGCTACTAGAGTCCATTCAGTAGTAGGTGTTGTGACGTGCGTGCGTCCGTCGTTACACAGGCGTGTGACGAGCTGCGGCCCGCGCTCAAGGTGGTGGCGGCACTGGGCATGGTGCGCAACTCGGTGGGCGAGGAGGCCTACGTGGCCGACGAGCTGCTGCGCTGTCGGCGCGGCCTGGCCGTGCGCGTGGGCAACACGGACGCCGAGGGCCGCATGGTCATGGGCGACCTGCTGGCCGAGATGTGCGAGCGCGCGGCAAGCGAGCGCGCGCCCGCGCTCTACACCGTGGCCACGCTCACGGGCCACGCCGTGCGCGCCTACGGGCCCGGCTACACGGCCGTGCTGGACAACCACGCGGCGCGCGCCCTGGGCCACGCCGCCGCCTTCCGCGCGGCCGCCGAGCGGCTGGGCGACATGGTGGAGGTGTCCACGGTGCGGCGCGAGGACCTGGCCGCGCACCGCGGGCGCGCGGCCGGCGACCACGTGCACCAGGCCGACAACGCGGCGTCGTCCGCCATGCCGCGCGGGCACCAGGCGCCGGCCGCGTTCCTGCTGCTGGTGTCGGGGCTGCACGAGGCCGGCGTGCCGTACGCGCACCTGGACGTGGCGGCGTCGGCCGGGGACCTGCCCAACCCGCCCACGGCCGCGCCGCTGCTGGGCCTGGCCGCGCACTACGGGCTCGTCGCGAAGCGCTAGTATATTATAGTACGCGGGAACTTATGAAGTACACGACTGCATAATAATCATAATTCATTTATTTTTGGATGTTTATTTTTTCTATCAATCATTATAACATTAAAATTTTTCTTATAATATGACCGTTGTTTTATTATAAATAAAGTTGTACGTTTTACTTAGCATGTTGTTGTACTCGTGTACGAAGCTGTAGATAGAGAGCGCGATGGATTTCGCAGCTCCCGGTATAATACCTGCGTAGCATTCATCGTAGGCGCACGGCTACGCTCGTAGCACCGTAGTAGCGTAGCCGTGCAAATATGACCTGAACCGACGTTTCAAAGGGAAACTATCATATTATAACAAGAACATAAACCTAGTTTCCTAACAAGGTTTATTATATTAGTGCTCCTGAAAAAGTCCTGGCTACGAAGCCAGTACTTTGCACAGACTCGCTTAGCAATCGCACTAAACAATCTAATTTAATATAATATCTTTTACTTGGGTGACACATTGCGTTTTCGAGCGATTGCCTAGTCAATCTCTTAATTTAAAACATCTAAGATTTTTAATATTGATATTGTGACTATAAGATGTTGTTAAGTTTGTTACTTAGGTAATAACTTAAGACAGAAGGTTTCTTAAGTAGAGACTCAATAAAGTAACAGACTTGTTATTACATGAATCTCACAACTTCTTAGGGTAGAAAAACGGAGTTGCGAACCTAGTTATTTTTATGATGGCTGTTGTGTTTATGTATAGCTTCAAATGTGAGACGATTTTGCATGTGTGTGTTCCCTTAATATTAATAGGTAAAACTGTTTGTTCAAGTTAGTACCAATAAATCCTTAGTCGCATCACCACGTATCTTTCATTATAACTCCCTGCAGTCTAAAGTGAACCTTATCTCTTCAACATATGGTCAAATTTCGAGCCGGACATTTGTGTTACTTACAACGTTCTATACATCGAGTGCGACACAAAAGAACCACATTCCTTAGATAAGAAACCAGTGCGCTAATGAGTTGTTTGTGTCAATTTAAAGTAAAATAAAATTGACTGCGAATTACCTGTGTTCATACTACGTCATCGTGAGTGCTTTAGAAGAAATAACGGTTTTAAATTATAACGTTGGATACTACAAATATGTCTACACCAGAGCAGTGTTTATTGATACTCGAAGATACTGCAATGTTGCTGCAAAAGGCGCAAACGAATCTAAAGAAATGTCCTAAACAACGACTTACCAAAGGTTATATTGAAACACGTATACAATCAATTAATGAATACTGGAATACATTCCGAAACGCTCATCAAGAACTCGTCAAATGTGTACCGAAGGAGAAAAAATCTGACTTATCGTATTTTACTAATGAAGATTATTTTATTTACGAAGATTTGTATTCGTGTTTACTGGCCGATTTGCGAGATTTATTATCCACGTTTTCTCATCTGAAACCTACAGAAGCAAGCTCATCTATAGAAGGACAGGTTAAGTTGCCAAGAATTCAGCTTCCTAGTTTCTCCGGGGTGTACGATGAATGGCCTGCGTTCAGAGATTTGTTTATCTCATTAGTGCACAAAAATACATCACTGAGCAATGTACAGAGACTACATTATTTAAAAAGTAGTATGACTGGCGATGCCCAGGTGCTCCTCAAACACATTCAAATCACGGAAATAAATTACGAGCAAGCCTGGAACACATTGAGCGCACGATATGGAAATAAAAAAATAATAGTGAATTCTCTTTTGAAAAAATTATTTTACCAACGGAAAATACCCAGTCAAACGGCTAACCACATCAAATCTTTATTAGATGTTACAAATGAATGTATCAACAGCCTAAAGAATCTTAAGGTATCAACGGACTCTTGGGATCCAATAATTATATTTCTGACTGTTCAGAAATTGGACTCAGAGTCACATCGAGATTGGGAAGAGTTTGCATACCGGGAAGACATGGATGAGCTGCCGAAATGGGAAGACTTAGTCAAGTTTTTGCAAACAAAGTTTCGGACTCTCGAACTCGTTGGTCCTCTTTCAAAGGAGAAACCTATGTATAAAGGTACCGTTGCTGTCCACATGGCAGCGTCTGAAACACCAGTACGAGATTGCATACTATGCGAAGAAAATCATACCTTATGCCACTGCAGGGAATTTACGAGACTAGAACCAAATGAAAGATGTGAGGTTGTGAAAAAACATAATCTTTGTTTTAATTGCCTTGCCGCCGGACACCACGCCATACGTTGTCGATTGAATATGAACTGTCGGAAGTGTAATAAACGTCACCACACTCTAGTGCATTCAAGCTCACCCGGGTCCTCCCTTGACAAATCAGATCCGATTCAAGCAAATCATGGTGAAGTTCAAGAGGAAAAAATATCAAATGATGCCATACCGGAAGAGCCAAAGGTTGAGCTATCGTCCTTTTTAACAACACACACAGCCACAGCTCTATTGGCCACTGCTCTTGTACAAGTGCGAGATGAAACCGGCCGCACCACCGTGTTAAGAGCTCTAGTTGATCAGGGTTCACAGGCCACCTTTATCAGTGAACGAGCTGCCCAAACACTTCACCTCAAAAGGACCCCTGTTCATGGTAAAATTACGGGAATTGGCTCAACCCAGACTGCAGTGAAACATGCAACAGACATTGAGATTTTATCCAAACACGACGACAGTTTCAAGATTAAAACAAAGGCTTACATAATGCCAACGCGACTCACGGCGCAACTACCTTCGCAGAGATTATGTACCAGCAACTGGGCACACTTAAAGGGACTAGGCCTAGCAGATCCTGGATTCAATAAACCAGGACGCATAGATATATTGCTAGGTGTTGAAATCTGTGCCCAGATATTAAAGAGTGAAATAATCAAGGGCCCACCAGGCACACCATGTGCACAAAATACCTGCCTGGGTTGGATCCTCTTCGGAAAAATCCAAAGCCACAAGAATGACCATGACTTAACTGTCATGCATCTTAACTTAGACCTGAATTCTATGTTAAAAACAATGTGGGAACTGGAAAGTGAAGACAAAAGTGTACTTACCTTAGAAGAAAGAAAATGTGAAGAAATATACAAAGCTACGCATTACAGAGCAAATGATGGAAGATATATAGTAACATTACCTAAAAAACAAAATGAAATATTAGCAACTAAAGGACAAACAAGAGATATAGCCATAACCAGACTGAACCAACTAGAAAGACGTTTCGAAAAGAATAACCAGTTAAAATTAGAGTATGTCAAAGTAATGGAGGAATACAAACAGATGGTATACATGGAAGAAGTGCCTACAAGTGAAATAGAAAACCCATCAGTATATTTGCCACATCATGCAATAGTAAAACAGGAAAAAGAAACAACAAAAGTAAGAACAGTATTTAATGCATCACAAAAGGGAAGAAACCATATATCCTTAAACGAAGAACTATTAGTCGGCCCGCAATTACAGGAGAATATGAGAAATTTAATAATAAGGTGGCGAATGAGGAAAGTGTGTTTTGTCTCGGACATTCAAAAAATGTATCTCCAAATATACGTCAGCAAGGAAGACAGAGATCTTCAAAGAATTCTATGGCGTAGTCACGTTCAAGATCCTGTTAAAGATTACAGAATGACGAGAGTTACATTTGGCACCGCGTCGGCTCCTTATTTAGCTGTTAAAACTTTGCAGCAAGTAGCTGATGATGAAGGTGAAAATTACCCTGACGCGACCCAGGTGATAAAGGAGGACTTTTATATGGATGACTTGATGTCGGGGAGGGATTCGATACCAGAAGCTATTCAATTAGCCAAAGAAATTGACACTATTTTAAGAAAGGGAGGCTTTGTGCTTCAAAAATGGTGTTCAAATAGCGCAGAATTCCTAAAACAATTTAAACCTTCTTTAAGAAGTTGTCATGCGAATGTAGATATTACTATTGATGGCACTATCAGAGCCCTTGGCTTAAGCTGGGATATGGGAAAAGATGTTTTTCAATATAAATTAAACTTACCTCGTCCAGCTGAGAAGGTCACGAAAAGAATAATTTTAGGAGATATTCAAAGACTATTTGATCCGCTAGGCTGGTTGGCACCTGCTATATTACCTGCAAAGCTGTTAATTCAAAAGCTGTGGCTACAAGCTCTTACCTGGGATGAAGAGGTTGACCGAGCAATAGCGGAAGAGTGGCTTACCTTAAGAAGTAGCTTGCATAATATAAACAGCTTGGAAGTAAAACGATGGCTTTATACTCAGTCAAATCTAATGCCTAACGTTACGGTCCATGGTTTCTGCGATGCCTCAAATAAAGCCTATGCAGCGGTAGCCTATATCCGTGTTCGTCAAGCCAATGGTGAAATTAATACCAATATTATAGCAGCTAGGACTCGTGTTGCCCCAATTAAACCTGTTTCCTTGCCGCGCCTCGAGTTGTGCGGTGCAGTATTGTTGTCAAGACTTTTGAAGCAAGTAAAGGAAGCCACTAGAATACCCGGTAAAAATATTTTTGCTTGGACGGACTCCACAATTGTATTGTCCTGGCTATTTGGAGACCCCATGAGATGGCACACCTTTGTAAGAAACCGGGTCGTAGAAATCCTGGATAACGTCGGAAATAACTGGTACCATGTCGCCACACAAGAAAACCCTGCAGATCCAGCTTCTAGAGGAACATCGTTGATCAACCTGAAAGAAAAGACTATGTGGTGGGAAGGACCTGAGTGGTTAAAGAGAGATGAAATACCTTACACTAGACCTAGTAACCTATTTAGTAATTTAGAACGGATACAAAGCGTTCAAATGAATGTGAAAATAGAGACCACAAGCTCAAACAATCTTATTGCAAAATTTTCTGAATTCGGAACCTTAACTGAGCTATTAAAGGCAGTCACTTACTGCAAGCGATTCCTGAAAGGCCGGAGAATAGAGGATAAAGATATTAGAATGTCAACAAGTGAGTTGCATGACTCATTGAAAACCTGCGTGAAGATAATTCAGAGAAACAGTTTTGAAACCGAGATTGAGAGTTTGATTAAAAATAAAAATGTAAAAAGAGAAAGCCGATTGAAGACTTTACACCCTTTTTTAGACAACAAACATATACTGAGAGTGGGCGGAAGATTGAGACATGCTGACTTAGAGGAAGATGGCAAACACCCAATGATATTGGATAGCAACAATGCCCTCGCAGCCCTCATTGTAGAAGATGCTCATTTAAAAACATTACATGGGGGAACACAATTAATGTTGGGCTATATACGTTCTAAATTTTGGATACTGAGAGCCAAGAAGTTAGTAAAGGCTAAGTTGCATAAATGCTTAATTTGTGCAAAACAATGCGCCGCAAGTAAAACACAACTAATGGGTGATCTACCTAAAGTTCGAGTGACACCTTCTCGACCCTTTTTGCATAGTGGCGTGGATTTTGCCGGACCCTTCCAGGTTTTGATGTCCAAGGGTAGAGGAGTAAAGACCTCTAAGGCATATGTATCCATATTTATATGTATGTCTACAAAGGCCATGCATTTAGAACTGGCAGGCGACCTTACCTCTGAGTCCTTCATTGGGGCTTTTCGAAGATTTGTTTCCAGACGTGGGAAATGTACACATCTATGGAGTGATCAGGGTCGCAATTTTGTTGGCGCTAATAAAGAACTTACTATTGCCTGGAGGGAAGCCCAATTACACTTTGACGGACCAATTGCAGAACAACTTGCACTGGAAGGCACACAGTGGCATTTTATCCCTGCCTATAGCCCTCATATGGGAGGCAGGTGTTAAGTCATTAAAATACCACCTGAAAAGAGTCATGGCTTCCCATTTAACCTACGAAGAGATGTCTACCCTTCTATGCCAAATAGAAGCCTGCCTTAATTCGCGGCCATTAAGTCCTATTGATGAAACTGAAACGGATCAAATTACACCACTTACGCCAGGCCACTTTTTGATTGGCGAAGCACCCATAACGGTTCCAAATCCTGACTTAGCCGAAACACCTATGCACCGGTTATCTCGTTGGCAACATCTACAACAACTACTGTCTCACTTTTGGCGAAGATGGCAAAGTGAATATTTATCTCGTTTGCAGCAGAGACCGAAATGGCTTAAACAGATGCCTGACCTAGATATTGGAAACATTGTTCTGATTAAATATGACAATTTGCCTCCGGGCAAATGGATGTTGGGTCGAATTGTGGATAAACATCCAGGCGCAGACGGAGTAACTAGGGTTCACAGCGTTAAAAGTGGTCCTAATGTAGTTCAGCGAGCTATAAATAAACTATGCCCATTACCCATAGACAATGCTGATTAAACAAATTAATATATAGATTATAAGTTATTTTAGGATGAATTTCTATTTATATTAGCTTAGAATTAGCATCATTGAAACTAGTTTGTTTAGATAGAGATACATTGTATACAGATATTACTTTGCTTATCAAAGGCCTGTATAGCCTTTTGGTGGGCGGGATGTTGTGTTTATGTATAGCTTCAAATGTGAGACGATTTTGCATGTGTGTGTTCCCTTAATATTAATAGGTAAAACTGTTTGTTCAAGTTAGTACCAATAAATCCTTAGTCGCATCACCACGTATCTTTCATTATAACTCCCTGCAGTCTAAAGTGAACCTTATCTCTTCAACAATGGCACTAGCTGTTCCACGCTACTCAGCACCTGTTGGTCGTAGCGTGATGTTACATAGCCTATAGCCTTCCTCAAGAAATGGACTATCCAACACTAAAAGAATTTTCCAATCCTAACCAGTAGTCCCTGAGATTAGCGCGTTCAAACAAACAAACAAACTCTTCACCTTTATAATATTACTAGCTGTTCCCCCGGTTTCACCCGCGCTGCTCAGCACCTGTTGGTCGTAGCGTGATAGCGTGATGTTATATAGCTTATAGCCTTCCTCAAGAAATGGACTATCCAACACTAAAAGAATTTTCCAATTCTAACCAGTAGTCCCTGAGATTAGCGCGTTCAAACAAACAAACTCTTCACCTTTATAATATTACTAGCTGTTCCCCACGGTTTCACCCGCGCTGCTCAGCACCTGTTGGTCGTAGCGTGATAGCGTGATGTTATATAGCCTATAGCCTTCCTCAAGAAATGGACTATTCAACACTAAAAGAATTTTCCAATTCCAACCAGTAGTCCCTGAGATTAGCGCGTTCAAACAAACAAACAAACTCTTCAGCTTTATAATATTAGTATAGATTTCATGATGGCATTTCATTTCTTTTTGGCACTGACTTTATCTGGTGCGATCTCATGGTGGTATGGAGAGCCACTGTCGCAACCCCGTGCAGGGCACGCCACAATAGTGGCGGTAAGTTCCCTCTTTGAATAGTAGCTGGAGAGGCGTCGTGGCGTCCTCATCTACCCCCTGACGCAGGTCCTCACCGGACAAGGAAGTTTCGGGAGGTTCCTGTACATAATCGGACGGGAGGAAACGCCCGGGACTTACAGGAGCGGCCCAAAGGCCGATCCCTGTGGGACACCGCACGAACTCTCTCGCCGGTTCCCTCTCCAGAACTACTGGGGTAGATGACGGCCCTATCCGTCACACGACGAAGGTTTTTATTTATTTGGGGAAAACAAACAATTGTACAATAAATGTAACAAAAAAAAAACTGTTTTGTAAAAAAAAATGCAGATTTGCTGTCATTTATTGAATAGTTCCGTTGTATATCATTGAAGATCTATCACAAAATTAATAATACAATCACCTCAAAAAACTAACTGCGATGACTTTCCAAACCATGTACATAGCATCTTTTCTTCATTTGTCTTCGACAACTTCTAAAATACGATAATAAAATCGTCAACGTACACGAAGTCAAACTAATACGCATTATTAAAGATAACTCAAAAACTGCTGGCCGGATCTTAATATATTTTTTATGGGACCAAACGACAACCACTTGCTTTCGAATAAAAAAGAATCATCAAAATCGGTTCACCCAGATCGAAGTTATGAGGAAACAACCAAAAAAAAACACTCTTTCAAAGAGCTTGCCCACCTCGTTGAGCAGTACGATGGGCCGGAATGCGGACGGAGAGTCCGCAGGGCGCCCCGGCTTCTGTATGCAGTCTTCCAACGAAGTGGCCCCTCTCCAAGCATGCAAGCATCTTAGGAGCCCTAGTAGTCGGGACCCGAGAGCCTCCAAGGCTTTGCCATGCAAGCCATTGGGTCCCGGGGTGGTATTTTTGGCTGTGGAATAGTGCTCAAATGCTCATCTGTTAGACCAGAAGCATATTTAATTTTGATTGTATAATTGACAATTGAAAAATTGTACTGAACTGCTTAGCAAACTTTTTCAACTCGTCAAAATCAGATGGCATTTAACAAGATCATTGGATTCATAGGAGCTTTGAGAATATCAGCTAGTATGACACATTTCAAAGTGTTGCCGAGCAGAGGGGTCAAAAGGGGCGCTTAGGTACTCAATGCGTTGATTTTGATAATAATATAACTTATTTTTACAAAACATTTGGGCCGCGGGTTGCCGATCCCTGATTTAAACTAAGACCCTGACTTTCGTGTATAGTTCTAGAAGCTAACAACTTGTTAGTTTTAACAGTTGATAGTTTTTCAAAAGGTGACTTTTCTCTTACCAGCGGAAGCTGTAAGAGATGCCCGAAAACTTTCTGATCATCACTTGTTCCGAATATTTCAGACAAGATTAAATGAATATATTGAAAGTAACATTGCGTATCGGCACTTTTTCTGTAATAAACAACACTTCTTATTTCAAATATGATCTAAGAACTTGGAGCACTTCATCAGAAAGTGGCTTGTACTTCGGTGTTTGCTTGGGTCCCACAAGTAGCTGTAACAGTCGATGTATAGGTAGTCAATCCATTAACATTGAAATCAGCTATTTCTGCTGGAGCACTAGCTACCACTTTTTTTGTTTAAGTATGTCCCAATCCAAACTTACAGTTTTTTATTTATTATAAAGCTCTTTGTGAACGTGGGCAGTGCGGGCACCACGGGTCGGGCTCGCTGGCGGCAACGAACACCTACTACAATAACATTGGAAGTAATGAAACAGCGGCATATTGTCCAACTTTTTAATCGTTTACTGTTTATTTATAATATTCTTTTCAATTTGCAATTTTACAGCTCGGCGGGCGACACGCGCTCGCCGCGTTATTTCTATACAAATAGTTTATAACTCTCAATTTAAATCGAGTTTATCACTCACATATACAACTCATAAATACAACAAATACAATTAATAATAATAGTAATTTACACAAACAACAACATAATTTGACGCATCCCCTCGAGCCGGGCGGCAAACCGTTCGTTCCATCACAATATACATTATACTTAGCACCTCCAACATATTTTTCATCCGTCAGGATGTTAACTGAACAGTTTCCATCGAAAGCCAAAGTGTTTTACATAACAAGTACTAGCTGCAATCGTCGACTGCGATAACAAACAAATCATTTACAAAAACAATGGAAAACAAAGTCGCCACAGCGCACTCGTCGTACCGGCGCGAGTGACGTGGACGTGTGACGTCACGCACGGCCGTGCGGCCGCGACTGACGTCACGTCAGCGCCGGGGACTAGTGCGAGCGGGCGGCGGCGTGTGCGTATCAAACGTACATAAAAAAATATACAGGACATGTACACACTAAACTAATCTCACTAGAATCGAACAGCATCTCACTGCGTGCGGCCAGCGAGCGTGCAACGAAATGTACAGAGTCGCGGGCACCGCACTAGGACGCCGCGCCCGGCACGTCGGCCGCCGCCAGGCGCAGCGCCGCGCACGCCAGCGGGGGCGCGCCCGCCCCCGCGCCCACCGCCCCCACCCCCACCGCGCCCACCGCGCCCACGCCCGCGCCCTCCTCGGCCGCCAGCGCGTGCTTGAAGCTCTCGTACGTGAGCCAGCAGATGGCGGCGGCCGGCATCTGGTACAGCACGCGCGCCTGCACGCCCTTGAGGAAGCCGCGCGGGCCCGACGCGCGCAGCACGTGCGCCGCGGCGTCGCCCAGCCCGGTGGCGCGGGCGGCGCGCTCCTGCGTGTTGAGCACGGTCTTGCACACGTCCAGCGGCGTGGTGGCCGCGGCCGCCAGCGCGCCGCCCGCCGCGCCCGACAGCGCGTGCGCCAGCGGGTCGTACGCGCGCGACGGGTTCAGCTTCTTCTGGCACGCCTCGTACGTCACGAAGTGCAGCGCCTGCGAACGCACGAGCGTGCTTGTTATACAACTCGCTCTGGTGCACAGCTCGCCGAGGGATAGCTTCGATCGATACTGACGTCGACTCGGGCTACAGTGAGCCCGGATATCGACGATTCAAGAAGAAGCGTACGAGTAAAACCCATCCAGCTATGGGCTCTAATTGATTGAACAAAAACATACTGTGTCAAATTGACTCGTAATAGAGCAACAATTGCTCTTCAACAAGCTAGACAGAACAGGGAGAAGTACATGTACAAGTAGTATGCGGACTGCCACGTTGCTGGCCGAGTGGGAGGTTTACCTGGAAGGGCACGTTCATGGCGATCTGCGTGCCGTAGGAGCGGTAGAAGGCGCGCGCGCCCTCCGCGCGGTACACGCCGCGCGCGCACTCCCACACGCCGCGGTACGGCGAGTGCAGCATCTGCATGCGCTGCTTCACCACTGCAACCACAACACAATACTGCAGCCTACTATTCATATCACATTTGGAATGACTATTTCGTTTCTACAACAACTAAAATAAAATGGATATTGTTCAATTGTCGATTAAAAAGGAGTTGTCATTCCTAGGGTGTTCCGCAATTAGTCTGTCACTCTGAACAAACATCATTTTTTAATAATAAAATACTGACAAGTAGGGTATAAATAGAACATTTCTGCGCAGCGGTTTCAGCTCTTAAGTGTCCCAGCGTAATCCTACTTATCCTAGATACTAATATTAGTATGGATGTTTGATCCTCTTTCACGAAAAAACTACTAATCAGATCTTGATTGAATTGCCACAGAGCTAGATTTTAGTCTGGAATAACACATAGGATTCTTTTTTTATAATCACGCGGGCGAAGCCGCGGGGCACAGCTAGTGTTATATACGGCCTTCCTTAACAAATCGGCTATCCAACAGCATTCTTTCAATTCAAACCAATCGTTCCTGCCATTAGCACGTTAACCAAACAAACTTCAGCTTTATAGTGTAAAAATATAATATAATGTAAATACATTTGTTTAAATAGATGGAACCGACAGTGGTAGTAGAGTTACGTAGCTGACCGTACTGAGTGCGTTGGAGCGTGACCGTCGACAATTGAGTTAGTGGATCGCTCATTCATAGCTGTTACGTGTTAATGGCCAAATGAGTGGGGAACAGCGACTGCAACAAACATATCGTGCTACTTCCGAGAAACACGCTAGCAGGAAAACAACGCGCTGGGCAATCTTTTATTAGCATTGATTTATTTAAACGCTACTTTAATGAGACGGATAGACGTTGAGAGAGCTCTACTTCCAATAGGTCGAGCAGCTCGTCGAGTTCGTGAAGGGGCCGCGGGATCTGTGACACAGTAACACCTGCACCTGCGCACACATGCCGCTGGCAGGCGAGTAACGCTAACTAATTCATTAACAAATACGGGAATATCGGCAGCTGTGCAAATGGTACGCTTCGCACAGATAACCTTCATGAACGTGACTTGCAGAAAGTATGGACTCCAGATACCAAGGACGACCGGACTAATAAAAACGAACGTAGCAACGAATAATATGCGCTAGTATCCAAAAGTTAAAGTACAAAACACTGTATCTAGCAGTGCACCATATTTAGGCGAAAAAACGAACGGCCAACTACATCGTTTTCCTTCAGTCTTTATAACTGTTAACTTGATTATTACAATAATCAGGGCACAGAGAAACCGGCTGTGAATTCTACAGACAATTTAAAAAAAAAAACAGTTGTAAAAATAAATAAAATGATGTTACTACTGTTGTTTAGTAATGGAGCTGAATTTCCAGAAAAAATAACAAAGTAAATTCTTTTTTACTTTTTATTGAGACGTTATGATTTGTGACGATAAAAGATCTGTATTTTTAAAGGGATTTTTTGGTCAGTATGAGAAAAGTAGATAAAAGTATTAGCACAATAATTGAAGTTATACTTCTTTTGGCGCGATGGAGAAAAATGATGAGAGTGATTTGCGCGCGCACAGCGACATCGTGAAGTTAGTTATAGGTGTTCTAGTAACTATGTTCATGTTGTATATTCTAGTATTTTTATATATTTAGAATACGTGTTTCATAATAAATAAATATTCTTTTGGTGTTTTTATTAAGCTATTGCATAGCCGAGGTTGGAAATGGATGGGTTACCACAGTGGGCTAGGTTAAGCAACCTCACCAAGATTTGGAAATGGATGGGTTACCACAGTGGGCCAGGTTAAGCAACCCTCGTCAAGGTTTGGAAATGGATGGGTTACCACAGGGGGCCAGGTTAAGCAACCCTTTCCAAGGTTTGGAAATGGATGGGCTACCACAGGGGGCCAGGTTAAGCAATTCTTGCCGAGGTTTGGAAATGGATGGGTTACCACAGGGGGCCAGGTTAAGCAACCCTTGCCGAGGTTTGAATATGGATGGGTTAGCACAGGGGCCAGGTTAAGCAACCGTTGCCAAGGTTTGGAAATGGATGGGTTACCCCAGGGGGCTAGGTGAAGCAACCCTTGCCAAGGTTTGGAAATGGATGGGTTACCACAGGGGGCTAGGTTAAGCAACCCTTGCCGAGGTTTGGAAATGGATGGGTTACCACAGGGGGCCAGGTTAAGCAACCCTTGCCAAGGTTTGGAAATGGATGGGTTACTAAAGTTTTTTTTCTTTACACCAAAGAAGTATAACTTCTAACGCGTGTACATAAGTACACACATCCCTTTTTTTATATGATTGTTACTTGAAATACCAGTGTAGTTATTATTAATTTCATCATTTTCCTTTAGAGATTACTTAAAACTTGTTACAAAGACTATTTATCCTTACTATAATATTATAAAAGCGAAAGTGAGTTTGTTTGTTTGTTACCTCTTCACGCTTTAATGGCTAAACCGATTTCGATGAATTTTGGTACAGAGATAGTTGGGAACCAGGAGACCGACATAGGCTAATATTTTTGAAAAAAGTAGGATGTGAGGGAAAAAGACGGAGGAAAAGGGAAAACTTAGCGTTGCTATTACAAATCAATGAGGCGCAAGGGGAACTGTGTTACCCCAAATTAAACGCGAGCGAAGCCGCGGGCAGAAGCTAGTTTATAATAAATCTGAAAAAAACCGTACTATCCGGATCGTAAAAATTAACGGATAATGCAAGCGGGTTAACGTGAAATGCACAAACTAGGGTTTGTGCATTTCACGTTAACTCGTTCACTCAGACTCGTCAGTGGCTAGGCACTGGATGTGCCGATATTTTCCTTGCGTTTGCCTGTTTTTAAAAGTGGTAAGCATATATAGCGCGATTTACCTCACCAAACATACTCAAATACAAAAACAAAATGACTGAGTTGCACAGATGGAAGGTGAAAGTCCCTGATAGGACTCGGTTGGACGGTGTTGGCACAGTCACGGCCCTGTCATGTCCCGTGCACAGCCCAGATAGACGTTTATAGCGCTTTGTGACGCAGGTTGAACAAGTCGCGCTCGTAAACACGCACCAACCCGTTATATAGAGGTTCACGGCTATATGATTACCTAACCTATATCGTTGAAGGAGGTGAGTCTACCCGTTACATTAACCAACTTACCCAAAGACACTCATATTCCGCCATCTCCGCCGTCTGCCGAAGCGGTTATACACGAGCTTCGTGAACTAGGAATGTTGTGTGTGTAGCACACCCGCGCTCGAGATGCAGCAGTGTGCTACTGTGCTGTGGCTACGGCAGACGGGGCACGTGGCCACTGCTTCCGGCCATTGCAGCGAGGCGAGCACCACTAGCAGCGCCGTCTGATGTTATTGCAATACTTCCTGACGCTAGTACTCGAGCGGGTAGTTCGTACGCCGCGCCGTCGCCCACAACATTACGTACTACTCACAACAGCGCGTCGTGAAGCTTACTGTCAATATTTATACGTGCTTAGTGCTCATGTCCACTTTAGTAGCTATGCATAGGGAGCACCAGTGCACCAGTGCACCCGTGCACACTGCACAAGGGACTCAATGATCGTCTACGACAAATAAGTCAAGGATAAATTAAGTAGAGGCCGTCGCCGGTTGGGAAGGTATTTAGGTACCTGCTGATTGTATAATTATTCATACGTACTGATAAATTAACCGGTAAAAGAGACTGTATAATTACAGTTGTATTGTATTTACAATATATGTATATTCAACGAGCTCTTGACGTAATTGGTTGAATGCTTGTTGTGGGTAGTCAAATGTTCGTCAAGTAGTAGGTACTTTACAAACAACAATTAATAGCTGTTAACACTATCAGCTGAATTTCACGCCAATAATTGTATTATTTTCGCTGTGGACACGTTACGCAGAAAGTCTGTTTTGTAAGTCTGTGCTCTAGTTGCACATGTACGCATGACGTCACAGGCGGATTATCCCTAAGGCAAACTAGGCACACGTGCCTATGAGCACGAGCTTCCAAAAGGGCGCACGGGATGAAAAAATAATACCTATCTACAAGAAAAATAATACGGCCAAGCGCGAGTCGGCCTCGCGCAGAAAGGGTAGCACCAAACAATAAGTATAATAACGATGTTTGAACGCGCATTCATATGTCAATTTACACTCAACAACAGAACAAAATTTGGTTTTCATTGCATTTAAATGAAAAACAGTTATCGTTGCAGTATCACAAAAAGTAAGTATAAAACCTTTATAAACCAATTTTCGTCAAAATTCTTTTTCAGTTCAAAGACATTTATTTCTCAAAAAAAAAAGAACATTACAGTTCACTTACATAATAGGAAATGTATAAAACTATGTAAAAGACGTTCATTCGTTTTACGTTCTACAAACCCTCATTTTTTTAAGAATTAACTCTCCTTACTTTACAAATATCAATTTTAAGTAAGAAGGGGTATTTTTTAAATTTCAACTGTGTGGCAGCAGTCTCAGAGTAAATAATGACAGACTGACGGACAGGATCAACACATCGCAATTACAACAAGCACTATTTTATGTTATTCACAATAACTACTAACACAATGCGTCACAAAAATCGCACCTCTTTAAGAATTCTCTTTAAAGTCATTTTAAGCCTATTAATCAATGGTAGAACTATAACTATAAGGTATAATTGGAAAGGCAATTTATTTGATTTTCAGAATAAATATACCAGGGAATAAAAAAGCAAGCTAATTCAAATGATTAAAAGTCCTTAAAAACAGCTTAAAACCTACTGTTAGCCCCCTAATTAATGTGACAACGGTCTCTTGAGGCATGTTGTCCCCTTTCTGCAACGACGGCATCTTGGAGGTCTTGGAGAGTGGTAGGGGCAGGATCACGTGCCCGTACTCGCTGTGTCAGTTCAGTTCATTATTGCTCAATAGGGTTTAGGTCTGGACTTCGCGCCGGCCAGCGCATAACAAGGATCCCATCTTCTTGCAGGTAGTCTCTTGCAATAAAAACGGCGTGACAACGGGCGTAATCGTGCATTAACGTAAACCCATTGCCAACAAAACCCACATAAGGGACAACCTGTTCCTCTAAGATCTCTTTTACGTTTCGAAGAGCAGTCAGCGACCGTTGCCCGCGAGTTCTTCCAATCCGAGAAACACACACAAGGTTCGTTTTGCCGTCAATTAAGATGCCGCCCCAGAACATGCACGAGCCACCGCCGTATTCCACTGTCTCTTAAATACAGGCTTGTGCGAATCGTTCCCCTTGCCTTTTGTACACTCTTCGACGCCTGCCGTTGCAGAAAAGACACACCTTCGTCTCATCCGAGAAGTGCACAGCCCTCCCATTGATCTATTGTCCAATCCACATGGTCACGGGCAAATTGCAACCGGTTTCTACTATGCTGTGCATTCAGTTTTGGCCCTGTAGCAGCTGCAATTCTCTTCTCCCGCATTCTTCTTGTAATCGTAGAGACGCTTACAGAAGTTCTGCGAGCTGATCGTAGTTGTTGTTGCAGTTGGAGAACAGAGAGATTACGTAAAGACGTCGAAACAATGAAGCGATCGTCTCTTTCGGATTTGCACCGTTGTCTTCTAGATCCAGGTCTTCGGATATAGCCACCAGTGTCTTGGAAGCGTTGAAACACTCGTCGAACAGAAAAACGACTTAAGTTCAGTTGCCGAGCAACATCATATGTCCGCTTTTCTGATTGCAGTAGTGCAATTACTTGAGCGGCTTCATCTACAGTGGTATCCATCTTCTGGGTATTTTTCTTGCTGTAGCTGTTCACGTGTCTTCACTTCAAAGGTTGAATAGCGAATGACCAACTTTCTTTTTTTAAATGGCATTTCGCTGTTCAACCTAGGAGGTTGTCATTTGCTTAACCTGGCGATTCCTGTGGATGCCTTAAAAATTAAGACCTCCAGCCAGGGCAAAAAACTTACAAACTAAGCGAATACACGCTAAGGGCACCCCCTGTGTGGTACGAGCCTAGGCTTAGGCTTGGCGTCGCTGAGGGACAGCAAAGGGACAGGCTGGATCTGAGTGATATTATTTAGGGACTGGTTTGAACTTCCTGGGTCAGCAGCGCAGGCTGGCTCTAGCAAGGGATGAGTTACCCACATTTAACCCGGGTCGCCCGTTTCAAGCCCTTGTGCTGTGGGAGGTGCAATTAGTGGCCGTTGTAATACGTATTTTGCTTCTTTTTTTTTAAAGTTCCCTGCATAACATACTTTCAATTGATACCAATGTTAATTGGGTTTAATGTATTCGTTGCTGGCGGGACATGCTTGAAACTTATTTTCGTATGTATAACATGTCTAACATAGTACCTCTTCCTCTTTTGAAGGTAATAGGTAGCGGGGCTCTGTCATTTAATCCGCCTCTCCATGGCACAACATAGCAATGTATCGATACAGATTGTTCACGGAGCAGTGACGCGGATGTGCTAGACGGCAGGTTCCGTTCTCAACTACTCGTGCATACACATCGTGGCCCCGTAGTATCGCGCAGTAGGGCGCAGCTCCGGGGGAATCCCGCCAGCGAGTAACCAATGTATAATGTTACATTGGATGACAATATTGTTGTTGTCACAAATTCGGAAGTCCACTCTCAAAATACACCAATGAAATAATAAATAAAACAATTATTTTTTCGTATATCGTAATGAAGTGTTGTTGGCAACAAGTGTCAAATAAAACATGTTTTAGGGCAGCGATAGCGTCGCCAGACTATTGTGGTAAATTGATAACGCTGCCTATTTGCATAATGATTACTTCGTGTTTATAGTAGAATCATTGAACTCCGCCACTATTCCTGCGTTATCTCCCCGAGCGAGGACGGATGGGAAAAGGGCGACGTGTTGCCACACTGGTCACGATGGAGGGTAGCGTATCGTAAGACGTGCTGGTACAGGTGGCTGTTTGGTAGGGCAGCGTTACGAGAGGCCGAGGAACCTCAGGACACGCTGTGCCCAGCCAGTCTGACACCACCACCGAGCGGCCGTCATTATCCACGCTGATACAATACTACAACACTGAGCAACTTGTGTGCAAATGTACAAAATGTACATCTTGTATATTTCACGGAACATTAACATGCACAATCGAACACTTGAATACTTAAATGACTTGTAATTTGTAATTGTTGTACAATTAGTTAAATTCGCGGAATATAATGTGAATATTATCAGCGTTCCTAACCAGATCCTGCGTGACGCCATGTTTTCTCTTGTTTGTTTTCTTTTGGAACAGTGATAAAGGGCCAACGGCCGCATTGTTGCCGTGTTCAAGTATAGAAGTATAGTCAGGCGTCCGTCACTCGCTCAAGGCCACGCGTTTTATGCCTACCGCTTCGTGTATCGCCGGCGATACAACTGACAGTGGGGTGTCGCACGCCTGTTTTCGAGTGCTCGCACGTCACGATTACCGCGCTGAGTTTCAAAATGCCGAAACCACGTAATTTTTGTGCAGTATATGGGTGTTATTAATGTTATGTAATTATATTGAAGAATTAGAAGAAACTTTTTTAAATAATTTTGACAACGTAATAATGGATCGGCCTGGCAGTACCATCTTGGAAATTTTGAAATTGATTGATTTCCTACACTTTGCTCCTGTTTCCATTTCGATTATCCTTACTAATATTATAAAAACGAAAGTGAGTTGTTTGTTTGTTTGTTACCTCTTCACGCTTTAATGGCTAAACCGATTGTGATGAATTTTGGTACATAGATAGTTGGGAACCAGGAGACGGACATAGGCTAATTTTTATTTTAAGAAAGTGGGATGTTAGGGAGAAAGAGGGAAGAAAAGGGAAAACTTAGCGTTGCTACTACAAATCAATAAGGCGCAAGGAGAACTGTGTTACCCCAAATTTAGCGCGGGCGAAGCCGCGGGCAAAAGCTAGTTTATTATAATTATTTACGCGGTTTAGAATATTTTCCACAATAAAATTTAATAATCGTGAATTCAGGGAAGGAAAAGAAAATATCAGTCATTTTATTAAACTGAAACATATTTGATTCTACAACATTCGTTTTATTATCATTAATTCATCATACGTTCAACCCTAGCACATTCGCTCGATGACGCGCCCGCACGTTGGTCGCGCGGCGGGCAATACAATCTCAACTCTCTTTGTGAGTACTTATGGTGCATTTCTTTTGACTGCAAACAGCTGGTCTTATTATTATGATTTTGTAGGCTATTATAGCGTAGGTATTTTCCTTTTTGTATTGGAGTGATGTATCTGCTACGTAGTAGCTATTTAGTAATCTGTGGTATAGTATAGTATCTATAATGACAATGATTTATTAATTTACTAACTTTTATAATTACTTAGACTTCTTATTTTCTAAATATTGTTGTGCCCGACAGGGTCCATGTGAACTGTATTATTATTATTTAAGACCTGTTAAACACATGTGAGAAGCAATAAATGATTGAATTGAATTGAATTGAAGCATGTTCAGTGACAATGTAAGTCTGTCAGTCATCTCATCATCATCAGTGGGGACCACTTGACAAGCTGAAGGGAAGACACGATATCGTTGGTATACTACGCTAGCTACATTAAACGGCTGAACACTGCCGTCCAAAATACAAGCTTTCGCTTAGTTTGACAGATAGCATCAGTACCTACAATAATACATTGCATTTACCTGTTTCTAGACATAAGTCACTCTGTGAACTGTTTAACCTTGCGACGATAAATATTTATTATAGGTATATATCGTCTCCAGGATCCCAACTATCTCTGTACCAAAATTCATCAAAATCGGTAACAAACAAAGTCACATTCGTTTTATAATATTAGTTTTTGTAATTGATCGGATGATTCAGCTCTGATAACGTTGCAAGTAGGACACTGATAGTAAGGAGTTTCGGCTCCGACTGGTTTAAGTTGAACGATGCAGCAGAGGCGGCGGCGGTACTTACCCTCAGCTGGATTGGAGACCGCGTCGTGTATGAGCGACGCGATGCAGCCCGACAACCCTGCAACAGTCGGCACACGGCGTTAGCGCAACATCAGATACGACTCACGGTACAGTAGCGAGCGGCGCGCGGCGCGGCCCTGGAGCTCACCGTGTGTGATGTGGTCGTGCCGGTGCCGCGTGAGCTGTGACAGCGAGTGCTTGCAGTACTCGTAGGTGGCGAAGAAGCAGGCGTGCGCCGGGCCCGCGCCCATCACCACCGCCGACATGCCGCGGATGGGCCTGCAGTACAAAACGATATTAAAAACAAATATTCACCCTTTCAAAAGCTACGATGCCGGGCGCTGTCTAAAATAACTTATATACGTTTTACTAGCAAAGTCTTTTATTAATAGTTGGGTAACCCATATCGAGTTAAAGCGTATTTCACGATGTTCTTTCTTGAAATCACGTCAAGGAAGGTTAAATAAAGCTTCAAAAATAATAATAAAATCTGAGTACCTATTTTTTTTCATTTTACTTAAAAAATTATGATTTGGAAACTAGTTTTTTAATTCGCAAAATTGTTGAATAATGGACAATCCCCATTGCATACAGAACTAAATTTATTCGGGGCAAGATGTAAAAATATTCGTGTTCGCTTCGCTGGTTATTGCAGCCTAATTTCTCTTGAATCTTGTCTTTGACTATTATTTATCTAAAAGTAGCCCCACTCCTCCTGACCGTTTTTGATCACGACGGCCAATCTTAGCGGAGATTATCCAAAGCGATAGCACGCGTGTGTGCGCAGGCACAGGTGCACTCTCTGTTCCCTCACTCTCATAGTCCGATGGGACAGCAATCCGACACGACCGGAGAGAGATCAGGCGCAGGACCAACGGCGACACGTGCTTTGTAGGTCGCGGAGGTATCATACCGCCAATTTACGAACTCCGGGCTGTTACTGAGAAGTTCCTAATGGGAAAACCCAATAATAACACTTTTGCCCGATCCGGGATTCGAACTCTGGACCTTGTGCTGAGCTGTTCTAACCTATTCAAGATACGGTATTAAACTTTTGGAGCACGCTTCACTCGTTCTTTGAGACTCTTCTACTAAGCGACGCCCTTGCTGGAGAAGGCACTGCACTTATTTATTTAGGATTACCAACGAGTTACATTATAAATTATCTAATATAAAATTAAAACCACATCATGTAATGAATACGGTCTTTAAAAGATTTGAATTGTTTCAGGGTTTGTTTCATTTAATGAACAATATGATTTACTACGAAAAATGGATTTCACCGCAATTATCAATGATTTTTCTATAGGAAAATCTCGCCAGTTATTTTTTTTTTTTACTTATTTATTGATATATATTTAGCTTACACGTTTTTAAATATTTCATCGATATAAATATTTCGACAATCGGCACAATGATAGCCGAGTTTATATTCAACGTGTCGACAACCTGGTATGCTACGTCGAGATATTTTAGTTGTTTCTCTTTCTAAGTTTTCACGAGATTCGGTCTATCACCACTATGTCAAGCTTATTGTGGGCAATAGTCCTGTCAGTGATAATAGACTGGTCCCAGAAAAGCGTGACATGGTCTATATCAAGAACTGGGTCGGGCACATACCTGTAATGAGGTACCTCAGATTCCACTACTTTATATTTCAAGGCAAGTTGCTGTTGTTGTTTATATTCATTTTAATTTTGGAACAGATTCTTTTTTAATGTTTTTTTTTTATGGGGGTTCCCACTTCTTGGTTGGTTGGCACCCAGGGCCACCAAACCTTTAAATCCGGCCCTGCAACAACAACTAAATTAGTGGCGTTTTGAAATATAAAGTTGGACTTGACCACAGTTGTTTTAATAGTTGCTCGTGTACTCGTAAGCTTGTTTATTTAAAACAGTGACGTAACGCGAGTTTTTGTCAAAATTTTTGCAGTATCATCGTGCCTCAGCATTGAATGTTCGCCGAAGATATTATTGAGTTCCGCGTTATTGTCGGTCAGGTATGAGTGTATGAATAGCGCGATCCATTTGCAATGCGCCTGCAACGACACGAAGCACGATCCACGAGGAGATTACTTACTGTAGTTATCGCAAATTATCATTATGAGATGCATCATCATGATGACTTTATAAATCTTTGGATATCTATACTCTTATCTATCATGCAGCAACACCACAATAACTAGATCAACAGACATTATAGAATCCTGGTTTAATATTTCAAGCTAGTTATTACGTGCTGCCCACTGCTGTGTTATTATATGTATGAGTGATCAAACACAACCCGAACCAAACGTATCACCAAATCGTTCATCTAATATTACAATGTTCAACTGTTTTAACTTTATAAAAACTGGCGCGAACTTGTTTAAAGTTTCGTAGACTGATCAATACTTGTAGTGGGCACGTTATTAGTAACTTGTGCGACGAAAGACAAACACTCCGGAGTTTTCATTCTCGATTTTCTCAGTTTCACATTCATAAAGTTTCTGAGCTCTCAATACCGACCTGTACTTGGTTTAAGAAATTTACGGTCTCATTACTGGGGAGCTAGAAAATTTGTAAAAATACAACTTAGTGATAAGTTTTGTGAAGAGACAAATATTGAAGCAACTATTCGTTTTGTTAGTTTAATTTGGAATAATAATGTTTTTGAATAAACATTCGTTATGAGCGTCACCAAGTGAGTTCATTTTGTAAGATACGGTGGTCAGGGCTAACACTGTTAATCAATGTACGTGACTTATTGTTAACAAAATGTTAACGTCAACTGTTGTTAAGATATGCTATAATAACAAGCACATTAGTTAGTTCAAGTTGAGCAGCCGAGCGCCGAGCGCCGAGCGCTGAGCGATGACCATATCGTTAGTATCGTGTTGCTCGCACACTTACGTGACGCTAACTTCGCTAAGTGTACGAGTTGTCACTGTATGGGATCCAGCTAAGATGATACAATATTTCGTCGCATGGTTCAACGATGGACTGTCCCACTTCGCGCAGGTACATGTTCTAATGTGACGTCATCGCAACAGCGATTGCATTCATATTAGCTAGTTTTTGTAATTCATCGGATGATTCAAAGTCATAATATAGTTATAAATACAGGTTTACCACTATATAATATGACTTTACAGTGGCTACTGGCTCAATTTTAAACAGCTCATATGGAATGTTGGTCTGATTATAGTCGTAAGGTTGACAATTGCCCGAGGGGCCTTACTTCCGGGATAATAGCCTGTGTGCTATTCCAAACCATAATGTTTGTGTCAAATTTCATCCAGATTTGTCCAGCCTTTTTGGTCTGATTGAGAAAACAAACATCCATCTATCCAACTTGCGCATTTGTATTAGTAAAAATATACATATTTCATAGTAAGATATACGCCGCAAAAGTTGTATATCGTTTATTTTTTAACAATGCCTACCAGACTTAGGGGTGTTAAAATCGGTTCCGGGTCGTGAGCGTCACCCCTGGAGTGCATACGTCTTCTTGCGTAACATTAGAAAGCGGGCCGAAGTTCGCAGTGCGGGCACGCGGTGAGGCGGGCAGTCGGGCAGGCTCGCGGCGAGGCAGGCGCGGGCACCGCGGCAGACACGGCGCGGCCTTGACGCTCAAGGTCGCCGTGATTCGGTCGGCGGTGACCTCTCTTCCCACAGACGCGCTTGAATCGATTTCATCGCTCAAACTCCTCGTCTACTATTTAGAGACGTCTTTACTACTTACAGTAGGTACCAAAAGTAAATTATGTAGGTTAAGTTAATGGAATAAGTATCGTATTTTTTTTTCTATCGAACGCTTTTCCCACCTCGGCGTCAGCATTCATGGTCTGAATATTCGGTTCACTTACCGAATATTCGGTTGAACAAACGTTTAGTAATAACGTTTAGTCACGTATCCTGCGTTTTGTCAACTAAACTTACTGCTAGTTAAGTTCATCATTTTACACATGAGAGCAGAAGAAATACTTCTTCATCTTTAAGCTATTCTGCCGCACCCAGTGGACTAAATAACATTGGCCCTAGATTCAATTTTTGATAGTATAATAAGCCGAAGCGATTTAAAAAATCATGCAACGATCATCTCAATCACCAGACCGTTCTTCAATTGAACTTGTTTGGGATGAACTCGATACAAGTTGAAAAATCACAACTCATTCGGCTACTGAGTAGCCGAATGAGTTGTGATTTTTCAACTTGTCACAATCTAAATAGAGTAGCCGCTACTCTATTTAGATCTACGCGAGTGAATAGGAAAACGGGCGCAACTAGTTTATAATAAATATTTAAAAAGAGCTGATGATCTTCAAATGGCTAAGCAGATTTTTATGAAACATAGCTGAGAAAATTTTCGATTAACACACCTGTTCACATTTTTTTAATCGAAATCGGTCTACCCCTTCAAGAGCTACGATGCCACATACAGACATAGATACAGCGCATTCACAGACACTTCAAACTTACACCCCTCTTTTTTGTCAGGGGTCGACTGTCGACTTGTGTACTTTAAAAACGACGCCATCACAACACAACTTGACCAGAATAGATAAGTTTGTGGGAGTGGCAGCTGCCACGGTTCTGGATACAATAGTGTGACATAATGCAAACGCACGTGGACAAGTTGCGGCCGGTAGACGGTAGTAGGGTCAAGGGGCACGACGTTCGAGTGGCGAGCTGCTGGTGTTGACGTCACGAATCCATTACACGCTCAAATCATTCCACAGCGTAACACGTGCTGTGATACTTTACTCGAGCTCAACAACTGTTACGTTTTGGGGCCAGTTTAGGCGAAACAAAAGTGCCTCAGTGTCGTTGGTCTCACATGGGTACTGTTTGGACCGGTCGAGCAGCCGTATCAATGTTGCACAAACAGCGGAGTGTCGGTGCCGCATGCCGGTCGGTTCAAACGCTCCGACACTTGCGCGCAATTTCTAATGACCGTTGTTGCACAAATCATTTAACCCTTTACTACTATTAGCAGTTTCCTTGAAGCGTTTTTTCATTTGTCTGTAATAATCGAGTTTCCGGGTACTTGCGATTTGTTTTATTTATCGTGGTTACATTTTGCAGTATCAGTGGTGGTAGATAAAATAACTCCGGTTCCGTACAAAGTTGCGACATAAACGGCACTATTTTTTGATTGCGTATACTTTTTTTAGGAATGGGTAATCATTAAATAACTTCCCCCGCTCTACCCGTAGCGGGAGGGAGTCAGACTTTTACTGACTAAAACCCATCCATGTTTCTTTTTTTGCTCTTTCGGTTCCGGGGCCGAGGTATTTCTTTCGAACAACCCGCAGCCCCGGCAGACAGTAGCCCTGCCAGGTCTCTCTTAGAGGCGCGCGAGGAACACGAATGCACCGTCGACACGGCCTGTCGTAACTAGACGGACGGTCGGTGAGCTACTGCTCTTTAACATATGAACATTGCTCCGTCTGCAGACACACGCGTCTTCGGTAGTCGGGAGTCGTATCGATGTGACCGACTGCCGGAGCGTCTCCTGCGTCAGCTGAGTTGATCTGAGGTTCTCCTCGTCAAATGTCTGGCCACCTCTTTCGCTAACATAACTGCTTTACATGAGGTGGCCGCTTCCTAGTCCCTCTCGCTCTCGACCGTGGATTGAACCAGGACCAGACTCAAGAGTTCGCCGCCGCTGATCGCCTCTGCGAGGACACAGCGGTGCTCAGCCCAAGTGGGGCCGACCGTCACAGTAAGCTCCACCGTGTCCTCCGGGCGGTCGTCACAGAGGTGATGACCTGCGTTGGGCGGTCCTCAAAGAGAGGAGTGATCGCGACTATTGCGGCGTACCGTTGTAAAAGTCGCTCTCTCCATGCTACCATGACATGACCATGACAAAAATATTGAAATATTTTGAGATACGCAAAGACAAACACAGCGGTCCACCGGAGCAACAACGCCTGAATTCAAATACTCTAGGTAAAGAAAAGAAGAAAGAAAAGAAGAAAAAGAAATTGATGTACGCGCGCGCGGTAGTACGACCCGAGAGCGCCGTTATGGGTAGGGTGGCCTTTTACAAGCTGGGACTAGTGGGCGGGACAGTGGCACAGCGGGACGGCGCGCGGCGCCGGGACGGTGGGGCAGCCAGCGCAAGCGGGCCGGTTCAGAGGCGGCAGTGGCAAGTTGGCAACAGTGCGGCGCGCGAATAGTGCAGCGCATTGACATAGTTTTATCTCGTATTACTCTGCGATGCGCACGGCTCTACAAATATTGCATTTAATTTAGTACGTCGGCAGCAAGCTACACAAATACTGCGATTGTAAAGATTGTCGTCGTTGATAGATAGCAGATCGAACCGTATAAGAGGTGTACAACGACACACAATATAAGACATTTATTTAATGTTACTGATTGTGAAAACTAGTAACAGTACACACTGCAACGCTCTATATACAACTTACATTTGTCCGCAGCTTCGCTCGCCTTAATTCAGAATGCGATAATCCGGATTGTACCGGGTTGCACTTTGCTTGCTTTTTCAAACATGATTCGAAAGACAAGTGGCGCCACTACTTTCATAACAAAGTTATTGTTGTTTTGTTACCCTCAGGAACAAATCCTACACTTTCGAGATATTACGTACCCTACGTCCGTTTCTGTACACCTGACAAGTGACAACGTATTATGCAAAATTTCAGGGAGACCAGATCAGTGGTTTAATTTTTGCATTTGTAATATTATTTAGGAATATAGAGATTCCCCAAAATGGTTGGCGCTCCGACGTACACGTGACGCTGCAGGCCGTGCCTGGCGCGCCTCTCAACATTACACAAGGACAGGTGGCTACGGATAGCAGGGTATTGCCCGCCTTGACTGTTATTTGTCAGACACTAGTAGGGTTAAGTAAGGATCAATTTGACAGATGCCGTAGAAGAGGACAACAGTGTCTGTTGAGAATAGGATATGAGTGGCACACGAGTCACGGCTACACGCGCAACACATATCATTATGAAAAATGAAAATGAAAAAATGTAAATTAGACTAAACAAGTTCTCTTATGTTCTAAGTGGTGATTGGAGGCTCCTTTGAAGCTAAAAAGCCTGTATCCTCCGCTCTTCCATACATCGTTGGTATTAACTATAAACTTGTTTGTAATAAAACAAACAAACTCACTTTCGCTTTTATAATATTAGTAAGGAATAATTCTTACTAATAATAATAAAAGCGCAAGTGAGTTTGTTTGTTACGTCTTCGCGCCAAAATGGCTAAACCGATCTTGATGAATTTTGGTACAGAGATTTTTGGGACCCTGGAGACGGACATAGGCTATTTTTTTAAAAAGATTGAAACGTGAGGGAGAAAGAGGGAAGAAGAGAGAAAACTTAGCATTGCTATTACAATAAATAAGGCACTAGGGCAAAAACTATAGGTAGCAGGTACATGCAAATCGAGGGGAACTGTGTTACCCCGAATTTAACGCGGGCGAAGCCGCGGGCGAAAGCTAGTAAAAAATAAACTAATCTACGAAAACTATAATAATATGGTTGTTAAAGTGTGTGTACATGATGTATTCAGAGTGTTTTTGTATGTGTGTAGATGAGAGTATGTAATGAGCGAATAAGATTGAGCCTTAGGGTATTGCTGGAGTATATTTATAATAATGTATTTTTATTCTCAATTATAATACAACAATATATATTTATTTTTAGGAACATTGAATGTATGGATGCCGACCGGTCGCTAGCGTTCGCGTGACTAGTGGCGCGAGCGCGACTCAATCAAAAGGAGCCGAAAGCATATCGCAGATATTACAACATACCTACTCATAGAATCGGTTATCAGCCGCGCCCGCGCCCGCGCCCGCGCCTGGGTACCAATTTGTCTTGTACAGAGATATCGTGACATTATTTTTTATTTTTATAGTGTTTTCAACAAGTTGGTTATTGTATACTTAGGTATTTACACGTCTTCGCCACGTTTGCAGGGTAATTGGTGTTTATTTAATTTATAACATGTACTGTTAGTAAGTGTGTTTGCACGAGAGTCATGTACCGAGACTGATAACTGGCTGCTACTACGTAATTAAGAGCGACTGCAATGAATGAGTGTGCGCGAAGTAATCAATGCGTTGCATCGGCCGCGGTACCTACGAGCAGTGCGGCCGCGGCACGCCCTGCTGCCGCGTGGCGGACATGTTTGTTGAGTCTGATGTATAAATGAATTGTAATTAGTTCGTATCACAACCCGTCCGTCCGTATGTCGCAGCCATGTTACTCCCGAGACTATTTACGCTAAATTATAAAAAATATAAATAAATAAATAGGCCTCAGTTAAGGGTTGGTAAAAAAAAAATTTTACCTAAAATAAGAATTGTGGTATGGGTACCACAATTTAGGTAGGTAGTTTTGAATAAGATTTGATATTTATTCAATGGTAGCGTAACATAATTTTTCATCAGGATGACGAAGAGTATGGGCAGTATTTAGATACATCTCACTTCCTAAGCCCGGTCGCGAGACCGCATTTGAGATATCGATATCTCTAATCTAATATATAAAATTCTCGTGTCACAGTACCTATTCGTTGCCATACTCCTCCGAAACGGCTGGACCGATTTAAACGAAATTTTGTGTACATATCGGGTAGGTCTGAGAATCGGCCAACATCTATTTTTCAGACCCCTAAATGAGCAGCGGGTGAAACCGCTGGGCACAGCTAGTAATTAATAAACAAATATTGAAACCCAGTTTGCGACTCGATTTTCAAATGGGATCACTACTGATTTAAGTACCTGTTCTATCGCTAAGATAGAAAAGTTATCTTAAGACCATCTGCTCTTTAAAATAATGTTTGATAGTTGGTTGACTTGTGTTGGCTTGTACATGAAAAAAACCCTTGATATTTGTGACGCGACGCGTGTGATCGAACGCGAGTAATTAACAAAACATTAAAGTTAAGGGATTATAAAAGAAGAATTATTTCACATAAACTTTCTTTGGAATAGTGTTTTGACAGATCTGACTTTTTTATTACATTCAAGGTTCTGACAACTTCGGCCTTTTGAGCATCAATATGACATTTGTATTGTTTGGTGCCGTGTGTGTGTGTGTGTGTGCTAGTCCGACTTGCTCTTGGCCGTATTTTTTTGTATTGTGGATTTTTCCCTTCTAGGTCAACGAGAAGTACTCTATAAATTTTGGTTCAGTTTGCGATGTATGGGATTTTTATATATATAAATTTAACTAGAAAACGGGACATCTAGCGTGAATATGGCACACAGACACCCATAACACCAGGGTGCAGCGTAGTAATCAACGTACGAGTAAGTAAAGTGCAACAAACATAAACAGCCATATCTTATTTATTTTTTCACCGCTCCAAGGGTTCGCAGACCTCATAGTTTGCTTTAAACTCGATGCCTCCACGCGTTCTCGAGATGAAGTACATTGCAAGAGAGTCAGGCAGACAGACAAAGAGTTATCCTACAAAGGATCCGTTTTTTTCCTCAAAATAAGTACAAGAATTAAATTTATATGAAGCATCTACGTCATTAGAGTTATTTAAGTAACGTTAATTGGTTCGGGGTCGATCTCAACAATCGGACACTTCGTACTGTGTGACCTCTGAACTTAGATATAAATACATTTAACTAATTGTCATCAGATAGTAGCTGTACCGAGCTGACAGATGACCTATTCACATGATTTGAAATCTTAACAAACGACTGGTCGGTGGTGAATAGGGCGACGAACGTAACACTTAATACTATTGGAAACTGGAATTCCATGAAAAATGGGTACAAGTAAAAACAGCAGACACAGATTGATAAACTAAGGGGAATCGAATAGAATTTGCGCAACTCACATCGGTGAACCGGCGACGATCGGCCCCTCAACGGCCGCGACACTTTCACTCTCCGTATCGGAGTATCGAGTAGCGACGCACCACCCGACGTCATAATGTGTGATTGATTAAGAGATCAGCGAATACTAGACGAAGGTGGCTGCGAATCACGCTCGAGATAACGTTGTTACGTGTGTGGCCTGGTGACCTGGACGCTATCGCACGGCTGCGGGGGGCGCCGCTAGCGACACTGACCTCACCGCCGCCGCGCCGCCGCTGGAGCCCCGCTGATGATCAACAGAGAAAGCCTCCTAGCTAACGCTTGCATCCGTACAGCCTCCTTCCTCCGCAGTGCTCTAAGTGTTACCAACTGGTTTAACATGAACTACTCTCTACTCCTGTTAATTTGTATTTTACAAGGTGCTTTGTACGTTATCATGAAGCTAGTGAAAGCGAACGAGTGTCCTTCACTTGGGTGCTCTTCACTCAGCCCTCAATGATCTAGCTAGAAAGATAAAGTTCTGTCGTATATTCTAGGTGTCGTATAGTATTTACTACAGTATATTATAAAGCAAATTATGTGCATAATATAAAACTTTTTAAATTTGACATTGACTTGACTCGAGCTGCACCTTGAGCGAGCTCTATAGATATTCCTAAGAACTTATAACACCCCTCTGTGTTGTTCGGACAAGTGACCTTATATACGTATAATTCTTACTAATATTATAAAAGCGAAAGTGAGTTTGTTTATTACGTTTTTACGCCTAAATGGCTAAACCGATTTTGATGAATTTTGGAACAGAGATCGTTACCTGGAGACGGTTTTTTTTAAGTGAGAAATGAGGTAGACAGAGGGAAGTAAAGGGAAAACTTAGCTTTGCTATTACAATAAATAAGGCGCAAGTGGAAAAATTACAGGTACCTGCAATTCAGGAAAGGGAAACTGTGTTACCCCGAATTTCACGCGAACGAAGCCGCGGGCAAAAGCTAGTGGAAAATAAATACTCGACAAGGATGTGTGAGAAATACCATCCAACTACAACTGAAAAGGCTGAAATTCGCACGAAACACCAACAAAAGTCAATGAAACAAAAGCCACCGAGTTGCGGAAGTAAAGTTGTCTTTTACTTATTTGTGAGATTCGATTTTCTGCAAAAGGTTTATCATAGGCAAAGAGCTGCGTAACAGTTTGTCGGCGGCACGCATCAAGTAAAGAGTGAGCGACCCGTCCGGCCGACAGCCGTCATACATGTTCGTTCGTCACCTCGCATCGATGTAACTATAACGCGGCTGGAGCACGGCTTTGTATTTGACCTCACTTCGGGGTTTCCGTTAATGTCCCGCTTTAACTTACGTAATTAAATCATTGCTCCTCTTGCATCAAAATCTCTGCTGAAACGATACTACTTCTTCGGGCATACGGTGCAAAAAAGAAGGTGAGCCATTATCTGCGGGGAGACGCAGCTAATGCGTATGCATTTGAAATCTGAGCCGACTAGAGATTTTCTTTGCTACGACCGAGTTGGGTTCCTAGTCTGTTCTTGTTTATATTTCCAAGTCGGCCCCGTCAACGTGTGCCCAGGTGGAAAGTTTTCTGATGGCTAGTTGAAGTTGTTGCAGGGGGTTTAAACTGCTCCCGTCAGAGATTGCATATCGCTGTGGAGGCACTGAAATTGGCTGGGCTCGTTATGCATGCAACAACCAAAAATTTTTTTACGGTTTTTCAGCCTTTGGGGCACAGAGACGTAACCGTGTATTGTATGGCAGTCAGTCAGTTTGTAGTTCCGTCCTACGATTATACATATATTACGATTTTTTAACGGTCCGATACCAGACAGGCATATTCACCAGCAGAGAAAATCAGAGCCATCCCAGTAGTTCGCGTTTTTACCATTAAATGGAGGGATCTGGTGGATGTTAGCCGGCGTAACAGATGATTTCTGGCATGAACTTTTAATTTAACATTTTGTTTTCGGTGAGTGACAGGTCTAAGGTTAAGCCGAAATATTTTCGGTGTGAACTTTGCGCGACGTCAAATATAACGAACCCTACCCCGAACCCGGATTCGAGTATAAGCACAAATTCCGCTCAAACGATTCGCTTCATCAATTCATTCGATTCTGCCGAAACTAGAGTAGGGATGCGGTCCGAGCCATAAGAAATTCAATAGTTAGGTCACATGACGAGGGCATACAATATTCGCACAACTTAACTACTCGAGTTATTCAAATAGTCATTTGAATCAATATCTGCCGTGCTGTTTCCCGACTATTTTGAGGTCGGTTTCCAGACAAACCGAATGCAGCTGATACCAGTATTTCAGGTGGAACTGTTGCCTGTCTCTCCTCCACAACCCAGTCAATACTGGGTAATACGATAACCCCCTTTTCGAGCTACTGTCTTCTGCCGCTCTGGGCGGAGCGGAAGGGAGTGTCAGACTTCTACTGACTAAAACCCATTCATGTTCTTCTTTTGCCCTTTGTGTTCCGGGACTAACGGCTTTACTTGATTTCCGAGGCACGAAGGGCACTTGGTATGCAATGGATGCTTACCCATCCACGGACTGACTGGTGCTTAGCCTGGAAGATCGAGCCGTGCAGCTGTGATTATTTTGCAAAGAGCTTGTCAAGTGATGCTCAACCATTCCAATGAACATTTCGTGCCATCAAATTACATGAAACACAAATGGTTAAATATTGTAGTTTGTTCTAATCATCCTCTCGTTCTAAATAAAGTAAAGGAGTGTCGACACACTCTTTTACAATTTACTTCAGGCTTTTACGAGAGTCTCCAGCGCAATGATAAACACAGATTCAAAGACGCACACCCCATAGCTCAAAATGAGCATGCAACTTGCGAGTTGTGATCTTGTGCTTGGCAAAGAGCGCACGTCACAAAGTAAGACACGTAGCTAAGGTCTGTTTGAGAAAGTGGCTGTGGCCCCGTTGGTATCATCACTCATCCATTTATTATTTATTTTACAATAATTAAGTTATTTTCGACTGACTACAACTGGCACAAATTCGAAAGGCCTCATCTTGGCTTGGTAATTCCTCCTCCGACGACATCACCAACTTAGTCTGCGGATTGAGTTTTATACGATCTCATTTCCAAGCAGTTTCTCACATAATACATACTTATTACCACATCCTGTGCCAAGGCGGTATTTATTGTGTTAAGATAATGTTCTGCTATCAGTAGTCGGCCACTTGGAGACGGTTATCAATATTATATTTATGGCACAACCCGCCACAGATAGCGAGTACAATGCTAAGGGCAGCCAGCAGATGGGTGCGCGGCGGTGCGCGGCGCAGCCTCACGTACGCTGATAACAGATAACAGGGCTGATAGCGAACGTCGTGCGATAATGCAGGCGCCACAGTACAGAAGGCACGGCCGTGATTGTACTGCGGGTGCAGGTGCTCGACACGAGAGATGTTGATAAAGATCGCACTGAACATACATATTGCAGGACAGGCACGTGTAGATAGCCTGACATATTATCAGATTGCATCTGCATCATCTAGTACCTCGGTGAGTGTCGATAGACTCAAAGTATATCCGACCTGTTTGTAGCCTCCTGCTCAGCGCTGTCGCTGACTTCGGTTAAATCCTAGAAGGTGCAGGCTGTGTACCATAGGCAGAGAAGGTGGTGGGCCATAACCTGTACGACGCGACGATACCACATCACATCTTGTACTGATGCATAGTGAACTTGCTAAATAATCTGCTAAAAATAGTTGAGAACGTGTGGTGCTGATAGGCCGGCTGTTGGCGATACGAAGCAGCATTGACCCATATGTGCGGGTTATTGTAGCGGAGATAAGATTCACACCTTGCGTGCTGTAGGTACCTACTGTCTGCAACGATGTTATCAAACAATCTTATACCGAGCGGCTCCTCAATCAATAATTATCACAGAGCTTTTGAATATTGCCAGATTGAGTTGTTACATGCGCTCTGTATATATTCGTAATTCACGTTAATGACTACTAGTGGCAACCAGATCAACCCATTCTCAAGTCACAAGCAGCTTCCACTGCAATCAGCTTGAGAGACAACTCATGGCCGCAGTATACTCGGGAGCATGCCGCTTCCCGTTCGGCTTCCAACTAGGCCGTGCCACCGCCCTCGCTCTGAGTGTTTCTACTTCCTGGTTGCGGCGGAGTCGCAGGTGGCACAACAAGACTAGCGTCAAACTCGTTCTCCTGCTGTGCTGCTGTATACCCATTGACTATTTCAGAAGTAGCTCTTTTAGCATATTCGTAAACTTTGGTAGAGGAAGATCTTAGATGGCTGTTTGTAACTTTTGTTTAAACGCCACTTTCATTGCTGCATATTCTAATTACAGTGTCGCCGACCATGCCTTGAACTACGAGGATGTATATTATCACGTATTTAAATGTCACGAGCTTTCACAAATGGTTAAGTTAGTCGAAGTCATTAGAAGGGACGTTATTATCTCGATGTTACGATCATGTCGTGGTCGAAACAATATCGGAATTTACGCACTTACAAAAGGTCCCTAAAATGCGGTAACAGGTTGCATCTAGGTACTAAGTGAAGCCAGTGCTTCATTCACATAATAGTACATTTATTCTGTGGTGAAGCTTTGAAACATGTGCTAGACACTTAGGTCCTAGGACACAGACAAAATAATAGTACTAACGCCTTTTTTTTTCGGAGGAGTAGTCATAAAATGACTTGTCCCACTCTAGGCGGAGCGCAAGGGATTGTCAGACTAGTATTGACTAAAACCCACCCATGTTCTTTATTTTGCCCTTTATGTTCTGGGGCCGCGGAATCTCTTTCGAACTACCCGCCACCCTGGCAGGTCCTAACGCCTTGGGGCAAAATGAACTTGTCTATTCAACTACGTTAGGATGAAAACTCAATAACGCCACTAGCACGCCAATAGCTCCCAAAACTCATTTTGGGAGCTATTGGCGTGAAAGATACTGAGTGATGACATACAACAAGGTAATTTTTGCATTTTGTTCGAATGCTTAAGGAAAATGTAAAGATGTTGTTCAGTAGCCGTCGTTTTGTCAGCACTCGCTCGGTAGCGTGTCTGTACACAGAGCACGTGGAGCCGTGTGCCGTGTCGCAGCCAATGCGCCGCAAGGATAATAAATACTACTACGACGCAGTTTGCTGCACTCCAAGTAGTCGTTGGACTCTACGAGTTAACATTTCAGATTTAACTCTAGATTAACCTTGATCAGCCTAAAGTACACGGTAAAACAATTTTCTGTGATACATAAAAGATGACAAGAGTGGAGAACACTGATGTGTAGGTACTATGCTTCATTGAAGTACACGCTTCGGAGGTTACGTTTTTGACGTTCACCGATGTGGTGACGACTGTGAGGTAAATGGTGCCGATTAGTGCTTCTGCGGCTGTGCCGTCAATATTAATGCTTAAGTAATAAGCACTACCACTGCACTGCACTGCACTGCCTTCACACTATTTGTTCTCAAACGACCAAGTTGAAAAAACTGAGTAATTGGTTGAATGAAATGACTATGGTTGCACAGTGAGCAGCTTAACCAAGCTACTTCAGGGCACGCCACAATAGTGGCGGTAAGTCCCCTCTTTGAGGAATGGCTGGAGAGGCGTCATGGCGTCCTCATCTACCGCCTGACGCAGGTCCTCACCGGACACGGAAGTTTCAGGAGGTTCCTGCACATAATCGGGCGGGAGGAAACGCCCGGGTGTAACCATTGTGACGATCGCCCGGAGGACACGGTGGAGCACACAGTGGCGGTCTGCCCAGCTTGGGCGGCGCACCGCCGTGCCCTCGTACAGGCAATCGGCGGCGGCGATCTCTCGCGTCCGGCCCTGGTTCAGGCCATGGACCGGAGCGAGAGGGAATGGGAAGCGGTCACCTCCTTCTGCGAAGCAGTAATGCTAGTGAAGGAGGAGGCAGGGCTTTTGAGGGAGAGAACCTCAAATCAACCCAGCCACCGCGAGAGACGCCCCGGGCGCCGAGCGCAGCGAGACGACTCCCGGCCACCGTAGATGCGGGCCTGTGGACGGTGAGCAATGGGTAGCTCACAGTCCGTCCGTTTATTGACAACGCCGCGTTCGTGTTTCACGCGCGCCTCAAAGAGATGTCAGCAAAGCAGAGGGGCTTGCCAGAGCCTCCGCCTGCCGGGGTTGCGGGTTGTTCGAAAGAGATACCGCGGCCCCGGAACGTAAAGGGCAATAGAAGGAACATGGGTGCGTTTTAGTCAGTACAAGTCTGACATGCTCCCCCGCTCCGCCCAGAGCGGAGGAAGTTATTTTATGATTTACCAATCCAAAAAAAAGGTAGAAAACGTTAGAGGTCACGTATATTTTCCCTCTTTATCTCAAATAGCCGAAGTTCTGAAGCTTTTCATTAGAAAACTCGCAATTCAAAAATCTCATTCTATTCATTCAATTCTAGTCATTAGATGATTATTCCCACCCGGAAAAAAAAGCCAAGCTACTTTTATTTTATCGCAAGCTTGGTATTCACGGCTATTTGGTATAATTTAGAAGTTTGGAGTAAATCTGGACTCAGGAGAAAATTAGAACAACCATCGTATATACGTGTGTGTAACGTTAGGCTAACATGCAGCAGTTCGATGTCGCAACAGCAAGTGCTGGGTTTGGGAGTTACCTGAGCAGCCCCTCCTTCTTCACCATGTGCCGGAACGTCTCGGTGATGGAGCTGTTGTTGGCACTCCGTAGAGACTGCATCCGAGTCTGCAACAACGCACACAACAGTAAGATCAATAGTAGGAGCACCCGACGACTTCCGACAGCCAGTGCAAAGCGCCAGTTGCGGCAGGCATGCACTCTGTTCAGCATGTGACTTCGGGCCCACAATATCACGTCCTCCATTATTATGTGTTTAACACAAGTGACACCTCAAAATTCAGTTTTTACTGACAAACCTACAATTCTTAAATTCCACATAAAAACAAACGGAAGCCTGTAATTCTCTCTTTAGCGAGTCTGTAATTTTTTCCTATGATTCTACACATCACTGAAAAATTAGTTTCCTCTACAGCGGCATTTTACGAACAAACAATATTTTTTAATCACGGGATATTAACGAGGAGCGTGTAATTTAGGCATCAGTCGGTCCATGTGATCACAGATCAGGTTGACATTGAGCAGCTAGTTATATAAAGTGATGTGGCCGGGCCTACATCACTTGTAACCATATTTCTGAACGAGCATGTGGATCCGGGCGATGGTGCTGGTGGCGGGGCTGGCGTCGGCGGCGCATGCCGTGGCCATGGACGAGGACATGGCGGAGCTGGCGCGCATGGTGCGCGAGAGCTGCGTAGACGAAACCGGAGCTGACGTAGCGCTGGTGGAAGCCGTCAACGGCGGCGCCGACCTCATGGCGGACGACAAGCTCAAGTGCTACATTAAGTGCACCATGGAGACGGCCGGCATGATGTCGGACGGCGAGGTGGACATCGAGGCCGTGCTGGCGCTGCTGCCGCCCGAGCTAGCGGCGCACAACGCGCCGTCGCTGCGCGCGTGCGGCACGCAGCGCGGCGCCGACCACTGCGACACGGCCTGGAAGACGCAGGTGTGCTGGCAGAACGCGAACAAGGCCGACTACTTCCTCATATAGTGCATCACACGTTACTACTAAATAACTTAGCAAACAATATGTTCTTACTTATATAATGTATGTATATAAGATAATCATTTTTGACTCCAAATTATAGTTCAGATAAATTTCATTTTTTATTACATATTCGTTTTTTTTTATTTATTGTTATGTAAATAAAGAAATGTGCTCATTAAATACTGACTAAAAGGTTTATTTTGACTAACATTGGCAAACATTAGACTGCAACCACCTTTCCTAGAAGAAAAACATGAGATTTACTTGAATTAGGTACCTACATAGTGTGCACTAGCAATAATGCATTCATCGCTTAGTTTATTGAATACCCTTTACAATTTGAGTTCACAACATAGCCAATTATTACATTTGGGCAATGTTTTGTGTTGTCCCGTCTGTCCATTTATACAAGTTAACATTTTTTAATCCATGAATTGTATGCTATTTCTCATGATCAAGAAGAAAAAAACACATTTATAATTTCTTAATTGATTGCTTTGGTCTTATTGATTTGTACAGTAATATTTGGCTTAACTGTTGCTTAACTGTTGTCTGCGACGGTTGTTGGAGAACATGTAACAATCATCATTACTTGCTTGCATCATTGCTTGTCATTGTCATCACATAACATTGAAATTTGTAATGAGATTCACTTGCTTTAAGCATAGTTTTTATACATAATACATTTCATACATAAAAAAAAGAAACAATGTAAAGCCAGTATTGTACACTGCCAGCCCAGTGCACAGTACACAGAACATACACAACTGGCCAATAACAACACTAGGCTGTACATTTATAGAAAACATCTTGAACTTGTTGATTGTATCAAGAAGATCGAGGAATGTATTACAAACTAAGTTATGAAATATTAGGTTCACACAGAATTGAGCATAATCACCATCAGCTAGGCTGCACTGGTTATCTCACACAATCCCAACATATCATTAAATAGGCTTGTAGCACTGTAGCACACTTGCCACTATAACCTAACCTAAACCAAAGACATCTAAGTGAGGGGAAGTTTAGTTTTACTGAAACTAACAAAACAAAATATATTTAACATGTATGACAGACATTTACTAGAAGAAAACAATTTGATTCTGTTTCATAACATAGTGACATGATAATATAATGTGTGTAACCATGTGATAATGAGTTAAGATCTGTCAGTGATGTGTTAGTTAGTGTTTGATCAGCCTAGTGGATCAGTTCACTATCATTCACAGGCTCCATACACAATACTATTTTATTCATAAATAAGTAACAATAAACAGTTGAATGTCATACCTCTTCCTATTTCTGTTTACTATACATTGTGATATTGTTACAATAACTTGAAATCCTATAAAAGCCACTTATCCACACTTGTTAATGGCGAGAATCTCAGGCAACATCATAGTAAATAACAAGCAATCATTTATCAAGGTCATGTTTGCTTGTTCCTTCAAACATGTGTTTCTACAACTACAGATTTTCATGCAATTATCTGAACTATTATGTTATTGCCATTTTATTACTACATTTGAATCACATACAGTAGGTATATATGCCCTTCTATGTACAATTAGGAATCTTATTGGACTGACATTATTCAATAAGAGATGTTACTATAAGGCAAATGATAAATAATAATGTGTTATGAAATATTGGATCAGTAATTTGGTCAGTAAAACAAGTTAAGTGGCTATATTTGTAATGTAAAATGTAAAACACATAGTAAAAAAAGTAATAAAATTAGGGGTTATCATACAACGTGTAAAGGTCAAAATATTGAGCTGGTTAGAACATTTGCTACTCGTATTTCCGCGAATAAGAAATTGACATGATTTTACATAACAAGAGATCGCAAGTTGGTGGCGTAACAGGCCAGCCGCTAGAACTGTCACACTGATTAGGTTAGTTCGAATGGCAGACAGCAGAAGGACTGCTGCGCCACCGGCTGCTACTCATGCTTACCTTTACGGAGTCGAGTGGGTACATTATGCAATGCTCCATCACCCCCGCTATTGCTCCGGCAGTCATGTGTGTGACGGAGTTTTGGGTCGGAAGGGTTTCATAGTCCTCAAAGTTCATAATACTCACTGAATACTGACACTCAGCACAAAAAAAAACACTGTTATAGGAAGATTTACAGGGGCTACGATTTTGATTTACCGAATTAGAAGTATCATTTTCACTGACTATTTTTATCACAAGTCATCCGAAATTTAGAACAATCAAAATTGATTCCATAAATGCGACTCTCAAGCACGCGCGACTTTTGCGGTATCACAGAATATTAAGGACTTCCATGACATTCGGTCTTTTGTAATCTGTGGCACTGTGACATTCATTGCCACAGATAGTTTAAAATCGACTAAAGTGACTTGACATCACAAAAAAGAAATGGCTCCTAGTTTTTCTACTAACACACTTCTCGCAAAGAGGTATACAGTAGAGCTGCTAAAGCTAGGTTACCCCTCTGTAAATTTACTACACTGGTCATATGATCACTGATGTTATACAACATTGTTTTTAGTTAATGGGAAACCTGAATATTAGTTTGTTCAAATAAGTAACCAAATCGTTTCCAATAATTTTTACACCATGTTATATTTTGTTTAAAAAATACCGAGCAAGTAGTTCCAACAATACTTGCGACATAAATATCTTTTGACTACGTGACCTTAGGAGATATAATTTTTTTACAACTCCAAGGGACCACAGACTTGAGTACAAAGTATGCACACATATTCCAAAATACTTGTTTATAGTTCAAAATTTCAACTCGATACCTTCACGCGTTTCCAACTTATCAAGTTGTGCGAATCATTTACTTCTAACGTTTGACGCGTGGTAACGACTTATAAATCGATAAACGTCGGCTGCACGCATCCAAAAGCATGACTCATTGTCACGTTCCGCCTGATTCAAGCGTGCAAGCGAAGACACAATCGGCCTAAGCATTCGGCTTGTGACGCATTTTTTATTTATTTTTTAATGACAAGCAGACAAACTAATATAACACTTTTTTATAGGGCTACACGCAGTTCAAGTCTGTGTTGAGTTGTTTGACTGCTTACCCGGACTATACTAACATAACACAATCTGAATACTTTATAGGTAGCCACTTACTTAGTGTAAGAAGTGGAACAGATAAGGAAGAGAGTTCTTTTCGATAGACAGTTGACATTTGTTCCCAACGTTGAAAATGTAATTAAAAAACCTCGAGAATGCTTTGGTTTGTAATATGAAATGTTACCTGCTTTCTTGTCTTTTGTAGCTTGGTAGAATATTGCAGCTCTGTCTAAAGACCTCACTATGCCATCCACACACTAGGGGCAGTACTTAGAAGCAAATCTTACTTCTGAATCGCGGCCGTGAAACCGCATTTGAGATATTGATATAATTAATAAACAAATATTGAAACCCGGTTTGCGACTTGATTTCAAGTAGGATCACTACTGATTAAAATAGTACCTGTTCTATCGCTAAGATACATGTCAGACATGGTAAACCTATCTTAAGAACATCTGCTTGTTAAAATAACGTTTGATAGTTGGTTGACTTGAGTTGACTTGTACGTTTAAAAAAACACTTAATATCTGTGACGCGACGCGTGTGAACGCGAGTAATTAACAAAATATTAAAGGTTTTAGATTATAAAAGAAGAATTTCTGCACAGAAACTTTCTTCGGAATAGTGTTTTGACAGATCAGACTTTTTCTAATACATTCTAGGTTCTGGCAACTTCGGCCTTATGAGCATCAACATGACAGATTCTATGTTATCTGTGGTAAAATAGAGATCACATTTCAAACTGTCTAATAATTAACATATATAAACACAGTATTAAATATAGATATAAATACAGATTTAAATGTGGTGCGGTTGGGTATAGAACTTAGAAGATCTTGACACTGTATTTATTAATTTAGAAACATCTTAAGAGCATAGTCTTACGTTGAGACCGAGTTTTTCTCAAGACCACGAATGAGATTTGTTTATAAATACTGCCTTTTTTTGGGTTGAGAAATCATCATATAAGTTCTCCCGCTCTGGGCGAAGCGGGGGGAGTGTCAAACATGTACTGACTAAAACCCACCCATGTTCTTTCCATTGCCCTGTATGTTCCGGGGCCGCGGTATCTCTTTCGAACAACCCACAACCCGCAACCTCGGCATAAATACTGCCCTAAGATTAGAAAGGGATCCAAAAACGATTTAAAAAAAGATACGATGGTATAAAGAGAAACTCCTGCATTTTAAGATGATATCCCGACAAAAGAGAGAGCTATTGGATCCTTTATTTTTATTTAAAAGTATTAGATATAAAATTGATTATCCCCAATTATTCAGCAGGATCAACTTTCGTGTACCACGCAAAGTCCATGAGCTCATAAGCTCACTTCGCAAAACTGTCCTTATTGCTAATTCCCCTATAACCCCGCCTGTGTAAGTTATTGAATAGCTGCAGTGATCAAGGTCGATGTTCACTCTGGGCGACATCGTCATTGTTGACTGAGTCCCTTAAATAAAGATTACAGAAAAAGATGTGCTCTCTGGAGTCACTTAGTAGGTTTAGAAGCATTATTTTTAACAATATTTAGAGGTATGAAGAACAGGGTGTAAAGTTCTCCATCATATATGGAAAAGGGAGGATCCTCCAACTAGACGGGTGTCGTGTCTGGTGGGCCACTGCCCGACAAATGCTTGTCGGGTGCTCGAATATAATATAATATGCTAACTTTCGCGGCTAACTTTGCTTGTGAGATGTAAGAATTCACCGTTAGTTTTTCAGTGGTTGCATAGATGACGCTGTAGTACTTTTTGCCACTCTCATATTTGTGTCGTTACAAATATATATGCAGGTTCAATCAAAATTAATGTAATGCTTGATGTGCTTACCTGCAAGAAATTGGTACACTTATCTATAACTTTATTTGATGTATTTTCTAACCTTCCTTTCTAACAATTGTTGGTGAGCCATATAAATAAAAATGTTAACGCTGTGCAAGGGAATACTATTATTGTCTGAAGCAGTGTCGCGTTACGTTATCACGTAAAATTATATATCATGCGTCAACCGACTTTATAGACAACCAATTTTAAAATATATCTGCGTGGATACCAGTGATGCGTTGAAAACAGTGTTATGATACTTTTTTTTTGTTCAACACTAAAAAGTATACCTAAAGGAGTGAAATACTGTTTAATACTGTTCCAAACAGTATAGTTGTCAACCCTATTTGTAACGACTTCCTTGCTCGACAGTTGAGGACGATTGCTTGTAGAAATTGTTTCTCAGACAGAGCATACTATACAACGTGTAAAAAGGAGCAATAATACTTATAGGTAGTCCTAGGCACATATGTGTATTCAGGTCAATGGCCAACGATACTAGGTTCTAAAGATATTAAGTAAGTATTCGTACTTAATATCTTGTGTTAGCTTCCTACATGATATACTTTTACTAAAGAGCTTACCTACTGCAATTACTTACCTATTACTTATTGGATGTAGAGATACCTACCTAATTGCTAATACAAATTTGGAAATAATAAGCTCTCAGCTGATTTTAGGGTTGTAGCACGGAGTTAGTGCAAAAAAAAGAAAGAAAATGTATTTCTCTATAAGTAAGTATAGTACCTATTTTATGCTTTTTTATCGTTTTCTAATGACGTCGGAAAAGTCTTTTAAAGGGATTGTGCGGGAGCGATGATGAGTGAGCGAGTACACCCTGCTTGCTCACTCATCAGCAGTCAATCGCCAGATCATATACTTCGTAGCAACAACGCAGGACTTCATAGCGAAACAATAGAAAGTTTACAAGCATGTTATCATAATAAGGAATAGGGTTGGGCAAGTACAAAATAACCACAAAATTAATCGGAAATGCAAGTTTATTACTTTATAAGCATTTAGTCTTCACGATAAAAAACACTGATAAATTCCTCTCACACTTCTCTCAATTTCCGCATGAATATAATGTTCGAAGTGATAATTTTGTCATCGTGTGACAAAGTTGAAGATGGCGCGTCCCGAACGCGTCGCGCCGACAGCCACGCACGCGTGCACCACGCCCGACGTGTGCGACCACGCCCGACGTGTGCGACCACGCCCGACGTGTGCGACCACGCCCGACGTGTGCGACCACGCCCGACGTGTGCGACCACGCCCGACGTGTGCGACCACGCCCGACGTGTGCGACCACGCCCGACGAGTGCGACCACGCCCAACGTGTGTCACCACGCCCGACGTGTGCGACCACGCCCGACCTGAGCGACCACGCCCGACGTGTGTCACCACGCCCGACGTGTGAAACACTCGCGCTTGGCGGCCAGCGCCGCACTCTATTGTATAAAAAGCGAAACGTATGCTCAAGAACCAGTTCGGGATCGCAAACGGTGTACATACATATAGCATTATTACAAAATAAACTCTATATATACATCTAGTTACAATTCAATATAAATAATTTAACTCGTTCTCTCGCTCGCATGCATTACACTGAAAGCTGACATTGCTTATTATTTATTCAATACAAGTAGTTTCGTAAAGATATAATATTTGAAATGGTAATCGAAGGAAGGGTGTCCAGCTAACGCGGTGTCCCGAGACATCGTCTGCTATGTCTTATGTTATCTCAGTGCCGGGAGGCAAGTGCCTATGGAAGTAATAAATTCGTAAAATACGAGACTTTGTATGGTGAATTAAGGACCGATTTCAGGAGCGACTAAGTTAACATTCGCAAGTACATTACTAGCATTCATGTAAAAAGTTGGCAATTGACAATAATATAGAGCCACCTCGTGTGCGTTGCGTCTCGGCTATGTACTTAGAATACGATGTCGGCATTACTTCCATACTCCCACATGTACCGTAACTCGATGTTCTAGTTCGTACTAACAATAAGCTAATTGAACAGCTCATCTGTTAACACACCCTTATTAATCGTTTAATATTTAATTTAAAATGTGATTGAGTAATTTTTATGATAATTTATGGCGGCTAACGACCCGCGTTTTAACGCATTTTATGTAATTGAAAATTATAATTACCCTTAAAAAGCTAGATAATATGTTGTGGAGCAGGTTTGAGATACAATATTCGTAATATGAAAAATTTACGTAATAAAGGTTTGCAGTAATACAGTGTTAATCAGTTATCAACTGATAACTACAGTGGTACATCACCACATGTTCTAGTGAAGCATTGTGACGCAGAGTTCGGGATTCAGCAGAGCACTCGTCTTGTATGGTAACAAATTAGGCATATCAATTGTATGGAAGCTATCTACTCTTACGAATACCTTATCATATAATACATGTTTTGTAAGCCACCGAAATGTTGAATGAAAAACAAAATACAATGCTCTGCATATAATTTCATCTATATTGCAACCAAAAATAATATCTGCCTAGAATAAAATTAAAAACAACGACGTTATTTTAAGAGTGCAGAACGGCGTTGATGTGACGTCACTTGCGCCGCCCGCACGCACATACACACACACACACACACACACGGCAACAGTCCGTGATGCTGCGCTGCCGTAACTTGCGGTTCCCGCGCGCACACACACGCACTCACGCGGCAATTGTCGGTGACACCGTACTGACGTCACTTCCGCTGCCCGCACACACACACACACACACACACCCACGCGGCCAGTCGGTGACGCCGCGCTGACGTCACTTGCCTGCACGCACTAGCTACGCTCACCGATAGGCGCTGCATTATTATGACAATTTATTTGTGTTCTGATTTATAATGTAAAATTATAATGATAGAATCACGTTCCGTTCCCGGCACACCTCAGTGAAGTAAAATAATCGTCCACTACCCACGAAAGCTACACTTATAGCTACCGTAGCGATATAGTCATCTATGTCCCAACTTAAAAGTCTAAATCAAAATATTTATCTTACATATCGTAATATATTTGGTTCTCACTAAATTAAAATGAATTCCACGCGCCCACACAAAATCACAATATATTAAATATAGGTATCTGTATATTTCTCATTTATAAACAAGGCATCGTTAGATGAGCGCGAGCGGCGGGCCAGCGGCTCCATGAGCCTCCCCCTCCCCCTCCCGTCCTCCCCGGCCCTCCGTCCTCCGCGCCGCCCGCGCCATGTAATATATTATATAATGTGAACGCTATAATATCATCGTATCCGTACGCTGTACAGTGACATCGATGTCGCGGTAACCGACCGGTCGACGAGCGCCGACCCGACGTATAAATAATAACAACAATGTAGTCGTCGCCGGCACCGGCTCGCTCCCGACAGTCGGCCGGTGCAGCCGGTGCGGCCGGTGCGGCCGGTGCAGCCGGTGCGGCCGGTGCAGCCGGTGCGGCCGGTGCAGCCGGTGCGGCCGGTGCAGCCGGTGCGGCCGGTGCGGCCGGTGCAGCCGGTGCAGCAGACAGCCGGCGGCGCCACTAGAAGAGGCGCGCGCGACGCTTGAGCTCGTTGCGGCGCCACTGCGGCAGGCGGTAGAAGTCCTGGCGCCCGATCTGCAGGATGGCCTCGAACTCCGCGTCCGACAGGTGTCGCTGTACACACACACATGATTTCTCATTAAACCCGAATATCGTGAGCGACTGTTAAAAAATCTTAAAATCATGAAAGCATGTACGGGATATACGATATGTATGCGTGGACGGCCACGTCTGCCACGCTACCATTATATACCAGCCATGGGACATTCATTTGATTTAATTTGTTTGTTTGCCAGATCTGTTCACTAGCGTATCCGCCTTTTACTTTGAAACAATTAAAACAACTGCCGAAATGAAGAGTTTACAATACAGAAGAGATAAGAGACATGACGGTGTCCCAATGTACAGTGTTGGTAGACTACCTCGAGGTTGAGCCGGTCCACGTCGGGCGGCAGGCGGTAGTTGGTGATGAGCAGCAGGTGGTACGGGTACAGCTTGGCGGGCTCGTGCAGCAGGTGCGACGTGGCCATGTTGGGCAGCGAGCGCCGCACGCCGCCCCCGCCGCCGCCCACGGGCCCGCCCGCGCTGGTGTGCCGCCCGCCCACGCCCACGCCCACGCCCACGCCCATGCCGCGGATCATCACTCCACCGTCCGTTGTCTGGACATAAACTCTCTCGTGACTCCAATGCGCTACTGCCGTCGATATCATTTTCGAGTAAAACATTCTACTACTGAGTATAGTGAGTTAACAAACTTATGTGCGACTCTGTCGACTGAGTGTAACATTACAGTATTTGGACGAGGTAATACACATGTGAACTCACCACAGCACTTCGATCCACATCAGTTATGGAGCCGGCAGAAACTGAAATACAATAGTATCTATATAGAATATGTGGTGTAGACATGAGCACACGAATCGAACGCGAAGGCAATGAATAGGTATGTGGCGTTAGTATATGGCCTACTTTATTAAAGAAGCGAAGCGCTCATGCGGCCACAAACTCTAAGGAACACTATCAACAATGTGGTTCGACAAATAGGAATACAGTCCAGTGTGGCGGACTGTGCACGCCCGCTCAACAAGTCTGCTAGCACGAGTCTCGTTACAGTTGCTCATGATTGTACTTGATTCTCAGATTGTTGTCGCACAAAACATATTATTTGATTTGACTATCTTTGGTATCATTTAAAATTGGCTAACTAGTAGTTGAAGAGTCGCATTAGATATATTATATAGAACACACATACAGATGATGAAACATTAACTATAAAAATAAAAGATTGAAGGGCTGATGTATGTGTGCAGGCTGTGCATGTGGTGGTGGTGGTGGTGGTGGCGCAAGCGGGCGGCGCTACTTACTGCACAGCTCGGTCCGCACTGCCACAAAACACACAACCACGCGTCAGTACATATATAGTAGCCACACGCCGACATTACATTATATAACAAGTCATTCAATCTCAGAGTGTTGTGTTGTTCTGTTCGATATACTTGTCCCTAGCAATCTCCGGTTATTTAATATTTGTTGTTTGGAAGAGATGGGCACTGCTGGACACAAGACCTGTGCCGTTTGCACCGTTATGTCACAACACGCGGCCTCTAGCGTGTGTGACGCATGTGACGCATGTGACATGCCCAACACCACATTGTACATAAATACATGACAAGTACGCAGCTTCCTTATATTGTAACAAGTACAGAAGTAACAGTCAATGAACTGATATTAGTAAACATGACGAAGGGTGAGTGTTAACATCACACGGCAATTAGTTAGTTAGTGCCACAGTAGCTACACGGGGCAGATAGCACGGCACGCGCACGGCATACGACACTACGGTAAGGGGATACTTACTATCTGACTTGCCGCTGCTGAAGTCGGTGCTATGCGTCTTGTCTCCCATTCCGCTGAATGTGAAGTCGCCCTACAATACATACATACATACGCACCGGTCAGTCAATGTTAATGGAACAAACAGTTGTGCAACACACCACGACAAACGATACACAACACTCATGATGTTATATGTAAGGAGGTAGCTTGGTGGCGCGCGCCCGCGACACTCCGGCCGCGCTCGACATACCAAGCTGCTGCGGATGGATGCAAGCTACGTGGACTGCTACTCAGGCTTCCTCTCGGCTAACTCCACACATGTGCCATTAGCGTAATCAATAAAAACTTTCGCTTCTTTATTAGAGATCGATATCCATCACGTGTATGAAGTTTAGCCGTATAATACAATGTAAGCCTGTAGTTTGTTTCCGGTTAGAGAAGAGCTCGAGCGCTGGGCACCCGAGTCCCGCGCCGAACTACGGCGAGCACACAACTCATGTATACAATGACATGACGGAAATGCAAACCATATTCGTAAGCTCAATACTAATTAAAAATATAGATTTTTTCTAAAGTGATCAAAACACTCTTTTAAAATTAGAGTAGTCATTTGTTTAAAATTAACTATTATTAGAATACGTTTGACTGTCGCAGATACTTTCACTCTCAGAGTAAATAAAGATTGGAAAGTATATAGTAATATAAAACAACTATTTATATTCCCTGAGACATTAAAATAGGTTTTATCAAAAAAAAAAAATTTTTTTGAGTGGATGTTTATGGTGTACGTATAGCAACGCAGTCGGCGTCACGGACGTGACGGCGACGGCGACGCGCTACGTCACCCGGCGTGAGGTGCAACTAGCGATCGCAGATCAACGACGTGGCTGAACGACAACCACCGTCAGGAGCGATCATCGCTGGACCAACGACATCTTAACATGGTTTGGTAACCAGAGGCTTGTGGCCGTCGGTGTCGGTCTAGCGCTATCTACATCTGTAGTTGCATCTATCCAGTCACCAGGACAATACAAGAGATTGACATCACATGAAACGTTTATTTGTGGTCACGAGTTACTCTGTCGAGTGTGTTGAGAGCGTGTGAGTATAATCTCGTGCATCGTCCTGCCGCTGGGCGCTGTGTACTGTGTGAAGTGGCGCTGCGTACTCACGGCCGTGGACGAGGAGAACGTGTGCGAGCGCGGCGCCAGCCCGTAGCCGGGGCGCGGCGCGGCGCGCAGCGACGACACCACTGTAACAGTACGCTGTAGCGCCCGCCCGAGCCCGCCCTACACCCTACGCCTAGCGTGTGTGTGTGTGTGTGTGTGTGGGTGTGGGTGTGCGCGTGTGGGTGTACTCACGTGGTCGCGGCGGGCGCGCGCGCAGGGCAGCGTGCTGGAGCGCGGGGCGGGGCCGGCGGGCAGCGCTACACACACGGGGCTATAGTACACGCTACACGCACACGACACCTGCCGAGCCGGCCCGAGCGCACGCCTGACCGGGACCGTCACACAGATCGAATTCCGAACGACAGCGAAACTATACAATGTAACTTGCGTTTACTTTTAATCTTATGCTGTATGATGCGAAAATAGAATTGGATCAAGTGCGTGTAGGTCGGCTCGACTCGCAGACATCAAAACAACTTGTAACAAACATTGACATAGACGACGTGCACACAAACTAGTCCATAACACGAGCTGATCATTACTAACTAAGATACAATAACAAACTTATTGTACCGACTGAATTGTCTGCACATCGCTTTCGATAACATGCACTCGCACAGTTTCTGTTTAGAACAAAATGTCACATTTAGTGGAACATATTGCGAGCTGTCACGTGACCGTGTGACGTCATGACATGTACCGTAATACTATAATAGTGAAACTGTGCGCGTGCACCGCCATGCACCATGCTGCATGCAGCACTAAGGCGCAACATAATAGAAACATTGACGACGTGTCATTGGACAAACTATACCATACTTAAATAATATATGAAGCTTATCAATAAATATTCATAAAAGCAGTTATACACATACTTATAAATACGAACAGCGATATATTAAATGGTAACACTATCATTCGAGTCATGGATGACTTGTGACAGTCGTGAACAATAAGAGCCAACCCGCGGAGCATGCACCAAGTTAGTTCGTTTAACAACTCTGTTGCATGTCTCGCTGCAAAACGTGAGCTTTGACTTGAATTTATTGTTCTTTCTATCAAATATAAAATATGTCATCGTAGTTGTGGTAAACAAACAATGCGAACCATTGTTGCAGCAACATTTTTCTTTATCGTTGGCAACACGAGTGTTACAGTAATAAAACACTTGTTGGTAGCCACGTTAAGCGCTAGGGAGTCAGTGTTGACGCTGTGTTTACCGTGAATACGTGGCTACACTCTACAGTAAGGCGGATACAGAGCTCATGTTTGTTGGCGAGAACTGCGCGTGTAACATATAGCAGAAATAAATGAACAATAAGCGCAACAGTAACACTTAGCGTAATGTAACAAGCTGCAGCAACATCACACACTTACTATGCTGCAACGACGCCAAAAGCACGACACAACAGAGAACTGGGATGTTTAGCTCGTTGTGACAGGATGTCAACTTGGCGGCAATAGATGTCGCAATACTTAGTGCGGGATATAGCCACGCTGCGTGCTTGGATAGCGGTTTGTGGAAAAAGTGATTAAACATTTTAAAACTGTCAAGTGAAACTTCTGAGTGATTTCCAAATGACGGAGAATTAATATCAGGTTTGTAAAGGCTGCGAGCTATCGCAGTAGAAGATTGTTTGACGTAGTACGCAGTGGTACTCCGGCGCCGGCGTGGTGTAGCACAAGCAGTGTGTGTAGCAGTCGACGTGCTCCCAACGTCCGCATCCGACTGCTTGTATTCAAAGCGCGCCACTATCGAAGCGGATCCACTTTGCCATATGTTATCTTGGCGACAGCTTGCAATGCGGACGTTGGAGCTAGCATCTCAGAGATTGTATTTAAAGTGTTATCATGTCAAATTATATGTAATGGAAGACAAAGCGCTGATGTGGACCAAGAGCATTACTGCGGATAATATTTATGGCGCCGCGCGATAAATAACGCGCTTACAAGCTATCGGCTTGTCAAAGGCTCAAACTACGAGATGTGTGCGCTACTCTCGACACTGTGACTATAGGATTATAAACTCTTTCCGTGTGATCATAGAGTATACATTAGTAGCGAAGAGCGTCGAGAGTAAGGCAGTGTATAAGGTAGCTGAAGTGACTCACCGTCGTCTGTGTAGTACGTGTACGTGTGTACTGCAACAGACTGAATGTTAGCATCGAGCGAGCGATCAACAACACGTCCGCGCGCGCCGTCCAGTGCCAGTGGCCTGAACCATCGCTTTGTCGTCCACACATTCCGACAAACACACTAGTTCATAGATCACGTGTTGTAATGTTGTAACTGTAGCGTTCCTTTCACGACTAAAGTGCTAAGTTTGCAGTCGAGGAATTGTGTGAACTCTATGAACTGTTGTGCCTGTTGAGATAAACAGCTTGCTATTGGTTAGTAGTCAGTTAGAGTATGGGCACGTGCGCTGGGTTCGCGCAGGGCATTCGGTGTGGCACAGGTTAGTGCGTGTTAGCTGTAGCGAACACAGCCGTCGTGTTCGGGAGCCGTTAGTAGCTGTTAGCAGCGACTGATATGTATTCGATGTTATTATGTTAGTACATGAGAGGGGTCCTTCCAGATGTCCAGATGTATGAGAAGATGCGATCACGCCGCCAGTCCATTGTACTACTAGATAGAGGCGACTTTCGTTACGAATCATGGCAATCAATACTGTTGTAATGTGCGTTTATTCTTACGTTATATTTTATTTTGGTTTATAGGTAATATTACAGATGCTAAGGGACTGGTGACGAACGCAGGGAGTAGGGGCCGGGGGCGGGCTGGGGCCGGGCTGGGGGCGGGCCGAGCTCAGAGCACCACGTACAGGACGACCACTATGTGGCGGTAACTAACTCTTATATTGATAAGTTGGAATAAAAAATATTTACGTCAATTTATCTAACTGGCATAGAACCTACTCAAATGGGCATGGAACCCGAACTGAAATGCGAACAATGACATTTGTATTTTCTAGTTTGTTTAAACTTACAACCGTGATGATAAGTCTTAGAGAGAATTAGTTACCGCACGGTGTTAAGTGAACATCCTGTACGTTTATATTGCACGATTTCTTAAAATAACACAATATGATTAGTTAGACCTTAGCTTAACTTTTAAATAAATGTGCTTCAATTTCTGTGACAGACACAAGATCTCATTTCATCATAACTATTATTATTGGTGCAGCACGATCTGTCGCATAAATTGATACAGTTGTTCTCCTGGCGAAAATCGAAAGTGATTTCTCGTCAATCGAGTCTTATTACAAATCATTAGCTCCGAGTTAACATCCTTTGCATTATGTATATTTATATATTTTGCTCGATAGCTCCTTGCATTCTTCTTTATGTACTTATACAAAGTTTATAATAACGGAACTGTATAGCAAATCGGTTTCGAGGTTCGTGGCGCGGGCGAGGGCGTGCGCGTGCGCTTACCGTTGTAGGTGGGGATGTGCGAGTGCGACGTGTGCTCGTAGTAGGGCACGTCCGCGCGCGTCTCCAGCGAGCGCGACGGTGACGCGCCCACGGGCGACGAGTAGCGCAGGCGCGGCAGCGGCTCGCGCGACGCCGACGGCGTCCTGAGGGCGCCACTATTGTACTACGACTTACTTCTTATTTATAAACATTTACGAGACTATACTGAAAACAATCGGATGGGCTGTATCAGATTATTTCACAAATTAAATCCAAATAATCTGACTTTTGTCTAAATAAAAAGAAGTCGAATCAGCCAACCGCTTAAGTGACGAGAGCTTTGACCGATGCCTAAGGAGACTTTCGCTAGGCAACTGAATGCTTGATACAGAAAGCGGTACTCTTGGACACAGTTCGTTTTGTTAGGCCCTGTTCCCGACACTAGTGGGGTACTTTTTTTTGGATTTTTTTACAGTCATGTAAAAATATTAAGAATATAATTATGTAAAAATGAATAAACGAAATAAAAATCAAGACACATGAATAAGAATCCCTTACTGATAAGCTGTAGGTGAGTTCAGTGGTTTACAAAACCCCCCTTGGGTAATCAGTTCGTCGCGCCTGACAGACGAAGCCAGATGTGTCAAATCTCACCTGCTTGCATTTCTTGGATCCAGATTCTGTTTTTTCCACTGCTGAAGTTTCTCCCGCTCTTTCACTTCTTTAAGGAATACCTGAAACATTTAAAATTATGTTTAAAATTTACAACAACCTATATTTATCTGAGTACACGGTGTCCCGTAAAGAGGGTCAAGTTCCGCAATAAAGAACAATTGCATGGCGTCAGAAGACATCACCACGACGTGTATGACGGGCTGGAGGTCTGCTCGACGTGATAGTACGGAGGGGCCAGTAATTCCGCTGAAGCTGTCTGTACCTGCGCGATGCCGGTGTCGATCTTGGCGAGCTCGTCCTCCTCGCGGCGCAGCTGCGGGTCGCGCTCGTCGCGCTCGTCGTCGCTGTCGGCGACGCCCGCGTACGTGTCGGACCAGCGCCGCCGCCGCTCTGCCGGACGGATACGACCATATTCTATTTACTCATATCATATACTAAACTTACGATACGCTATGCAAAAGTGTTGTGTGTTGTTTGTGCAACGATTGAAGAGAGATACTTAATTTAGTCTGGCATCGTGAGTCAATTATATTTTATTTTCCCCTATCATTACACACAGCATTGTGGATAACATTATTAGAAAGGGTAAACTGTGCTTATTATGGAAAGGGCTGTACTGGAATATTCAAAGTTTTCGTTGTGTGTTCGTATTTTGTTATGTGGTGGTTCAGGGTGGGCTGGTGGTAGTTACCCGGGTCTGTGTAGGGGTAGGGCGGCGCGGGGAAGTCGTCGCGCTCGATCTTGGATTTGGTGCCGGGCGGCGGCTTGAACGCGGCCGGGTAGTGCGACATCTCGATCGGCTCCTGGAACAGAGAGGATGACATTCGTCACTACAAGGACTAATCATTTCTTAACTCGAGTCAGTGCCGGGAATCCGGAACTCAGATGGGTTTACCGCTACTGGATTGGGTTCACTCAAGTCGCACTTACGATTTCGGGACCCCACTTGGTGGGCTCATTTTAAATGTAGTTTTTTCTTGGCAATTAAAGCGCCAAAAAATATTTAAATAATAACAGTTGTATATTTTAACAATTCATAAGTGCGCTGTGGTGTCAAATTACTATTTTAGCGGCCTAATTCTGAACATGGGAAAAAGTATTACAGCGCCATCTATGTAACCACTGAAGCATTAACTGCTAATTCCTACATCTCGCAAGCAGAATTATCCGCGAGTTAAGCAAATATACACTATACGCGAACCCGACAAGACAACCGACCGACTGACCACACCGAATAGATCGTCACACCTCACGTCTACACACGCGACCTATTCAAACAAAACAACTACACTCACCTGGTTAGCGTCGTGTTCTAAGTTAATATAGGCACGACACAACTCAACCCCAGCCATACGCTACTGAAAATGCGATTAAACTCACTCGACGAATCTGCGACGCGGGCGCGCAATGCCGTCGCAGACAAAAGCGGTGGCACGTACAAAACACACTACCGCTCCCACACACACACACACACAACTCGGCCCCTTGGCCCGGATCGTGCACAGGCCGACCTGTGCGCGTATCCAGACGGGCCCCCGCCTCAGTAGCTCGCGCCTGAGCCAGCTCTCCCGCTGCTCGTGACCCTTGGGGCCGCCCCTGGGTACCCGCGGGTCTCAGCTGGTGGTCACAGGCCAGCAGTACAGTGTAAAGTTCACACTACCGCGGCGCTCCTACCAACACATTAATAGCAATCACTCACAGGCAAGTCGCGTGCTACGCACTTGCCATTAGGCCCTCGCCTACAAGGCACTCCGTCGACGGTGCGTATTGACGGACACAATTTAAGCCCGCGAGACAACAGACCATGTCCGTACCCCGCCGCCGCACAGCAGCGATTTCTACGAGCAACAAAGACAGTCGCCCACTAGACACGACCGCCGTCTGGTTGGAGGAACCTTCCTTTTCCATAGGAGATAAAGAACTTTACACCCTGTATTCATAACCCAGACATCCAGTTTTTTATCTTAATGAAAAACAACGTTACTGTAACAGTTTGATGGAAACGTCCCATATCTAATAAAATAAATAAATAAAAAGGTTTATTTCAATTACATAGTACATTAAGATACATGTTTTGGAGAACACCTTTTAAGCAAGGAGATGCTTGTGTTAGGTGAACTCCGCTCTTCCGACTTCATATCAGGCAGTGTATGTAATTGCAAAACAAAGCAAATTTACAGAAAAATATGCAAAAGAAAAAATAAAATAAAATATGAAGGTAAAATAAAATAAAAACAAAATTAAAATACTAAAAGTAGAAGACTATATCTCAAAAAGTAAATATCAAATCTTGTTCAAACCAATTCTCGTTGGTAATTTTTTTGTACGCACTACAAACACTAAATTTTGCCGGAATTATGTTCTTTTTACTATGTCAATTTGAGGGCCCTTTGCAAATATCTCATCAACCATTTACTTAGAAGAAAAAAAAAACCGATATCAGTTTAGGGATCTAGAACTTTTGCGCTAAAGGATATTGCGTCAGAGGCGAAATTCTGATAGAAGCTATCAAACCGAGATTATAACACAAAACATACCAATAATTATTTTATAAAAACAATCTGTAGGTACCTAAACTTACATATATAATTCATGAACAACTATGTATTTGTACTGTTATAAACAGCAAATCGATAATTCGTAAAATGTCATCTAGTGCCACTCGATTGTATTATTTTACAAATTATTAAACTAACGTTAAGAGATAGAACTTTGGTGTCACTTGGACTCGCAGTACCAATAGATGGCGCGTGTAACGTTAAATACTGATACGTAAAAGGTAGTAAATATATGGAATTGTTTATAGTGCGACGACGCGAATGTGTCTGACACGACACGAGCTAGTCTCACCTCGTTGTTCATGTGCGGCGACTTGGGCCGCGGCGTCTCGCTGCGGATGGAGTCGACGAGCGCGCGCATGCCGGGCCGCGACGACGCCTTGCTGCCTGGCCGCGACGACGCGCGTGTGCTCGCTGACGCTGCAACAACATGACCTCAATACCAGCTTCGCACGTACAAATCACCCACAAATAGTATTCGCTTCGGTACTCATTGTACTTTTGAATTAGCACAAAGCCCTTTATGATTATTCCTTTAAAAAGGCAACATTATACCACTAGCTGCGACCCGCGATCTTACTGGCAGTGTAAATCCATATTTCAGTTATTTGATATATAACCTAGAATTCTTAGAAAAAACTGTATTCTTGGGATTAATAATCGATTCAAGGCTACAAGGGGGTCCGCATATAACATCTCTTACAGCACTCCTTAATTCAGCAGCATACTCTGTTAGAAAAATCCGTCAGTGTACTGATGTAGATACCGCGAGGCTAGTCTATTTTGATTTTTTCATAGTATAATGTCAAATGGTATTTTAATTTGGGGACGGGCTGCAGACATCGAGTCTATATTTATTCTGCAGAAAAAAACCACCAGAGCCATATACAGGGTTATTTGTAAAACACCGACAACCTCGCAGGACTGTATTACTATGATCATAAACAACGACTTTTGTTCTATGGAGTTTTACAAAATTTTATACATTTACCAAAAACAAATCATCAAGATTTCGTTGTCCTATCTAACACATTTCAACTCCGTGCGTTTGCTGTACCTACATACCTACACCTGCCGAGCACTGTCCCCGTAGGTACGTTTGCTTCGCATAGATTTCGTAACATTTAGAGCGTTCAATTTAAACATTTTTACTTTTGTATGAAAATCTGATGAACTAAAATATGATAAATGTTTAAATGTCATAGAACAAAAGTTGTTGCTTATGATGCTGGTAACATGGTCCCGAGAGGGTGCCGGTGTTTTACAAATAACCCTGTAAACCCTACGTAGGCGAGATTCTTTTAGGGAACAGTTTTAGGATATTAACATCATGACAGTACCTTGTCAATATATTTATGAAAACAGCATGTCTGTCAGGAAAACTTGCATCTATTTAGTAAAAGAGGTGACAGACACAAGTGTAATACTAGAAATATGGACCAATTAGTTCAACCAGGTTTCAGGTTAGCTAAGTAAACTCATCTTTCTTGGGGTACTGTTTAAAATGTTACAATAAAATACCTCCCCACACACTACAACTGAATGAGACGAAATTTAAAACTTGTATAAAACGCACACTATGTAGGCAAGCATATTATAAGTTGGGGGATTATATAGAAGAATAAAATGCTTGGCTCAATGCTGGTCCTGCTCCACAACCATAGGGGTTAACTCACTAACTATCATCTAAACTTATTGTGGAAGCTGCAGAAAATTCTAATACTATCTTTGCAATGTATAGGGAATTAATTTTCTAGTATTGTATAATTATAAAACCCATGTGTGCTATGTACTATTATTGACTTGACGAAGCCCTGGTGGTTGATAGTGCGCTCACTTAAATGTCTCACTGTTAGTGGTGAGTTTATCGGGTCATTTAGTTCCCTTCAAAATGGTAGAGCTGAATGGGGCTGATCCATACGTCATGTTCGTGAACGGGCGCTGTTAGTTGGCACTGGTCAACTTTTAGCTACCACGATTCATTTTTAATTTATTTAGATTTTTAATTGAATTTTGCTTTTACTCTGGACGCTCTAAATTTTGTTTCTTGACATTCAAAAGTGCCTGTAATGGTGTATTTGAAACAAATGCTTTTGAGTTTGAGTTTGAAACTATCTTGATACATACTTATATATATATGAACTTTCGCCTTTGTAATATTAGTGTGAGTTCTAACAATTGTCTTAGCCAATCAATCCAATTGCCTTCTTCAACGTAAAAGTTATTAGGATTTCGTAACTCAAAAGGAAAAAGCGGAACCCTTTTTGCATTATTTTTTTGTCCGTCTGTATGTATTTTTTTTATTACTTGCTGTTAATCTATAGTTATAATTTTGAGTAAAACTATATTTTTGTAACGACAATATACGCGTCTTTTTGAGAATCCCATATCGATGGCTGTAAGTCTGTAACAGGTCTGGTACACCTGTTACAGACTTACATTACTGAAGCTCATAGTAAATGTTGTAGAGTGGTACAACCGTACAAGGTACCGTTGGATACGTACAGGGCGGGCGGTGGAAGTGCGGCGAGGTGGGCGGGCGGTCGTAGGGCTGCAGCGGGCGGCGCAGGTACGACGGCTCGCTCGTGAGGTACGAGTACGTCGTGATGCGGTGCGGGGAGCACGCGCCCGCGTCGCGGTACTCGCGCAGCACCAGCCCGGGCGACGCCGCGCGGTACCCGTACTGCAACACGCACACGTGTAGCGACAACTATAACCTAAGCTATCTTCGAAATCTCCAGTTTTAAAAATACTATTGTGATAACTTGGCAATCATTGTTTGCTGGTCTATTTCACTTACCTCACATTGTTAATGATTAGTGTAACAGTAAAGGTACACGTTGTAGGTAAGGCGTACGGTTAGTCAACACATCCAAATGCGATACTAAATACAAACGACGATAAAATAACATAAACTAACAGCGAAACATTAACTGAAACGTGTAAATGTGTCAACTAAAAATAACATATATGTGTGTGCCCTTGAAGTGAAACAATACAACTTGTTAAATGAAAGACTCATTCAACTGGCGTGTCTTATGAGCCGTGCTTCATCGAAACACCATATTTGGAACAATTTCAAAATCGATTGTGTTTTTTTTCGTATAGAAACTAATTAAATAACTTGGGTGTTAGACTTTTACTGACTATAGAACCCTTCGATGTTCCTTTTTTTGCTCTTTGTGATCCGGGGCCGCGGTATCTCCTTCGAAAATCCCGCTACCCCGGCAGAGTTCGATTGGTCATTAAATGAATTCTTCAAAAGCACACGCGAAAGAAATAAAAATAAAATGTGTGTGACGGACCTTCCTGGTCAAGCTACTGTAGGGGCTGCAGTAGGAGCCGTTGACGCTGGGCGTGCGCGAGCGCAGGGAGAACTGAAGACAATAAGCGGAGTCACGCGCGGTCCCAGCGGCGCAGTCGCACTGCACGCCGCCGGCCAAACGATAACGTCACGTGTGTTCGGACGAGCTGAAGCCTTGTATTCATAGTTAACTAAAGCCTGCTCGTTGGCTTCGCCGTAGTCGGGTAAAATGTTGGTAGTCATTGTATGCCGTACAGCAAGTGTTGATGAAAACAATTATGTGTTCAGCAAGCTTTTTGTTTTCTATAAATACCGGGCTTTTACGTGGATTTCTATGAAGAGCAACCATCGGCCAAAGAAATATAAGAAAACACACACACGGCACGTTATACAGTTGGAAGGCAACCAGCGGTGCGAGTGCGGACCGGGCGCCCGCGCGGCAGGGCCGCCCGCACGGTACAACCACACTGGTAGTGCTTGTACCGTGGCAGTCGGCCCTGATGCAAATAAACATCGAAAATAATAAAACAATTGTCGTTTGTACACGTACGCTCGTTGTTGAGCTGTTTCCTTGTTAGTAACGAAAAGACAATGAACTTACGAGAACAAACGAAGTCTCAAGTCTTCCTTGTGATCTCAATCGATCTTGTAGAGATTTTTAAGATACTTAGAACGAGATTACAAGACTGTAATATTTATGTAAAAAATCAAGATACACAAGTAAGACGTACTAAGTGTTAAAGACTTCAGTGAGTGAACATAAATCAATCTCTAAAATACTTGTCAATTTTCATTAGTAGTGTGATGAAGTGTCGATATTTGTTCACAATGACCACTGCAGGCTTCCACAGCGTTGTACATACACAAGTATACGGCGAGCCGCGAGGGTGCAACCAATTCACAACTACTTCGTGTTGAGTGCGACTGTGGCAGGTGTACTATACATATCATGTGTATAAAATGCAACCGTCACACTATACAAAATATATTACTACGGCACAAAAAATACAAATAAATCATAAATATCAGGTTCTACCGACACATGTATATATTATTTATTATTAGGTTCATGGCCCTTACTAAAATTATAAAAAACAAAAGTGAGTTTGTTTTTTTGTTACGTTTTCACGCCTAAATGGCTAAACTGGTGCCAGATGAGTGTGTATGGGTGGGATGTGTGCGTGTTCGTGTGTCACCTGCAGGTCGGCGGAGGCGCGGTCGTGCGCGGCGTGGTCGCTGGCGTCCAGGTCGTTGGGGTCGAGGGGCGCGGGTGCCAGATGAGTGTGTATGGGTGGGATGTGTGCGTGTTCGTGTGTCACCTGCAGGTCGGCGGAGGCGCGGTCGTGCGCGGCGTGGTCGCTGGCGTCCAGGTCGTTGGGGTCGAGCGGCGCGGGTGCCAGATGAGTGTGTATGGGTGGGATGTGTGCGTGTTCGTGTGTCACCTGCAGGTCGGCGGAGGCGCGGTCGTGCGCGGCGTGGTCGCTGGCGTCCAGGTCGTTGGGGTCGAGGGGCGCGGGTGCCAGATGAGTGTGTATGGGTGGGATGTGTGCGTGTTCGTGTGTCACCTGCAGGTCGGCGGAGGCGCGGTCGTGCGCGGCGTGGTCGCTGGCGTCCAGGTCGTTGGGGTCGAGGGGCGCGGGTGCCAGATGAGTGTGTATGGGTGGGATGTGTGCGTGTTCGTGTGTCACCTGCAGGTCGGCGGAGGCGCGGTCGTGCGCGGCGTGGTCGCTGGCGTCCAGGTCGTTGGGGTCGAGGGGCGCGGGCCCGCAGCGCGGGTGCCAGATGGCGGCGCCCTGCAGGAACATCTCCTCGCCGTCTCCGAAGGGGTCGCCGCACTTGCTGCAGCGCGCGCACGTTGGGTGGAAGTGGTGGTTGTCACCGGCCTGCGGACGCGGACCACATGCTTCATTAAGTCCAAAAAGCTTTTCAGTGATCGATGACGTTAACCGACAGAGAAATTACTCCATCCAACCGCTTAATATATTTCGGACTGTTACAAACCTAGTGTAACAGTCCGGAATAATCAGTTCTGGATAACTTTACCTACGTACGATGTACGCTTGGCACTCGGTGAATTATTTTTTTTTGTTTGTAATCTTATAAAAAGGTGGATGAAAAACGATTGCACGTAGTGGAGATGACAATATTGAGATAGATGTGTGGAGTAACAACAGTGGATAAAGTAAGGAATGAGTATATTAGAGGAAGTTTGAAAGTTGCGCCTCTTACAGAAAAAAATAATGGGAGTCGTTTGTCTTGGTACGGACATTTAATGAAGAGGGATGAAGCACATGGGACTATTAGACTGACGGATCTGAATGTTGATGGACGAAGAGGAAGGCCAAAGAAAAGATTAATGGATTGTGTAAGGAATGGTATGAAGGAGAAAGGAGTAAATAATGCCGTGACGTCTGATAGGGGAGAATGGAAGAAGAAAACGTGTTGCGCCGACCCCAAATAAAATTGGACAAGGGCAGGAAAATAATGATGTAGCTTTATCTTAAAGCAATAAGTATTATTGTTACTGCTTTACTTCGTCGTAACAAATGCCGCAAATACTAGATCCAAAACCATGAACCGCCGACTTATCTCATCGCAGCGCATCAATGATGTCCATGTCGTGATGGTCCGGGTGCATTACCTGGCCACTGGCATGTACTAACGGCAAGTTATTTATGTAACAATGAGCAGCGGAACAATGCGTGGCCACGTCACACCGAGTCACACGGTATCACACGAAGCGCGTCCCGTTGTGTGACGTCACGGCCGTGATACTCGGCACGCGTCATCCATCAGCCGCGCGCTACGCAGCCATACTATTGTTGTTATCGTTCAGTTATGTCATTCAGTGAATCACATACTTCCTAAAGGAAATACGGAAATTATAGAACAACATCGATTCGTGTCAGGTAGGGAGGTTCAATGAACTTTGGGACGTAAAGTATTTTTTTCTTGCATGCTCTCCTGTCAATCGTCAATATATAAGGACGTATGTGTACCCCACCAATAAAGAACACGTAAGTGTTTCGAGTCCTCTTCCGCTATAGCATTGCTAAAACACTAGAGATGAAAATAAAGTTTTCGTCGTTTCAAGAAGCAAGATATCAAGTGTGGGCAAACCACGTCGATGACGATCTGCGATCAAGTACATAAACCGTTAGGTGTACTAGTATACACTACTGTACAGAATGCTATGAGATACCAACCAAGACTGGACTTGGGAGATAAGAACGATTCATCTGAGAGATATAATTCAATTAAGAAGGCACTAAATATTGTGGAAAAGTAAAAAGAAGTCAAGGCACAAAGAAAGATGGTGCAAACCAGTAATCACGAGTCCTTTAACCACGACAATCACAACGCTTCATTTACGGCGAATACCAACACAGCACATGATTCATCATGTCATAGTCTTTTCAAGAAATAATGAGAATTGGTCCTTTAGCGGTGACACATAGAGCTGAAAAGAGGTACAAAGTTGTCGGTAGTTAGTTACCTGCAGCACTTTGCCAGAGATGTACCGCTGGCAGTAGGCGCAGCGCACGCCGTACATGCGCTGGTAGTCGCGCTCGCAGTACGGCACGCCCTCGCGGCCCATGTACTCGCCCTGCAGCACCGCGCCGCACTCGCCGCACGCGAAGCACCACGTGTGCCATTGTCTGCGTAACGAAACAGTCTATTTCATTAAATCTAGATTAGAAAAAAAAACAATACCTCAATCTGGCTTAAAATTGTACCAGAAATTCGCCTCTCGTAAAACTTCTTTCCCGTGTGCTCCCAAACTATTTATGAGTCGGCACTAACTGCTCGTAATGTAGGGCGGTTGGCCTCCATTAATATTTTACGAAGTTGACCGTCGGGTCACTTTGCATGAAGTCCTGTAGTCATAAATGAATGAGGCCAATTATGCACAGAGATGGCGCGACCTTTACCCCGCGTGTCCCACCGCGCGCCGCCCTCATTCATTAACCACAACTCCGACAGAAATGTTAGTTGATAATCATTTTGTCACGAGCGCATGACATTTACTCAGAGTTATCTCGTTACTGTGAAAAGAGATATAGGCGGTGCATCCCCTCACCTGTCTAATGCTACAAGAGCTTGTCCTTCAGATAATTCTTGTCCACATCCCGCACATTCTGAAACAGACACATAACATTACAATCTTACAATTCAAAAATTCCCCCGAGTCGATGGTTGTTTTTCTATTCAGTAATATTGGCAACATTTTCGATCAATATAGAAGGGCGACTCCTATAATCGCAAGTTAAACAACCCAGAGCTAATGCAAAGTTTTTTAACTGGTCAATCACCACCTGAGTCTTGCACGCGATTGGGCAATATCCGATAATTTCGTGGAACGTCTAACAGTGCGTGAGTTCGACAATAATTGTTGGTGGCACGACTTGTGCGCCTCTGTGAGTGAAGCAGGGTGCGCGTCAATGTCACGGTCGCTCAAGGTCAAGGGTCAACGTTTTCGCGTCTTGAGCGAACTCATGGAAAGTAGAGAGCGCTAAAAATATAGCCATACATATTCAAGTCCTTTGACACGAAGGTCAGTTCCTTTGTTGTGTCGCTCCACTTGACGGCGACCTGTTCTGTCTAGCAGCTAACAATACTTTCTCTTGTAGATCATAGGTTAACGACACACATTAACAATTTTACAGACATTTGTGTACTCGATAAGAATTTTAATTTTTTTTTCTTAGCCATCGGGCAGAACTAATAATAACGATTTCCGATGCACGCTGACCACCGCTCTGCTAACCAAAAACTCACTACAAAGGTTGGTCGATAGTGTCATGCCACTGCTAAGGTGGTGCCATACAATACAACGGTCGTAAAATAACAACCCTCGTTCTAATTATGTGTATGAGTGAGTGTGACTGACCTTCCTTCAGGGCGTCCGTACCGTTCTGGGCGTGCGGCGTGGTGGAGGACAGACGCGCGGCGTGCGCGGCGGGCGGCTCGTGCACGGGCGACGACGCCGCCAGCTGCGCGGGCGCGGCGCGCGCCGTCTGCCGCTGCGGCGCCGCCACGCAGCCCGAGCACACCACCTCCGCGCCCGTGTACGTCACCTTCTCACCGGACGGGAACGCACGCCTGGAAGTAACGGCTAATTTAAAAACCCTCACAAGAACAATCTTAATAAGAATCCTTAAAAACTTAATCCTTAAAACTTTAAATAGAACGCATTTAAAGAGATGAAAGGGTGTTCATAAATAGAACTCCCTTTTATAAATAAACATTTCAACCCAATTAGGTCTTTGTAGCGTCAAATCTGTTCATCGCGGCCAGGTGTGGATATACAAACAAATGTGTACCCGAGAGGGTAGCGCGGTTGGTATGAATGGCGACATCTTGTCCCTTGTCACCATGCACTGACAATGGAGAGGTGTAGTGGTGGTGCACGGTAACATGTATTGATAGAGTCGTAGTAAAAGCAGATCAGTACTGACTTGCATCTAGCACATGTGAAGCACTTCTGGTGGTAGGTGTTGCCGAGCGCAGACACGACCTCGCCCTCCACGTACTGGTTGCAGGCGGCGCAGCGCGTGCCGAACGCGCGCTGGTAGTCCTGCGGGCAGTAGTAGTGGCCGTCCTTGCAGAAGAAGCCGCCGCGCGCCAGCGACGCCGAGCACGTGCGGCACGTGAAGCACGCCGTGTGGAAGTACTTGTCCGACACGCGCAGCACCTCGCCGCTGCACTTGCCGCCGCACGACGCGCACACCACTTTGCCTAAAATAACCAATGACATTTTAAAACGAATGATAAAACAAAAGAAATAATAAACAAATTCCCAAAAAAATGTTGCAATGTGACACCAGCAGATGAGATAACGGCTGCTCGTTAATATGCGCGAAAATAGTAAAATGTTTCGTAGTAAAGTTGTAACTTGTTTTACTTCAACGAGAGCTTACCCTATTCCGTTTTGAAAAGCTATAGTTAACTGATACATAATGGCGACTACTATGGATTACGTTTTCAAAATGTAGTAAAAAGTTGATTCCGGCAAGAAGTTTACGTATCCCTGATTGAATTAAACTTTTTATTACAACAGTTCAAGTAAACCGTGCCCAGTCAAAAAAAACCTTATTGAACTTTATTTTTTCCGCTGATATTCAGATAATTTTTATTTTCACAAAACCCAGTACTTAATGTGCGAGTCGGACGCGCACACACAAAGCTCCTTAGCATCAAAAAATATGTTTAACGCTCATTCAAACTAGTATACACTCAACCGCAAAGTTAAATTTGTTCTTCATAGTATCTTAAAAGTCCTCAAATACTATTATCTGTTATCACAAAAACTAATTATGACACCTTAATCAAACCAATTTTCGTTGGAGGTTTGGTTGTTTTTTTTTCCTGTTACTTTAGAACTCAGGAGCAAATCTCTCATCCAAAATTTGTTTAAATAAATCAGTTTATAAGGAAACTGGAATAAAAAAAATTAAGACCCGTAGTTTTATGGATGGAGCGGGGTTAGCCCCTCCATATACCATCACACTAAAGTGCAGCTTGTTATAGCCCGACAAAGGACTATCATAACGCCCTGGGCGCCATTACTAAGAAATATAGTGGTTCTACAAGCCGGTACAGATCTCTCGTAGCGTCAAATAGGCCCACACTGTATAGCTTATAGCTCTAGAATGGATCGACACTAGTCGCAAACGATAGTTATATTAGTGGCACTTCGCAGGTGGTTAGCGCCATGACGTTTCGAAAAAGCTTTTGTAGCGATATCACGCCACCTTCACCTTATTTCGGCGCTCTTGTATTGTCAAATTAGAAGTCAAAGCTCTAAACTTTCCGTAATGTTTGAGGCCGGAGATCATACTTCGATGTGAAGAAACTTCACACACAAAGCACTTTATATTATTTAATTTGTTTTCTATTAAGTCATTCTGCTGTTGCTGTACCAAATTAATAAATAAGAAACTTCGTAAAACCACAGACTCCCCAATGCAGTTATGCAGAAGGCGCTGTACTACCAATTTGGTACCAGCAGAGAAACCTATCATCGTGAGGCTTGACATGATGCAGACCAACAAAGCTCCAAACACATCCGATTACATATCGTACCGTACAGTATTGAATTTTTTCATCTTGCTTGGTGGCTCGGGGATTACACTGAACAAATACGTCCCTTATAGTATTTCACGCTTATAAACAGCTAGGGGTGAGAAGTCAGTGTATTTGTACTTTGTACCCTATTGTCAGTCAATAACAATGCAGCAATGTGAAGGGGACGAGCTTAATGCTATTTATTGGCCATCCTAATTCCGTTTATGACCCAGAATTTTTGATGAAATCATGTACTGATTCGCTAAATGTAATTTTTTAAGGAAATGCTGTCCCTATTATTAGAATGATTATCATAATCATAAACAACTATATAAAACTCATTAATTTATAACTGTCTTGTTTAGTCAGACCACTAATCCGACACATAACAACACGATTTGAATAAGTTTTATAACCGTTCATCATTCATTATGAAATGCGCACGGGAAATCCGCATTCAGTCAGTCAATAAAAGAAAACACACGCGACATTCAAGTCAATTCTCGGAGTTTAATAGAAAACACAAACAGAATGCATGAATGAAGTGGTGTATTAATGCAAAAGCTTGCCTGCAGTTATTTGCTCAAAGGTATCACGTAATTGGGTCGGCGGGGCAGGCGGGCGGCCGGGAGCCCCGTAGCGCTGCGTTGCACTCAACGTTAACATCCACATTAATTCAACTGCACGCAGGGGACCGCGATGTATACATATATTACACTTATCTACCGCTCGACGCTCACACAATACTCGCAAGTTTGCAGTAACGCTCCCAGTAGACTTGTAGACCATACAGAACAGCGTTATTCAAATAAAGAGATCATTTAAACGATAACAATGCTTAGTCTTTCGTCAATTTAAGGAAGCAATTCAAGAAACATGGTAGTCCGCTTCGAAACAATCACAATCAAGTCATTTATTCAAACTAGGTAGAAGATCAGCACTTTGTGAACGTCCAGTCGGCCGGCGTCGCCACTTCCTAGTAGTTAAGCTGAACAAACTGCCCAACAACACAACTATCTGGTAGGTTTGATGAACAATCTTGTGGACCCTGCTTTACTATATAATCTGGAAGGTATCTACCAATTAGTTCGTTATACAAAAGTATTCGTGATTGTTATAGTGGCTGTTATAAGTAAAAAATAGCACATTATGGATAGAGAGAGTCACGAGACATCGGTCGGAGTGCGTCGCGGTGCGGCGACACGGGTCTACACACACGACAACATGTGACGGCGCTTGCATTGGACAACAGAATGTATGCACGATTATTGAGCATCATAAATACTCATCATACACGGCAGAATGTCGTTCATTTCATTCTGTTTGGTTTACTTTGATTATTTAGGCTGCTCAATATTTTATTCCAGGGACAATGTACGATCGTAGATATTTCTTTTTGGGGGTCAGAGAGGTCTACGAGTGCTGCCGAAGTCTCCAACTTTGTAACTTTAGAAACACCCTGGACATGTCCGTCGTTTTATTCTGCGGATGGGAAATCATCAAACAACTCTGGGCGGAACAGGGGGCGAGTCAGACTTGTACTGACTAAACGCCACCCATGTTCCTTCTATTGCCCTTTATGTTCCGGGGCCGCGGTATTGTTTTCGAACAACCCGCAACTCCGGGACATGTCCGTCCTAGGTGTATAATTTTAGTAGCAAGCTAATTTGAGTATGATCTTCGCTACGTATCTACCATGCGTTGTGATTGGGCGTAGGTTGCCGCCTCTGTGCTCTGACGTCACGGGCCCACCACTATGTGACAACGATTTATTCATACGCGCTCATCAAATTACCTGATCATCGGCATTACATAATATTTTATAACGTTAAGTACAAAAGTGCTGCATGTAATGTCATTTATGGTTATATAATATTATGTTTATTAATCGCTACGCCTACATTCTGGAAACTTCCAAGAGGTAATTAAACTTTAACAAAAGGTTCCTTCTAAACATGGGCGTTATGGACAATTTTAATTTTAATGGAGATACATAATTTATTGAAAGATACTGAAGGTACAAGCAAGGCGGCGAATATAATGACGTAACCTACTAAAGATCAAATAACTAGTGAAGGCATGTGTGAGGTGCGCCGTGCGCGGCACGAGCTGCCTGCATCTGTGGCACATTAGGCTCGCTCGTGTGCGCACTCCCTGCCCCACATGACACGTGGGAGCCGTGGGAGGCCGCCACTGCAGCGATGACCAGACAACGTACCACCACAACATAACATACACATTGCTTGCTGTTTCTTGGGATGCTACTTCTACATACATGTTCAAACTGGATAGGATGTTCGTTCCGCTCGTGGACACAAATAAGGAAACAGTGGCTTCCTACTTAATCTAACAAACCTGGAAATCGGCTCGGACCATAAATATAATAAAAACCCCTTTCTCTCTATCTATGGCTAGGAGCAATCTAAAATACATCGCGGCAGCGTTATATACGTATACGGAGACTATAAATTAAAGAGACAAAACGCACAACAGCTTCATAAATCAAAGGAAATATTTGTGCTTTGTGTATTTGTCTGTTCTAATGGATTCCAAATGTTGCTACGGTTCGCCTACGAAAGTGAATGATATGACACATGAAAGAGTATCAAACGAAAGCGGAACTAGGCAACGTGGCGCGGATCCGAAGCCATTGGCCGACTGAACGTTACAGCCAACAGCCGCGTATAGTCAAAAGCATTTAGCTGGAATTCCATGTAGTTCGGGCGCGGTAAATATAGGCTCGGGTTGGCGCGGCGCCAGGCGCTGGAATACCATAGGGAGGGCGTTCTATTGAGATAGGTTATCTGTGGCGGCGCCGCGCTAATTTGCGACGAGGATTGCGGCACACGGCGAGACAGCGAGAGCGCGAGTACCGAGGACTCGACGGACACTGCCAACAGCAATTAAAGGCTTATTCTTCACAGTGAGATAACTAATTCGAATAACGATCTTACCATTATGATACCCAAAGAACTTGATTAGGGCAAAATTGAAACAACAACGGATCACTGCTGCTGTTGGCGAAATCATATTTATTACTTATACAGTAGCGTTTCGTTATAGCGAGAGTGCTCTCTCGCTATAACGAAACGCTATAGTGAAGATCCACTGAGGGCGAATGGCACGAGTGACACTGCCAGCCCCAAGACTTGTTGACTGCGGCGCATAGTCTACCAACGTAGGGAGCGCAACGCTCCTAAACGATATCGTAAATAAATAAATAAATAAATCGTTAATAGGAGTAGGGCCTCGTACGGAGTGGTCGTTTAATCCGTATCTCAGGTCGAGCTCGTGAGCACGGCCGGCGGCGGCGCGGCGGGGTGGTTACCCGCAGACCGTTAACGTACTCGATTAACCTTAATGTTCCTCGCGATTGTCATGAGCTACTGTTTCCATTTCATGTAGTCCGCGTTAAACTACTACTTCATTATCGAACATTCCAGTGCTTGACCGGCGCACGATTGTTAGTGAGTCAGACACAGATGCCCGATGATTTCGTAACCTGACAAATTTACGAACCCGAACCCCGGAACAATTCGTAGAATACTTATTAGACAGGTTGTTCAGTCTTAATCTTTTTGCAAAATATCGAATAAATTGTATGAGTCTTAGATACCTCTTTTTATTGGGCGGGAAATCATCTAATGACTTCCCCCGCTCTGGGTGGAGCGGGGGGGCGTGTCGGACTTGTACTGACTAAAACCCACCCATGTTCCTTCTATTGCCCTACGTTCCGGGGCCGCAGTATCTCTTTCGAACAACCCGCAACCCCGGCAGGCGGAGGCTCTGGCAAGCCCCTCTGCTTTGCTGACATCTCTTTGAGGCGCGCGTAAACCACGAACGCGCCGTCGACACGGTCTGTCGCCAATCGACAGACAGACGGTGAGCTACCCATTGCTCACCGTCCACAGGCCCGCATCTACTGTGGCCGGGAGTCGTCTCCCGGCGCCCGGGGCGTCTCCCGCGGCGGCTGGGTTGGTTTGAGGTTCTCTTCGCTTCACTAGCATTACTGTTTCGCAGAAGGAGGTGACCGCTTCCTATAATTCCACTCCCTCTCACTCCGGACCATGGACTGAACCAGGGCCGGACGCGAGAGATCGCCGCCGCCGATCGCCTCCACGAGGGTACGGCGGTGCTCCGCCCAAGCTGGGCAGATCGCCACTGTGTGCTCCACCGTGTCCTCCGGGCGAGTCCTAGACACCTCTGTATCGAAACAAGTAATTCAATATGAATGTTATGTTTGTTGTATAAGTGTTTACTTGAAGTCATATCCCTCTAACAGAACGTACCGCCGTACTCCTCCGAAGAATATTGCTCAATGAAAAACTAAATGGCTCAATTGGCATCGTCCGAACGGGCTTAATTAAAATTATTGGAATTTTATTTGTCGATTTCAATAGGTTAATTGAATTAGATGGCTACACCGATAGCCTGGCGGGCGGGCGCTGCGGAAGGCGGCCAGTGGACAAGGCTATTATGACGAACGCACAGGTAGCCACTATGTATGAACAAATAAGTTCATTCAACTAGTACAAGCGCTTCGGAACTGGTATCATTCTACTTATATTAATAAATGCCAATTTTTGTGAGGATGGATGGATGTATGGATGATTGTTACTCTTTCACATCAAATCGGCTAAACGTATCTTGATGATATGTGGTACAGAGGTAAGTTATAGTCTGGAATAACACGCGGGCGAAGTCGCGGGCGCCAGCTAGTGTGATATACAAACTTAAATGAGGTTTTCGTTTTGAGAACTACAAAAAGCACATTAAATTCAGTTAGTTTCTTAAAAAGCGATTTTATGATGGTTACTAACTTGGGTTAGAATGTAATTTTCAATAATATATGTAGTTTTAATTTAAACGGTGCAGTGGTTCAACAAATTCAAACATACCATACAATACACACACAGTTTTTGCTCTAGTTAGTGCGTGACGTAAGAACCACAAAAACGGTCTCTCGGCCATAGACACGGGGTGAGTCATCGGCAGGCCGGCGCGATGGTACGAGCACCCCGCGCGTATCTCCAGCAGGTGGGCTCCGTCATTAGTGGCGTGATATGACATCTGTATTAGCTCTGATGTTGCTGCTCTCAAATATCTCATTTCATATTGTGTAGTACAAAAGAAGCGTGGAGGATAGAACGAACAGATTTGAATACGCCTAATATCTTGTTTTTGTGCATTGCAGTTAAGTTTTGTTGAACACAAAGCACAAAGTCATCATCAAACCAAATTTCAATTCCATGAGTTATATATCCATGTCCATTCCAGTCATACATCTGCATGCTCCTACATCAGACGGCGGCGGCTCGTACGTACGTTATTGACAAGATGCTTCACTCTGTCGATGGTCCAGCGCCGCGTGCCGTGTTACCAAATCACGTGAAGTGCCGAATCTCGCGCAATACGTGCTACTGCGGTCTGTAAACTGCGTCAGTACCTCAGTGACATAACTACTACTCGGCTGGCTATCTACTATTTACCAGCTGACATAAGTTGTGTACTGAGAACCACTTGCTTACTAAGCAATGGCAGTTTTAATAAAATATTACAACAACTAAGCAACACCAAAATCTGCATTTTGAAAACAGATGCTTTATGAGTCTTATCCGAGGAGATCGTACAGTCATGTTCCAAGTTAATTAGCGCATAGTCTCGTAAAGCTTGCGACTACTCATTACTATTTCGTCAGTATCGTCAGTTGGTGAGTGTCGCTTGGCAACACCAGCACTAGTCCCGTGAGTGTGATCGTGAAGCCGTGTTGCACTGTTGACGACGAGCGACGGCGCAACCCTTCGGGGAAGCCATTGTTGTCACACCACTGCCTGCCGCATGCCAGGGGAGTACAGCGCAGCACGACGACTGCTCTTACGAAACATTACTTGGCAAGTTCCATGATCTACTTAACTTAAGGTAGTTACAAACTACAGCGGTGTGATAACAATCACAGTAGTTTGAGTAAAAGAGGAATTTTTGTCCTCAGAATAGTACCGAGTGGATTTCATAACCTCAATTTCAATTACTGATTTAATTTTACGTAATATCTAATTGATAACCTATCCGACCCGACAACTGCGAGAAATCAGAAGAACGGCACATTGTGCATCAGATAAGCATACGATGTCATGTGCAAAGTTCTGTGCTAGAGAGAGGACGACATCACAATCTGGCCTGTATATGTCGGGCGAAGCGACAGCGCGCGCGATTTCTTTTTAACCGAGTTCAAAAAAGGAGGATGTTCTCAATTTGATTGTTTTTTTTAGTGTTTGTTACGAGATTACTACGTCGATTGTTGGCCGAATTTTTAATCTATATTGGTTGGGTAACATATGAGTTTTTCTATTGTATATGGACGATATGCTAATATCTCTTAGTAGCAATGAAAAATGAATCCTGAATAAGAATTTGTGTGAGATACCATCACACCATAACGTAATAAGGCTGACTCATAAAACTTTTTTGACGAAGAAAAAAACCGAGACTTCCAGAAAAATATGTTTTGGTGTTATGACCTCGTTTGTTTTGTGGGATAAATTGAGACTCACCGTCTGATACACCTCGGCTACCAGATGAATCAAGAAACTAAAACCAAATCTGCACGATTCATATTGTGTAGGCAGAGGAACTTTAGAAATTCAGCTCTGCAAAAGGATAACAGAAATCTAGATATCTCTTAGCTAGCATGATGTCATTTAAAATAAAACAAGCTATTGTTTGACGTTGCGAAGACAACAAAAGATTGGATCGCTTGAAATGTTCAATGTTTTGGTCACGGCATTGTTTCCAATGATGTTGAATCAATTTTAATTAGAAAGTTACGTAGTCAGTAGATACGTGACCGCGGCGTTTGCGAACCGGGCTCATCAGCGAGAAAATGAGATGATTCGTATAATAGCGCGCACAAGCTTTTTGTTCCAGCTCATTACTGCCATGCAAATACGTAGTTACAGTAATTCCTAGCATTACTCACTATTACATTCCGGATGTGCTTAGTTATTATGCTTCAAAGAACAAAAGTTATTTATAATAAGTCCGCTCAATTCACCATCCCAAAAAGTTAAGACCCATATTATTATTATAATGATCGCATGATTTTTTCAAACAATATGACCAATTACATTGGTAGCTATGTTATAAACTTATAACTAAGACATAACAGAGCTTGAACAAAGGATGACTTTACCGAAAGGTACTATTTCTATAAATTATCGTTTCCAGTAAACGTTACGTTATGGCACGCGTCACGTTTGCGAATTCTATCAGTTTGTTTATTTTACACCGGTTCTCTTATGCTCAAGATATTCTTGAATGCACATCCAATCCAAATCTTGCTAAAGTAGATCAATTTAAACGTTAACCAATTCTACGTCACGGTTTCATAGTAAAAACGAGCCTTGTCTAATAATGACAATCTACAATCGGACAGATATTTCAAACGTCTATTGAAAGTATTTGAAGCACCGAGAGTGTTTATCAATTAGACATCAGAGTGGATCGATCAGAGCGCTTCAGATATTCGCTCGTCATCAGCCGCCTGTCGGACCCACGTCAGATAACGCAGAGGTCGTGAGATGAGCATCACCCGCGATGCTACACAATTACCGTCACTTACTTCTTTTGTTCACAAATTAGTATCGTGCGGTACCGGAGCTTTCTCGCACATCCGCCTACCTATCTGCAGCATCTTCACTTTGGCTCTTTGTATCAACGACAACCACGAATTAGTTTAATCACGTTTTCTCTTAACATTGTCATTGCCATCAAAGAACACCGAAGAGTTCAGCACGCAATAGACAATATAGAATTTGTACATTATCCATGTAAATACATAAACAGAGATAATACTAGTGGATTAAAATATTACATAAAAACAAGTAAAAATAGTACTATTGAGCCAAAAACTAGAAAATTAGTCTGCATATTGGGTCTCGGTATAACCGAATAAGCTTTTATTGTTTTTTTTGCTTGCAATTTTTGGACTGAACCCAGAAAACATTGTAGATAGGTACCAAAATTAATTTTGGCTATATGTAGAAAACTTTCTTTCAAACAAGCAAAAAGGCACAGACGCAATGCGTGTCCAAAATCAACATACGTTCATCTTACCATATAAAAATAAGTATGGTTTTCCTTCCTGACGCTATAACTCCAGAACGTACGAACCGATTTCCACGGTTTTGCATTCGTTGGAAAGGTCTCGGGCTCCGTGAGGTTTATAGCAAAGGTAGGGTTGGTAGGACCCTTGAAAAATGCATAGCAACGGTCACAGCTAGTATTTTATGAATTCTCTTCACAAACAAATGTGGTGAAACTGCTGCAATACTGGTAGAGTAATGAATACAAGTTGTTGTCAAACAACGCACTTCCGACGGGGCCCTGCGAGCACGCCGACCGGTCACCGCCAGCCGTCGGATGCTCGAGAGCGACAAATTGCCGGCGATAAATGTGTGGCGTATGTTTCATTGGAAGAATATACAACCTCGCACTCTTTGCAAGGGTCATGGGAAAACATGCCTTGACTTCTGTGCGAATTTTGTCCAATGTCCAGTAATGTGCTCAATACTTTCAGAGATTCTTCAGGTACCTATGAACTCATGGCGGAACTAATATGTATAACATACTCAGGTATTAGTTATTGCACGGCACGTCTTTGTGGAATGAAAAAACGTCAGAGTATATTTTAGTACGATCCGTCATGATTGTAATTGCGTCCTACACGACGCTCCCGATTCTAGGAACTAGGACGATCCGTGGCGGACAGATGGCCGCCCAGCCAACCACTAACACAATTGTACAGATCATGATCAGTTAAGGCGGACAAATTGGAACTTAACATGTGACTAATTCATTCGCTCTAACTAGCCTGTTACTAAGCTCTAGTAGCGGTATTTTTTCTAACATTACTCAGATCTGTTTTCAGTCTCAATATGATGTTTAAAGGTCATCATTATTTGAGGAATGCTTTTACGTCGCTAGCGGCTCACCCGTCTGTAAACATTGAAGCATATGTTTACACGACCTTCGCATTCTTCGGCTGATGATCATCAGCATGACCTGCCGGAATTCTCTAAACATCATTGTAGTTAAGCATGCAGAGGTGAAAAACATGCAATAATATAAATATAAGTTCGGCACACGTGCTGCGTCCGCCACGAGCCCACGACACTCATGAAAAGGTGTCAAAAACAAGTTGATGTATCTGCACTGAGCTGTGTGTTTCCAGTGGATAAGAGTAATACCGAGCGGCGACTTGTCACGACAGTGGAGTTTCACCCCGGGTAGTGCCTCCGCGCGCCACTCATACAGGCACGGGAGGACCATCGCCTCCAGATCTCATGGTAGCAATCCCAACGGCTTTACCATGCAAGCCATCGCGACCCGGGGCGGTATCTCTGGCTATCAGCCAGGCATCGCAATCGGCGGAGCGGCGGGCGGGGTAGAAACTTCACCTCGCGAAAGGAACTGAGCGCTCACCACATCTTCAACTAGTTGGGACTGCAGATTCTGCGTCAGCGGGTAAAGGCAGGTGGGAAGTTTATCCCGAACCAACGGAAAGTTCGACTGTTTGTACGTGTCATAAGTACCGCAGTTTCCTCGGTTTAATCGCCGCTATATATAGCCGAGAGCAAGCGTGAGTTACCATTGTAGGAAGTCCAGATCAAACTTGTTTAAACAATCAACTATTTGTAGGGCACCACCACCGCACCGCTCATTTCACTGATCGTTACCGAACGCCATAACAATTGTTATATACATAACGCGGAACGTTTCTATATTCTTGGGAAGACCACACGGAATTATAATAACTATAAAATGCCGGAGGCAGCATAAGTGCAACGAGCTCGTTTCACACACGCCACGTCGATTACTGCAGGGACGAGCAAATGGAACTGTTTCTATGACTGAGATCTAGTTTTTGGTTATTTGCCGGCGACGAAATGATATTGTGTTAATGTGCAATTAAGTGGTTATGCAGTTTGTGATTAGGGGCGCTGGCGGCGCGCGGCGGTGGCGGCGGCGGCCGGCGAGTCATCAGTGCGCTCGCAATTACTCCTGACATTAGAGTGTGAGGCTTTCACCGCGATCTCTGCGACCACGACACGCGGGAATTAAATAGAAAGCTGGACGCATACATCGGGACCGCATGAACTTAGCTTTAACTTTATCAGCATTATCGTATTGCACGATATTTAGAGCACCTCGCAGACGGGTCGTATGTGGTAGGGAACACAGAAGCCGGCAGAGAGTTCCACACCTTGGCCGTGCGCACAATAAATGTTGAGGAAAAGCGCTTGGTACGACAAGACGGTATATCGACCAAGTGCGGGTGGTACCCTGCCGTGCGTCTGGTAGCCTGGTAGTAAAACGGAGATGGTGGGATCAGGTCATGGGGCTCCAGCGCACACTCTCCGAAGTACAATCTGTAGAAAACCGACAAGCTGGCAACGTTACGCCTGTGCGCCAGGCTATGAAGCTTGGACACAAGCATCTCATCGCCTATGAGTCGAAATACATATTCGTGCTAATATCAACGATTACGTAAATCAACACGATAACACACTAGTATCGGCGATATTGTGTTTGTTCGGACTGTGTACGTATTTTATGCTAAGTGCAATCAAATAACCAGTAGGTTTATCGACATTGATACTTCGTCTAGTCAAGCAGACTGTGAATGCTAAGCACAGAACAATCGTTTCAATGAGCAGGCTGCGCAGCGTGGCGGTGCACTTCCCACGAACTGTGTCACAAGTGCGCAGTGCGCGTATTCAAACACTCGATTTTAGCGAGCCGTATCAGATACAATAATTATGTCAAGGTAGATAACTAGCAGTTCATGAGTTATCCCCGTAGGAAGCCCCAAAGGTTTAGTCCGTGATGCAATGCTCTACGACTACTCTATGGAAGGATGACGACATCGAATCCCAATGTGATAGGGAACTGGGAACTATCGTAAATGGGCAGTTTTCCAATTTATCACAACAAATTGAGTCGTGTGTTTGCTAAACTACTCGCATTTGTACGAACGCCACAAATTTATTCTCTTTAGTTTTTCGTTGCTACGTATGTACACTCCACTGGGTGGAGTCCTGGCTGGAGAACGCATCTACCAGATTAGGACTATGCATATAGCTGGGCCGTAAGGTATATAGTGTTCATAATATAAAACATTAATTCCTTATGACGCAGTTTTTTTATTAGCAAAATTGACCGGGAATCTGCTAACAAGTAACATATCAAGTTTTTATGAGTAGAAATAAATGATTCCGTGCCGATCCGTCTGTGTCCATTATGTGGTATAATAGAGCTGAACACAATTAATAACGCGCGCACTCCCCAACATGACAACGAGTCATTACATTACGTAGGTACAGAGCTTTCTAAAGCTGCCCCGAGCCGTCCACTGCGCGGCACACACCGGTGCAACCGCCGTACAGTGGCCGCAACCCGCAACGGATGACAAATAGTAGAAAGCGAAATACAAGCACGTGTAAGATGCAATCTAAGTTGCGAACTTACATTACGTTTGGTGTTGCCTTTCTCTGCACTTGTTTTAATAATGATAAATCTGTTTTTTGCTGAAAGCTTCCCAGTGGGGGGCAACACTCGTATATAAGGAATCATTAGTGTTCTTGTGATTTAGGAAACAGATAAATGTGTCTACTGCCGAAGCTTTCTTTTCAAGGGGGGAAATAAATTCATTAGTAGGAACTAGAACGGCTCTACTGAACCAAAGGCCCATCTTGACACGCATTAAACCTATTCTAATATTTTGTCTTTAACTGACGCATGGGGTATTAAACAAATCCCAAAATTATTCAAGAAGAAAGTATTCGTACCATTTCGTTTTAAATAATAACCTTTAGACGTTTCTTGTTTCCATGTTTGTGCTAGAATTATTTTCCTTGTTATTTTTACCTTACACCTTGAACATATGTGCAAACTGCGTTCACCTTGACATGACGTCTTACCTGAAAATAAACAAACAGCTTTATGAGTACAAATACAGCTACAGTCGCGGCCTTAGTTTTATGTTTGAGTATAGTATTACATTGAACACAGGGACTCTAGAATGGCCTGTCCTATCCTTATAATATTATCTTTAGCGTGCCCTAGCTGAGGAAGTTGAATTCAATATGAAACGTATTTAAGTTTTTAAACTACAAGTTGCGGACAAGACTGGCACACTGGTAATGGCGGCCAATGGCGCTCCATCGTATAGAGTTATAGACGATGGAGCGCCATTCTATTAGTGATGCTTCGTGATAACATACATTGATATGTGATGATAACATAGCCGACGTGAGTCACACTGAGCGGCTGAGCATACGTAACAGTGCACACTCCTCACCTACATATATCTATATACGTGCACACATGGCCGCAATATCATTTGGTTATTGTTAACGCTCTGAGCAGAGTACTTGATCGGAGTCAAACGGTACCGAGACAACTTGCATGCAAATGCCGAACGTGGACGATGTTGTTTACAATGCGTACGATGCGCATTGTTTATTACTATTCGAACAAGTACTATGTTCTTATTTTGAGGCACATTTAGGAATTTCGTAAACATGACTTAAATACAAGTATCGTTATTGTTTTGTATAAATTCCTAATGGATATGATAAGACTCGTCTTAACCCTCAACAAACCCATCGGCATGTTATTCAAGGTACTGTTTCCCTGTCGAAGGACACAGATCAGCCAGAATAACATTACTTACTCCTAAACTCATGATTATATAAAATTTAAAATTCTCGTGTAACAGTTTTAGTTGGCATACTCCTCCGAAACAGCTCGACCGATCTTTATGAACTTTGGTACGTATATTTGGTAGGTTTGAAAATCGGTCATACACAATCTATTTGGGTGGCTCTTTTGGATAAGTACTGCTAGAAAGGTAAAAAAGACAAAGTGTTCATGAAAACTATAAATCGATTGTTTGGGGTCCATCGTAAAACTTGATATCGCGAGTTATAGCTTGATGCAGGAGTACTGAACGTTCATGAATGTACTCTTCTTCGGTCGCACAAAGCCTTGCAGCGGAGCGGCGCGCGGCGCTATCGGTGATCTTAACCGGATAGTGGTTGTGTGGACAACTGGACATGCCATTATATTGGGCAACGAACACCTCTAATTAACTAATGGAAGTAGAGCATGACGAGTTCACAATGTTACTGTACAAAACTCTTAACAATACGAAAACGATACAAAATAGCACGGTTTGATAGAAGCGAACTAATTACAATGAATTCGATCCGGTTAAATAATCAATAAAACTTGTAAATAATATCTAAATAGGAGAGAAATCACAATTTTTTGCATATTAATACCTTCCTCTGCATATCCTATTATATTGCTATCAATTTTATACGATACTTTAAAGTAAAAGTAATTGAATGACTTCATTTTGGCGTAGTCTTCGATTGCCTACAACTTCTAGACGTTTCGTAGAAACCATCTCTTCGGTAGTAAAATCCGCGTGATCCATGATTACTGTTCGCGGAACAGTACCTAAGTGCTGTGGTCCAGCGCATGCGCATCAACACTGTGATAACAACAATGCATTGTGTCCGGTGACGTCAGCCGCGTTTGTTACCAAACATCGTGTGTTTGTGGTGAGTGTTGCGCAACAGTCGGCACACTTTTTCCATCGGAAACTACACTCGACGAACGCGCTGTAAATGTAAACAATGCGTCTGTCGCGATTGTGATACGTTGACAAAAACATTAGCTCATCGACTTGTTTAGATACGGTAAGGTCGAGGTTAGCAGTCTCGTTAGCACGCGAGTTATTAATAAAAAACTTTGCTGTGCACAAAACGATGCCGATGCCTTGAGCGAACAAGCGGCAGCAGGAAAACGACGAGAACGAATAAATTGTGGAAATAAACGTAATACTCAAGGAAAACCACAAAATGATCATGCTTACATCTTAACTGGAATGTTTCGAGTCAAATAACTAACACGTAAAACATGACCACGATAACTGTTGCAAAGTTAAATCTCAGAGCGAAGGTCCGATAGATATCCGGCCGCTAATTACACACCAACAAAAAAAACTAACACACAACTACCACATAGAAAATTATCCTAATCTGAATTTATTTTGATTGCACGGCACAGAGCTCTGCGAATTCTTAGATTTCAGTTTCAATTATGTTTGTAACTTTCAGAATAAAACTTGTTTTCCAATTTAGGCTGAAAGTTCAGCGCGTTTTACTTGCTAAACATTTCCTTGTGATGCCAAGAGGGCGGGTTGCTGGCTTCGCTGAACATGACACAGTACAGCTACACGTCGGTGCGTGTAATTCCCGGCGCGGCGCCGACAAAAGAAGCCACGGGCCATTGATCGCGGCGGCGGCGGCGCACAATACGAACATTAAACGGACCGATCACACCGATTCACGACAACATACGATAACATTGCCGGTTAAACCTTTCAATGTCCGGAACATTGTCATGATGTTCCAATAAACGTAGTGGCTCAGGAAGTATTTTGGCGGCACGGTTGGCGCATCGGTTAAACCACTGGTTCGATCCCCACACGGAACAAATATCTGTGAGACCGACAGGTAGTTGTTCCGGGTCTGGCTGTTTGTGTGAGTCTAGATTGTATGTTAAGGGAAATACTATCTTTGGCTGGTATGAGATCATACGAAGGTGTCAACAATTACATCAGTCCGAACATCACTATTAGCTGTGCTAACACATTACGTGCCGCCTCTCAAGTCCGTTAGGAGATTGACTGGGACTTTTATCATTATCAAGATCAAGTTGACAATTCAACGCACAGTTAAAATTGGCCAATGTTAGCTTATTGAGACCCAGCTTGGGAAAATCAGCAGTGTGGGTATACACATTATAAATGTCGGACACATTTAGCATCCAGAACGACAGTTTTTTTATACTACAGAGAACTGAAAAGAGAGCTCAGATTGTGCGCCACGATAAACTTATGTTTCGTGGAAGGAACAGTGAACCCCGAGAGGACCTTATGTCAGCGCAGGTTGGATATGATTTGAGAAATGAGCTCGTGGCGTGGAATCAACGCGGTCCTTCACTGGCAAATCAAGTGGCAGTTCAATGACTGCCACTTGATCAAAAGAAATGATTGTTGTTTGGCATGCACGTTCTGAAGCTGAACTGAACTGAACGTGCCAATCTTTTCAGGCTTCAAAATGTCTGGCGCTTGGAATGATTCACTAAAACTAAACACTGTAGACGAGATGCTGAATGTAAAGCAATGTGAAGAAATAATAAGTCAGTTGTTTTCCGGCCACAGGTCTCTGTATCAATGGCACAGCATCGGGCACGCTCCCGCAGTAACGGTAGACGCAGCTCGTAGGACGCGCGAGGAGGCGCAAGTGTGATCACTTGCACCTCCTCCTACAGATTTTATAGATTTTAGTCGATTCGATTACCGTGTGCGGCAAGCGAATTTTTAAAAATCTCTGAATGCCGTTTTCTTTCTTTTCAAAAATAAAGGAATGTTTTCTTTGAGTAAAATTTTCTATCTAAAGTATTAAGAGTGGGTGGCATTACAAACTTCCACCTGTATATCTGACGAGCCTGGTTACTTATCTATTTTGCTGACTGTACTATACATACACATACTGCGTTAATTTGCGGATTTCATGGGGAAATATGAGCATACACCATATACCTGCAATAAAGCAGCAGTTATGTATCGTAGTAATGAGCCGCGCTCGTAGGTGACAGTTGTGTCGATCACACATGTGACGAGCGGCGCGGGCGGCGGGCGGCGGGCGGCGGGCGGCGCGGTGATGTCACCGGCTGATAGCGTAGCCGCTAATAATGCCAAGGGCAATCGCGTCACCGCTGCTCGCTGCCACAGCGCCACACAGCCCACAGCGCCACTACTAAACAGTCCACATACGCAACATATCTCTCTTCGTAGCACCGTACCGCAACACGTTACAGAAGACCCACAGATACGAGACGTAGCCGCAACAACATATTATCATAAACTTTTTAAGTTATCAACTTATCAGTGGTGGTTGACCTCTGATTAATTTTATATTGACCACAAGCGTGCCCGCAGCTTGATATTGACAGGTGCGGGGACCTGATTGATTCTTATGGCCAGGTATGCCCTTGATGCCTACTGACAACAAACCAAGTGTTAATTGGTTACTCATCGCAAAGTAACATTTACTTCTTCAACGATTATCTGGTTTGTTATAAACTGTGTCGATAAGGTTTTAACTCAGGCTAAATGAAATAATCATGACTTTAGTGTCACATTATGAAGAGCTCGTTAATATGTCAGTCATGTAGTAGAAGCACCTCATGACATGTCATGACTCATTTAACAGTCATTATTGGTACCTGAGATGATGCTTTTGATATTATGAAGTCGGTTCCGATTTGGATTCGCCAACTAAGTTGTAGCTGATATCTAAAACGATCTGGTTACATTGAAACCGTTTTGAAAATACACGGGAATGTTGTGAATGCTCAAAACATAGCGTGGTGTGCACGCACGTGGTGGTTGTGGTGTGGCCGTGTGGCATAGCACCGCTGTAGCACATGTGTTCACAACACACAAATAAATTACATCGACCAGTTTATGCTACTATTACTAAAACAACATTACGTAAAACGGAAACGACACACAGTACACACAACTGTTTCACGCGAGGATTTAGTTCGAGACTCGCTCACGTTATTATTTACGGCCATCCGGCGAAATAAAATCAACGAAACAATTGGGTCACACATTCTCTATACTAGAACTTCAAATACACCTATAACAGTATAGCAGTCTTAGTTTTCTATGAGAATGTGCGAATCGGTGCCACACCTCGATACACTATCGTTAGAGTAGGTAATGGAACTTTATGTGCCATGAAAGTCCCATTACGATAACAATACGCGAAGAAATGGATCAATGTCGTTTGTGGTATAACACACGTTATCATTACTACACGACATAGTACCTAATACACGCGATAGTAATATTCACTCACAGAAAATAGAGACAGAAAGACACAAAAACTAAAAACAAGAAAGATGACAAACAAAAGAACAATAATTGTAGCGCTGACTGAAAATAGCGAATGATGTTGTGTCGATGTACACAGAGCGACAGCGCGGCGCAACAAAACCAACGATTGTTGAGACAGATTGAGCAGACGCGCGACATCATGTCACCATGCGTCGCTTGCAGCTCACAGGAATTAGTGCGTTCGAGAGTAGCGATATGGAAGAACAGCTTGTCAAATTAGTAGAAGACCTTTTATTATTTGAATCTAAACTGGAGTTGTTTTGTATTGTGGTTCCATGCTTACGCATATTGTGTATAGCATACATAACAAATAACAGTCCCGGCATAAAAACACGTTACTCACTAATGTGCAAGTAAATTCCTGATATAAAATGTACTGGATACTGTAACCTGACTCTATCGAAACAAACGCGTTACGTTGTCCTTCGTTCTACATTATAACTGTAATGATTGAATTACATTGTCGAATACATTCGTGATTGAAATAAAAGCAAAGCGTGATTGTTCGCACCGATGCGGCAGTGGCGCGGCGGCGGGGCGGCGACGGGGCGGCGGCGGCGCGGACGAGTCGCGGGGTCGACGACCGCGCCGCGCCGTGGGGCGTTGCAGACGGACGACTGCACGCGATCATGCGGCAAAAATACCATACTCCTAGCATTTATGTCACATTCAATGTCATCATTTTTCTCGAGACTATACGGTAGTGGAAAACGACTGTATTCTAACAGTGATGAGACAAGCTCATAGGAATGAACTGTAGTGACATACCTACATACCCAGCAACCACCATCACCAGTACCAATACCATTACCATGAAACCACATTACCATACCGTACCTCCGAAACAACCATTAGTTACCATACGTTTTTGACATTTCTATTAAGAAACAGTGAATCAATCCGCCTTGAAAAAGGCGCACGTTATGACGTCTGATAAAGAAATAAGAAAGCGTCAGCGCGGCGTGTACATCGAATATACATCACCGCGCGCGCTAATTCGCTCTGAAAAGAGCGGTTTGTTTGTTTGGGCCGTCGCCGTGCTTGATATCTTCAATGCAGCAGAAGTGAAGAGACGACGCAGGAGTTCGGACGCAGAGTTCTTCACAGACGCAGCGATGTTGACACGACGACGGCCCGCAGCAGAAAAGGACCGTCGCGCGGGCGGCGCCCGATTTTATAAGCGCGGCACACTACACCGCCGCGAGCGCGGATCGACCCGCGCGCCCCGCGACCCGCGGCGTCGCGAGCGCGCCCTCTGTCGACGTGTGTAAACTTGTAAATATGTAAACTTAAACTATCCGCTACTTCCACTATGTTAATTGTAAATATAAATAGGCCAAAATAAATCAGTCAACACAGACATCGGAACGAGTACTTAACAAGTGTCTTATTTACTCTCGACCCCTCACTCCTAAATTGGTGACCCCGCAGGAAGAACACGCAGAGTCCACAAGAAGAATATCAAAATTATCAAGAACCCGCAAGAACAACACGCAATATCAAGAATCCGCAAGAACATCAAGCATCCTAAAGAAGAACCACCATGTCGAAGCATCCCGAAGAATTCAGCGAAGCGCTGGACGGCACAACAGTGAGGAACGACGTAGCCACCATATCTCTTCCCGCCAGATTACCACCATTTTGGCGCCAAAATCCCCGCCTATGGTTCGCCCAGTTCGAAGCAGCTATCGCCGCCAGCAGAATCGGAGAAGAACAGAAATTCAACCTCGTCGTCCCGTTACTCGGCTGCAGCGATCTCGAACAAATCGCCGACATCATTCTCGAGCCACCCGTCACCGGCAAGTACAGCGCACTCAAAGACAGGCTGATTTCGACGTATCAAGAGTCAGACCATCGCCAGCTGCAGAAGCTACTCAGCGGACTCGAACTCGGTGACCAAAAGCCGAGTCAGCTGCTGCGTAAAATGCGTGACCTCAGTGGCAAGTTGCTGTCCGACGAGGCGCTAAAAGTTATGTGGCTCAACCAGCTGCCCACACAAGTTCGCGCCGTGATCTCCATCAACACAGAATCGTCGCTCGAAATTTTAGCTGCAATGGCCGACAAAATGACCGAGCATTTCGAACCGACAACAATCGCCGCAGTCTCCGCAAATTCCCCGTCAACAAGCACAGCAAGTGAATCCAACTCAATAACAAACCTACAAATCAACATACTATCAAAACAAATAGAGAAACTGTTCCTGGAAATCGCCGAGTTACGTTCAAGCCAACAACAGCGCGCGGCGTACCCCCGCCGCCCGCACTCCCGTTCCCGCTACCCGTCATCGTCGCGGTATCGCAGCGTTTCGCGTTCGCGCCAAAATTCACGCGCGCCGTGCAAGCCAGGTGATGCCGAATGGCTATGTTATTACCACCACCGATTCGGCGATGAAGCTCAAAAATGTGAATCGCCATGTGCCAAGATCAAGAAGGAAAACTAGAACATACATCGACCGTGGCGGGTGTCGATGTATACCAACCAAGCCGCCGCCTATGCGTGACCGACGTCGAAAGCAGAGAAAAATTCCTTGTCGACACAGGAGCCGACATATCAGTATTGGCAGCTCGAAACACGAAATATACCAAGCCCGCAGAAACTACCTACAAGCTATTCGCCGCCAACGGCACAGAGATTCGTACCTACGGAGAGCGCACCCTAGAGCTCAACCTAGGCTTACGAAGAAGCTTCAAGTGGACTTTCGTCGTCGCCAATGTGAAGACTTCAATTCTAGGCGCAGACTTCCTAGTACACCACAAATTACTAGTCGACCTACACCGAAGAAAACTCATCGACCGTGTGACCGAGCTCAGCGTAAACGCCGTCAAAACAAATAACTGCGAAGAATCCATCTACATGATCAACAGCGACCACGCTCATCACGACCTGCTGAAGAAATATCCAGACGTACTACGACCTATGTCACTCAAGAGTCCAGCTAAACATGACGTCACACATCATATCGAAACAACCGGACCGCCAATCTACTCTCGGTCGCGCCCTCTACCGCCCGACAAATACAAAGCGGCGAAATTAGAGTTCGAACGAATGATCGAGATGGGAATATGTAAGCCCTCAAAAAGTCCGTGGGCGAGTCCACTGCACGTCGTTAAAAAGAAAGATGGTTCGCTACGAGTTTGTGGCGACTATAGAAGGCTCAATGCCGTCACCGTTCCCGACCGATACCCAATACCGAGAATTCAAGATTTTACCTACCAACTTCACGGCAAGAAAATATTTTCAAAACTGGATTTAAAAATGGCATATTTTTGGATTCCGATCGCAAAAGAAGACGCTCAGAAAACTGCAATCATTACACCCTTCGGTCTCTTCGAATTTAACTGCATGACGTTTGGTTTAAGAAACTCCGGCCAAACGTTTCAACGTTTCATGCACGAGGTATTGAGAGGACTGGATGACATCGTATTCTGTTTCGTCGACGATCTGCTCGTCCACTCGAGAAACGAAGAAGAACATCGCCACCACCTGCAATTAGTACTCGAACGCCTAGATACCTACGGCGTCAGTCTAAACATTGATAAGTGCGAGTTCGACAAGAAAACAATAGAATTCCTCGGATATGAAGTCTCGGCAGAAGGCATCAACCCCACGCAAGAAAGAATCCAAGCCATAGTAAATTACCCAAAACCTCAGACAGTACAAGAACTAAGAAGATTTTTAGGAATGATCAACTTTTATCGCAGTTGTTTATCACACCAAGCCGAATATCAACATGAACTCAATAAGTACCTACATAACACAAAGAAAAACGACAAGACTCCGATCGAATGGTCACAAAACGCAGATCAAGCCTTTGAGAAATGCCGACAAAGCATACTCGAGGCCACAACTCTGACGCACCCGATACCTAATGCGCCGTTATGTTTATTTACCGACGCATCGAACACTAGCATCGGCGCCGTTCTTCAACAAAAGGTCGACAACGAGTGGAAACCACTGGCATTCTATTCGAAAACTATGAGTGAGACGCAGCGACGCTACAGCGTGTACGATCGCGAATTATTAGCCATGTACACCGCTGTCCAACATCTGCGAAGACTAATAGAGGGCAACGACCTTACAATATTCACCGATCACAAACCTCTAACTTACGCGCTAACAAGAACACCGAGTAGCAGCGATACACCTCGAAGAGAACGCCAACTTCACTACATAAGCCAGTTTTGCACAAGCATCAAGTACGTTCACGGTGATAAGAACGAAGCCGCAGACGCCTTATCACGAATCGAAGAAATAGATTTTTCACACTCTGCAATAGACTATAATCAACTCGCTCAAGACCAAGAAAACGACGAAGAACTGAAGACCTGCATTTCCAACCCTAAACTCAAGTTTTCACGTGTCACATTACCAGGAGATCAACGACCCGTCATATGTGAAACATCGACCGGCAACTTTCGTCCGTACCTACCAGCGACTTATCGTTTTGCTGCCTTCAAAGCTCAACACGAACTGAGTCACCCAGGTGTTCGAACAACAAGAAAAATCATGTCCACGAAGTTCTTTTGGCCAAGCATGAACAAAGAAGTCGGTTTATGGGCGAAGTCGTGTATCGGTTGCCAGCGCGGGAAAGTTCAACGACACGTTATCAGTCCGCTCAGCGAGTTTCAAAAATCAGCGCGTTTCGAACATATTCACGTGGATATCGTGGGACCGCTGCCACCTTCGAATGACTACAGATACTTACTTACGATGATTGACCGCTGCACCAAATGGCCTGAAGCAATACCGATACGTGACGTCACCGCCGACACTGTTGCTAAGGCGATCTACGAGGGGTGGATATCTCGATTTGGCTGCCCGTTACGTGTGACAACGGATCAAGGGAGACAATTTGAGTCAGCACTATTCGCCGCCTTAATGAAAAAGTTTGGTATATCAAGAATTCGAACGACTGCATTCCACCCGCAAGCAAACGGTCAAGTTGAACGCTGGCATCGTACCTTAAAAGCCGCACTCATGGCGAGAAGCGCAGGCACACACTGGAGTGAGGAACTAGCGACCGTACTACTTGGTCTGCGTACCGCTTTACGTGAAGACACTCAAGTCAGCCCAGCCCTGATGACCTACGGAGCAACACTCAGGATTCCGTCAGATTTCTTCGAGCCTACACAGTCGAATAAAGAAGACGCCGAATTTGTCCGCCAGCTGAGCGAAACAATGTCAACACTTTCACCAAGCAGTAAGTCACACAGCAACAACACAAGCACGTTCGTGTACAAAGACTTAGCGACGTGTACACATGTTTTCGTGCGCAACGACACCGTGCGAAGTCCGTTGACCCCACCATATGATGGCCCGTTCAAAGTTATTCAACGTGGCATCAAGCAATTTACCATACAGAAGCCCTTACGAACTACAGTTGTCTCAATAGACCGATTGAAACCAGCATATCTACTCAGAGAGGAAGAGCCCAACACCGCAACCGCATCACGCATGCAACATCAACAAGCGTCGCACACTCCGAGCCCGAGCGTCGAGCAACAGCCACCGGTCACAAGCACACAGCGCGATACCTACGTCACTCGTACCGGCCGCACAGTGAAACCGAACGTACGCTTCGCTTAGGGGGGAGTGATGTAGTGACATACCTACATACCCAGCAACCACCATCACCAGTACCAATACCATTACCATGAAACCACATTACCATACCGTACCTCCGAAACAACCATTAGTTACCATACGTTTTTGACATTTCTATTAAGAAACAGTGAATCAATCCGCCTTGAAAAAGGCGCACGTTATGACGTCTGATAAAGAAATAAGAAAGCGTCAGCGCGGCGTGTACATCGAATATACATCACCGCGCGCGCTAATTCGCTCTGAAAAGAGCGGTTTGTTTGTTTGGGCCGTCGCCGTGCTTGATATCTTCAATGCAGCAGAAGTGAAGAGACGACGCAGGAGTTCGGACGCAGAGTTCTTCACAGACGCAGCGATGTTGACACGACGACGGCCCGCAGCAGAAAAGGACCGTCGCGCGGGCGGCGCCCGATTTTATAAGCGCGGCACACTACACCGCCGCGAGCGCGGATCGACCCGCGCGCCCCGCGACCCGCGGCGTCGCGAGCGCGCCCTCTGTCGACGTGTGTAAACTTGTAAATATGTAAACTTAAACTATCCGCTACTTCCACTATGTTAATTGTAAATATAAATAGGCCAAAATAAATCAGTCAACACAGACATCGGAACGAGTAACAAGTGTCTTATTTACTCTCGACCCCTCACTCCTAAAGAACTAAAATACTGGTGTTAGCGCGGGCGACACGCAGCGGCGGCGCCCGTAAGAGTTTATTAGGAGTGACAAATGATCATTAATGATCTGTAGCGGATTACGCAGCTTTCCGTAATTAGATGTCGTATGTAGCACCTAGACCGCGCTAAGTTGATGACGACATTATGAGGTTGAGGTTCATTAAAACTTAGAGAACAATGTTCTCGTAGACTCTTGTGATCATTAACTAATGTAGACAAACTTCGACACTACTTCGTAAGGATTATTTTTGAGTACAAGCCTTATTGATCTTGCTGGATGCCATGCTTCCGTATTTAGTGGACCCTATTTCCTTCGACAATTGCATTTTGCATTCCTTGTATAAATCTATGTGCAATGCCAAAACAAGAAAGAGCACTATTACCAAGATGCCAGAACGGACAAAAACGTCGAGAGTCCCCGAACACACGGGTGTTCACTGGTCAGTGCCCAAGCGGTTACAGAATTGGAGTGTAGTGTAACGGATGTGTACGAAGTGCATTTCCGCGATACAGTGCGTCTGAATTATTAATAGTTGAACATACCTGCGAACAGCGGACGTTGCTTCCGACTGCTGCGATCGACAACAACGAGCATGTGCATCGTTGCTGGCTTTATTTACAGCTTAGAAGACAGCATTACATTGTAAGTTGGCCAGTAGTGATCGGAAAACCCAACCAGAAACGGGAAAACGCCGCAAACCGTCATAAAAAAAATATAACGAACGTCAGAGTGTAACTTGTAGGTATAAATTGAACTGCAAGTTGCCTAGGAATTTTGTTATGTCAACTTTGAAGTTTTTGAACGGAACCAGGACTGAGGGCGTCACCGGCACAAAGATTTGCTGTTCAACGAAGTTCGCGTAATGTACTTGACAACACGTTTCATCAGTTCAAGCAAATCAAATCATTTGATTAGTCACAATGCAGGTATATCGTTCACAATAGGTGTTAAAAATACAGCAGTATAAAGCATACAAATATAAACACACATTAAATAAGATTTACTCAGACAAAGATTTACTTTACTTAAAATTTTCAAATGTCGAATCCAATGAACGTAACTAACTACCTATGTCTTACAAATAAATAATATATTATGATTATGAAAAGTATTTAGAATAGGTAATATTTAAAATGTCAACCAATAAAATAAATAGTGTGAAGACACTGTTGGCGCAGTTGCTGAGCTATCGACTGCTGCGCTGCATGTTCGATCCCCGAACGCGCAGCCCCGTGATAATTATATTCCGAGATAGTTGTTTCGAGTCTGGCTGTTTGTGTATGTGAGTTTTAATGTTTGTAAACGCATTCACGACACAGGAGAAATTCCAAGTGAGGAGTAAAGTTTTTTTTTAAAAATTCGTTATCAATAATAAATTTAACAATCCTCCATAATTCAGTGGTATCTTTGGTTGCATGTCGAGTCCGAGTAGCTGGCTAATACCGCAGGCGGCTCCTGTCATAAATTAACGGTACACAGTCATAGTCGTACGCTCGTATCGCATCGTGTCGTATGTACGAGCACAGCACATCGGTATCAGTGCTGTACTGCTGTAGCATTGTGAATTCATTGCGCAATGCCGCGCCGGCACGAGCTCCGCATGTCAACCAAACCACACGTGACTCACCCGCACCAGAGGCACTAGCACATCACACGCTGCAATGTATCGTCTATGTGTCAACACTGTAAACACGACATATGCCGCTGCCGGCACTTATGTACCCCTGAACTGAAACATCATCATGCCCCATGATCATGTATCAACTTGATCAGTCAATGTATTATTATTTATCATTGCCTTGTGCAGAGTACCTAACAGCTAGCACAGTGGGTGCAACAGCTGTTATTAACGATTGTGTCACGTTTGCATACACAAATAACCGAATGACTACTACAAGTAAATTGTTATAGATATCTAAATCTCTCAGCTTAAATTAATTTTATCATTCGTTATCAACTGAACACATTATTATCTAGCAAAGAATGTACACAAGCTGTGATATTACAACATTAGTAGAGCTGCACAAAATCATTTAGATAGCGTGAGTGTGGTTAACGTAGCTTAATGTCAAAGGCATTCGCTGTTAGAGCCACAGACACTATCGGCTGATCAGAAAATTGGTCCAATGTAGATAACGACACGTCTGCTCCACTGAGGTGACGAGACAAGCAAGCTCCATTAGATTGTACGCACTGCAAAGGCGAACGATGCAGTCCACGAGTGAATTTTATAATTTGGCCAACAAGGATTTTTTCCGAAAGAGAACAGAAGATTCAGACAGACAGTCTAAAAGAATTGCCAGCACGCGGAAAGACTTATTGGTCATATCTGGTTAAGAACCAGCGAGCTGGTGCAGGTTGCGTTACAACAAGAACGTGTTGAGAACCAGTGGCCTGCGATGAGCTGATTGCACGCAACCATAGAGAATATAACCGTGGTTTTATAGTCTTTGCACGCAACCCTTTGAAAACACTCAGTAAGATACGTTTTGTGAATCTTCTGGGCGTTCCGTTTGTTTGTCTGTAGTGAAAGGCCGAGGCCTTTCGCTAGCATTGTATCGCAGACTATCATTACACATTCATCATCGCGAGGGCACGACGACGACGCGATGACGCGCACTATCGCGATACCATCTCCGGCTGAGAACCGACTGTAACGAGACATCCTTTCTACGGCGCAATGTATCGACCGCCATCAATTACGTCGCCAACTTAATTATTTATTGGGCGAAGATTACATCTGGTACATTACGTTGACGAGTCCCCTTCGGAACTGAGAGAGCTCCGAGGCCGAGGTAACATATTTAACCGAACAAATACTATGGAAGATACTTGGAATGATAAGCTGATAAGATTACATTTTATAATAACAAAACGATTGTTTCGACACTAGCTAGGAAGTGTAGGGCGCTTACAAACACTTTCTATGTTAGTGTTTGGCATTGCTAATGACTAAATTACCATTAATTATCTAAGAGACGATTAGTTTGGTCGAGACAGTTGAGTGAACATGTCGCAGTGAGCGCTGGAGCACAAAAAGCCTGCGCTGGAGCGGGCCAGGGGCGCGGGCGCGGGCGCGGGCCACTCGCGGACAAAGACAGGCGCGCCAGGCTGCTTGACCGAGTGCCGACAGGGCCGGGCGGCGGCGGCGGCGGTATCGACCCCATGCACACGTCATCACACGTCATTAGAGTCGTTACAAGCCGACTGCCGGCTCGCCTATATCTTGTAACTTGAACGTGGATGTACTCACTCGATATACGTGAGCCACGAGCAATATAATAATATACTGACTTCGCCTTTACTTTAAATCTTAGAATGAATGTTATATGTCCGCAAAAACCGAAGGCTTTACTACAAGATTGGAAGCAACCTTAATATAAATAAACCTGGATTTAGTTTTTTTAAAACTAGCACCTCTTTCGAATCTTGATGAGTACAACTCAAATTGATTGTCACACTCTAAATTAACGCGGCAAAAAGATAGTTTTGTATTAAGTCAACTTCCTCGAGCAAATGGCTAGCTGACTAATGACTTGAATCTTGTGAGTGTTTTTGAAGGCATTTTAATTTCAGTACCACATTACTACGTCATTACTAGATGGCGTTATTAGGTTTTCTGAATGGCGCTATGGTTTCTTTGCATTGTAAACTATAAGATGTTCAACAGATTAAATGTCTTCGTCTAGGTGACATTGGTTTATATTCTGGGGAAACTGGAGTAGTCAACAGTGATTTGTAACGCAGATAGTTTCCTTTGCGGAGTGCGCACATCGTACACAGCGTGCTTCATGCGCTAGCGGCTGCAGCAGTGGCGGGCCGCGGCACACTGCCTCGTTATGGTAACGCGTGGAGTTTACAATACAGTAATTATTTATTTCCCACACAACGACACTCGCTCACGGAGCACGGCGTGGCTCGGCTGAGCGCAAGTGACAGTGCTCCATAATGTTACATAACTGGTCCAATTGACCCGGATGACGCGCCGCCCGCGCCGGGGAACAGGCTACTTACTTAATACATAATGTTCGTAGCACACTTTATATCTATTACTGTATTACGCTATGTGACTCATGGCTGATGGCCCACACACGCATGTTTCGACTATTGGTCTCAGTACACCTCCTTGTGATATTCCCAACATTCGTACAGAAGGCATAGAAACAGCCTGTAATAAATTAAACAGTGCGCGTGCTCTCACATGCATGTTTCTGTATGAGTATCTTCTCTTCTGAATAGAATGCTCGCCGCTCTAATGATACAAGATAAATGGCAGCGTTAAAAGAATTCCAAGAGAAATGTTTATTGTAATACTATAATGAACGTTTGTTTTGTTCCAACGAGCGGCAAACAATTCTATTCTGAAACCACAACAAGTTTTTATAAATAGAAGGGAAAGGTCATCCGCGCAGGTTAGTGGAGTTCAACTTCAAACGAAGAGTTTATCACGCAGCGGACGGAGTGTGCGGCCAGCCCAGCGCCAGCGGCGGATTACGTTATGAACGGAAATATGTTATCAAAGCGGAACCCTTGCGTAGGGCGGCGCGGCTAGGGCTGCGGGACACCACGCACCGCTCACAGCTCCAGTCTAGACTACAGAACGAATACGTCCAAATGATCGTAAGGAGAATGTCTGTCATATCTACTGCTGGTACACGCATACGCGATGAGGAAAAAGTCCCACTAGTACACAGGCGTGATGAGGTCTGAGAATCGCATAATTGTTCTAATAGCTCTGGAGTAGTATCGACATAAAGAAATTATAATATATAACTAGAACGGCAAGTATTTATATTGTAATAGTCAAGTTATTTTAAACTTGTTCGTTATAGTGTCAACCCTAGGCGGGTCACATCTGCTCGATTGGTCTGGGAGTGGGATCAAAGCGGGCCCGCGCCCTGACGCACATTCATCAATGTTGGGTCATACAGCTTGCGAGGACTGACGACTATTACAGAAGGTTCATACAAATCACTGAACAAAGAAGAAACGACACACTACAAACATATAATGGCATTATCAAAGAACTTATTTGACACGCCTAGTTATGATCTACAAGGGATTGGCCTTTTGTTTTGGTTATTATACAGTCGTATGGGGCAAAGCCAGGGATTTGTTAGCCTGGTACACTGTGGTGTGGTGGATTTGGTGTTTTCTAAACTTCAATTGATACAGCCTGCATGCGTGCGGATATTGTTTTGGGGCACCTGGATTGGATACTTGAACACTGAAGAGTTCTCTCAAGGCTGACTGCACCTTCATTTCCACGAGTTTAAGCAAACGAGCGCAACGATTAGATAAACAGATCAGAAACGAAATTCGACCCTTCATATAAGCAATCAATACTCGTCTGCTGAATTCACAGATGTCGCTTCCCCCAATTCAACGTTGCTAATACTGTGTAATTTAGATCCTATGCCTAAGTTTTATCATGTTTAAATAACATAGGTGTTTGTTAATCTTTTTCTTTTCAATTTAACTTTTTACCAAACTAAATTTGTTGTATTTGTACAATTTTGCAATAATAATCATGTAATTTAAATCAATTGAAATCGAATGTATTGGGCATAAACAAGGTTACCCAGTAACAGTTGGAAAGGTAAGATAAATGATGTAGAAACTTATTTCAAGATATTTGTTGGTGTCAATTACTTGTTAAAATGCTGTCACGTTAGCATATCTCCGATGACAAAATACAATCAAACAGGAGCTAATAATTCTGAGTTTCATTCGTAATGTTATTTCTAATTAGGAATCAACAAGAGGTAACTGTCCTAGCCTGCGGAATAATCTACAGCCCATTTGTGCGCGCGCGTGTCACTTCACCACAAATGAAACGTGATTTAGCTTCAATGCTTACTTACTAATACTATAAAAGCAAAAGTGAGTTTGTTTGTTTGTTACGTCTTCAAGCCTATATGACCGATTTTGATGAATATTGGTACAGAGATAGTTGGGACCCTGGACTAGTTGGGACTAAACGGCCATGGGCTATCTTTTTAAATATTGATTGAGATATGAGGGAGAAAGAGAGAAGACAAGGGAAAACTTAGCATTGCTATTACAATAAATAAGGCGCAAGGGCAAAAACTACAGGTAGCAGGTACCTGTAAATCAGGAAAGGGGAACGCGAGCGAAGCCGCGGATAGAAGCTAGAAGTACCATAAAGTGGTGCTATTTGAAACTCCGGGACCAAATGTTCTATACAATATTTAATTGATTATAATAATGTTTCACGTGTCACCAGAGAAATGAATATATTTAATCAAATCTTTTATTTCAGAAGTTCCGAATAGTCCCGGAAATTAAATTATAGTACCACTTTACGGTAGTGGGCTAAACAAGGTAAAGCTATGCTGTGAACACTCCCAAGAGGGGGAAATGAGATTCGGGCAGCAGTGCGAGGCGGGCGGCGGCGGTTACGTAACTCGCGCCAATTTAGATGAACGCCTGCTCTTATTAGATCCTATCGTAGTTGAGCGCGGAGTCCATCGTGTGCCGCCGCACATACAGGCATTCACGGCCGCCAGCTCCTTTTCACACGATTCAACATATTTCTGTGAAGTATATACCTTTAGCCACGTTAGCTTTTCAGTTACGGTGTGATGGTATCTCACGCAAATCCTCATCGAGTATTCATTTTGTATTGCTTCTAAGAATTTAAGCATATCATCCACACACACTAGGTTTTTTTGAAAATAACAGATGACACAAAAACTACACAAGGAATATAAATAAAATTGATATGGGACCACCATGAGGAATATAATTTCGACAATAAAATGCATGCATAAATGCAAATAGTGCATTGCACCTACTATGCTTTTGTCTCTGCATCACCCTAAGGTAGACTGGTAACTCATTGTGGTATGGAGAGAGCGACTGTCGCAACCCCGTGCAGGGCACGCCACAATACTGGCGGTAATCTTTGAGGAGTGGCTGGAGAGGCGTTATGGGGTCCTCATCTACCGCCTGACGCAAGGCCTCACCGGACACGAAAGTTTCGGGGGTTCCTGCACATATTAAGCGGGGAGGAAACGCCAGGGTGTCACCATTGCGGAGCACACAGTGGCGGTCTGCCCAGCTTGGGCGCAGCACCGCCGTGCCCTCGTAGAGGCGATCGGCGGCGGCGATCTCTCGCGTCCGGCCCTGGTTCAGGCCATGGTCCGGAGCGAGAGGGAATGGGAAGCGGTCACCACCTTCTGCGACGCAGTCATGCTAGAGAAGGAGGTGGCCGGGCGTTTGAGGGAAAGAACCACCGTAGATGCGGGCCTGTGGACGGTGAGCAATGGGTAGCTCACCGACCGTCCGTCTTTTGACGACAGGCCGTGTCGACAGTGGGTTTGTGTTTCACGCGCGCCTCAAAGAGATGTCAGCAAAGCACAGGGGCCTGCCAGGGGCGGAGCACCGCCGTGCCCTCGTAGAGGAGATCGGCGGCGGCGATCTCTCGCGTCCGGCCCTGGTTCAGGCCATGGTCCGGAGCGAGAGGGAATGGGAAGCGGTCACCACCTTCTGCGAAGCAGTAATGTTAGCGAAGGAGGTGGCCGGGCGTTTGAGGGAGAGAACATCTGCCCAACCCAGCCGCCGCGGGAGACGCCCATGGCGCCGGGCGCCGCGAGACGACTTCCGGCCACCGTAGATGCGGGCCTGAGGGCGGTGAGCAATGGGTAGTTCACCGTCCGTCCGTCGATTGACGACAGGCCGTGTCGACGGCGCGTTCGTGTTTCACGCGCGCCTCAAAGAGAGTCAGCAAAGCAGAGGGGCTTGCCAGAGCCTCTGCCTGCCGGGGTTGCGGGTTGTTCGAAAGAGATACCGCGGCCTCGGAACGTAAAGGGCAATAGAAGAAACATGGGTGGGTTTTAGTCAGTACAAGTCTGACATGCCCCCCCGCTCCACCCAGAGCGGGGGAAGTCATTGGATGATTTCCCACCCGAAAAAAAAAAAAAAAAAAAAGGGGCCTGCCAGGGCCTCCGCCTGCCGGGGTTGCGGGTTGTTCGAAAGAGATACCGCGGCCCCGGAACGCAAAGGGCAATAGAAGAAACATGGGTGGGTTTTAGTGAGTAAAAGTCTGACACACCCCCCGCTTCGTCCAGAGCGGAGGAAGTTATTTGATGATTTCCCACTCCAAAAAAAAAGGTAGAGTGGTAGAAAACGTTACGAGGTCACGAAATATTTTCTCTCTTTATCTAAACTAGCCGAAGTTCCGAAGCTTTTCTTTAGAAAACACACAATTCAAAAATCTCCACATCAAAAGTACCTACTGAAGATTTGCGTGGTACCTATATCCTGACCTGACAGGTTTTCGGAGAAATCATTCACTCAATTGCTCCTATAGCAGGGATATTCAATCAATAATTTGGAAAACGTCCAGTTTCCGACTTTGGTACACTACATAGTATAGTAAGTACAAATATTAAAATCAGGTTGTAAAAGTGATTCCTCTTATTATAGAACTATATTATTTTATATTTTCATATTACAATAGAGGGCAGTCCGCGCGATCTATAAAGGCCTCGCGAGTCCCTCAGAGAAAAATTGTAAGACATCGACATACTGACTCTGCCTTCACCCTTATAGGGTGAAGGCAGAGTCAGCATGCAGCGCAGTGGCGCAAGAAACCGAGTGCTTTACAAAATTAAAAGCCACGTCCGTAATATAAATACACGCACTAAACACGAAATTGTAATTCGTAAATTCAGATTAACTATAACTAGCAAGTCATTTTTAATAAAAATTTATACGATTTTATAATCCGTTGCCCAAGTTAACTAAGAAGAATTACAGAACCCGATGGAAAGTTTAAAAACCACAACAAACGTGTCCTTCTGGAAAAAACATATTGCTAAATTAAAGACTATGTACAAGGTAAAAAGTTTAGCTTTAGATCCTTCTGCGCATGCGGCTTTCCTGATACCTCATAAACGGCACAAATGTATCCAACTATTCTCAATTTTATTTTAACCGATTTAAAAAAAATAGAGGAAGTTCTCAATTAGACTTTATTTTGTATTTTATTACTGTGGTCTGAATCAAAATTATTGTCCATAACGGAAAGGGTAAACTCCCGAAGGCGTCCCATATTTATTTAATCTGTGTATTGCATTGCTAGTTTATGAGTTGTCTTCTATATTACATATTGTTTCTTCTAATGTAAATGAACCCCGCTGCGTCCCGCGATTCTCTCAAAGTTTCAAGTTCACTCAAGTGGTAACTATGTGGTGATAGAATATACAATATATCTTTAAGAAGTGCAACCTGTTTTATTCTGATATGTAAGCTTTATCATAGTAAAAAAAAAATCCATTCAGTGGTTTGTGCGTGAAAGAGAAACAAACATACTTACATACATCCACAAAAACTTTCGCTTTTATAATATCTCTTTTTAGCAGTGGAAAATGAATACTCAATAACAATAAAATTAGTGTGAGACAGGTACCATCACACCACAACTAAGAAGGTGTTGGGCTTACGATGTCCTCTCATAGTTCAAGTATTAATGCAGTAACAACAACATTGTAAAATCAAGTGATTTTAAAAGTGAAGCCACCAGAGTGAGTGAGAGTTACTTTCTGGTTATTCTCAATTGAAAACGACCAACCCGAACCTTGGACCTTTTCTCGACGTTTTATAAATACACATGTGAGCCTATGTGAAATAAAAAATTTCGATAAAAAAAACAGTCGAATTGAGAACCTCCCGTTTTTTTAAACGGTTAAAACGATACCATGTTCCAAATAAATATTTCATACAGTCTAGTCTTTCCCAGTCTCTAAACATTTAGCTTATAGTATTTCCGAGCCAACGTTCACATTGGCCATATAACATAGCTAATGAAGTATATATGAAGCAACCATTCCGCTAATATGTCCATTAGTTGAGCACACACGGCTGTCCAATCTCTTTCGACTGCTACCTGCCTGGTACTTGTGACTGTTGCCTAGTTACAATACGTTTCACAGCGCGTAATAACAGCAGAAGGAACAATATTATATATTATAGGCTTGTGCGTGCCTCTGTGTGAGGTGAGTGAGGGTAGCACGGCTGCCACTCACACCAGTGGCAGCCGATACGCGAGTGAGAGCAAACGTCGCGCTGATTGATGCACACCAGGTATCACACGCGATCTACGAACGTACCGATTCGTGAAACGTATTCTTGGCAACATAGCGACACTCGTGTCATTCATGAGTTGAAGACTTTCGATCATTTAGCAATTATGAGCAAAATAATAATATGTAAAATGGAATTATGAGCAAATACAATAAAAAAAAACTATTATCCATGGCATTAAACCTAAACATCCAATACCAAGAAACCCATAAGGAAATAAACTAAAAACACCAGTATCAAGTATTGTAAAAAATATTACTACAAAGACGTGACAGTGAGATCTATTCCCACGATAACATTTTAATTGCTTATAAGCTACTACGAGCCACACGTATGAGTGCAAATACGTTGAGTTGACGTGAGAACAGCACGTGGCCAACGAACAACACCCAGATACCTCCACTCTGCGGGATGTGCACGAATCAACGCAATTGATGGAAGAACCGACCTCGACCACCAGTTAGACACTAAACGCAGGGGCCGGGATCCTCCGACAGACGAAACAATTCGTAAACAAGGTCGCCCGCTGATTAGATCCGAATGAATGAGTCCACTGTTCGACACGGTAGTTAGCAACACAAGCGGAGCCGGCTACTTCGCAGACGTCGATGGTTTATGTGAAAAATTAGCGCCCAAACAAAACATCCGTTACCGAAATACTGCGCGTTCTAGTCGGGTTGCCTGACACCGTCACGCCCACATGTAGCGCCGACGCCGTCACGTCAGTCGGGAGGTAACGAGCCGTCTTCACGTCGCGTCGGGTGCACTACTCAGCGTATTTATTTGTGCGCTTCGCGAGAAATAAACCTACTTTGACCATTGCATTAAATGCGGAGGGTACCGAATGCAAATAGTACATTGTCACAAACAGTCACACCTGGCCGACGAGAGCATGTTCGTGCATCCAAGTTAGAAGATGTAAAACTTCGGCTGCGACGACATCGTACAAACGCTACATACGCAAGTAGACGGTCGTTAGCAAGAATAATGCATTTCAGTGGCGTTACACGTAGCCGTAATGTTTTACTGCTAACGCATTGAGCGTTAGCAGTAAAACATTTGACGTCGTTTTTGATACAAGATTTACCGGCGGCGAGATCGTTCATGTAAAACGACGGCTCTCGCGAACTGATATGAAGGCATATTTTTCCAGGCGATCGGTCACGGTTTGAGTGGAGCTGCGATGGTTGGAGTGAGGATAGTTCACCGTTGATCTTGGCACGCCATGCTATGTGCCCCGCGTTGTAACCTAATTCTGGGGCATTGATTTATGAGTTGACACGTGAAATATAGCATTCTGGATGAAAAGTTTATTGCTTGCCATCGGAACATTCCTGGCCGACACGACACCGTTGTCCGATAAATGATACACTTATACATATAACACATTTTTTATATATTAATAACGTTGCATTCTTTTATTTCGACACTGTTTGCGGTACTCTTATTACAATTTGATTTCCAGAAGGTTAAGTGACTCCAATTAAATAGTTCGTTATTCATAAATAAGTCATGCTCTCTTTATTATTTTGTTCAACCATTTCAATCTCATTTGTTATGCAAGAAATACGAGTGACTACAAATTCATTCGTAGTTACAAGTTGTTATTACTCACACATCTTAAATCAACCTTAAAAAGCACAGGAACTCACACTGAAAAAATAACGTGCGAATACATCACGTGCGAGTCAACGCTAAAAACGACCAGTCCAATAACATACAGAAATAACTTGCTGAGTCAGCGCGGGACAAGATGGCGAACTTACACGAGGCAAGTACATCCACTGCACTTGCCAACCAGCACAGCACACACTACACAAGTTGAGCGAGGCGGCCAGTAGCTCTCCCTCACTTTGACCTTGAGCTGAACACGGCGTGACCCATAACAATTGCTTATCTCTTCATATCCCTCACATTCGACAAAGACGACGTATTTTTGGAAAAATTACCTCAAGCCATGACGTGTTCCACTTCAGTTTGTCCTCGGACGAGACTAAATAAACAGCACATGGAAATACTCGGCGGCAGAGTATTGAATAAATTATTTTTATTTGTGTACAGTTTAACATTCATACTCTATATTCAATTCGACGACTCGTTTTTGCTGAAAACTGAGTCATTCGGACAATGCTGACGTCCGAAATGACTTCGCTGATACTTATCACTGTGTCACTATCATAATTATTAAAGTAGAAAAAAAACGGCGCATTCAATACAAAATACCGTGAGTTACAAGAACGACATTAACATTAATAACAGAACATTATTTGTATTCCTAGTCTTACCAACGACGGAACGGGGCATGAATGTTGTATATGCGTTTATGGTGAGGGGTTGTTCGTTTGTTGTTTTGCGCAATCCAATTTTCTGTTATCTCCAACATTGCTCGACTAATTTAGATGCGGTTTTCTATAAAATGTTTGGGATTTATTGGTGAAAATTGAATTGAAAGAAGTTTTTTGATGATTTCCTAACAAAAACCACCTACAATAAAAAGTAAAGACATACATTACTTACAAACTATATTCATATATACATTTACTCAAAAATGCATGTAATGTTGTCATTATTTTGACAACCTTGTTTGAGCAAAGTCGACCTTGCCGTTCTGTTTCAAGGAGCGGCCGGCAATGTTTTGCTGGCCGCTCTAACAGGCCGGCAATGTTTTGCCGGCCGCTCTAACAGGCCGGCAATGTTTTGCCGACCGCTATTGGGAAAGTCGGTGTTGAATTTTAGTAACTGTACTTTTCATAATTGTCATTTTAATTAAAATTCTAGTTAATTAATATATTTTTAATTTAAATTTTTGCTGGTTTTATTTAGATTAGGTACTTGCATTTTTGAGTAAAGCACTATACAAACCTTGGCCCACAATGACTGCTTCGCTGGTCACGCTATGATTGCCTCGAGCTAGCCTAGCTACGCTCTAGGCCTTTCAGCTTGGCCATCATTGCAGCCCTTGCTAGCTTGCTAGCAAAGTAGTCATTATAGACCGCGGCAGTAATGTACTATTATTCTTACACACGTACACAGCTTATAATAATAATAATTCAGTTTGTTTCATTCTGAATTTGGCATCTGCAAAAAGTTAACCAATAGTATTTGTCGGCAGCAGGAGTAATTCAAGTGAAGCAACTCAGCCGAAGCCACTTCACCAGTCCCTTAAGACTCTCAGCTTACCGCCAAATACCTCTACCATCGACTTGAAAACGCAGTGATATTATATACCTGCAGACTCGGCAGAAACTTACAAAATAGTTCAAATACGCCTATGTGTATATGTTCAAAATATTATAATAATTCACCATATTCATTCAAAATAATACTACGCACATTACACTTTAAAAAGTTGTGTGCGCGCGGGATCCTTGCCCTTCGAGTTGCTCTATAAATACATGTGGCTGGTCGAGTGTTAAACACATTTATTGGGCGACTAGCGATTGCGAACAGCTGATATGCACCAAATTCGTTCGTAGCTCCATCTGGAGTCAGGGCTTCAATCGAGATCTGAACACCATCACTCTGACTATTTAAAGCCTGGCTTACAATACACCAAAAATTTACAACAAATAATACAAAATTAATCTGATCTTTGTATTTTGATATGTATTTTATTTTGTAACTTACATAACACAGTTCCCCTTTCCATCAGGAAAAGGGAACTATGTTATGTAAACTACAGGTAGCAGGTACCAGCAAATCATTTCTGGTACCTGCTACCTGTAGTTTTCTAGCCTGTAAGTTGTTTTTTAAATAGTCTATGTCCGTCTCCAGGGTCTCAACTATCTCTGACCAAAATTCATCAAAATCGGTATAGCCATTTAGGCGTGAAGACGTAACAAACAAACAAACTCACTTTCGCTTTTATAATACTATAAGTAAGTATTTGGAAAACACAATGTCAGTTAGTGTTTGTCAGTCTGAATACTTTGCTGTCTGCTTCTCCAAGTTATCTGTATTATACTGTGGCTGTGGCTGGTGACGTAACGTGCGATCCGGTAACGAAACCTGCAATACCTTCATTTTTTAAAGAGATCCATGGGCCGCCTTGAACTGAGATATCTAAGCGTATGCAATACATTGTCATCGATGTGTATCAAAACAACCAATCTATCGCTCCGAGGTCAGCCGCCGCGAGCCGCGTGTCGCAAGCGCTTGTGCAACACGTTGACTGACGATTCAATGTCGCGCGTTATCACTGCAAGCCGCTGATACACACTCCCATCTCAGCGGTGGCTTGCTAAATCTGAACCAAGTTAACTATTGGGCACAGAGTGTGCTCAAAAATATAAACGCTCTCAACATTTATGATTCGCATCCAGATCAAGAGCAATATATTGGCGTTGTAAAGCTAGAAGTAAAATATTCTGAGCATGAGTAATATTAAACATTTCAGTAAATTGCTCTTACATTAAGAGTTTGAAATGAAAACTTCGGTTTTATCTGAAGTTCGTTACGAAGTTTAGATAAATAGGATCGGGCCACTACCGACTGCACACACGTGAATGGAATGCCATTCGATCTATTTTTGCATTCCAAATAACTGTGAGTAAGACTGCCACCCATTATAATATTAATGAGATAGCATTACGTTCTTTTAAATTGATCATTATATTTTCATTACGGGCTGATTACAGCGTGCGCCGTGAGATCCGGTTGAAAGTGTGATGGATATTGTAAACACGGTTCAGCTCTATGATCAGTAGAATTATTCACGGCTCGTGAAATAATAGCAAATTTGCTTGTGATTGCAACCGCTAATAGAAATTACTGTGTCGTTATCGATCATTATAGAGTTATATTGATGCTAGAATCTATTAAAAATCATTGGTCAATTCATACGTAAAATTATACTTATTTTATAGCATCACAAGATTTCAACTCTTTTGAAAGTGATAACCCGAACAAAGAATGGAGAAATCTTACTAATATTTTAGAATCATTGATTTATGCTAGGCTCTGAAACTATTAATTAGATCAATTAGGCTTTTTATGACAAATATATAGTCTATTGATGCTGTAGTATTTCTAGCATGTAAAAAAACCGTAAATTTGTAATAGATTAGAAAGCTATTTTAAGCGGGGTCATGCGCACCCCTCCACAGCACGTGGGTAACCCCTAAACCCGGCCAGCTGTGAACAGACAGGCCCCTTCGGCTATATGTGGTGCGAGACAATCATTAAGCGCGGTGCATCCGGTAGGAATGTGGCAGGACGACAATACTCCAGCTCTTTGTCCAAACACCCACGATTAATTACTTTCAAGCAAGTTATAATAACAGTCTCACACCATTAAGTCAAGTTCCTTAAGCGACTTAAAAACCCTTCAGCATACGTATTAAGACAGATGGTCACATTGTGTTCTACAAATGAAAAGCGCTGTACGATTTTTGCTTGCATGATTATCTGAGTCATCGTATTCAGCATAGTGATTCGATTAACATTATAATTACAATAGATAGTTTTGTGACCGTATTATGGCGAGCGCTCATTTCACTACATTAGGGAACGAACTAAGTGTACCACGCTCGCAAAACGTGACTCGTAAGCGGTTTGGGAAACTATGAAATCCACCACGGATATGAAATGTGATTTGTAAATAAATGATTGCCAGTGACAAAATACAAGGCACTAAATCACCGATGCATGGACACAATTACCTCTACACAGAGAACAATAATTTTGTGGCTGCGTTCCGAGACGAGTCACAAAAACCGCGAGCGCTTCCCGTCTTACCGGCTCCCGTGAGAAACACCGGGTGCCCTTTACTCGATAAAACTGGATTTATATACGTATTCAAACATTACAAATTTATAACAAGATAGGGAGATATTCAATAACAAGTTCACGCAGCGTTCGTATCAGCGCTGCCGTCACATCTCTGGGGTGGCTCACATGCAGCAGAACATACGTTGTATAATCTGTGGAAGTCATCCACAGATTATACAACATCGTGCGCGAGAGTCACGTATGCATGCAGCTCAATGATACGTAGGGTTTTACCACTTTCATATTGCCAGTCATTTACTGTTACAGATTGTGATCGCCATAATTCATGAGGAATAAATAAATCAGTAAAATTCATGGTGAGCCTCGAAAATTCCATCTTTTTAGTAAAATCAAAAGAGTGGTGAAATTACCGCTCTTTAAGATTCAGGACGTAAAGATTATAGTCTAAGTTAGCGCGAGATGGAGACGCGAGATCAGATAGGAGCACTAACAGTTGCAGCCACATCCCAACAAACAATTTCGTCTAAGTGGCAATAAATACCTCAAATTCTCAAATCCTAACTAATATTATAAAAGCGAAACTGAGTTTGTTACGTCTTCACGCCTCAATGGCTAAACTGATTTTGATGAATTTTGGTACAGAGATAGTTGGGACCCAGGAGACGGACATAGGCTAACTTAATTTTTTTAACTTGAGAAACGAGGGACAGAGGTATGAAAAGGGAAAACTTAGCATTGCTATTACAATAAATAAGGCGCAAGGGCAAAAACTACAGGTAGCAGGTACCTAATCAGGAAAGGGCAACTGTATTACCCCGAATTTAACGCGAGCGAAGCCGCGGGCAAACGCTAGTAATCTATATTTTCCGGCTATTCCAACAAAATCACATGGCAATTCAAGTGGTACTACAATAATGGCCCTTCCAGTAGACGAAGCTAGATTTTTATCAAAACGTCGTCAGATTTACCATGCATGGTGGTGTATCAACTCTACATGTATGTTCACTCGCTAAATAGGTGGTATGTAATCACTAGCTGGGAAGTGTTAACTGTTCCGCTGCTAATAGAGCGCCGACGTCACCGGCTCAGCGCGCAACACTTGAGATAGTCCTTCGATGGTCGCTACTTCAATATTAACTGTTGCAGCATGCAAACATGTCCTTTAGACGTGCTACCTTTACAAAGCAGTCTGCGTTATTTGCAGTTTTCCCTTTTACAATGCGTACGAGTTTCTAGATTGATCCTGCTTCTGTTTGGCAGATTACGCAGTAAAGTATAATATGATAGAGTTAATTAGAGAGTTAGCCTTACTCTGGGGATTTGTAACACAATTTGACTCTATCTTCGTGTTAATCTTGTAATTCGTCTGTTATTATAGCTGAAGTGTCCCCAAATGAACCGGATCGAGACCGAGACAACAAATGACATCATAATGGTTATGAATGTCACCTTGCCGTGAGAAGTGAACCGGCCTCTTAGAGTAAGAAGTGGCTACATCATTGCTTTGTAGGCTGCACTAAAAATTGAACGCATTGACATTCATTGTTGCGGCATAGATATGCAGTTCTAATCCGACACTCATTTCATTTGCCATTATAATTTAAAAAAAAGACGCATAATAAAATTGAATGAGTTAAAGTGTGTGCGCTAGGAAATAGAACTAAGAAAAGACTTGGTATTAACGAGTAGAATCAAAATCACAACAACTTCCTTGTATTTAAATATCAATGATTAAATATCTACGTATGACATCAGTAGGACACCGATTGTGCAATATTGCAGAAGGACGAATAATGAATGACGGATGTTATAAACGGTAGTTGTTATGAATAATATAACGCAACAGGTGAATTGGGACAAAATAATAACGTTATGTACGCGGTAGAAACTGCAATCGTTTTCGGAAGCATTGGAGCGCGCGGCGCCGCGGTGCGGTAAATATCCCGCGATATAACACACGCCGATATTAGCAATTAATAATGCAAACATACTCATATTCACTAGCTCGAATGTCTAAAGTAAATCACTGTTTGCCACAGACCTAAATCGTAGAGTACAACCTCTTTGTTATTGTTAACTGCTACAATGCCTTTGTACCAAATCACACAATACAGTTTCTCACTCACTAAAGTGGTTCCAATAAAGGAAAATTTTATAAAAAAAATAATAAGCAACGATCAAGGTTACAAAAGAAAATAATCAAAATGAAAACTGAAACAACCAATGGACCAGTGAAGCGATAGTAGCGGCGCGGGCGCGCGGGAGGGCAGCTGGCAGGTGAAAAGAACCGAGGAAAACGAAAACTGTAAATACTTCATGTACAGGAAACGAACGAGTCGACATGAAAGCTGTTTCGCTATAAACTGGCCAAATAAGTAGCGGCAGGAACACGGACAGGCAATCAATGGCCCCGGTGCGCGGTGGACTCAGGAGTAATTTCTCTTCGCTCGAGTTAAAAGCGGTTGTAATTCATTGAAATGCACGCGAAATCGTGACAGCCAAGACTTTTGTATGCAAAGCGGTACATAAATCTCATTGAAATCGACGCGTTCGCTGACGTACTCCGTGGTGTTTCAACAAATAACAAACAATTAAAAAGGAACGTAAAAATGCGCAAGCTATTGATTGCAAACCATTCAGTGAGAGTGCAATACATTCATGTGTGAGTGAAATGAAACTGATGCAGGATCGTTGACTGCACGGAATCACAGTAATGTTTTACTACATTATTTAAGCTGGCCGTGTTAGCGAGTCTTCATTCTGCTTTACCCTGTGGCTTAAGCTTAATATTTCAATAATAATTCATTGAATTTCTGATAGATCGCACACGGTTGTGGCAGAAAAAATAATGAATAAACATTCCGAAAAAATCTGTAAAAGAGAATGAGTGCCAAAATATCACCGCAACCAACACAAGCGTGGCATGATATTTTAGGAAAACTCAATATCCAAGAATATGAAGGTAAACGACACGGAGACGACGCTACCGGCGGAATACAAAACAAACTCTTAAGACTTCGAAACGAATCAATGATAGAGTTAAATCAATACCAAATGTAATAACGTGAATAACCGCAACTTAAAACGTCTGTGTGAATAAAATGTTTGTTTATTCTAAACCAGTTTCAGCGATTCGCAACGCGGATTAATTTGGACGGGCACATACTAACTATAATAACACAACTATCAAATGTGGATGATTGCGCCTGGGACTTAGCATTCGTGCGATTTAGAGTGCTTAGCAGCACGGTTGCACAACCATCAGTACTTTAAATGCGTAAAAAAGATTGTAAGACTTTATCAGTAAGAAGTCAGTAGAGTCAGTCAATATTATAAAAACTGAGTAATCAGCGAAAAATTCCTGATAAGTGACGTCAATCAAGGTCAAGCACTAATGATGTAACCGCAACAACAATAGACATGGATTAATGTGCTGGTTTCTAATAACCAACTCTATTACCGGTGCGGTGCGATGACATCTACATGTATCGCAACCTGCGGCAGACCCTTAGTCGAGATGACATCATGATAACGTTGCTCGGAGATAAGGCAGCGACTCCATATAATCCGTGATATTATTATGATATAACTACTATTTATATGCTAACCTCTCTTCGCTTGCTTCTCTCGTTCCTTTTCCTTTTCTCTGGCCTTTTTGTCTCTCCTCTCCCTCTCCTGTTTCTCTTTCTCCAGGCGCTTCATCTCCTTCTTCATTTCTTTTTCGTTCTTCTTCGACTTGGTGTCGTCGATCTTTTCGGACAGGATAAAAGTCCCCGTCTGGACCTTCGTGTCCAGCTCCTCTTTCGGCCTCATCGTGTTTCACAACGCTACACTATCAACTCACACAAGGATAATGTAATTATAGCAACAAAATCCCCTGTAAATGCACTCCCTAAGAATTTATCTCGACGTTTCGTTAGCGTGAAGAATTTCAATTCGGCACAGAGCGGGCGCGCGGCGGCGGCCGATGCTTTATCGTACACAAAGTTACGACCGATGCTCGCTATTGGCGAAACGGTATCGAAATTATCACTAGCACTCTTGAACGATTTCAAAAGCAAAGTGCGCGATGATACGAAGATCGATCGCGAGGGACGCGGAGCGGTGTCGGTGTGGCCGAAACGCGCGAAGCACCGACCGTGACTGAGCGTGCGCGAACACTGCGCCCCCCTGGCCTCGGCACTGCCGCTGACGATCGGGCGACGCCGGCGCACCGCACCATGCGCGAGCGACGCGTGCCTCAAACTCTATAAATAAAGCCTCACTTCCTATATAGCATAGAATTAGAAGTCGATTTATGGCCGATGAACCCATGAAAGCATTTCGCGGCCAATGAAGATGACTAACACCAAAAAGAGATTACAGTTTTAAACCAAATGTTTACATTCGTAAGTTTTGATGCCAAGGTCTCATGTCACAAGTGTCTCTTGATGACGTGCATTAAATAAGAGAAAGAGATACTCCGACAATCCATTGCCATAAATAGTTCAATAAAATGGACGCAAAAAGCGTTTTCGACGAAAGGTGCATCAGTCCTATTTGAACATACATAAAGGTTAATTGAAAATAACATAACTATTCACAGAGCAGCAAGCTCGTCATCGCGATAAGCTAATCTGCGTTTCGATAATCTGAAGTGATTTCCGGCTGCGAAATTAGTATATAATAACAACCAGTATTAACATAATCAATCGATTGCGTCACGGCTACTGACAAATGGTCTTTGACGGCACGGTTGGCGACTGCTGCACCGTGTGTTGCGGATTCGATCCCCGCACGGAACAAATATTTGTTAGGCCTACAGATAGTTGTTCCGGGTCTGGCCGTCTCTCCTCTGTATCTGAGTTTGTAAACGGCAAGGTTTTCTTAAAGGCAAAATGCTACTTCTTAAGTAATCGCATGATTTGGTCTTGAGATGTGTCTATCTGTAAAATGCATTAAATTAGAAATCATATTTGAAAGGATGGGCGATGACTGGGATGTTAGCAAGTTACCCGCGGAACACCAAGATGTCAAAAGCGCTGGTCGGTCACGAGCAAGTGGAGGTGGCCGGGCATTTGAGGGAAAGAACCTCAAACCAACCCAGCTGCCGCGGGAGACGCCCCGGGCGTCGTGCGCCTGTGGACGGTGAGCAATGGGTAGGTAGCTCACCGTCTGTCCGTCTATTGACAACAGGTCGTGTCGACGGCGCGTTAGTGTTCCACGCGCGCCTCAAACAGATGTCAGCCAAGCAGAGGGTCCGTTACCGCCTGCCGGGGTTTCGGGTTGTTCGAGAGAGGTACCGCGGCCCCGGTACATAAAGGGCAAAGAAGGAACACGGATGGGTTTTAGTCAGTTCAAGTCTGACACTCCCCCTCCGCTCCTGGCCGGAGCCAGAGCCGGAGTTACTTGATGATTTCCCATCCGCCAAATAGGGTATACGCGCATAAAATGATTGTGATGCAATGTGCATGCAACTAGAGTCCGCTGTAGAGCCATCCAGTTACGGCTACATTGCTGAGCAAAGTATTTGTCATTATCGACATACGACCTCTAGTGAATTGGATACGATTACAAGATAATGTAAATGTAGTTTGGTATAAGGCATTATCACAAAGGGTTTTCGAAGGATATCGGGATACTTTGTGTTTTGTTTTATAAATTAGTTGACAGCCCTTTTCTGTATTTTTCTTCTTATGTACAATAACTGAATTAATTTTTTCATTCAATTTGTTGTTGTACTTTTGTGTAGTATCTCAGTATTTTGATCTGTATAATTATTCTTCTGACAGATGTTTAGATTTCTGTTAATTGGCTCAAGACCGCGCAGGCCTGCTGCACTGCTGTGCGCGTGGAATGATATCTGCACAGTGCACATAGCGCGTACCCACCAGACGTGATTAACTTCGATCACCTTTGGCGATAACATTCGCAAACACGCAGTAGTACGCAAATGAAGAGATAATATTCAAAGAAATAGGCGAAAGTAATCTCCACAAACACTGCATTTCTACAAGCAATTTTTCACTCCACATGTCATAGGTTTGTTAGAAGGGATTCGATTAGTACTTCTCCATTCTTTCGAATTCGCACACGCTTGAATATTCCATTAGCTGCCTACTCCGTGGCGAGAGAGCGTCCAGCTCAGAGCTTAGATTAAGCGTGTTATTAAATCTGACTAATGAAAGTTCCTTTGGATAGGCTTGATATATATTTTATAGTGGCTTAGTGCAGTTCGACCCACTTTAACAGAAAGTTACTTCAACATTGAATTACGGCTGGGAAATTGGAACCCAATCAAGCGCGTAATTGAGAATTTCATTAAGTTTTTCAAGACGTTTAATAACCGACTCATCATCTGCCTAACCTCTTTCCATCTATGTCGAGGTCAGTCCAGTGCCAGTCTTACCGGATTCAGCGTAAAACGAGTATTATACATTGAACGACTGACTTTCTGACCTCTACTACCCAGTCAGTACTGGGAACCAATAAGACTGGCTGTCAGACTTTTGGGCCATTAACTACCTGTAACGACTGTCAAAGATCTACAAATGACAGCCGGGATCAACGGCTTAACGTGCTATACGAGGGACGCACATTTCATAACCAACTGTCATCAATAAATAAGGAGAATCAGAAAAGAAGAATGGACACTTTTCTGTTGGAATAAAGGTTTAATTTTGCAATATTTTGTAGTTAAAGCTAAAGTTGTTTGGCCGTGTCCAGGTGTCTGCGAGAGCCAGTGACGTCAGCAACAAAGTGCAGCTCATAGATATCAGAAAGGTGGAGATATGCAAATGTATCGGAACCCTGTGTCTGCAGTTCGCCTACTACTAGACGTACTACTAGTGCGTATTTATAGTGCGCACTTCAGTAAAAGCAATAACTACGCAGTCGCATACACAGCCGCATTTCATAAATCTAAACGTACTATATAATCCATTGCAAACCTTATTCCTACATAACACAGCATACATTTAACATTGCTCGAACTGCTCCCGTACACAAAATCAGCGTGCAGTCGGTGTGCTGTGCAAAAGCAATTTACTTTAAGTTTACGCTAGTGATTGACTAAACTGAAAAGTTTTCGGTTCTAATAAAAGACGTTATTTCCAAAACCTGCACTCGAGAGCAATGAATCAGGGTCACTCAAAGAAACCTATGAATCTCAGAAACTAGTAATGCTAGCTTAATGAAATGAATTGTGTTAAATAGACAATTAAATACTCTTTAAACTAAGGTTGCCCCACACTAGAAGATTCTCCTGTATCGTGGGTGCGTTTAAATAAATAAATAAAATAGTGTTTATTACTGAGTTACAATTACATATCTAAAACAATAAATATATTAAATTTATTTAACTAAATATTGTATTGTTTAGGTCTCAAATAATGTATCTCAACTCAGTGTTCCTTTTTGCAAAGGCCAAAAGTGGGTGCGTTTACAAACATTTAAATTCACATACCCAAACAGCCAGACCCGGAACAACTATACTTGGTAATAATACTTACTGCTGCGCCGCGTGTCGCGGGTTCTATTCCCGCACGGGACAAATATGACTATGATCTACAGGTATTTCACACAAGAATAATACAGGCGCTCTGATATTTAAAAGCAAAACTGACATAATAAATACCCTTGTACTCAAATTTTATATGTTGGTTTTTCCTGTCTTGACTACTGTGTGTACATACATGATTAAATAAAATAATAAATAAGTTTTTTTTTTTACAAATTATTTATATTATTTAAAGAGTTGATAATTTTGCGGCAGATCTTCATTCTTCCCCTAGTGTGGAGTAGTACCTATCTGACTCCACCCAGGATCAGAATCACAGCTCGCAAGTTTAAACGTGCGAGCTGTGATTCTGACCGAGATGTTTGGTTTATTTTTAAAGTTGTGATTTCGGGAGTCAATTATTTAGGGAAAGTTATCTGGAAAGTGTCTGCCAATAGATTTGATGCGTAGATGTGTAAAGGTGTGTCGGCGGCGCCGCGATGTGCTATATACGGACTGTTTCCGGGATCGGCGACCTGTGTCCCGGGACATTTAGCCGGGGCCTCACCGCACCCGTGCATACGACACATGGTACCACCTGTTACACAGCAGCACCGACACAAGACAACGCCATGTTATGGCTTGCTTCTAGATAACCGCGATCACTACAGATACATGTATCGAAACCTTTGCATTGGAGCGCCATTTATGACAGACCCAGATACTGCTAACGACCGTTTAACAGTATCGTAAAAATCTGGTTGAATTTTGCAACGCGTTTCTATTCATGCACCTTGAATGTAAAGAAATACTATCAACTAATTTGTACTTTCTACGCGTATAAACAAATTCATCGTTATCGAGTATAATCCGAAACTAGTTGGCCGCGAGCACGTATCCTCCCAGTAGCTCGACTACGACGTTCTAGCAGTTCTAGCTTCGACTCAGCACGCACACATTCATAACTAACTTTACGCTTACTTACACAGCGACTGTGACCATAGCAAGCGTTCAATGCAATCGCCAGGAAGCTCACCATTCATGTGATGTGCTGCCACGATACAGACGCCGCAGGTTATCTTATCATATAGTATATATGCTTTGTAGCTGATTGCCAAACAACCAATCGTATAACTTTTTTAAAAACATATGGATCATACGCGGCCTACATAATTTAACATTACACGTTTGTTTGGTATTTCACTGATACATAACGTTCGTGGCTCTCATTTGTTCATGTGTCGGTGCCATCAAGTTCTCTATGTCATGTATGTAAGCAGTTAGTGTAGCTCGTTATTCAAACGTGTCGTGTAGGTCTCCCAATGCTAGGTATGCTCGTGAGTGGGCTAATGGGCGAGGCGGCTTTTAAGCATTCGACACATGCCTGAGACTAGACTTGTGTGGAATAAAGACATTACGGGGAGGAACGAGAAATCAAGAGATACGAGACACAGAATGATTTGCTTTTCGAAAAATTTACGACCATCGCTGTAGTCGAGAACCGTCTCACATGGAGATCAGTGCAAACAGAACCTGAAGTATCGTCTCCTGCAATACTAATAAGAAATAAAGAAAAAAAGTGATAACAAATTTTATCAAATCCTAACAAAATACTTTTATTTTCTCGCAATCGTAAATTTCAGTGTTACACACGGTGCTAAAAACCATTGTAACTCGGTTTCTATTAATTATAAAAAAAAAACTAACTTGATGTTTTATAATGGATCATTTTAGCCCCTCGTATTACAATCTACTATTGGATACTCTTATTCAGTTATTGATTAGTACGACGATACAGGCGGCGGAGTTTGTTTCACAACCTCTCGATCTAGTCCTTTGAGTAGTGCGATCTAGAGGCAACGTTACATCAGTTCATGTAATACAGTGAATAATTAATGTAAGTGTTATTGAGCAGGCACCGTTCGGTTTCCTCTTACTTTTCGTAAAGACGTACGGCGCTCGGGTTACATTGCGTAACCCGTTTACTGAGGTCTGCAATGGCCGCCCGCCACGCGCCACGCGGGCTGTAAGCCTCAATTGTACATGTTACAATAATTTCATGGCATTTTATTCACCACCTTCAGTAATTGTGCACTAAATACTCATATTAAAAAAAACGTTTCGGGCAGTTGTTTTGCAAAACCTATCAAAGCCGTACGGCAGGATGCCAATCCGTTCTCATTTGATTGTTGTTGAAAGCTGTTCGCTCAATACTGAATCCTCATAATGAGCCGCCAGATGCGGCCCGAACTTTACGTAAACGTGTGGCTCGCCTTCACCTACTTATTGAAATTCGTAATTAAGCAGTGTCTGACTCATCGTAACATTATGGGCCATAAATCGTCATCCACCGTCCACGTAAACCTGATCGTGAGCATCGATTCGTGGCTCTAACGACGCGACGCACGCCGCGCTGAGATGGCGGACGATGAAATCAAGAGTGCCCAATTAAACGTTACGGTACGTACACGCACAGTCACACACGCGCCTCATACACCAGATTAACCTGTTTCTTTCAGCTCCCCTCGCTCCGGACCATGGACTGAACCAGGGCCGGCCGCGAGAGGTCGCGCAGTTTAATAACACTGGGCTGGCTAGAGACAATCATTAGATCACCGCAATACCTGTACGTAAAATGTGAAAACATTGTTATATCATAAATTTATAACATTATGAATTTCACCTTAAGAAGTTGTATATTAATGTACAAGTACTTTGCTCCGAGACTGCAATGCCCGCGGCAACTTAAAATTTCGCGAACAACTTACGTAATCATGTGTTGAAATTGAAATGCACAAAACATACACATCGAATGGAGTCAACAAAGTAGTGGCATTAGTCCGGTGCCCGCGGTCTTTTGCCGGCGCAGGCGCAGCCACCGCCTCTCCTGAACATATAATAATGTACTCTGTGTTCTGAACACACTGACATTACGAAACTACTTCTAGTTGTAACTGGAACGGAAGGTTCGGAAGGACCATTAGGAATAACGCGATAACCACCGACCTGCACCTCAAATAGCGAGTTGACGTTATTTCAAAAATATACCTCTGCTGTTTGCCATTGAGTAGATCACGTCTATTTGATTACAATATAAACAAATCGGACTATAAGCACATCGACAATACTTATTTGGCGTTGTCGTCTGAGCTTGCGATAAACTGACGGACATGCCAGACCTTCTGCAGCATAATTCTACCTGCCGCAGTCATCTTGTGGCGCAATCATCTCTGTAGCCCCTCAGCTTACACACACTCGTTCTCTAACCATTGCTTAGTGTTAGTTCAAGTCTGTGTTTTGCGTCATCTACTAAAGTGTTTTTGTTATCTGCGGCCAACAATCCAGGCCGATCACTCGACTAGTCTCGTCTCGTCTTTTTTATTTTGTATTATTTGGTAAGCGGTCACGCATACAAAACCTTTCGGTTGGCTGGCAATGGCGGCACTCGTCACGACTAGTACGACTACACTAATGTTCATTAACAGAATTTCGAGTATTGTTATCTCTCATCTCTACTATTCCTTGAAATGAGTCAAGAATGGACGAAGTTTTTAACTCCGATAGGATGGATAAGATATCTGTTATGAGTGTGAATTGCCAAATTAGATGTGAGCTAGCGTTGAAGACAAAACTATTGTCCGTGGGGCTTCCCGAAGCAAAATGATGAGGCAGTTACTAAAGCGATACATTACTACAACGACGGCTGCAAGTCTGGCTCAGCTAATAAAATAGATTTCTCGATTTCCAAGCGTAATACGATAACTGTGGCTATGGCGAGGTGGACACACTTTCTTGTGTTTCAGGAAAGTGCAGTAAGCATCCATGACAATGTACACTCGCAGCTACACATGCTGACGCACATTCTTTTTCAATGATTATTCACAAATGTCGTGATTGTTGTGAAGGTCAATGAGGTATTGTGTCGAGAGTGTGGGAAGAAGCTCCTTATGCAGCACTATGCTTTGCTGTTATAAAAGCGCGAATGCCCGATTTTTAAACGCGTGGTTTTAGCTCTGTGTTTTTTCTCTCCGTCTATCGGTCAACAATTTTCAAAAGTTGTCTTTTATAGCCAATTCTGTATAATTGGCCATAACACTCTGATCGTGACAAATTTTTATAACAAAAAAAACTCGGCCTTCGAACAATGCGATAACTGTGATTAATAAATTAAGTAGGATTATTTGTTAATTATGGACGCGTCATCGATTTGTTCAATGTTCTGTATTTAGTTTATCTATTTATGCAATGAATAATACGTTGAACTCGTGTTCTTGTACAAGTCGCTAGATGAGAGTTCTCTTGAAACATTGAAACATGTCGACAGAGATCGAACTGCCAGCGTGCAGCGGGCTATTCAGTGATTACCAGTGAGTTATAAAGAAATGCATCTCAATTTTAAATTAAAATCTCCATTGAATCTGAATACAGAAATTAAGATTAAAAACAAGGAAAGGTTGTTTTAAAACGATTTTGTTTGGTAGAAGTGGTAGATTCTTTGAGAACTCGAGCTAGCTTTAACAAGATGTGGAAGAATAAGGATGTGACTGCCGCTGCTGGAAAATCATGTCAGTGTTACGTAACCGAAAATTTGTCTTGAAAGGTGACAAGTAGACTGATCTATTAAATGTTGCGAACTAAGTCACGGGCTTTGCTAGTTATTACAATTATAATAAAATAATATCCGGTGTAACTGAAGCAGGCGGCGGAGCATGCGATCCGGCGACACCGCCGGACACCGGACACCGCGCCGCTCCACCGGACACGAAGGCAGCCGCCGAACCGAATACCTCTGCGCCCACGCCCATCGCTCCGCGCCCCGCGCCCTTACCTACATACCACTTCTCAATGCTAGCTTAACAACTAACACATGATTACTGATATCGGGACAAACTGCCTGAGTATCATACAATTTCGTGAATAATAGAAGCTAAGAAACTTATACTCTTGTAACACAAGTATTGTGGCTTCTATCATTATCAACACTTAATAGATGTGGTCTGATACTTGATTGAGCATGATGCCAACAAGTAGGTGGCTACATATTCCAGTCTCATAAGCTAATTTTGAAAAACATAGCTAGCAGGCGAGTTGTGGTCCTACATTTGCATTATTTACCAAACTGACCCAATTCCACACTGCATACTGTAACTAACTGCTATACAAACTATGCGAGTATGTTCTCCTGAGTCATCCACACAAATGATTGTGTTGCTGGTGTCTAGCATGAGCATGAGCTAGACACCAGCAACTAACAACCTTTAGCTTAAATATAGACTATAGCACGGCCAACGAGAAGCGATACCAAATGTAAACAAAACCCTTGCTAAAACATCTAAAATGGCCGCCCGAATGTTGGCGAACCCGTCTTAACGTTGTCATGTTTTTGCCGGGAGAACGAGACATTACGACAAAGGCACAAGATGGAAAGAGCTAAATATTAGATTGTCAACACCACAGTTGTTCTTTAGGTTAATGACCTTTCGTATCGCTTCTCGTTGGCGGTACTATATATATATATATATAAATGGTTATCTATTAGTTATTACAGCCATAGTAGTTGTCATTAAGTCCGCCAATGGACCACTACTGTACATTAAATTTAAATAATTAATAAATTATCTGAAATGTTGACAGTGGCTTTTAAAAAGTATGATTTGTTTTCATAAAATGGTACTACTATACATGATTTTTACCTGCAAAGATAGTTTTTTTTTTAAATATTATTATATTGTATATATATTGTCTTATTTTGAAAAGATGAAATACAAACACACGCCTTCCGTCAGTAATGAACGAGAATGTGAACAGATAGGAGAGTGATTGCTCTTGTGATACATACAGTGCCTGTAACATGTGATACATACAGTGCCTGTAACATGTGATACATACAGTGCCTGTAACATGTGATACATACAGTGCCTGTAACATGTGATACATACAGTGCCTGTAACATGTGATACATACAGTGCCTGTAACATGTGATACATACAGTGCCTGTAACATGTGATACATACAGTGCCTGTAACATGTGATACATACAGTGCCTGTAACATGTGATACATACAGTGCCTGTAACATGTGATACATACAGTGCCTGTAACATGTGATACATACAGTGCCTGTAACATGTGATACATACAGTGCCTGTAACATGTGATGCCACTCTCTGGTGCTTCACAAACAATTCACTTTATGTGGATTGTCAATAACTATGATCTTATACATTTTATATGCTGTCTGTAACACATTTATTTTAATATTTGTTTAGTATTTTTTTGCCACTGTTCTGTATGTTTTTAAGTTATTTATTGTTGGTGTATAAGCATTTCAGTGCTGTCTGAATACATTGTAACTTACAACTTATCAACGCTATAGTGACATTGAAAAATTAATTATGTTCATGTTCAACATAAATTGTAGAGATGATTGTCCCAGAACTAGAACAATGTCGAGATTTTCCTCTCATATTTGAAACTAGTCAGCTAACTATTGTAGGTATTGATAGTGAGCTTGTAAGAATAAGCAGGGCATTATCTATGAATTACTACGTATTTTTTGCATTACAAAAAGTAACAAAGTGTGTGAGCACAAGGACACGGCGATTAGCGGTGGCCGCGCGGCAACACCTGCCGAGCCTCCGCTAAACACCCGCCACTTAGCACCGCCATCTAGCACACTACACGCTCATAGATCATTGGTTCCAAACAAAATATTTTATTCTTAGTCAAGATATCGTTTTTTATTAAACTTGGCAGCACATTATTATTGCATTTTGCGGCAACAAATACCGAAAGTATATATCGCATGCAGTGTAATGAGACGATAAATGAATGATCATACTAATGTACATATGTACTTACGGAGCAAGAAAGCAATCATTTTAACCTCAGTGTTGAAAAAAGAGACGCATGAGAAAAATCGATAATTTCGCCAATAAACACGGAGCCTCAAAACTATTTCGATTCTAATCAGAGGACGGCTGTGAAGAACTATCGGCATTCTGATAGTGTCGTAAAATATTGTTCTTACATTCAACTCGAGAAAATAAAACCAAAACCAATATATAGCCGGCGTACTCACCCATTTTGTTCCGCTCGCCTGCAATGACCGCGGAGCCGACGATTAATTACTTAAGTAATATATTTTTCATTATCACACTTACACTGACATATGCCACAAACACGTATTATCCGTTAATCTATCTTGAAACTTAAAAATCCTCATTAAATTAAATTAAAAGTTGGGCTGGTCGCGCAACGCAACGCTCTCACTGCCTTGCAGATGACAGAGAGCACATGCGTTCGGAAATTAGAAACTTGGAAAGTATTTGATGCGTTCTGAAATATACTTCGTTAAAACAAGAGATCCTCTGACAAGAGTGCACTTATTGGAATCGAGATAGAGACTGATTCGTTTACAGTCACACAAGATCACTCACGATTCATTCAATCCAGCTGTCCTCGGTGTGATGTGATATGTGTAGCATTGTAGCGTGGCAAGAAAGATATAATTTAGCTCACATTTTGAACACACTTGCTTTGCATTTACGATTGATGTAATTTCCTTGATGATTTTCGTTCAAGTACTTATGCTATACAGTCCATGTCATCATGCTGTACATAACAATGTGTATTTGTGTGTTTTTTCAAACTGGGCATACTACTTACCAACTGGATTGTAATACCTACGTTACTTTGGAATAGCTTGGTTGACGATAAACTTTTATAGATTTCAAATCCGCCGGCAATCTAGTATAATTATACAGCTTGGTAATAAGCACAATGTTCAAATCAGGTACAACTTCATGGGCGTAGCCAGGGTGGGGCAAGCTGGGGCGCTTGCCCCACCCTGGCTCTGAGCTACAAGGTGCCTAATTAAAAATAAAATATTTTTTTCTTATACTTACAACAATCATAAACGTAAGCCTAGATCTAGAATAGCGTGTGGGGCAAGGCTATGACGGGTACTCCACAATATCGGGGAAAAATGATGGCATTCAAAAACTGCTACGAGAAAAATATAAAATAGCCTTATTTTTCCAATGCGCCAGTTACAAATTAAATTTAGTGGTTAGTGATTTAAATCAAATGACCGCTATACATAATGCGATCGGCACAATAAAAGAAATAATAAAATTCTTCCGAAAATCGGTTTAACACCGTAAGCATAATTAATTGTGGGAAGAGAAAAATATGGAAATTAATGCATTGAAGGCGATGGAAGTGGCGGATCTGATCAAGGTTTCGGAAAAGTAATTTTATCCCAGCGTAAAAACTGCGCTCGCTAGTTTTCTTGACCAGCCATGTAACCTGTACTATATAGAGCGATTATTCAGCACATTACGGCGCGGTGCTGATTTATTTTTTCGTGGATAGAGAATGACAAAACAATTGAAAAAAATATTAAACGTGATTCGCTCCATTCAAAAAAATCTGATTTTATTTTTTTCAGACAAACTATTAACTTTAGAAGAAATTTCACAAGAATAAAAAATGAAACGTGATTCGCTCCATACAAAAATCGAATTAATTTTATTTTAATTTTTTTTTTCTTCAATTGTACTAATGTGTTGGGTGTATGGCGTGAGTATATGATAGGTAGAGTCATTCCCTATCCACGAAAAATAAAATCAGCGCCGGTCATCTGTAGCCGCGCGAGTAATCATTTGGTAAAAAAATCTTTCTAAAGAATCACTTTAAAAAAATCGCATCGATATTGGAACTATGTCCACTAATTTTCGATATGGGACCACTGTGCGGCGGGTCAAAATCAAATATGGCTTCGCTCAACCGTGACCGAAAATCGTCTAAGCGGCCTGTGTATGATAAATGTGCACAGAACGAGGATCGCCGGATCAAAAAATAAATTTGTAGAAGAAGTGCTAAATATGTTCTGCCAGAACCCACGCCGGCTTCTCTTGAAGTAATATCCTTACTAATAAAATAAAAGCGAAAGTGAGTTTGTTACGGCTCCACGCCTAAATGACCGAACCGATTGTGATGAATTTTGGTACAAAGATAGTTGGGACTATGAAGACGGACATAGGCTATTTCCATATTTTCTTTCTCCCTCATACCTCAATTTTTTTTTGTATTTAAATATGAGGGAGAAAGAGGGAAGAAAAGGGAAAACTTAGCATTGCTATTACAATTAATAATAGGGCATAAACTATAGGTAGCAGGTACCTGTCAGGAAAGGGGAACTGTGTTACCCCGAATTTAACGCGAGCGAAGCCGCAGGCAAAAGCTAGTTACTTCTTAAGTAAAATAAAACTTAAATTAATAACACCGACTATTCATAAAAAAAATATATGTCTATTGTATGTGTAATTGTTTATTTTCTGTACCTACCTGAAAATCTAAACCTAAATTTACAGATTAACAAATTGGCATAAGTGCAGAGCCCAAATGGCTCAAGTTACAAAAAAAAATACTGGGGGGGGGGTAAGTTGACTGCTGCCCCACCCTGAGCCCAAGGCTGGCTACGCCCATGTACAACTTTATTTTTAAAGTAATTTCTTCGAGTACTTACCCTGGTTTTTCTTCCTCATACTCGTATTTATGTTCGTATATTTTTTAAATCAACTAACAACAATCATTTCGATCTTTTTATTCGCTTCGATTCGCTTGCTTGATCGCAACTTTTTTATCATTAGTAGGACGAGAAATAAGGAGAGAAGAATAAGTAGTCATTTTCTTGTAGTTCGTAAATATTTGAGTTTTCAACTAAAAATAAATAATTTATTGTGTTGCCGATGCAACACATTTCATTCTCTGCAGCTAAGGTTTTTTAAGTTTTCAATATCCCAGGTGTTCCTCTTAAATGTACATAAAACGAAAAATAAAACAAAACATATCGAACAGCTTTATAAAATAAGTGCTTTATTGATTAAAATTAGTAGGTATAGGTACATAATTTGAATAAATCGTTACGTGACTGTTAACAAAATTAGCTCAAATAGTGTCTGTGACATGTACCTATCAACTTATTTACAGATTTTGGGCGAAAATTAACGAAAACAATGAATTAGTTCAAATAGTCTTATTAGTTGCAAGCTTTCTAACTTCCCACATCTTTCAGTTGTTTCATTGCCGACGCCACGCGCCGCACAACACAAATTGTGGCTCACGCCGATCTCACGCGCAGCTCACGCAGAGCTCACGCGCAGCTCACGCCGAGCTCACGCGCAGCTCACGCTGAGCTCGGCGTGCCCCCATCTCTTATTACAATATTCGGTAAACTGCAATTTTCATATCTAAACGACAAGGCGAACGAATAACTCGTATGCACTAAGCAGAATAATAAACTATACATCTATTATAATATTACTTTTAAACCATTTTTTTTATTTACAACCGAAATACTATTATAATATAAATATTAGAACCTTATACTCTCTGTACAATGTCGTTAATTTTAATAGACTCTTCATTTATCTCTTTTATTCGCATATTTTTTTAATGTCTGTGCTGACATGTTTCGAGTTTTTACATCATACGTTATGAACGTAACGTAAGAGTGAGCGACACTCACTCGCAAATGATTTCATAATAATATGCATATACACAAGCTTAGTTATCAAATCGAAATAATTTACTTTTAGTCTATACAATATACAGCGCTTTTCGAACTTATTCTGTAATTTATTAGTCAAACAATAAAATACGTAGCGTTGAATAATAGTCGCAATACACACAAGTGTCGATGCCGGCGGAGAGTGCTCGGATGGAAGGTTAATAACACTAAATACTACCTACGACTAAATGTTTATAGATTCAAGCTTCCTGAAGAGAATGTGCGCACAGTGTTGCTAACGTTCCATCGCGCTGCAGTGTGCCTGACGTCTTGTACGCGACCATTACAATACCCAACCTTATCGATTCCGCTGCTAAACACGTTACAGCCGTACACGTCATTATTATACGATAAAGTCTACGCCTGTTTACATATTCATATGGTAGCTGCAACGATTACAATAATTCCAACCACCCAGGTTTGGTTTAGAAAAAAACATTCCATAACCACAAGGTAACGTTTTCGGCGACTCTTCACAACAACATTATTTTGTATATTTATAAATAAAATAAGATCTAAACCGGAATAAAGGGAAATGATGAAACACTAAAATATATCACTGCAACTCAATACGTGCTACTAAAGTAAGTAAATTTAACTACGACCGGCGACGCGGTCTGACCAATTTGAACGCCTAACAATGTCACGAGCGAAAGTGCGAACCGATTGACTCGTCACACTCCTTTAATTTAGCCTCCCCCACACGAAACTATGCATCAGTCAGTGGCTTCACGAACTGCAGATCGCATCGCAGCCGATCGCCCAGCGAGGAAGGGTGATGACGATAATGTCGACAATTGACGAAAGTTACAGGAAAGTGACATCACTATTATTGTAAGAAAACCAGAAAGTGTCGTCCCGCAGCAACTCCCGGCGCCACTACTCCTCGTCCGTGTCCGGGTCGCTGGACAGCTCCGCGCCCGACTGCAGCCGCGGAGGGAACGGGCCGCGCGTCTGCTGCCTGCGGACAGAGGGCGGCGTGAGCGAGGGCGGGCGGGCCCGGGGCGGGCGGGGCGGGCGGTACGTACGCGAGGCGTCGGTAGTGGTTCAGCCACTCCTCCAGCATCTGCGCCTGCAGCAGCGGCCGCGCGTGCAGCGTCTGGCGGGCCGCCAGCACCCCGCCGCCCGTCTCGCACGCCGACACCCAGCGCCGCACCACGGCCTCCTCGTCCGACATCTGCAACAGCGGCGCGTGAGGGCAGGCCGCGCGAGGGCGAGGCCGGCCCGCGCGGTACGCACCTCGTCCTGCGTGAGGAAGTGCACGGGCAGCAGCTTGCCGTCCAGGTCCGTGAGCGGCAGGAAGGCGCAGTCGGCGCGCGCGTCGCGGCAGATGTACGCGGGCGACGCGGCGCGGCCCGGCTGCAGCGGCACCAGCGCCGAGAAGTGGCCGCGCGTGTAGGCCAGCGCCAGCGGCGACTTGCAGCAGCCCTCGGGCTCGCACAGCAGCGGCAGGTACAGGCCGCGGAAGCGCGCGTAGCCCAGCGCCTCCCCGCGGAACGAGTTGACGACGTCCACGCCGTACACCAGCAGCGGGCGGCGCAGCACGTGCGCCAGCGCGAACACGTGCAGCTGGTGCAGCGCCGCGCCCGGCCGCGCCGCCGCGCCCACCAGCCGCGCCCACTCGGCGCGCAGCTGCGGCTCGGACGGCGCGTACTGCAGCCGCGCGGCCTGCGCGCGCTCCCAGCCCGCCCAGCGCGCGTACAGGCCGCGCGCGCACGTGGCCAGCGCGTCGCCCAGCGCGCCGCGCAGCGTGTTGTGCCGGTCGAACACGCCGTACGCCGCCTGGCACAGCGCGTCGGGCAGGCAGTCGCCGGCCGAGCGGTTCCACAGCGCGTACAGCCGCGAGCCTGCGGGAGGGCGTCGGCCCGTCAGCACACGCACGTGAGCGCGCCCACACGTGAGCACGCCCACACGTGAGCACGCCCACACGTGAGCACGCCCACACGTGAGCGCGCCCACACACTCACACGCTCACTTACCGAGGCGCACGGTGAGCTCAAGGCTCCAGTTGATGAGCGGAGGGTCGGCCTCCAGCGTCTGCTGCGCGTCACGATCCAGAAGTTCCGAGAACAGCTGCTCCTGTATGGGCGCCGGAAGCTCCTCGATCTCTGCAATATGTACATCATACTCATTGTATTCGATGACAGTAATATGCATGTAACGCGACGGGACATTATGAAATCAGTGAGAATTTGACTCTCGGATTCTATATATACCTCAGATCTTGGAATCGTGGCTTTTTAAACGAAGACCCTCCACTACCGAGAAATGTGGGCCGAATATAGATTTTCTAGCATCTCTATCCTGACTACGATTCCCTTCTTGTAGCGCACGCAGCTGGCGATGTGCCGCCGGATGGCCGACGTCGAACGTGGAGAGTACATAGCGAGAGGTAGACGTTACCGGCGGGTAGGTAGAAGGTGCAGAACTCGTTGATGTAGCGACACGGGAAGCTTCCCTTCTTGTAGCGCACGCAGCTGGCGATGTGCCGCCGGATGGCCGACGTCGAACGTGGAGAGTACATAGCGAGAGGTAGACGTTACCGGCGGGTAGGTAGAAGGTGCAGAACTCGTTGATGTAGCGACACGGGAAGCTTCCCTTCTTGTAGCGCACGCAGCTGGCGATGTGCCGCCGGATGGCCGACGTCGAACGTGGAGAGTACATAGCGAGAGGTAGACGTTACCGGCGGGTAGGTAGAAGGTGCAGAACTCGTTGATGTAGCGACACGGGAAGCTTCCCTTCTTGTAGCGCACGCAGCTGGCGATGTGCCGCCGGATGGCCGACGTCGAACGTGGAGAGTACATAGCGAGAGGTAGACGTTACCGGCGGGTAGGTAGAAGGTGCAGAACTCGTTGATGTAGCGACACGGGAAGCTTCCCTTCTTGTAGCGCACGCAGCTGGCGATGTGCCGCCGGATGGCCGACGTCGAACGTGGAGAGTACATAGCGAGAGGTAGACGTTACCGGCGGGTAGGTAGAAGGTGCAGAACTCGTTGATGTAGCGACACGGGAAGCTTCCCTTCTTGTAGCGCACGCAGCTGGCGATGTGCCGCCGGATGGCCGACGTCGAACGTGGAGAGTACATAGCGAGAGGTAGACGTTACCGGCGGGTAGGTAGAAGGTGCAGAACTCGTTGATGTAGCGACACGGGAAGCTTCCCTTCTTGTAGCGCACGCAGCTGGCGATGTGCCGCCGGATGGCCGACGCCAGGTCCGGCGCTGCAACACATACAACACTATTATACTGCTGTATACATACATAATAATATACTTATTTCTTATATTTTTTTATTCACTATTCATAGAGCTTTATTCAAATTAAATGTACAAAAAATGTCTCAGCTGTATTCCGCCTTTGTGAGTAATAAAAACTTTACAAACAGCAGTAACATGGAAAAACCATGTTACAGGTCAGCCGGTCGAATTTATGCAGAAAAATCTCTCCGATGAATGAACCTGTTTGAGCGAACCTGTTACTCAACGAGACAAACGACGCTAAAGTAATTATTCACCTATATATGATGGAGATCTCTTAAGGCCGGGCCCGCCGCCCGATATCCGCGACAGAAGCGTCGATAGAATTTCTTGTCTCTGAAACCTGGAACATAATGTATAATATTATTTAACTTTTTCTCGCAAATTCAAACTTAAAGCATTTATTTCAATAAGACCGTTGAGATACACTGGATGACTGAGGAGAGGCAGCGGGTCGAGGTCGACCGCGGCGACAGTGGCCTCATGGGATGCGGAGCTTGCACGGCTAGATATCGCACAGCCCGGAGAGGTGTGGAAGAAGAAAGGAGAGGCCTTTGCCCAGCAGTAAGACACAATGCAGTAAAAAAGAACATTACAGGCACTTTTTGCGCCGGGTCGCCGCCCGCCCCACCACATATACAGTACCTGATGGCGAGGTGCACGAGCGTGTGGCCGGCGTCGAAGGCGGAGGCGCGGTTGAGCAGCGCCACCTCGGGCGCCGACAGCGCGCGCGCCGGGTCGCCGCCCGCCCCACCACATATACAGTACCTGATGGCGAGGTGCACGAGCGTGTGGCCGGCGTCGAAGGCGGAGGCGCGGTTGAGCAGCGCCACCTCGGGCGCCGACAGCGCGCGCGCCGGGTCGCCGCCCGCCCCACCACATATACAGTACCTGATGGCGAGGTGCACGAGCGTGTGGCCGGCGTCGAAGGCGGAGGCGCGGTTGAGCAGCGCCACCTCGGGCGCCGACAGCGCGCGCGCCGGGTCGCCGCCCGCCCCACCACATATACAGTACCTGATGGCGAGGTGCACGAGCGTGTGGCCGGCGTCGAAGGCGGAGGCGCGGTTGAGCAGCGCCACCTCGGGCGCCGACAGCGCGCGCGCCGGGTCGCCGCCCGCCCCACCACATATACAGTACCTGATGGCGAGGTGCACGAGCGTGTGGCCGGCGTCGAAGGCGGAGGCGCGGTTGAGCAGCGCCACCTCGGGCGCCGACAGCGCGCGCGCCGGGTCGCCGCCCGCCCCACCACATATACAGTACCTGATGGCGAGGTGCACGAGCGTGTGGCCGGCGTCGAAGGCGGAGGCGCGGTTGAGCAGCGCCACCTCGGGCGCCGACAGCGCGCGCGCCGGGTCGCCGCCCGCCGCCAGGTAGGCCTCCACGCAGCGCGCGTCGCCTTCCACCACACCTGACATATACGGACCGGTTACACTTAGCTGCTACGACCACGACACGACCTGAATATACGGAACGTGTTCACGATTACACCGACCGGTTTATGGACCGTACATAATACGTATGCACGTCTCATCACCGCAACAGATGAAATTAGAACATATTTATAAAAGCTGGGATAGAAGATTTTTTTGCCATTTATGAGTAAGTCCCAATGACACTGCTCAACTTGAAGTTCCAACCTAAAATTGAAATACCTCATTAATTACAATGCGTTTTATTTCTGTCATATGTGGTTCATTTTCAAATCCGACATTATAAGACACTCACCGAGACAAGCCTGAAGCCAGATCCAGTCAGTGTTGTTGTTGCGTCGCTTGGAGCGCCTGTTGTTGGGCTCCAGATCGTGGATCGACGCGTTCTGGCTATTACACAGGTCGTTTATGCCTGCAAGTCGAACAAATTACCAATACAGTTTCACTTAAAGTACTCTTAATACGAAAAGTTAAAAAGGCAACTCTCGTACCTATACATACCAGGAATCTTCGCAGACTCAATTCAATATAATAAGGTTTTTTTTCTAGCGTGTCAACGACAATCTAAATTATGCTAACAAAAAATTTGGCGAGATTAACGCTTTCAGTAGCGTCCATTAGCTCCTGCGATGTGCAAACAACAGGATAGGCAGAACACGATAATCTAGTGTCACTAGATTTTCGCATTTACACTCCAAGGTCACGAAGGAAGGAATCTCCACCTGAACAGATTTTCCTTGCTTCAGCCAGCCTATGTGCGGAGTATAATTACGACTTTTTGAATCTAGGACCAGTTAATACACTATAGGCCCGTAAACGTATTGCCTGTTTCAACAAGGCGTTTGAAAAGTTAATGCTCAATTATTTTATTTTCACACCAAACTACTGCAAAAGTTACACGGCCAGCAGTATTCACAATAGGACGTTGAGCGGCTGACTATCACCCGATGATAAAATAAAAACGGTTTGGAAAATAATAAACAATGACACAGATATAAATAAAAAACAAAATAATGATTTCACATTAGAAACCTCGCGTGACCTCGTGGGCACTAATAATGAAATTGCTCACGAATTTGTGAATAGCTTTACCAATATCCCACTTAAGACTACAGATACCTTAAGGTCTCCTCACCCTTGCTATCTAAGGATCTATTTCAGGCCAATGTTCCAGCCAGTCCGATTCAATTTGAATTCAAGCATATAAATCATCATTCACTTATCAGTCATTAAAGCTTTTAGGCCAATCAAGGTCAAATTAACCGCAGATCTTTGGAGTATATCTATCAAGGCTTTTACTTCCCGGAGTTAATGAAATACAGCAAAGTAATGCCGCTTTTTGAATCCGGGGACAGTAGAGATAGATAGATAGATAGATAAATCATTTATTTGATGCAATACAAGACACAATACAAGAATTAAAATAAAAAAAAATCACACAGAAAAAATACTAGATGGAATAGGATGGAAATATAGATACTAACAACTATAGGCCGGTATCCATTTAGTTATTTTCATAGTACAATGTCATACGGTATTTTACTATGGGGACGGGCTGCAGACATTAAGTTTATTTTTATTCTGCAGGAAAGAGCCTTCTGAGCCTTATACTATTTACGTAGGCGAGATTCCTTAGGGAAACAGTTTAAGGATTTTAACATCATGCGTAGACAAGATTCTTTAAGAAAACAGTTTATGAATAATACCAACATGACAGTACTAAGTCAAAATACATGTTTATATTTAAATTACAAAAAAATGCATCTATTTAGTAAAAAAAACAATGGCTAATGGCATGTTGTTTGAGGCTAGTTGTTTTTTTGTCGATCGAGTAAAAATAAGTGGCATAGATATAGATGACAAAAAATGGTCCACTGCATGCTATAATTTACTGCAAATAGTTTTGTGGAGTCCCTGGACCGTAAATGTGGTGATGTTAGCAAAATTAGCTCCGACTCGATTTAGATTACTATCCATACGTTACGAACAAGAAAGTATCGTACCGAGCGCGGACCTTGCGGCGGAGGGCGGCGGGGAGGGCTGCGGCGCGGGGTTGCTGCTGCCGCACATCGCGCACTTCAACGACTTGGGCCAGTTGTCGTATGTGCACGTCTGCGAACATCACGCTAATTGTAAGTACGCGTCGTATTCACGCAGCGTCGCGTCACTGCCTTGCATGCCGATAAATTGGGAGAATGGCAGATATTTGGGACGATACTTTACGGCAATTAATGATGATATAACAATGATGTACTCTATAAAAATATAAAGAGCATGTATTGACATGAAAGTGGTGCAGAATTAGGTATTAAAATGGTATCATCGAAACTCGAAGAATTCGCGTTTTAACCAATACAACGAACGTTATTACATCTATATTATTTTCGCTGTAGCATCGTGTGGGTGACATTAAATGACAAGCCTTTTTAGTGATTTATTGATAAGATGGTTAGTCGATAGTTTTTATAGAAAAATAATACATTTACAATTAAATTTAACAATCAAAATCTCGTTCCCTTTATTTCATTGTATTTTTTAAATATGTAACCTAAAAGAAACATAATGCGTACCGAAGTTTGGAAAAAAAAGATAAACGATTCTGATGGTCCTGAATCTTTTTAAGCACATTCAACAAACAATTAAATTAAATCGTTATGTATGTTATGTTGTTTCATTTAAGGCTATAGAAGACTAAAACAAACGCAAAAATCTTTACGTAAACTTCTTTTTCTATAAAAAATATCGACTATCTATCACGGCAATACATCCCATCACTAAACGTTTATTTCATTTAATTTTAAATTCAATTTTATTTAATTTTTAGACAAAAACATTTGGATGGTTAAATTAAATTTGCTGCAGTTTTTACTGATTCCATATTTTACGACTACGATATTCATAGTGCAGCTAAAATATTTAGTCATGATTGTATATCTAGGTAACATTCAACATTGAAAAGGAACGGTTTATTTAATGTCACCTCAGAGTAGTCGGGTACGAAACATCAGCCTCATCTAGTTTTTAAACAAGACGTAAAAGTGTTTGTGAAAACCCACTTGCAAAATTATCATCATTTATCTGCACGATGCCGATGCTACAGCGAAAACATTAGTTTCAAAATAAGAACCCTTTCTCCCGTCCTCATTTACATTATTAACTAAATAATAGTGTAAATAAAATCGGGACAAGACTGCTTAACCAAATATAGACAAAAGATTGGCTGCACGTTAGTGATGATGATAGAGGTGTGGTGTTCACATGCACTGACCGGACAGGGCCACTTGGCCACGGAGGAGGCGCTGGCACCCTGCGGCGACGATATCCGCAACGGCTTCAGCCGCTCGGCCACCGCCTCCGCACCTGGGGACCCACGCTCATGTACACAGGACACCAACTTACATACGGCACGAGTCCTGTCACTGACCGACACGGCTTTTGTGGCGATATTTTAAACTTATCAGCTTAAACGTTCGTATAGCTTGGACACAGGCTTCCTCTGTTGGCTGTAACCCACCACGTAGGACTAGTCGCGTTGCTGGAAGTGTTCGTTTGTTTGACAATTAGCGGGGTAGGAAGCGTCGTTAGCCGAGGGGACTGGTGCTCATGAGGTTACTAAGTTGTTACACTTTGCTAAGTTACCGCAGATGTCGGGCGAGGGCAGCGCACTGGCGCCGTCTTGCAGCCGGAAGATGTCCTCGTTGACCACAGACTTCGGGCTGCGGCACATGGTGCACTGCAACAATTTCAAACTCCAAATGTTTCATCATCGCTACTCACATCACACAACACAACAGAGACAAAATAATAGACTAAGTGATAATACACGTGTGTATACAACTTCAGCATCATCATGGACAGCCTCGTGTTGAGTACACCCACTGTAGAGTACACGCCTCGGGCTCCTCCCATTACCGCCGTGCGTCCCTCTACGACTAGACCATGATTTATTCTGTATTATAAGTTTGGGTGCACAACGTCCGCGGTAAGTTAATACTACGTAATTCTGTAAAGCAAGCACACTGTATCACAAGCTGGCAGTGTTTCAGCTTCGTGAGTTGTGGCACCCGTGGTAGACTACTCACACATCAGAACACTGTCGATTGACCTAGGACGAGAGTACGACAGCAAACGATGTAACTGTTGTTGTATTTTAAACTGATATTCATTGAGATGGCATTATTTATTTAGATCTGAGCAGATTTACGTCGCCGAAATGTACGTGAATAGTAAGCATGAAGTACATATAATCTCGTGACAGGAGAACGTCGCGTCAGTGCGAACCGCTCTCAAAGTGAAAGTGTTGTTAGCAATTAGATAAATCTGTTAACGCTATAATTGATATCTTGAGAATGGCAACCACTAATGCTGTCTTCTTCATTTTACAATATGGCAGACACAACGTTCAATCGAAATTATATATCGTCATAGTTTCCTAATTTGCTCTGATAGTCATCTCAGCGTGCAACCTAATTTATTCTAGACAAAAATCCAATCAAAATAGACAAGAACAAAATCAAGTTATTGTGAATACGAAAAGCATCCACACAATACACGTTAATAAAAAAAAAACAGTATATTTTGTGCATTATCGTACACGATAATGCACAAATACTGTTTTTTATGACTGATGACTGCTTACATAGCACGGTATTAATTAGCGAGTTACATAAATAATCAATAATATGCATAGCAGTTGATGAAGCATACATTAAGATGGATCAGAGCGACGTCTTATCTGTTTGCGGATGCGGATCCCACACATTCTATTCGGCTAGATACTGTGATCTCCGTCATTGCGAATCGACACACAGAAAGCCCAATAAAAATGTGCGGTAGCTAATTCTGGCACAGTCTCTATCTCACTGATACAGGCAAAAAGTTACCGATTACGTAGTTGAGTTTTTACAAGCATTTGAGTAGCACAATACCGTAGACTGAAGTACGTATACTGGTACCGGGGCGTGTACGAGTAACAGCAGTGGAGAAACTAGGCCTAAGAACTTCTCGCTCGTTAGTTTGCGATATTGTTTACATTGAAGCACAATCTAATGTAAATGATATTGTGCACAAAAATCTTGTCGAGTTTCTGTATGTTTATTATGTTAACTGGATGACGTAGGTGAACGAGCCTTCGCACAATAGCCTACGATGGTTTAACAAGTGAAGTGAACTTGAATTTTTTTTACAATGGAGTAGATGGATACCTTTCGTGATAGTGGGAAGTTTTCGTAGGTGCACACGTCGCAGCACCACTTGGCGCCCTCTGTCGCCGGCACAGAGCTTGCTGTCATCTGAAGCAATTACATGTTGCTGATTACGTCACGAGCACACAACTTGTACTTGTTAGGGTGCGTCCACATCTGGCGAATGTGCCGCGAATGTGCAGCTCGCGAGCCGTTTGCGACCTGCCCGCGAGCTGCGCGCGTGCATTTTTGTTCGTGCGCCGCTTCTGCGCCGCCCGCGCGCAGTTCGCGCGCGACCTAAGCGCCGTACGCGATCAGCGCGCGGGCGGCGCGCTAGTTATTTCGCTCAGTTCGTTTCTGATTACTGGAGGCTAAGTACGTGTTGTCATGGAGTGGACGGAGGAGAATTGTTTACGCTTAATTGAAACATATAAAAGATTTCCAGTATTATGGGATCCTAAAGATCAATATTACTATAGAAAAAATCTAAAAAATGATGCGTGGAAAGAAATAGGGGCGAGAACTGAGCGCGCGCAGATCGCGCGCTCTATACGAGCCTTGTATGAGTTGCGCTAAAGAGGCGCACCAAACCATTGCAGTGACTGCACGCGCGCAGCTTGCGGGCAGCTCGCAATCGGCTCGCGTGCTGCACATTTGCGGCACATTCGCCAGATGTGGACGCACCCTTACGATACGCGCGTATCGCCCTAAAGGTGGCAGACTTCTATTATATATCACACCTCAATCATTTTCCAAATATAAATTCCAATTACTTGCTCAACTTCGTTTTGATTTTATACATATTTGGCCAGACTTATTTTGGATCTTTTGCGAATATAGTGTGTTTTTTAATTTTTTGTTTTTTTTTTTTTTATTATTGATAGGCTCGCGTTTGACCACTATCTCACCTAATGGTAAGTGATGATGTGGTCGACGATGAAGCACGCTTACCTAGAAATAACCTATTCACTCTTGACTTGAAGACCCCCAGGTTATAGCTGTCAGGAAATACAGACTCCGGCAGGGAATTCCACTCCTTAGCAGTACGCACAATGAAGGTATTCCCAAACCGTTTAGTGCGTGTGGGTGGGATGTCTACGATATAACGGTGGCGCATCGCCGTACGTCTTGTAGTCCTATGATGGAACGGGCTTGGCGGAATTAGGCTGTGCAATTCCATCGCACACTCTCCGAAATGTAACCGATAGAAAACCGAAAGGCTGGCAACGCGCCGGCGATGCTCCAGGCTCTGGAGCTTTGACTCAACCAGCGCGTCGTTGCCGATGAGCCTCTTGGCTCGTTTCTCTATAGACTCTAGCGCTTCAAGCTGGTATTTGGCGGATCCGTCCCAGAGATGAGAACAGTATTCCACACACGATCGAACTTGCGCTTGATATAAGTTCAGCAACTGGGGGTCTACTCTAATTCTACGTAAAACGAAATTGCGGCCGAAACTTCGAACGTTTTCTACCACGGTTTCATTTCATTTCATTCATTTCGAAATTTTTGGACGTCCGAAGTTTATTTGACATTAAAATTTTCTAAACCTACTCTAATTCACGCAAAATGATATAGAGTAGGGTTACAAACGTAACTACTTTTTACTTTCGTTCGTTAACGAAGTTACGTTTCGGAGAAAGAGAGTAGACCCCCTGTTCCGGTGTGAAATACTGTCTCACCTTTGCTAGGATACCCAACTTCTTAGCAGCCAGTTTAGCCTTAGCCTCGATGAACGGACCAAAATTGAGGGTAGATGTAAGCGTTACACCAAGAAGCTCAATATGGTCGGTAATTGGCACGGTTACATCACGAAAAGAAGGAGCAGGTTGAAATTCACTCCTCTTTGCGGAGAACAGACACGCCTGGGTCTTAGCAGCATTGAACTTGACCAAGTTGGCATCTCCCCAATCGGAGACAGCCCTCAAGGACAAGTTCAACCGCTCAACCATGGCCTCGCGAAGCGACCGGATCAGAGACCCACTAGCCCCTGCGTTGGACGTATATCTCTCAGCAACAGTGCTGTCGTCTGCATACCCAAAGGTGCCGGGCACTAGCAGACTGTTAATGTGCAGCAAAAATAAAGTTGCTGAGAGAACCGACCCCTGAGGTTGGAATTCCTATGAGGTTGGACTTCTTTGAGTTTTTTTTTTTTATAATATCTCCAGTTTACCATAAGGATAAACGCACAGCGAATTTATATGACTAGACTTTTATTTTTACCATAAAATCAACATTTCACGCACATAGTGGATCTCCTAGATTGCACTCAAATCAGTGGAAGTCAAAGAGACTTTATAAAATTAGACTGGCGACTACGGCGCAGACGGGAATCTACGGCTACGGCAGACACGGGGTCAGAGGCAAGACGCACACTCACCGCGAGCGGCGGGTTATGCACGTCCTGCGGTGGGCACGAGCAGCTGGTCTGGCGCCACTAGTGCCACTACTGATACCTCGCCTTTAAAACCTGTATTCAAAACCAAATGTAACTGACGACGCGACCTTAACAATTGGGTACTTTGACAATTATTATAATGTTGTACTTTGTATTCACCAGTGACAAATGGATATAGGGAAGTTGTTCACTGTGTTGTTTAACCGACCCCATTCCACTAAAGCAAGCAATACTTCATTGTCAACAGTGTGACAAAGACAATGTATGTCAACTGCCTTGATTTTTATATTATTATTAAGAGATAAAGTTTCAAAGTTTCTGATGCAGGAGATAATCTCCAAAACTACATATCCGGGTTTTTCCGGACCATTCCATAATGTATTTCTTAAACGTAACAAATGAAATGAAAAAAATTCTGACACTCGTTGAGTAAATTATATTGGAACAGTTAAATCGCAAGCCTTTTTATCTTTTTTAAAGTTATTTTAGATTATTACAAATAATTTGTAAAATAGTTTTAACTTTATATGTAAGTTCAGTATAATTTATACCATGGAACCTGTATTGTTTGAAAATTCCATTAGAATTGTTTGCAAGGTCATTATGATAAAACAACTACTGTATTAGGTGAGACCAGCGGCCTCAGCTGCACCACACTTGTTGCATGTGGCCCGTGACCTTACAGCTCTGTTCCTACTTCCATTTAATTTATGTTAATGAGCATGTCATTGATGTATTGTACATTTATAACCGCAATGATTTAGATATACTAATAAACAGATAATTCTGCTTTGGTGCTTTTATGACAGGAATTGGACCCATAATTTTAGCATACATAAGTTCAGAAGGTGTCAGATCGACGTCACAACACATACCCGCATCTACGGTGGCCGGGAGTCGTCTCAAGGTGCATACACGTTTGAAAGAAAAAAAAAAAAAAAAAAGAAAGTTGCCGCCGCGCCGTTCGGTCATAGTTCATTTGGCGCGTACTAGTTTTATAAAAACACAACACGGCAAGCAGGTGAAGCGAAAAGGGGTAAGCAGGACTGCTTAACGCCTCATTATGCTCCCAATTCTGCTAGCATAGGTGCGAGCATTACTGCTTCCATTGAGAAGCCCATGCCTGAAGAGGTACCGATTCGGGCTTATGACGGTTTCGTGACGGTGTTGAGGAAGCGTCGTCAACGTACCACCAAGAACCGCTGCGGCACGGCTCCATCGGAGCCAAAGATGACGGTAAGAGCCGCTAAACCGAACACTCCGGTGTACTTCTCCCGCCTACACTACACCACTACGGCGGAGAGTATCGTTGAGTACGTACGCCAAAAGCTGTTGAAGTCGCGTCGCATCGTCAACTTTAAGGCGTTTGTGTTGCGAGTACCGACGTGTTATCTGCACCTCGTCTTGGAAGAGGACTTTTGGCCGCAAGGAGTGGTGTTCCGGCGCTTCCACGGACAAGTGCCACATGAACGCGCAGTGACATAGTGCAGTGAAGTGCTACTAACATAGTTGTTAAAGATTTATTTACTAACAAGAATTGTATTAGCGATATTTATGTTTGTCTGTAAGATATTTATCTATGGGCCTAAGATGCCTGAAATAAATGTTTTATTTATTTATTTTATTTATATTTACAATACAATTACGGATATTTGTGTATCTGTAATTGTATTATAAATATAAATCGGGCTCGAATACGTTATAGCATAGAATGGCATAGATAGTTTGACCGCATAAACATTTTTTTAATATATTTATTTCATGCATGCAAATGACGTGTGACATTTTTCTCAAAAAAAAAAAAAATATGAAATCGAAATAATAAATACAATTTTGAAGTGTTTTTATATGGAGAATTTGGGGTGTCTTATTACTAGTTTTTTATTTTTTATTAAAGGTACCTATATCGCGCAATCAGTCCTTCGATTATGAGCAGAGGTGTTGTCACGGATTGAGTAGCATGCAGAGTCAGTTACCTATTGGGATTGGCCTTTTTTTTAGGTAGCTCATTGTAGGCAGTCCAGGTTCAGGATTTTACGTATTTTCAGGCGATTCAGGGTGTCAGGAATAGTAAGCTGCACTGCTAGTAGATTCGAATGGTGTTGATGACGTTTTTGTATGCCTTTGCCAAGGCTCTTATTTCGTCCTTTACCGCTTTCGTGGTTGCGGGCCGGGGCTACTTTCAAGCGGCTCCTGCCCTGGGGCGGGGGCAAATGCCTCCTGCCTAAGGCTCTATGCCGGAGTCGTGCGGTCCATGGCCCTTTACGGGGCCCCAGTGAGGTCGCGTTCTTTGGGACGGCGTGCTGCCCACTTATGCACCCCAAAAGGTGGCCTTTGACGCAGGTCCTCACCGGACACGGGAGTTTCGGGAGGCTCCTGCACAAAATCGGTCGGGAGGAAACGCCCGGGTGCCACCATTGTGACGATCGCCCTGAAAACACAGTGGAGCACTCTGTGGCGGCCTGTCCACCTTGGGCGGAGCACCACTGTGCCCTCGTAGAGGCGATCGGCGGCGGCGACCCCTCGCGTCCGGCCTTGGTTCAGTCCATGGTCTGGAGCGAGAGGGAATAGGACGCGGTTAGTTCCTTCTGCGAAGTAGTCATGCTAGCGAAGGAGGTGGCCGGGCGTTTGCGGAAGAGAACCCGAAACTAACCCAGCCGCCGCAGGAGACGCTCCGGGCGTCAGGCGTGCCAAGTGCAAAGTTTCAGGCCGCCAATGAAACTGACATGAATCATCTACTCATCAGAATGGAAAGGATCAGAATGGAACTATGTCTTGAGATCAATCACATTAAAACCAAATTGAAGGTGTTTAACTTCAACTTGCAGGCGACTGTCAACCGTCGAAGTTTTCGTGTACCTTGGAGCTAACATCACAAGTTCTTGCGAAAAAAGAAGTAAGAAGGCGTATAGAGATGGAAAAACCACAACATCTCTCGGAAAACTAAAATAAAACTCGTCAAGTTTTTAGTGTTATCCATACCCAGCTATTGATCGGAAACATGGACTCTGAAAAAAGCTCATAGTGATCGCATCAATGCTTTTGAAATGTGGAATGATGCTGCTGAAAATGGTCTAGAAACCTTGGACTGCATTTCACATCGACAAATCTATCCACTGTGACCTAAAAATAAAAAACAGCCTTTCTACAATATGTCTGCAGACTCTTAGAATTTCTCGGAGACATTGCAATGTGGCGAAGATGGCCATAACCGCAGAACAGCTGGTCACTTGTATGGTCGACGGCAATGGTCGTAGCCGAAGGCAAGTGTCCAAGGGGTCATAGTCCACTTTGATGGGGGGACCAAGTTTGCTCATCACTCAACTCAAAACTCCACGACACAATTCAAAATGCCAAGGACAGGCACAGGTTAAGCAGAAGATTACACATTTACACATTGTTAAGCAGAAGATTGCTTTACATCAGGGAAATGACAACCATCAGATGAGGAATATGACACAAGAGGAGGATAACTAAAAACTTTATGCAATAATGTAACCATAAATGGCACAAAATCTAAATCAAACAAAAGAAAGTCACCAACTTATGAAAGTTACATATTAACATCATATCAAAACTGGTCCAGTCATTTTGACATTAACCAGAACAAACAGATAGCAATAACATTGTATTTCAGTTATTTGTACCATATTTATTCTTTCATATGCATTCAGTACAAAACTGGTGTTTTTTAAGTATATATTTATTTGTATATCTGCAGCTATCAAAAGCCATTTGGTACTTCTGCAAAAATATTAGAAATTGGCATTGGTATAAATACACTCAGATTTAGCAAGTTTACTACTAAATTAATGTATGTGTATCTGGTATTTATATGTATTCTTAGAATATCTTTTAAGCAATTTGCTAACTAAACACTCAACATTCCTTGTTAGATGGTAGATACAAATATGGCACCAAGTTCCTAACTCTTACTGAAGAGTTTTTAGTCACATATGTACTGCACTAGTTTAAAAGTATATAAAGCACTGTCCCGTGGTTCAAACTATGGTTCACAAACAAACAGTAGACAAGTGAGTGGGAAGAGTTATTAATCCACCCATGTACCACATAGTTTGTGATGCAAGGGCCGAGACGTAGAGGGTTACCTGGCTGATGGTGGTCTGTGTGACGTTGGTGGAGGCGTCGATTGTAGCGCACTCAGCCCCTGGCACATCCGTTTCGCCAAGCGACGCGCTGTTCCTGCTCCCGTCATTCTGCACCTCCTCACTCATCTTACCATCAATTATAACATTGAGAATAAACTTCACGCCCAACACTTCACAATCAACTACTATGAGGTTCTCATTATACGAGATTCTTTAGTACTGCTAAACTTCTATTTACACAGGTGTGCTGTTTGTCGACGAATATTTCTTTACGTGTGCTTGTAGACAGTTTCCTGTGACCTAAAAACAAACAAAAATCATGAAGTAACCATTGTGAATACCAACAAACACTCACAGACTGAGAAAATAGAAAGGGGAGTGTTATTTTCACCTAAAGAATTTCTTAATTTTCTTATTGGTATCAATGACAGATCGCGACACAACATTTGTGAACGCGAAACTTATTCAATATAGATCCGAGGTTGTTGAAATGAAATTTGGCATCGTTCTTCCTAGAATTTTGGCGTCGTTACACAACATAAAACATCGACAGTGCGATAGCATAAGGTCAAGACTAGTAGAGCGATACGATTTACTTACGCTGACCTGACGATGTGATGATTAACTTAGAACGGTTTTGTTCGTGAAAATTACCAAACAATGGATAAAATAAACCTGGGGGAGACGGAAGAAAACATAAAAGAAACAATGGAGTTAAAGGCAATTATGTTTATACGGTATTTTGACAAATTTTGTGTCAATTTTGGTGTCATTCAACAAAACGAGATGGCTCACTCACCTTTTGTCAAAATTGCTTTGTACTGAACTGTAATTGGGTGTAAGTTTCAAAAAAATCCTCAATACCATTTTCTGCCAATGAGACACATGAATCTTCATTATGAAATAACATCAACCAATAACATTAAAGAATGTTGGTTTATTCAAAATGGCTACCCTAAAAAGTAAAAGATTTCTGTCTGTGGTTGTGCATTCCATTTTACGTACACATCACGTATTGAATAGCACGTCAGCGGAATATGTGTGCTGATAAACGAAAATTCACGAAAGACGAATGGTGTCATGTTAATAACAAATTTTTGATATATCTGTTTTCCGCATTTTCAAATAATAGTTTTTTTACTCCAAGCTGGAATATTTTAACATGTAAATAGTAGTAAGTTAAAATTCAGTTTATAAATTCGAATGAATTTTAGACGCATTTTGTCGAAAAGTTCCTTGAAGTCCTCGTCATCCTCGGGGAAAAGTCAGAAGAAGCCGGAAGAAATAGCGAAATTGCAAAGTGAATTAGAATTACTCAAACAAACAATCGACTCTTTAAAAGTTTCAGTAGAAAGTAGAGATGCAGCAATAGGTACTCTAGCTCGTGAAAAAGAGAAAATATATGTTGAACTAAAAAGTGCACAAAGAACAAATAGAAACTTACATCAACAACTTGTTGATGAAAGGTAAACAAAAATATTCTTTCCATGTGTTACTACTGGCTGAAGCATTTTCCTATCTACATTAAAAATGTTGAAAGTCTGCGAGTTTAAATTTCCATTAATTTAAATGAGCTACCTAGTTGCTATTTAGTTAACGCTCATCTTTAATTCTTACATAAAAAATATGAAGCAGGTGGAGTGGGTTGGCTTATTCTACTTTTTCTTTTACTTATAAGTATAGGTATAGGACAGGGTAGGAAAATTCAGCAAAAACAGTCTTACGTAATAAACGAAATGCCTGAAAATATCCCCTTTAAAAACACTAAATACCTTACCTGCCTTCAACATCGTCGTAAAAATGTCGTAATAAAACGAAAAAGTGGTTTCTTCAGTAATGAGAACGCACAGCTTTGTAACAGACGTAGCTAAATTTTATGCCCTGGATTCCTATGTCATTACTTTGAAGAAGGTGTATGATTGGCTCCACAAAGTGAACTCAAAATCTTTAGCGGATGTGGATAGCTTTCCTAAGGCAGAGAAAAAGTAACGTCTTTCATTTATGTGCCTCGCGTCATTTCTGAATTTTATAGAATACTACACTTTGATGTTTTTACTAGATAAGTATTAAAATATTTTAGGGACATTCATTCTAAGGAAAAGGATTTTTTCGTCAATGAGATTAAGAGATTGCGTAAACAAGACGAAAACGAAATAAACTTTCGAGGAAGCAACGATGTAAGTAACTAATAATGCATGCCCTGTTTAATAACAACCAACTAAACATTCTTACAATTAATTTTCAGATATCCGAAAATGAAGTAAATCTCCCCTTACTTATTGACGAATTAAAAGCTAAGGATGAAATAATTTACAATATCGGCACTAAGTATTTAAAAATGAAATCGAGCAAAATGTTTTTCCAAAAAAAATCCGAAAAGATATTGGTTGAAAATAAAAAGGTACCTCCTGCAATAATATTCTTCATAATATTTTCGGTTTCCAACCACGGCCGGATAAAGTTGTAATTATATTGTATTGTATAACGGGCTGATGTCCGCAACTCCACTGCTGAGACGCGTTTTTCGTACGGATGGGAATATTATTCGATCTACCCCAGTTCCACGAGAGACGCCAACAGCGCCTTGGTGTTGACGCTCTCGTGAAGAGTACCTAAGTTACCGAAGTACTTTGCCTTGTATGGGGCAACCTCTGGGCAGTACCGAAGCACGTGGGCTGCTGTCTCGTCTACCTCCATGCAGGCTCGGCACAGTGGGCTGTCTGTGACTCCTAAGACAAAGTAGTGGGCTTAGGCGTTTGTGTAGTCACCCTTACCTGGCTTAGAGATGAAAACTACTTTCACTTCCCTGCATCCTTTAGAAATTAATCGAAAGGCCAGGCACGCTCTCATTATGGGCAGCAGTTTACCGGCAACGGATGCGCTACCCTACTGCAGTAGAGCAGGGAAAATGCCTTCTGGGCCGGCCGCCTTGAAAGGGTGGAAGCATCGGATAGTGTGCGCATCCTGGGAAGTGAGTTTCAATGAGGACTCGCATCGCCTCTTCTGATGATGTGGTGCTTGTATTGTCAGGTTTTCGGCGAACAGTAGGCCCAGGTGTTTTTTGTTGTAAGTATTTTCATTACCCATGCATCGCCCTGGCTTACCACCCTCCATGGAGCCCGCACCTGGGAGCGTCTCGCTACTAACTCGAACGCTAAGATTACCAGGGAGATATAGGTGCACCTATGTCTCCCTGTGTGCCACCTATGCCTGCCTGTGTCTCCTCTCCTATGTGCCCTGCACAGGTGCAGGGCTGGCTACAGTCCGACATCGGGTGCTTGATCGGGTTAGCAAAGAGGACCGAAGAGCCTCTTTGAACTGATCAACCCTCACTTACCCCGTCAGCATGACCTTGACCATGACCCACCGCTTCGGCCTTCCGAAGATGACTTTCACAGACCCCACGCACCTCGCCGTCACCCTCTAACGGGACACAGTGGCCATTTCCCCACCTTGGTTTATTTACCCTATAGGGTGGGGCTACCGTTTCACTTGAAATCCAGACCAAAAATGGCGTGTTGCCTTGCGGACTGACTGCGCAGGTCCTAGCGCAGGTGACTCGATTCCCCTGCTCATCGCCAGCTGGATTTAGTGGCAGTTGAGCCCACAACCACTCAGTCACAGAGGGTTGTTGTTAGGAGTGGAAAAGCAACACAAAGCTTGTTAAAATCTATATTTATCTCTTAATTGAAATCTTTTATATTACCAGAAAATATCGTTTACGTGAACATTCATCTTCGACCACACAGCGCGTCACCACCCAATATCTATACCTAAACGCACAAGTTACTTCTTACAGTAACTTGTTAAGGTGAACCGTTTATACTGGTTCTTGTCTCCGCAAGCCGCAAGTTTATGTCGTTTTTATTTTTCAGACATGTGAGAACATCATTTTATTGTTGCAAGATAATAGAAAAACCTTGGATGGTCTCCTAGATAAGTTATTAAAATCTGCTTCCATATCTCCAGACAGAAAAAAGTATTTAAAGCTATTGCAAATCAATGCCAGTTTGCATTACGAAAATACCCAACTCAAAATATACCTTACATCCCAGCAAGAGTCGCCCAATAATGTAATACAACAGTACTCAGAGGAGTGTTGTCGATTTGATGCACAAACGTCTGGAAGTAAGTCAGAACAGACAATGAAGCGTCACTCTTCTTATTCAAAGTTAAAATTACTTAAGGCGCTCGAAGGTGTTAAAAGTTTCAAGTACATTCATAGAACATTTTCTCCGCATGTTCGAGGTAGGATCTGTAGATCAGTTTCAGATCCTTGTATCATGAGATCGATTTTAAGTGAACTATGACCCGTAAAATAAAGAAAAAATCTGTGGAAAATTTAAAATGGCATTGACGGACGCAAGTGATAGCACCAGATGCGTAGCTAAGTTCCTCTTGTATATAAAAAGAAAACTTAAAAAAAGGTGTTGGAGATTGTTACAACATAGTACGGGTCGCCATACATAGAGGAATTTGTTCTAGAGCTGACATTTCTGCACTCTGCTAAGTACAATGGCCACATGACCATAGACGTTATACAATGTGTCCGGTCATGGACTTGCGATATTGGAACGAAGTTCCTTATCGCGCGTTGTGAAAGGGGGCTAGATGGAAAAAAATTCTTACGAAAAGTAGTCACGACACTTTTTGCTATAGTAAGCTATTGTATATTGCGTCGCATGTTTCTCTGTCTGTCTGTCTGTCTCTCTCTCTCTCTCTTATAGAAAGCAAGCCAGATATTTTCATTTCTATAGGAACTTCGTTCCACCCGGGTGTCCCTTGACACCTCTAATTTTATTACATTCTATATACATAAGTAACGAGTGTTTTAATATACTATTACCGCTACACCCTTGGGTCTAATTCACTTTCCCGCTTTTTGGCAGCAATTTGAGATATTCTCTATGCGTGTACAAAAAATAATTATATCTTTCATAGTTTTTTTGGTCTTACTGAGACGAAAATAGTTATTTCATATTACTTATATATTATTTAAATAAATAGTCTATTCAGAGGGTTGATATTGTCTATCGTTTAAATTAAAAAACGATCTGCTTACATTTACGTAACTTTAGAAAACAAAATTAAAGTAAAAAAAATATGCATCTCAACGAAAGTGTTGCAAACTTTTTTGTGAAAAAAATGGTATTTTTTTTTCAAAATCAATAAATTTTAGTAGGTACTAGAATGTTTGTTATATAAGTACATAGAATATTGCTAGTCCGTGACCGGACACATTGTATAAAACAAAGGGTAGTCGCTGTAAATAAAAAGTTTTAAGTGACAAATATATTTAATATACGTTATAGTATTATTAAGTGAGCGACTGACTGCGAGTGACGAGAAATCAACAGAACAGCAACTTACAAACATAAATTTGAGTTACTTAAAATACAAAATGAGAAGCTTCATAATATTCGAGCGACAAAATATTTGTTTGACCGTCAACGTTAGGTCCTGCATTTTTTCAATATTTATTAATACTGACCGGCATTTTATCTTAAATGAAGAAGCTACATAATCTACCATGTATGCTTGCTTTGCGAAAAAGTTGGGTCACTCAGTTCTAACCTAACCGTTTCTATTTCGACCAACTGCCTATTTTTCAAAGATTATTTGTAAAACCTTTATTGAAGTTGTATTTCTAGTTACTCACAGTCGTACGGCTAGAATTTTAATATCTGAGATGGATTTATCAAAACAGATTGTTAGGAAGCCCATTCTGGATTTTATTATTAATCAATATTTGTGTTTAGTTTAGGCCATTTCTCCTTTACTCTAATTCATACCGTTCAAGATATTAAAACAGTATCACATCATCAGTCGCTAAGTTTGTTTTTTTTTCGTTCGTTTAATAATTCCCCATAAACAAGTACATGCGCCGATACTGCCGATAGCGCTATTATTTATCGCAATAAATTTCACAAATAAGTGCTCTCTATAACTGGTCAATTGTGCAATTTGAAGTGGCACATCCGTTGTTTAAAATAAGAATTGAAAAAAATCAATGTGCCACTTCAAATCGGTAAAATCATGATATTTTGTACCATTAGTAAGTATTAAATGTGCACTAACATGGTAGAGCCTGGAAAAAGCGTCCGTGAAGTTCCTTACTGTGCCACCCCTTCCTTTTTTTTTTTTGGGTGGGATATCTTCCAATGACGGCCCCCGGGCGGAGCGGGGGGGCATGTCAGACTTATACTGACTAAAACCCACCCATGTTTCTTCTTTTGCCCTTTACGTTCCGAGGCCGCGGTATCTCTTTCGAACAACACGCAACCCCGGCAGGCGGAGGCTCTAGCAAGCCCCTCTGCTTTGCTGACTCTCTTTGTGGCGCGCGTGAAACACGAACGTGCCGTCGACACGGCCTGTCGTCAATCGACGGACGGACGGTGAACCACCCATTGCTCACCGCCCACAGGCCCGCATCTACGGTGGCCGGAAGTCGTCTCGCGGCGCCCGGCGCCATGGGCGTCTCCCGCGGCGGCTAGGTTGGGCAGATGTTCTCTCCCTCAAACGCCCGGCCACCTCCTTTGCTAGCATTACTGCTTCGCAGAAGGTGGTGACCGCTTCCCATTCCCTCTCGCTCCGGACCATGGCCTGAACCAGGGCCGGACGCGAGAGATCGCCGCCGCCGATCGCCTCTACGAGGGCACGGCGGTGCTCCGCCCACGCTGGGCAGATCGCCACTGCGTGCTCCACCGTGTCGTCCGGGCGATCGTCACAATGGTGACACCCGGGCGCTTCCTCCCGCCCGATGATGTGCAGGAACCTCCCGAAACTTCCGTGTCAGGTGAGGACCTGCGTCAGGCGGTAGGTGAGGACGCCATGACGCCTCTCCAGCCACTCCTCAAAGAGGGGACTTACCGCCACTATTGTGGCGTGCCCTGCACGGGGTTGTGACAGTCGCTCTCTCCATGCCACCATGAGATCGCACCGGAGGTCTGCCCGCCGAGCGGCAACTTGCCGCGGCAGCGGGTTTTCCCCCCGGTGTAGTGCCTCCGCGCGCCACTCAAACAGGCGCGCGAGAACTGTCGCCTCCAGATCCCACGGTGGCAGTCCGGCAAGGAGGCTTGCTGCCTCGCCGGAGATCGTGCGGTAGCCCCGGATAAGCCGTATGGCCACCACCTTTTGGGGCGCGTTCAGGTAGTGGGCGGCGCACCGCCCTAAAGAACGCGCCCATACCGGGGCCCCGTAAAGGGCCATGGACCGCACGACTCCAGCATAGAGCCTACGGCAGGAGGCGTTTGGCCCCTTCAGATTGGGCAGGAGCCGCTTGAAAGCAGCCCCCGTCCGCTCGAGCTTGGGAGCCAAACGTCGGAAGTGTTCGACGAAGTTCCACCGGCTGTTGAGGACGATTCCCAGGTACTTCATCGTCGACCCGACGCCGATGCGAACCCCTCCTGTCGACAACTGGGATCCCGACGGTGGCGTGTTTCCACGGCTATGAAATACCATGGCCTCGGATTTGTGCAAGGCCACCTCGAGACCCAGTAGCTGGATCCTCTCCGCGACTATCGCAACCCCGCGTGTCGCCTCCCTGAGGTCATTAGTGTATCTACTGCATCCACAACTCGCTGCATCCCCAAGTTGGCTTCCAAGAAAGATTTCCTGAGATATATATCAGATACATATTTCGTGATTGTGGAGTCTTGACTGCTGATTTATATTTAGTAACTTATAGTCCTTTATAACAGTAAAACATAATAGGTTCAAGGTTCAATGATTATCTGTCTGCCTTTTCTTCGTTAATTTGATTTCAGTTTTCAGTCTAGCCGGATGCAGCTAAGTAGGTACAAGTATTTTACATGAGGACTGCCTATGCCTATTTGATCGCCACCACCCAGTTAGTAATGGGAAATACGATACTCCTAGGTCAGACTTACATTCTGTAATTTTAAAATAAAATCATCTGACTTTTTTTTTTTTCAAGAAGAAGGTTTGGCTTTTTGTTTAATAGTGTGATAGCTCCGCTAGGAGTATATTGTTCTGTGGTGTGAATTGTGATAGGTAATGATAAAAGTGTTACGATCGAATAATAAAATAATTTTAATTTATGTATTCGTCGTTCTTTTCCCCGCCATGGCGATTTTTTTTTGTTAGGTATTATATTGTAGAATGTAGTATATTGGGTATATTGTAGTATATTAACTCATCGTAATATTCTTGCAAATCTTAAAGTAAGTAAAAACAATTTCACACCACGTATTTCATTGCTTAAAATCATAACGTCACGACAAAATTATAGGTAGGTACCAGAATGAGCTACAAATTAAATGCCGTTGCCTCTTTCATCAAATACGATAAAATATTATCTAGAATGAATGACACGAAGCGACATTCCACATTCTATCTCATATTTCATGCAGGGTAAGCAAATGTGGGTATAGGCTTCCATAATAATATATTTTCTAGCTGCGGCGGCTGGCGGCCATGTATTTACCTCGCCTCTCGTAGAAAGAGGCAGAAAGTTTTGCTCGGCGGCGATTTTGCCAACTCTAGAGCCTTGAATTCTCTAATTGGGCTGGTCTGGAGCTGAAAGGGCTAGACATCTTAGCGACCGGGAAGAATCTGCGACTCCCGCATTTACTTTAAACTTAAAGATATAACAAGAACATAGAGAAAATAATGTTTACACCTGCCTCACAAGCAGTGCCTGTGAATGAAAGGCTGGTTATTGTGTTGACTTGGTATGGGTACCTATGTGATGAGGAGGAATAAGATAATTAATGTGAGTTAATTTTCAGAATGTGGATGGGCATAAAATAGCTTCAAACCTACGAAGCGACAGTGTGGTGTATATCAAGAAAGGAGGCGTCTGATGAGATGACCAGTAGGTAATTTGCTGCAAAAAGCCAAATAAAATTGAATAAAGGCAGGAACATAAATCCGATTTGGCATAAAAAGTAATAAAATCGCGATTTCTGAACGTAAGAGTCATTGTCTATGAAAAAGTTTTTGCAGTTATGTTGCCCACTAAAGTCTTTTTTCCAAATTTGAGGGAGTAAATAATAACTTTTTAAATTGACATGGTCACTAACATTAATAATAATACTGCACATATTTACATACATAATGAATTTCCACTGAAAATACAAACGTTATTAAATAATCTTTTGTTAAGTTTTATAACTATCATTTTCCATGGATTTTCAAACTATACATCAAACATAGCATGCTGAACCCATACACCATGTGCTCAAGACATTCAAATTATTAGTCTTAAAAAAACAACTCTTTTCCCTTTATAGTAGTAACTAAAAAGGCAGTTTGTTATTTATTTGGAAAATAGTTTTCAGACAAGTAATTAGGAAAGTTACTAGGCACTACACACAGTTTAAGTAAATTAAGTTATTTAATTCTCTTACTCAAAAATAACTGACATGAATGTAGAATATTATAGCTTGCACTGTTTCTTAAGTTTGACTAATAATAATTTTCCAATTCGACTGATAGATTTAAGATAATAATATGCGTGGACAAACATACCAATAACCAACACACTAATGAAATTTGCCACAAATGTCTAAAAGTGGGTTTTCAATCACATTTATTTTAAAATGTCCACTTTGACAAATCAAATCCTATCGAATTTGAATAAAGTTTTTAAAAAAGTTTGGAATTTATTTAGTCAATTCTAAACATAAAATATAAACATTTAAATTCAGATTTTGTGATTCTATTGAACAAAAACAAGATCAATATTTTTATTTTACAAGAATAAAATATCTACGAATAATTTTCCATATTTAATTGATCAAATAATCAGTGGTGATTTTGAAAGTGGGGTGGTGTCCAAAATTAAGTACTGGAAGGAGACTCTCGAGTGTTTTGTTGGCAACATTGATCTCCAGATTTGTGTGCGCCGGCATCGCACGTGAACGTGTCGCAAAAATCTCAATAAATTAGTGAAATCACCATGTCGGACGAATATTTCTATGGTAAGTCTTAATCTTTATCCTATCGCACTTACTTTATTCGTTTTATTTGCATGTTTTGTGTTGTACTTTGTTCTTAAATAAGATAAAACACAGCGTCAGTTTTGACACCCGGCTCTCGCCATTTTATTTCACAATATTAAGTAGGAATCTGTTTCAATCGCTATTTGTAGTGTTGTTTATTATGTTTAATTCGTGTGCGTTCTCTAACACTGTGAATTTAACGTATTTACTATTAAAAACCGACTTGCCGCCATTTTTGATTAGGATGTTATAATGGCTAATTTCTTCGTTAAGTTCGTAATGGCGTTTCTGACGAATATTGCATTGCCCTCATTATGAGTGACATTGAACTATTGCCTACGCATGGTGCGTATCAAATGTGCTAAGTCAGTAGTGGTTGGGCGCGCAATTTGTATGCGCGGCGTCCAAGCGGCGACCGATTACATGCTGTTGAGACGCCGCCAAGCATTTGCTAAAATGCCACTCCGCAGATACCTACCTATAAAGCTCGCGGCAAGCACCGTAGTTGTTTATGGTTGTCGCCGCGATGTCAGCTTTTTGAGGTTATGATGACAAAATTAACACGATGCGGTCACCTGCTGCGATGCCGCCATGTCGCACGCGATGATTGCATGAGCCTCATCAATCATGTTGATTTGGTTGGTGAATGTTTCAGCTGTAACTCTGTCGGCGTCACATCAGTCCGAGACATGGGACCCAGAGGCGAAGGCGGAGTACCCCCGCAGCAACAAGCTGCTCATACGTCAAGCACTGTTGGGTCCAGATGCAAAGTCTGATGAACTCAATGTTGTTCAGGTATTATTTATTACCTTGTCTCAGTAAGCCATAGTATAAATTAGTAAAACATGGATTCAAAAGTAAGGTATAATATATTTGGACTTTACTATATGCATTTACTTTAAATCTTCTGTATAAAAGTTGATTCAACCAGTTGTTATCTTGCCAGTCATAGATTATCAATCATCTTATCAACAATAACCATCACCTACATAATGCAGCTAATGTATTTAATGTTACTTTGTGCAGGTAGAAACCATGTCACTGCAGGAGAGTGTCAAGATCCCGGTGGCAGTATTGAAAACTGGAGAGACAAGACAAGCGCGTCTTGACATTGAGTTCCCAGATGCCCCTGTAACATTTACTCTCATTCAGGTAATAGGTTTTTTGAAAAAACTCATCTGCCTAGCCTTCCTAATATGTTGGGGTTAGTTTTTATTCCAAACGGATGCAGTTGAATATCAGTATTTAATGTGGAGTGACTACCTATTTGACCTCCAAAACACATAATACTGGGTAATACAATACCCCTTTGGTCTGTTGACAGACTTTTGGGATCATCTGTATTGAGTGTCAAAGATCTACAAATTACAGCTGGTATCAACAGAACAACATGCTTTTCTAAGACAGAAATGAAACTGTAATGGGTGGTCACTCATCCACAGACCAAGCTAGGCAAGTGTGGCTTAATGTAAGAACAACCTGAGTGGCTGTTATTATTATAGCCATAAACAATAGGACACAAAAGTGTTTCTAAGGATGATTATTCAAGCTGTACTAAATTAGCCACTGTTACTCAACCACCACACTCATGTTATTTCTGAACAAATATAACCACTAAGTAGTACATGTAATACATGTCAATGTTGCTTCAAATAGTGTTAGGCATTACAGTTTCTACAAGACCGAAATGATGATAAAATCTAACCATTGGTAATTTGATGGGCACGCAACATCGTTTTGATTGTTGCACTGCCTGCTGGTGATTGCTCGAGGCATTTGTCTGATCTATCAGTTACACAGAATTAGAGCAATTTATATAATGATGCATACACTTGAACATAGCATTCTGTTGTACAGGGATCAGGGCCAGTGCATTTGATTGGTCAGCATCTTCTAGGTGCACTTGTGGAGGAGTTTGAGGATATGGAGGAAATGGAGGAGGAGATGTTAGATGAAGAGGAAGGAGACGATTCTCAATTCAAGGTATGTCATAATGTATTCTGCACACAAATATTTTTACAAATTAGCAATTGGCTTGTATATACTAATATTTGTGACTCAAAATGTGCCAGTGATATAGTAGATTGCTGAATTTACAGGAAGATGAGAGTAAAAGGAAAGCATCAGCAGGCAAGCGCAAGACTAATGAGGTACTGAAAACCTTCAACTAATATCAAATTATTAAAGTGACTGGCTCTGTATACGCTCTACAGAGGGAAAAGGACCTGTGGCCCAGTTCTGTTAAACTATGACAGTTCATGTAAGATTTAACTAAATATTTGGGGCATACATGCATAGTTGATCAACTATATTTCACTGTCATTTTTCATAAAACTGGGCTTGTACAATGTGTGGTGTCTAAATTGTATTGTTAATAAAAAATTGGCTGTTGGTTTTCTGTATACTCATTTAGTAAAATAATAACCTTTACCTTCTGATAGCTGGACAAGTTCACGCCTTGCATTGTGAAAGTAAATTAAAATATTACTAATAGGTACCCTGTGCAACTTGTGCTGTAGCTGGCCTTTTTTTTTTGCAAATTTACATGAATCCATTTATAAATTGGGTGAATATTTTGGCATGTGAGTTTGGACGAGGCAAGATTATAAATTGATTTTTATTGCAGGATGAAGATGATGAAGAGGGAGAGCCTAAAGGTAAAAAGGCGAAAATGTCAAACAACGCTAAAGGCAAGGCCCCGTCGCCCAAGAAGAACGCCAAGAAGTGAACCGCCTGCCGCGCCAGCACCGCCGGTCCGCGCCCGTCCGCTCGCTGACGCGTCGCATGCGCGCCCGAAACAAGAGTCAGACAGACCAATTCCATTTAAGACTGACAACACCCTCGATCACTAAACTTTAAGTACCTATACTTTACCTAGTGTAATTATAGGAGATATTTCGTTGACGTTAGCACCACAGGCCAGTAGTTGGCACTGCGGCGCGGCGGCAAGCGGACGGGCGCGGCCGGCGGCCAGCGTATCTCTTAGTTGTACGACATAGTGTGGTAATTCAGTCTAGGTTAGTGTTGTATCGACTCGAGCGTGCCTGGGTGAGTGGAAGTGTGAGTATTTGTTTGTGATAGTTACTTATTGGTCGAGGTATCTGCAAACTTATTGATCCGATCCTGCATGGTTACCGACGATCGAGTGTGATTTCTTCACTTATTTTTTTTATATTTTCTTAACTAAATTTCCATTCCTTACTGTGGTATAGTGTTATGGATGTCAAATTTAATATTAAAGTAAGTCTTAAATTCACAGATGTATTTTTAAGTTAAGACATAATTAAGCATAATCAGTGTACTTTTAAGACATTGATCATTTTGTATGGAGTAGTAGCCGGTCGACATGTAATTGAATTTGCTAACGATTTCTCATTTCAGAATGAAAACTGATAATCTATTATAGTTTGTTTGTACATATACATTATAAAAGCATAAGAACGGTAACAATAAAAAGCATTTCTAAACATTCACACATCTTTTATTTCTCTCCACAGAAGCCCCCTGTACTCTAGAATATCTGACCTCTTGAAATTGCTTGAGAGCAATGCTCTCTGTCTAAGGCTTGGTACCCTGGGTTTAGATCAATTTTAACATTATCTAATCACATTTTATCCAGCAATGCCTGTAATATTCGATTTCTTTCACGTTGTATGTCATTTGACTCTTCCACAGATCGCGCCAAACTTTCAAACTTGTCATTATCTTTCCTATCCTGCACTTCTTGCATAACTCGCTTTATTTCAGTTAGCATCATATCATCTAAGTTCACATTCTGGCTGAATGTATCTGTACCTGTTGGCTCATCAAATATCTTTTCAAAATATGAATAGTATGGCCAGTTGTTCATTTTTCCAGTTTCTTTCTTTTTTTCAGCAAGCCTTATGTAAGTTTGTTTCAAGTTACGGAATTTTCGATCACATTCTTCTGAAGTCAAGCCTATTTTTGGAGCAAACAACCGCCATGCATTTTTCTTTTTGACCAGAGGATCTCTAAATCTGTCTCTGTTCTCTACATAAAATGTTAAAAGTTGCTTGACATAATCATCTTCTTGTGATTTGTATGTTACTTTAGGTGGTCCATCAGTGGTGCTTGAATAGTTACTTGGTCCACTGTATATCCCTTCAAAATCCTTAAAGTAGCGCCACTTTGTTATGCTCCTTCCTGTTTCTGCTCTCATTTTTAATCTTATATAAGTTTGTTTTAAATTCCTGAACTTTTTGTCACAGTCTGTGGGGCGTTCCCCTACTAAAGCTGCTATCTCTTTCCACAACTCTTTCTTTTGATATCTTGGATTTTTAAATTTATCAGCTATTTGTGTGTACTCCTCTATTAGCAACTTGGTTTTATTTTTGTCCCAGGGACCTATACTAGGATTGTAATTGTAAAATATTCTCTCAAAATAGCTATGATATTGCCACTTGATTGGTTTTCCTGTTTCTCGGCTTTTATCCTTCCAATTGAAGTATGCTCTTTTTAAATTCTTGAACTTATGGTAACAATTGTACTCTGTTGTTCCTAACTGTGATGCTATCTCCCTCCAAACATCTTTTTGTAGGCAGTCAGGACTTCGAAACTTAATCAAGTTCTCTATGTAAAGACTAAGCAGTCTTCTTACTTTGTGGTCCTCCCATGGCTCCAACACAGATGGTGGAAGTGATTTGCATTCTTTAAATACTTCTTCACAGGTGTTGTAATGTACCCATTTAATCTCTTTGCCCAATCTTTTCTTTTTCAACAGTCTGATGTAAGTCCTCCTCAGGTTTCTATATTTTTTACTACATTCATCAGAACTTGTGCCCAAGTGTATGGCAATTTCATCCCAAAGAGATTTATCTTTTGTGACATTTTTAAATCTGCTATCCAAGCACAGTGTAAGAAGCAGTTTTATTTTGTTCCTGTCCCAAAAGTTGTCCTCGTCTTTGGCCTTTACTACCTCTTTTTCACTATTTGCAGAGATATTTTCTTGGACAGGAATGGGAGTCTCGCTAATTTGTATATATTGTCTGTTATCCCCTGTATCTACAATATATCTCGCCTCTTGCCCTGTAACTGATACAAAACACGGGTAGGTAAGATTTAATAATTTACTTCAATAGCACGAGTAAAATTAACAGCACCCAGATTTTCAATAATGTATGTATTATCAATTATTGGTACCTATGCAGCCGCATCTGGTAAGACGAAGCTGACCTCGACAATAGGTACTTGGAAGGTATACGATTTTTGACAAAACTTAAAATAATATTTAATGGCGTTTGTGGAAAACTTATGTACTCAAACCAATTAAATTTATCAAAACTTACTCTGTGGATTTTGTATGGTAAAGTTATTGCTACTGAATATGACATTGCTTTGATCTTCCCTGAGGACAAACCAGTAACTTTGGTTGTGGGGATTGTTCATATCCATATTGCCAGCGTTCACAGTAAAAACTTTGGTTTCAAATTGTAAACAATCTGTAAAAGTAGTAAATAAAGCGCTTTCGAGCACAACAAGCCACAGAGTACTTCTACTGTAAGGGTACAACAAGCATTGAATTCGGAATCGGAAATCAGAAATATTGTCACAGACTACGTTACTCCGTTAGGGATGTACTTTATATATCGATGTATAAAAACACTCAATTTATAGTGTCGAATCATCTAATCAAAGTAATCAAACCGATGTTTTATTCGCATAGAGTAAATAACAGTGGAGAACGCTTAGCGAATTGCCGAACAAAAGGAGACTGTCAAAATTACCTTTATTTCGAAGGAATTTAAGCAGCAATGTGATATACCTTATGACGAGAACCTCGTAAAAACTGAGAAAGAGAAACAACTCAAATATCTAGACTTGGCACGCGAGGTTGTCGATATGTGGAATGTGAGCTCGGCTGTCATTGTGCCGATAGTAGTTACGGCCAATGGCCTGATGGCCAAGAGCATCGACGACCTTTTTTTTTTTTTTTTATTCTTGGGACAACTCACACACGGCTATCTGATCCCAAGCTAAGCAGAGCTTGTGTTATGGTAACCAGACAACTGATTTACATACTTATATAATTTATAAATACATACATATTATAGATAATACACACCCAGACACAGAACAAACAATCATGCTCATCACACAAAGTGTGTCCTGGGTGGGAATCGAACCCACGACCTCCGGTTTAACAGTCAGGGCCACTAACCACTGAACCAACAGGCCCGTTCCTTAGGCGGTTGGATTAAGGGCCTTATTCAGAAGGCAGTACTCCTCGATACAGCCCACATTGTGAGGAGGTTCCTGTCTCTGGAGCCCTAACCACTGGTAGCTGGGACCCTGCTCCCGATACCGGCGGAGACCTATTTTTATTTTTATATTAACTCTCTATTATTATATTAACTCTCTAAAAGCTTATTTAAGCTTTCCTAAACTATTGTTGTTATTGTCCCCACTCTGAAAGCGAGCCGTGCTGCCTGTTTCACAGTTTCCCGGCCTATCCAATAAAGGGAAGGCCAAGAAGCTGCTGCCCCATGTTGTACTGCGTGCTTCCAAGTGCTTGTAGCCGCTGAGGTTCATTCCGGACACATTCGAGCAAAACATGGTGACTATTATTTATCGTGTTACACCCCAAGCAATTAAGTGAATCCATTTTAGCCATTATGTATCCGGATCGAAGTCTAACAACGTCACAATAAATTGTCTATGGGCTTCCATCTCCTGAAACTATGGGCTACGAAATGGTCTTGTTGCCTGTATAGTCCGGTACCATATATATTTAGTGCGCCTCTCGACCTCTAGTCTAAATATTCCTGCCACAAATCTTTGCAGATCCTTTTGACTGAGAGATCTTGTTGCGATTGGTAAACAAGTGTATGTGATCCCTTCTGATGAAGCTGATTACGGGGAACCTTGGAAGTTCGAGGGTACACTAGCCAAATGCAATATGTCTGTACATATATCGAATAATGTGAGAGTGCTCACTCTTGGGTTTAAATCACAATACGATCTGTTTCAAGACTTAATGCATAAGATAGTGCTTCTGAAATCGTTATCAGCTCGCAGTACATAATGGAGACATGAACATCAATTTTAAAAAGTGGATTTTTTGACTGAGGGTTGAATACAGGTGCTCCCGCACTCTATGCGTTCTTTGATGCGCGTCCGTCTGTGTAAAGTTAGTAGAACACATTATAGTTATCACAGGTATTCGAAATATTTTTCAATTTTTTTCCAAATGTAGTACTACATTTGGAATATGGTAGGAAATGCTTTCAAATATGTCAATATTGAAGGGCCATGTATTTAAGGAGAATACACCCACCACGGTATTCTGTAGTTGTCTGAGTGAATCTACTAGAAACGGTTTTTTTGGAGTTTACTCCTTAAGAATCGATTTTCATATATAAGGCGCTCGGTATGAGAAAAGTCCGAGGGGTAAAACCTACTAAAGTAACGAAAATGTGTCACGTTTTTGGGCGCACCAAAAACGTGACACATTTTCGTTACTTTAGTTGAAGGAGGCCATTGAGAAACACGGGGAAGCGCTTGCCGTTTCCCTTGACATCTCTAAGGCCTTCGACAGGGTGTGGCATGAAAGCCTTATTAAAAAGCTTCCTTCTTTCGGTCTACCCGCTGGGGTTTTTGTACTTGGGTTGCGGACTTCCTGAGGGATCGGTCCATTCGAGTGGTCATAGATGGCTGCTCGTCTGACCAATTGGCTATTAATGCTGGGGTCCCTCAGGGGTCGGTTCTCTCAGCAACTTTATTTTTGCTGCACATTAACAGTCTGCTAGTGCCCGGCACCTTTGGGTATGCAGACGACAGCACTGTTGCTGAGAGATATACGTCCAACGCAGGGGCTAGTGGGTCTCAGATCCGGTCTCTTCGCGAGGCCATGGTTGAGCGGTTGAACTTGTCCTTGAGGGCTGTCTCCGATTGGGGAGATGCCAACTTGGTCAAGTTCAATGCTGCTAAAACCCAGGCGTGTCTGTTCTCCGCAAAGAGGAGTGAATTTCAACCTGCTCCTTCTTTTCGTGATGTAACCGTGCCAATTCCCGACCATATTGACCTTCTTGGTGTAACGCTTACATCTACCCTCAATTTTGGTCCGTTCATCGAGGCTAAGGCTAAACTGGCTGCTAAGAAGTTGGGTATCCTAGCAAAGGTGAGACAGTATTTCACACCGGAACAGTTGCTGAACTTATATCAAGCGCAAGTTCGATCGTGTGTGGAATACTGTTCTCATCTCTGGGACGGATCCGCCAAATACCAGCTTGAAGCGCTAGAGTCTATAGAGAAACGAGCCAAGAGGCTCATCGGCAACGACGCGCTGGTTGAGTCAAAGCTCCAGAGCCTGGAGCATCGCCGGCGCGTTGCCAGCCTTTCGGTTTTCTATCGGTTACATTTCGGAGAGTGTGCGATGGAATTGCACAGCCTAATTCCGCCAAGCCCGTTCCATCATAGGACTACAAGACGTACGGCGATGCGCCACCGTTACATGGTAGACATCCCACCCACACGCACTAAACGGTTTGGGAATACCTTCATTGTGCGTACTGCTAAGGAGTGGAATTCCCTGCCGGAGTCTGTATTTCCTGACAGCTATAACCTGGGGGTCTTCAAGTCAAGAGTGAATAGGTTATTTCTAGGTAAGCGCGCTTCATCGTCGACCACATCATCACTTACCATCAGGTGAGATAGTGGTCAAACGCAAGCCTATCAATAATAAAAAAAAAAAAAAAAAAACTAGCTGTTCCACGCGGTTTCACCCACGCTGCTCAGTACCTGTTGGTCGTAGCGTGATGTTATATAGCCTATAGCCTTCCTAGAGAAATGGACTATCCAACAATAAAAGAATTTTCCAATTCCAACCAGTAGTCACTGAGATTAGCGCGTTCAAACAAACAAACAAACTCTTCAGCTTTATAATATTAGTATAGATCTTGAGTAATTCAAAGATGTGAAATCAATCAAAATCAAAATATTTATATTCACATAGGCCTACGTGGGCACTTCTAAAACGTCGAAAAAAGGTGCACAAATGAATGAATACAAAATGTAGTAAATGACCAGTGAAAGTGCATTAGTTCAAATATGAATAATAACTTTTGTTTTTTTTTTAGTTCATAAAACAAAAATCTTTTTTTTTCTTTAAAAAAAATAACCTTATTGTGGGTGCGTTTCCAAACATTTAAACTGACATACACAAACATCCAGACCCAAAACAACTATCTGCAGGTTATACAAATATTTGTTCTGTGCGGGCATCGAACCCGCGACACGCAGCGCAGCAGTCTATCGCTCAGCCACTGCGCCAACCGTGCCGTCAATATGTGCCGTGCCATTAATATTCCCATAGTGTGATCGATGTACTCACCACACCCGCCGCCCAGGCGATTTGCTCGTGTTTTGTTTAATTGGCGGATATATGATTAGTGTTTGTTTAGTTTCTTTATTGTTGTCTCCAAGGTGCCCTAAATGGTTCTATTTGTGATCGGCTTAAACCATAGACAATTAGTTGTTTTGAATTAGAGCCCGTATTATGGCGCTGGCGCTTCACTAGAGCATTTGACACGCGCTGCGAAAAGAAGATCGACGACGCCATTATTTGTGTTTGTCGTTGTTTGTGGTGAAACTGAATTGTTTGATATTGATTTCATGAGTTTTCAGTTTTGTAATTAACTTTATGTTTGATGCATACTGATTGAACACGTTTTACATTTGATTACGTACTATGTGTAAAATATTAAATTAATATTTAGGAGGAATCTGACGGTGAGTTAACAGACGGCCGGTGCGCATTGTTTTATTTATAATTTGTTCACTGGTTTATCTGCGATTTAGCCTTACTATTTAAAAATTCTATGTGTAATTCGATATGTAGAAATCTAAATGCAAGGCGGTGTTATTCCATGTTAGGGTTTGGTTCCCGTTGGCGGGAAACGGTTAGGCTGTCCTGTCAGTTAATTATTGTACTCGTCTGGGAATTGACGGAAACTTCCGAATGAACTGTGACCCGCGAAACTTAAATCTTTTCCAGTAGTTTTAGTAGCGTTGAAGACAAATATAAAACACGATTTGTCATGTTAATTTTAAAATTTGTGGTTGAAGGTTTTAATGTATTTATGCATCAGAAAATCAGATCTTGGGTAGCTTTACTAAAACCAATATATGCCAAAGTTGCAAATAAATGATAATTATGTTATTAATGAATGCAATTTCTATGATCTCACTATTGCTGTGGGTATCATTTGTTTGGAGACCATACTACCTATATCACAGTATCAGTACACTAGCGAAAGTGCAAGTTAAAGGTAGTCCAATGTAAAACATTTATATCTGACTACTTATTCCTTGCAGTTTTTCTTTAAAATCAGAAATTATGTGGTAATGTTCTTTAAAAAAGCCAATGATATTCACTTAATGCCCATCATACTAGACACTTGAGGTGATTGGAGAATTTGAGACTCAGTGCCTGCCCCATCTATCAAATTTATGACCAAAAAAAAATCAAAAATCAAAATCATTTATTTCAAGTAGGCCAGTTACAGGCACTTTTGAACTGTCGAAACATTGACAACAATAAAAATGAAGTTACAGTCCCAGTCACAAGGCATAATAACTGTGAAAGTACTGTAGTTGCCCATTCCGAAGTGTAGATCTTTATGTAGAAGAATGGGCAAGAAACTCCGTAGCACTCTTTTAAATCAGAATATTGTTACAAAACCGTGGTTACATCATTCCTGTTATATGGTAAACTATGTGAGAATTGTTGTAGTAAGACGTGCACATTAAAAGTGTCCATAAAAACAAAAAGAATTTAAAAAATACATAATTAATTCAAATAAGCTGTGGCAACTGAGAGCACGCCTTTTTCTTCACAGGCGACTGCTGTCTGCTTCTGCAACAAATTGCCAGTGTCAGAAGAGCAAGCTCAGTCACACATTGCTTTGCTTTTAAAATGTTGTAGCTGTAGCATATCCTCCTAATCTTGATGTCTATTCACTCTTCGAGTCAAGAGTGAATAGGTTATTTCTAGGTAAGCGTGCTTCATCGTCAACCACATCATCACTTACCATCAGGTGAGATAGAGGTCAAACGCGAGCCTATCAATAATAAAAAAAAAAAAATGTCGTACCTGAAAGATAGATACTTCTTTGTGCAGAGTGGTGGTGACATGGCCGCATTATCAAATCTATACCCTATCACTGCTGGGGTTCTTCAGGGCAATGTGCTTGGATCAATTTTGTATTTGATTCACACTGCGGATCTTCCAATATCAAATGACACGACCGGAATTGCTATAGACCAATACCCTAACAAAAAATATTCATGTACAATGAAGTACATGATTTTAAAGCTTACATGCAGGGCTTTACAATAGATTTTGTTTTATGATCAGAAAATAGAATAGAAAAATATGCTGGTTATGCCTTTTGTTAATTTTATACATATATTTTATAAGAGGAAACTTGTAACTGGCCTTCGTTGTCATATTCTATCTGACTATGTAACTGTATTACCTGTTAGTTTTCTTAAAATTAATAAAATAAATGATAATATTTTTATATATCACACTGGCTATCTCTTTGGCATGAATAAATTATACTCAATTTGACCAGTTTATTTCTACAGCAGCTAACCTGAGTTTGCCATTGGTTAAGAGATTTCCACATTGGCCCTTGTGTGACATGTTGCAACCTGAGATTAGATATTGTCCAGGTGGAAGATGGTCTGGTGCTACCCTAATGGTTTGTTGTATTTGCCAGTGATGTCTGGCGGTCGGCTGGTGGTGCTGGACCGGGCCGGACGTGATGTGAAGCGGTTCCCGCTGGCCGAAGGGCTGGCCACTCTGGGCAGTGACCCGGCCTGTGACATCATCATCATGCTGCCCACCGTTAGCCCGCACCATGCCACTGTTGTGGTTCATGCTAACCAGGTAATGTTCTGTTTTATCATCTTCTGTTATATCTTTCTGCGTGCGAGTAGTTCAAATGCGGTTGCGCGGTTTTCTCGAGTCAATTAACCTCCTTCATATCCCCTATTATATTTTGAAAACCCAAATTACTCTTGAAATATATTCGCCGAACGTGTCTTAGCTTTGCTTTGGGTTGGGACAGTAGAAGAAACATCCTATTAAAATGTATACGGGGGAACTTTTCCGAGTGGCATGGATGGCCAAATCCGAAATGAGGAATAAGTCAGTCAGAAGTATTTGGGAAAGCCAATGAGAAAAAAGACTATGTAATATGTTATTAGAAAAATACTCTAGCATAAATTTTGTCATAATCTTAAGTTTGGAGCAGTTTATTAATATAGACGACTGTTTGTCAGACGGTGGTGCGTAACGTGTGTGAGGACGAGACGCTGGTGAACGGGCGCCTCGTGAGCGTGGCGGCGCTACAGCACGGTGACGTCATCAGCATCGGCGGGCGGCAGCTGCGCTGGGAGTACTCCGACCCCGTCAGGCGCAGGCCGCAGGCGCCTGAGCCAGGTGAGAAACCTAACTTGCTTTATTTGGTGGAGCAGAAACCACTATAACATGCTATTGGAATAGCTTGGCTGGCTCTCCATCCATCAATATTCTAACCCAGGGGTCGGCAAATCGGCCCGTGAATGCTTTGTAAATAAGTTATAATTATCAAAATCAACTCATTAAGTCAGCGCGCCCTCTGCTCGGCAAGATGGCAGCTAGCAGGAAGACGGCACTTTGAAATGTGTCATACTAGCTGATATTCTCAAAGCTCCTATGAATGCATTGATCTTGTTAAATGCCATCTGATTTTGACGAGTTGAAAAAGTTCATTACAATTTTTCTATTATCAATTATAGAGAAAATTAATATGCTTCTCGTCTTACACATGAGCATTCGAGCACTATTCTACAGCCAAAAATACCACCCTGGCCCCGTGACCCAATGGCTTGTACAGCAAAGCCTGGGTTCTGGCTTTGGAGGCTCTCGGGCCCCGACTACTAGGGCTCCTAAGATGCTTGCATGCTTGAGGAGGGGCCAGTTCCCACTTCGTTGGAAGACATTGAAGCTGGTCCTCATACAGAAGCCGGGGTGCGGACTCTCCGTCCGCAATCCGGCCCATCGTGCTGCTCGACGAGGTGGGCAGGCTCTTTGCCTCGTCGGGCACTTTGTGGGGACGGGGCCGGATCTTGCGGAGCACCAGTATGGTTTCCTCGGGGAGCGCTCGACGTTGGACGCTATCATGCGTGTAAGAGCCCTCACGACGGGGGCTGCAGTGTCCAGGGGTGGGGTTGTCGTGGCAGTGTCTCTCGACATAGCCAACGCGTTCAACTCGGAGCCGTATCAGGGAGGCACTCCGGTACCACCAGATACCGAACCTACCTTCGTCGTTTGGTCGGGGCATATCTGACGGACAGGGCCGTCATCCACCCCAGTCGCTCTGGACAGTGGAACCGGCGAGAGATGTCGGCGAGACACCGCCTCATAAGGATCGGCCTTGGGGCCGCTCCACCTCTCCTACTCATCGGTTACGTCTGGGTGCAGCGCGCCTTCCTCCCTAACGGCGTTAGCGTAGTTAGCTACGCTGACGCCGCCCAGCTTGGGTGGATCACCGCCGTGCCCTCGTAGAGGTGATCGGCGGCGGCGATCACTTGCGTCCGGCCCTGGTTCAGGCTATGGTCCGGAGTGTTGCGGAATGGGAAGCGGTCACCTCCTTCTACGAAGCAGTCATGCTAGCGAAGGAGGTGCCCGGGTGTTTGAGGGAGAGAACTTACTTGCGGTCACTGCAGTGAAGCTGGTCATATAATGTCTGAATGCACAAAGAAAGGTGACACCCCGAGATGCGCGTCTTGCTCACGGTTTTAAAAATAAAAAATCTTTTTATTTCAGACATTTATAGCCCATATTATTGTTAGTAGTAAGACTTAAAAGCTATATTAGTACATTTACACACAATTAATTTAAGTATTAGCTGCCCTCTGGGGCCCCGGGCACACGCACGTGCATGTGGACCCAGTGCTCCAGAAGAGGGCTATCTAGTTTATGGCTGAGCAGTTCAGATGTCGTTAGTGCTACCACGCGTTCGGAACATCAGCGAAGCGATGCGGCGCCGCAGCACAGTGTGAAAGCCGTTGTGAGCGTGCGCAAACATGGCAGACGCACTATAATAGCGTGGTAGTCCCACCAGCACCCTGAACGCATTATTATATTGGTTTCGGAGAGCGTTGATGGCCCTCTGCGTGTAGCTAACCCACTGATTGCAGGTGCAAAGACTTTGGCAAAATGCTTTAAACTGAGTGAATTTTACCTCTAAACCACACCTCGCAAATCTGCGAGCCAGCATGTTACAGCGGGCCGCCATCGCCCTCCTCTCCCTCTCTATATCTCCATTGTCTCTTAAATATTCCGTGACCACATGGCCGAGGTATTTAAATTCTCTCACTCTTCGAAGAGCGACAGCATTAAGCAGAACCGGTACCACATCCCCCAGTTTATGACCTTGGCTTTAAACAGTAATAGCTCGCTTTTTTGTACATTGTACAGTAGACCGTGTACCGTCGCATACTCTTCACACACGCCTATCAGCCTTCTGAGCGCAACTATTGATGCTATTGATGAGCTATTTAAAAAACCCAGTGATCACAAAACGAGAGACGCAGATTGTCCTGCTAGAAGAATAGCTGAACACTGCTACATAAACTCTGTGAACTATGACTAGGTACCCACCTTGTGCATCATACTCAGCTAGGCCAGACTTCCGTTGATGTTTACGCTGTCTAAGCAAAATCCCTGCAACAACAAAAATGTGGTGACGGCGTTTTGTTTTGCAATATCTATTTACTTGTGTAATTTCTAATATGGCTGACAATCATATTATTACTATTACAATAAAGTGCTATCCTGTTTTTCCTTATATTGTATTTACACTTTTTCTTGGTAATCTTTTATATGTTAATTTTTTTGTTTGTATCTTATAATAACGTTTAAGAATATAATCATAATGTAACTCAAACTAAGTTATTCTCTTTACTAATGTTATCTAAATATTTATTTAGAAATTTATTGTCCTAACACTAAATATTAAAAAATACCGCCTGTGTTACAGGTTTAATTTAACCTAGTACAGGCATCGAAATTTTTCCGGACCCATTCAAATCTAGAACGGTTCACACTCCAAAAATGGGTACGACTGTTCTTCATAGTTCTAGATGACAGTACTTGTTTTTCTCTTTTAATTTTTTTTTGTATACAGTCTGGTTTTTATATTTTTAAATAATTATTTCTCTATTAATGCAAGTTGTTTCTGTTTTGAAAGAGGTTACAGTTTTAAGCTAACTTAACCTACCCATTTTGTTAAAATGAAATTATAAAGATTAAAAAGAAATTAAACCATTTCATCAAACATTTAATGTCTGAAGATTGTTTGTTGTAATAAATCATTTGATGAAAGACCAAATGCCATAATGACATAATACTTGATAATATTTTGCCAAGTAAAAATTTGACCAAATAAAAATATGATTAGGTACTAAAATGAAATAATGCTATGGTAAATAAAAAAAGGTTGCTAAAAGTTCTGATAATGAAATTTTTAAAAATCGACAATAAAACAAACGCCAAAAAGTCAGTGGTAAAAAAATTGATGAATCAGAGAAAATCACTGGCTTCCGGGAGTAAATTTATTTTGCAAAAACCTCTTTAAATCAGTGTTTCTGGTTGTAGTATGATAGTACCTCGCACAAATTCTTATTGAGTATTAATTTTCGATTGCTACTTAGAGATATTAGCATATTTTCTATACACATTAATAGAAAAAAATAAGGCCTATATGGTTTTCAAATGGCATCCCATTGTCGAAAGTGGACCAAATTGAAATGGGACCACACGGGAAGCACCATCTTTCGAAATAATAAAGAATCTGTTCACCCAGTAGAAAGTCATTAAACATTATCGTTCTTGGGTCTTTCCTTACTCTCCAAGCAATCAACATTTTCATAAAACCAAAACAACTGTTTACTGCCCAGAACCAACTCTATGATACACTGGATAGTCCAGTAGTCGAAAAACACCTTTACCGGCTTGCTAGAGCTAGAGAGAGAAAGTCGGATAAAATGCGTAAAAAGCGAAGCTGGAATGGTTATATCAGATGGTGAGAAAATTAAAGATAGGTGGAAAGGTTACTTTGAAGGGCTGATGAATGAAGACAATGACTGGAATAGTGTGCTTGAAAATAAACCAGTGAATGAGGGACTAGTAAGAAATGTCAGTATGGGTGAAGTGAGGGTTGCAGTGAATGGAATGAAGAATGGTAAGGCTTTAGGCCCGGACGAAATACCGGTTGAAGTATGGAAGTTATTGCGGATGGACGGATAGACGTGGTTAGCTTTATTCTTCAATAGACTGTTGCTGGAAGAGGCCATATCTGACGAATGGTACACCATTCGTTAGATATGGCCTCTTTCAGTTCGCTGGTGCCCATCTTTAAAAGTAAAGGTGATGTGCTGGAGTGCAACAATTATAGAGGAATAAAGCTATCACACAGTATGAAAGTTTAGGAGAAAGTTATTGAAAGGCGACTGAGAGAAGAGAGCGAAATTCGCCATTCTCGCTATCCGTCAGTTGTGCGAAAAATACAGAAGTGCACATAAGAACTTGCACATGGTGTTCATCGACTTCGAAAAGGCATACGACCGGGTACCGCGTGCGGTTTGGTGGTGGGATTTTAAGGAGAAAGGTGTGCCTGGGAAATATGTGCAGTTGATCCGTGCGATATACAGTCGATGCAGTACCCAAGTCCGGTCCACAGCGGGCACTACCGGAACTTTCAATGTGGCTGTCGGTCTGCACCAAGGGTCGGCTCTGGCTTCCTGGTAATAATAGACGCCCTTACGTCGGACATCTAGGAAGAGGCTCCCTGGTGCATGCTGTTTGCCGATGACATTGTGTTGGTTGCCGAGAGCGGCCAAGAGGTCCAGAGCAGATTGGAAGTATCGTGGCAAAGACTTTAGAACGTTGGCCTGAAATTAAGTAGAACCAAAACAGAATACTTGTTCTGCAATTTCGGCGGTCTCTCCAGTCCTGTGCCCATAACCCTTGCCGGAACGCCTATCTATACCGATCTGATCCAACTTCCGGTACCTCGGGTCACTTGTCCAAGGGGATGGCGAAACAGACCTGGACGTGACGCACCGGATCAACGCAGGATGGATGAAATGGCGCCAGGTCACTGGAACAACTTGTGACCCACGGATGCCCCTCAAGTTAAAGGGGAAAATATTTATATAAGTCTGCGATTAGACCTGTTGTACTGTATGGGTCAGAATGCCTGTATGAATGGCTATAAAAAAGGTGGATGAAAAACGATTGCATGTAGCGGAGATGAGAATGTTGAGATGGATGTGTGGAGTGACAAGAATGGATAAAGTAAGGAATGAATATATTCGAGGAAGTTTGAAAGTTGCGCCTGTTACAGAAAAAAATAATGGGAGTCGTTTGTCTTGGTATTGACATGTAATGAAGAGGGATGAAAGACATGTGACTAAAAGAGTAATGGATCTAAATGTTGATGGACGGAGAGCGAGAGGAAGGTTAAAGTAAAGATGGATGGATTGTGTGAGGAATGATATGAAGGAGAACGTAGTGAATGATGCCGTGACGTCTGATAGGGGAGAATGGAAGAAGAAAACTTGTTGCGCCAACCCCAAATAGAATGGGACAAGGGCTGGAAAATGATGACGATAACAACTGTTTACTAGAAATGTTTTTATATCCATTTGTGTTACTCTATACGTTCGACTCAGCATAAGCCTTGGTCCCGCAGCGCTGTACGTGTCGAGAGCCGGAAGGCGCGCGGCGCGGCGCGGCTCGCAGCCGGCGGGCGCGGCGCGCGACCCGGCGCTGCAGCTGGCGCTCGAGATGTCGCACCGCGCCTCCATGCCCGGTAACTACACCTTGTACGCACGGTACTACACGCTGTACGTGTGCGCGACCCGGCGCTGCAGCTGGCGCTCGAGATGTCGCACCGCGCCTCCATGCCCGGTAACTACACCTTGTACGCACGGTACTACACGCTGTACGTGTGCGCGACCCGGCGCTGCAGCTGGCGCTCGAGATGTCGCACCGCGCCTCCATGCCCGGTAACTACACCTTGTACGCACGGTACTACACGCTGTACGTGTGCGCGACCCGGCGCTGCAGCTGGCGCTCGAGATGTCGCACCGCGCCTCCATGCCCGGTAACTACACCTTGTACGCACGGTACTACACGCTGTACGTGTGCGCGACTGCGTTGTTTTCTGCAGCTGTTGACCAGGAGACGACTTTAGCTAGAGCTTTTTCTATTGCAGACATATTATAATAATTGTATCATCTGTGAATGTTAGCCTGTTTGGTTGGCTTATACTATATTATACTAAACACTGGAACTGTGTTGACAGGCAGCGCCGGCGGCAAGCAGGTGGCCATCGTGCAGCCTCAGAGACGAGACACCAGTGATCAAATTGGTAAGGACCGACTGGCTACTAACACATCTCACGTCTTTGAGCTGAAAGCCGCTAATATATTGCTATATTGCAGATAAGAACCCGCCGCGCTCACCGCAGCAAGCTAACAAACGGCCCAGAACTTCCAAAAGCGATATCGAAACGTCTGCCACCGAAGCAGAACAAGAGAAGACTAAGCGCAAGTCGACAGCGCGAGTGAACCCTAAGAGTTCTCTGTCGAACTTACAAACCACGACGAAGGCGACGCTGTGGATCGAGTCGCGCAAGACGAGCCCTCGCAGGAGCAGCCGAGGGGGCGGGGCGGGGGGCGGGGCCGGCGGGGCGGGGCTGCGCGCGGCCGTGCTGCGGCGAGCGCACAGCGCACACAACTTGGCCGTCACTAAGATTGAAGGACCCCTTAAAATGGGTAAGACTTCTTTTTGTGGTGGGAAATCATCAAATAACTTCCCGAGGCAGTGTCGGAATTGTACTGTCTAAAACCCACCCATGTTCCTTCTATTGCCCTTTGCGTTTCGGGGCCGCGGTATCTCTTTCGAACGACCTGCAGCCTACGCCGTGAAACACTAACGCGCCGTCGACACGGCCTGTCGTCAATAGACGGACGGACGGTGAGCTACCCATTGCTCACCGTCCACAGGCCAGCATCTAAATAGGTAAGTCGTACTCACATTTACCAATGACTTCTATTTCTGTTCAATTCCGCCAGTCCTATTCATATAGTTGTTTGATTTATTGTAGGTAGGTTAACTAGATTTTGTGGAAATACCAACAATAGCCTCATACAATACTTCCTTGGTAGAAGGCTTTTTTCATTTCGTTAGGACTTATTTTATAGTAAGAATTCCATAAAGTTTGCAGTTTCATTTACTAGTTTTCTTTAATTAGTTTCGTGTGGACATTCGTTAGTGCACTAGACTAGCGACCTCGAGACCTGCGTCTTCGTACGTTAGTGTCTAAATAATGTGAGTGCAGTGACCTTGAATTAAATGAAGTTGGTAAATATATCGCAGCGATAACTCCCACCGCAGCGCCGTAGTAGTCAACATTCATTATCATATAGACGCGGATCGCGCACGAGTCGCCGGCGCACTCCGATTTACATAATATTACGTAATCAAACACTCATTGAGTGCCAGGCGCATAAGCGACACACGTATGATTTGTTTTATATTTTTTCTTTAATACGCTATCGAATTAAAAAGTAAGTTTTTATTTCTGAATGCTCCGCTAAATTTAAATTAATATTTGGTCTGTGACTTTTCTCGACGCACTGTCGCTTTTTGTTGCAAGACTTTTTCTATTTCAGCTTGTGGTGATGTATTGCGCGCTGACGTCATTATCTTCTACGACTGCATTTCTCCTGTTATCTATTAGCTCGGCGTGACTCGATCACTGAGCTCACGGACATTAATGGAATTTAGTAGAATTGTAGGCAAGTGAAGTTATATAGTAATGACGGCAATGTTTGTCGTGCAGATCACACGAAGCAGGCGGCTATACGTTTGATGACCGGTCATACGCCGAAGTCCAAGCCCTCCAGTCCGTCGTTTGTGGTGAAGAAGCCCAGCCCGGTGCGACGCACGCCGCGCTCGCGCAACAGTCGCGCCACGCCCGGCAACAGTCGCGCCACGCCCGGCAACAGTCGCGCCACGCCCGGCAACAGTCGCGCCACGCCCGGCAACAGTCGCGCCACGCCCGGCAACAGTCGCGCCACGCCCGGCAACAGTCGCGCCACGCCCGGCAACAGTCGCGCCACGCCCGGCAACAGTCGCGTAACAATCGACAGCAGTCGCGAAACATCCAGCAGCTGTTTCGCAACACTCGACAACAGTCGCACAACACCCGGCAACACTAGCTCCAGGAGAAGTGGCGTCGACCGCACTGTAAGTAGTAACAGTAGCTATACGTCACATACAGGTCACTTTAAAAATACGGGTTAGCACCATAGTTATGGGCGCGTACTGACGTTGCCTATCACTATGGCACAACGAGAAGAAAAATCTGCTTTGGTCTCCGTGAGGCGTCACCCATACTTGTTTGTTGTCTCTGTCTAAAACTTTGCTCTTGCTATTGAACCAAGTACAAATGAAGAAAAATGGGGGAAATATTTATTACATTTGAACAGTTATATATAAGAACAGCAACAACAGGGACCATTATTAGCCATAAATTGAAATGGACGCGCCTCTTCAATGCGCTCCGTTCAGTGATAACTATATAAAATAATGCACATTGCAGTGCCGTCGATACGATAACGGGATGATGGTTTCAACATTTTTTGTTTTACAGAGTGCAGACATAGTAGTCGTAGTAATAGCTTTTATTACCAATCTTACAATCTAGTTACACAAAAAATATTTACTTAAAAAAATAAAAGTGTGTATATTTATCCGACATCGGTTTCTAAAGATTGTTTTACTTTCGCTTAGGCCTGCCCCATAATCCACGTTTCGTGGTGATGGGTTTCCTATTCCATCGTCCCATTTTCGAATCGGGGGTCCCCTCTTCCTTTTCCTTTCTCTGGTACCATTCGGCTACAGCCTATTCCGCCCATTGCCATTTCAGTTTTTTCATTTTGTATGATATTTTGTTTTCCCTCTAATATGTGTTAAGCTTAGTTTTTCCTTTCGCTTAACATTAAGCATATTTCTTTCCTTGTTGTGTTGGCATATTTGTAAGTTATTGTTGTGCTTAGAGCCCATGTTTGGCAACCGTAAGTCATGGTAGGAGGAAGTATACACGAGTTCAACAATTTGCTTTTTAATGTCATTGGCTTTTTATTGATTTTTTATTATTTCTTTTCGGGACCAGTATCGTTTGCATGCTACATTTACCCTGTTTTTAACCACTTTAGATGTATCGTTTGTAGGAGATAGATAGAGATTTATATACGAGAGATAGATAGTTATCTACAAACTTCAAAGGTCGTTGTTGACCCGTATGGGTGGTTTCGAACGATTTGTCATTAGTTGTGTTTTTTTTGCTAGATTCATCTGGTATATTAAATAAATGTAAATCTGGTGTATGTATACGGTTTGTTCGTAATTATAAAATCTATTTCATTTTTAGCACATCTATTTGGCCACACCCACGTCCATTTTGTACTAGGCTTTTTGTTGAAAATAGCAGTCCATAACACTAAGATTGTGTTCTTGTGCAAAATCGAATAGCCTCTCTCCATTAATGTTTCGCTTTGCTCTCATTGGTTGTTCGATTTCCTATTGTGGCATTCAGATCTCCAAATACATTTACTGTTTTAGGCACCTTTTCCATAACTTGTCTCTATTTTGCTATAGAAAAAGTCCTTTGTTTCTGCATTTCGTCGTATTATTGCATCGCAGAACGAGTGTTATTATGTATCCATTGTAATATCCTAATCCCAGCCGTACCGATGCTCTAATTGTGATTACTGTATCGATTTTACTATTCATTGTTTTGTATTTTGTTGATGTGTTTGTGTGATTATTTTAACTAAGCAATGTTTCCTGGTTCAAAATTAATTAATACATTACTGACTTGTACCTGTACATTGATTGTTTTCTTAGGTAACCATTTTAGAGATAACGGATTCGGACGAACGAAATTCATCTTTGCGAAACAGAAGCGCATCGCATCGCTCAGGACAAAAGAGTCCCAAAAAGTCGTCCAGCTCAAACAGTCCGAGAAAGTCCGCCCTCAAGGATCCTGCAGCGAAGCGAGGGGTACGCAAGACTGAGTCTATTAAATTTGACCTGAGTAACTTGGAGAACAACTCTCAAGACACCGACGTGCTAATGTCTAGCGACGCTTCGCGCTCGGGCGGTGACGTCACGCTGCGTTACTCCGCCTCCCCCTCCCCGCGCCGCGCGCTGCACCCGCGCACGCCCACGTGCGACGCCAGCTCATCGACCACCAAGTGCGTGTCGGATAACAGTCGCAACACGACGGTTGCGCCGCACTTCAGGACGCGCACGCTGAGTCCGCGCTCGTCGCGCAACGATCTCGAGTCCTACTCGATCGTAGACCTAGTCTCGATCGACACAGACGAGTCCGCTCACTCTGCGTCTGTTTATAACTCGGCGCATTCCCCTGTCAGCTCAGCTTTTGGGACACCACAAAATAGTAGCGGTCGAAAAACGAGATCTACCATCGACCCGACACTGCTCGGCTCGAGCACGCCGTACGAGAAGGCCGTCAGAGCCACGAGCCAGGCGTCCGCGTTGCGCTCGCGAGCCGGACGCTCCAAGTCGTCGGGGACACCGGAAAACTCGGAGGACGCCAAAAAGCACATCTCAGTGAACAGCACGCGCCTCCCGCGCGCTTCCCGCAGTCGCTCGCGGCTCAACGACAGCGAGCTGCTGCTGCTCGACGATGATGACGACTCGCCCAGGACCTCCAAGAGGCTCAGTACCACGTCTAAATCCGGCCGCGCGAGTGCTCAGACAGTCGAAGACGACACAGAAATGACGCTCACGCACTCTCCTGCACAACACGATGGCACTTTCACCCCAGAAAATAGACACAGCCCTGAAGAAGCTAGTACCCCTGTGCTTAGTATACAAAGTCTTTTAGAATCCAGTCAAAGTTCTTTTGTCTCTCGAAAGCCAACAAAAAAAGGCAGACCGTCGTTCAATACTAAAAGAAAGACTATCGGAGGCGTCACGGGACCTAAAACTAGAGTCGGTGCCAAATCCAAATCTTTGAGCTTTAGCGCCAGGACAACTAGATTGAGATTGAGCAGTGAGTCCGTGGAAGTATTAAACAAGACCGATGACAGTGAGATAGTAACGCCTAAGAGTGCGGTGAAGTTGGTACCTGAAGTAGTTAAGAACAAACATTCGACGGCCAAGAAGCCGCAGTCGAAACGTTCCATCATCGACGACTTGAACGAGTCCGATATCGTGAAGCAACTATTCAACAGTCCGGTAAAAAGGAAGCTGTCGCAGAGTATGACAGAGTTCTCCCGGAAGCAGCTGTTCGATGACGACGATTTCGTGCAGAAGAAGCGAAATACACGGAACACCATTGCTATAACCGGACGAACACCGGACAACTCACTACTGGACCACACCGAGTCGTACACTCCTGAGATATTTGTGAGTCCCATCAGCACTCCCACGCGCAGTCCCAGTCTGGAGGGAATTAAACTTATGTTCGCTAAAACGACTCCCGAGAACGATCTACGAAACGTCCGTGGTGTGAAAGGTCTAATGCGTACGCCGCGCACGAGGAGATCTATTAAGAATGATTTAACTAACGTATCCGGAGTCAAGCAAATATTTGGCAGGAGTCCTAAGAACCGGTTGAGCGACGTTAGAGTTAAGGAAGTCTTTGTTTCGTCGCCTAAAAACGACTTGCGGCGCGTGACCGGAGTCAAGTCGCTGTTCCAAACTACCAACAAAAGAAAGTCGCCGAGAAATGAAATTGAAGACGTGAGAGGTGTGAAGAAACTGTTCAATACAAAGAGTCCAGCTAACGATCTGCGTAATGTGTCGGGGGTTAAGAGAACATTGCGACGACAGAGTCCTAGGAACGACCTGAGAGACGTGCGCGGAGTGAAGCGCATGTTTCAGAGAGAGAGACGGAACGACCTCAGTGACGTCAGTGGAGTCGAGGAGCTGTTCAATTTGTCCAACTACTCATCGGCGACTATGTCGACGCGCGCTGAAAGCTTGTTCGATCAACTAGTGGGCAAGCCACAGATTAGGGCGGTGTATTCTAAAACGTTCTCCTCGAAAACAGTTCAGAAGACCAAAACATCCAGAGGACAGTCTCTACACGCATCCCTAGACCAAATAACCGCCGCTGACAATAACTGGTTAGAACAGGAACTAAACAAACGACTGCAAATCAAAAATTATCTGGACTCATTGAAATCTACCAATGTTTCCAAAGCCAATAGATCCAAAGCGAACAAATCGAAATCATTGCACGCGTCTCTAGACGAGGTGACCGACATCGACGTATTGCTACAACAGGAGCTGAACAAGGAACAACAGATTAATAAATACCTAGAGTCGATGAGATCAATCGGCGACTCCAACGATAATGAAACGAAGGTGAACAAATCCGGAGCCAATAACTCGAGGGTCAATAAATCTAAAGCGAACATATCGAAAGCAAACGTGAGTCGCGAGTTATTGAACTTGGTGACAGACACGGTGGAAGGCAGCGCAACGTTGCGCTCGTCGGAACGCCACCTGCCCATCAAGAAGCGCTCGCTCGCGCCGCCCGCGCCCGCCCCGCGCCCCGCCCCCGGCCCCGCCCCCCGCGTCGCGCCCGCGCTGCACTCCACGCCGCTGAGGGCGCGCGCCCGGGCGCTGGACGCCACGGTGTCGCCCATACGCGCAGACGACGACACGCACCACGATACCTCTATAGCGTGAGTTCTATTTATTTTCTTACTGTATTTCTGTCATAGATCACAACCTTTCCGACGCTAACAGCATGCTATTGAAAATAAACAAAGACTACTCCTCTAGCCATCTTAAGGTCTCCTTCTTTCGCAAAAGCAGAGAAATTTTCTCGACTCCTTTGACTCCCCCATTTAGAACTGAGTAAACAAGAGACGTTGTAGTCGGCTACATCACCCTAAACATTAATGACTAAAATAGCAGAACTCAATATAATTGAATAAATGAATTTAATCGTATTCAATATATTATCTCCAACTACATCTCTTGACAACTTACTGTACTGCCAAGATCCTTGACAAACTAGCAACTACCCACCAATCACTAATAAATTCACATTTAACATCGAGCTTTATACTTCAACTATCGTACTAGCCCCCGGCACGGCAGACGAAGAAGAAGTCTCTAACTTAATATACAACCTAAAAACAGAGCACACCAGGGGCCAGATCAAGTAACAGTTCCACTACTCATTAACTGTAGAAAATGCCTGATTGGACCACTTACTCAAACTGAGTATAAAAGCAGGTGTTTTACTTTGTATCTCTCTCACTCTTTTATTTCAAATCCTATTAATTGTTATATTTGGAAGTCCTCGCTTGTTAGTGTGACATTTTGTAATATTCGCCCTCCCACTCTTGTGACTCCACAAGATACAAGCGCTGCTTAGTTTGTGGCTCACTGACAATGTTGATTCTGTTTTCTTTCTTTTGGTTAATAAACATATAATTATTTCATGTTTCGACGCTGAAATTATCATAATATTGTTAATATTATATTATAAAAGGTGGAATGAACTCCGATGCATAAGCATGATTTATCGCGGGTTAAAATGTATGAAACAGCTGTTTTCTATTAATTACCGATGTTAATTTCTGGAACGATGTACTGACGACGAGACAACTGAAGTTTTCACGTCGGTGTCTCTTTCACCTTGTATATTGTCATCTTAGATATAAAGATTATTTTTGCCATTGATAAACCCAAATAGATTTTAAAAGATAAATAATTACAGATTATTTCTGTAAGATTCAGTAAAGAAGTAGATTAATGTTCCAATTAATTCTAGATCTGCTCGACCAAAAGACAAGACTGAAACGAGACCAAAGAGCACAAGAGGAACAAGAGCCAACACGGAACACATCGAAACCGAACCTGAAGGTGTGAAGCCATCGCCTAAGAAGACTCGTGGGAGGGCGAAAGTGGCCAGTCCTAAAGCAAAACCAACTAGCCCTGTTAAGGAGAAAACCGCCGGAAGAGGTAGGAAAGCAAGTCCTGAAAAGGCAGAAACAGAACGTTCTGTTATGACAAAAAAAGTAAGTCCCACGAGGGCTAAAAAAGCGAATCCTGCGAAGGCTAGAAAGGCAAGTCCCGGTAAGGCAAAAAAAGCAAGTCCTGCTAAGGCTAAAAAAGCAAGTCCCGGTAAGGGTAAAAAAACAAGTCCAGTTAAAAAAGCCAGCCCTGTACCACTGATATCGACGCGTTCTCGCAGAAACAATATCTCGGCGCTAGATTCAAACATAAAAAAGCGTGAGGCGACGTTAGTTGTCGCCAAGAAGTCTCCAGTCATGAGCCCGAAGCCGAGGGCGACGCGCAAACGAAAAGAACCGGAAACTACCGTAACGCCTATTGTAACTCCTAAAAAAACTCGAGCGACCCGCAAGAACGAGTCGGTGAAACATGACAAGCTTAAGACACCAAAGAATACCAGAACTAAAGTACTGAAAGCCACCATAGTCGTGAGCAAGCCGTCGCCGCGGTTGAACCCGCGTGCTACCACGAGAGTAAAAACCGACCTGACTCAACAACAACCTATAAAAAAGACAAGGAAAACAGTAGCTGTAAAAGATATAACAGAATCTCCCAAAAAATCTCAAGTACAACGTAAATCACTAAGCAAATCTAAAGCAGCTGAAGTACAACGCAAAACTAGAGGACGAAAGACAGTGGCAAGCGAAACTCTAGATAATGTGGAAGTTGAGAAGAGCAAGGCTAAAGCTAAGAATGCACGCAAGAAAGACGAACCTGCTGCCAAAAAGACAAGGAATAATAGACAAGAAAAGTCGATAGAGGAAGCTAACCCAGTGAAAACCCGCGGCAAGAAAGAGCCACAAGAGAGCGTAGAGTCGGCGCCAAGTGTGCGACCTCTACGGGTTGCCAAGTCTGTTAGTATTGCACCTGAGGTTAAAACTCGCAAACGTAAGTCAGACACAGCGCCAAACAATGAAATACCCTCTAAAGTGAGGAAATCAAAGGAAGTCGCTGAGAGAGCTCGACGTGCGGCTGAATTGAGCACGCAAACTAAGAGTACGCGCAAGAAGTCCTCAGTGAAAGAGAGTAAAGGAGACAATGTGAGTGAAGCGCCAGTAAAGGCCACTCGTGGCAGGAAAGCGGTGGAAGTGGAACCGGCGAAAGCGACGAAGCAATCCGATCAGAAAACACGAGGTCGAAAGGTGAGCCACATCCTTCCTTCCATTTGACACCACCAAAACGACACCACCGGTGGTGTCTTATGGAATATCTAGTCCATATGACACCACCGACTATTAGTGAGGTTACATACAAAGTTGTTGATATGAAAACTCCAATTAAGTTCAAGCAATTTCATTAATGAGGTACGTCATTTGACAAAGTTTATAATTAAAGTTTTTTTTCCCGAAAAAGAAACACTAAAAGAAAAGTTCATTAATACCTACATAACTACTTACTTCACTTAAATAAAAAAATAATATTTTATAAACTCTGTTTTATTAATTATCGTTTAACTATAGATAACTTAAACTAATGAATTGGGGGCTGTTTGTCAAAAACACGCGTTTCTGGACATCACTAGGGTGGTGTCATATGGACTAGAGATTCCATACGACGTCGTTTTGGTGGTGTCAAGTGGAAGGAAGGAGCCACATTTGTGATACACAATCACAAATGTGGCTCCTTCCTTCCACTTAACAAAATATCTACGACAAAGAAAATTGTGTTTTGGTGACAAAACATGCTATACATCGACGGGCCTGCTGGTCTAGTGGTCCTGACTGCTGAGCCGGAGGTCGTGGGTTCGATTCCCACCCAGGACAAACTTTGTGTGATGAGCATGATTGTTTGTTCTGTGTCTGGGTGTGATTTATCTATAATATGTATGTATTTATAAATTATATAAGTATGTATATCAGTTGTCTGGTTACCATAACACAAGCTCTGCTTAGCTTGGGATCAGATAGCCGTGTGTGAGTTGTCCCAAGATATTTATTTATTTATTTATACATGTATAAATAGCATTATTTGTCACCAAAAATCTATTGTCTTACTTTCTTGTAATTCATGTTTGCAGGCCAATATTGAGAATGTTACCGCAAACAAGGTGGCTGGGAAGCGTAAAAGAGAAGCTGCAGCCGAACCATCGCCTGTGAAGGAGAGAAAGACTCGCGCGACTCGCGCCAACACACAGCCAACAGGTATGATTACTATATTCAGAGATAAACACTCGCACTTGCTGTAGTAGGTATGCCTGATAAAAGTAAAACATTTTCGAAGATCATTTTGCTATGTCAGGCTGTGCAAGTCAAGTTGTACCATGTTTTATAATTCTTGTTTGTCCTACAACTAAAGTCAATAGAATACATTGTTTTTTAAATGGCAGAATAACTTATTTTCGTAAAATGTTAACCAATATTTATTCGTGAACAGGCAACCCAGCGGGCCGGAGCCGCCGAAGATAACGACCGTTCATCGTACAACAGCAACACAAGTACAAAATTATATGGTTTACTTAAATAAGGTGACTCCATATCATTTTTTATTAATTCTCACAAGCATTCTCAAAACTTTTAGATGCGTTACCCGCTCTCAATATTGGCAAAGAATAAACGAAGCAATTGCCCGTCTTGATGAAGTCCATCCAGTGACGCGGTTACATGTCAGTACCACTCTCAATTCTCATTTTTTTTTTTGATAAAGAAAATATATATCTTATATCTATCCCTTCTATATTGAGTGCAAATTACATTACTCCAGAGAGGGAGAAAGAAAACGTCTGATGTCGTCTTTATTATTATTAGGTAAAATGTTTTTTGTTTCGTACGAGTACTGCCATTTTTTCGCGTGCTTTGACTGCAGTAATGTTTGTTTATGTGCATCTATTTATAATATGTTACTGATATAAATGGGATACTGAAAAAAAAAACAAAAAGTAACTAATTATTATTATATATTCATAATATATTTTTTTATATAAGTAAAACTTAACATGATAAGTTTGCATGTTAACAGACTTTATCACAATGACATAAAGTTTAACATACAGGCATTCCATTATTGACATATTATTTGTTTGTTTCAGATGCGTGCAGACGACGCGCACTTTATATTTTGTGAAGAATTTTTATTAAAATATTTTTAATGTTGTAGTGTTCTTCCGGGACTTGTTGTCAATGCATATGTTCCTGGCAGAATATTATGTACTAAGTATGAAATAATAGTTAATATCCAGGTGATTTCTATCCATACTGTTAGCAACGAATCTATTATGGAATATATTCCAATAGAATAGTTTATCTGACACTGATGCTGTGCAATCTGCATGAAAATTCTAGTACAATTGAATTTCTATATTTTAATTTGAATAACTGTGGGAGAATGTTTCTGTGTTCGTAACATATTTGATATAGTTGTACAATTACTAATAGTTCTAGCTCGGTTCTCTCGCATTCGCGTGGGCCTACAGTAGTTACCCTCTGCCCCAAGCAGACCAGCCTCAAGCTAGCAGATCAGATCTAATGTTGTTTATCTTCGTAGTTCGTAGCTTAGCGTAACAATGCTCACACGGCATCCACTTTGAATCCTCACTATCAATCATGTTAGCTACTTATTTAAATTATGATCTTAAGCTTTTTTATCGTTAGTTTTATTTTTAGTTTGTGACAACTGTATCGTAGAGTAGCTTCTCGAGTTGTAGTGATATTTTACTGTTACAGGATTTACTTTAAGAATTCTAAGGAATGAATTTACTTTGGTTTGAAAACATGTCTTTGCTAGATGAACGCACATTATTTTTGGAGTTTTTCTACTCTCTTTTTATCTTCTCACTTTCCAAGTTTCTTATTTGGAATTTTATCTCATTTGACGCAACCAAAACTATTTGAGTATTTTATATTACTGAAACATGATAATGCAAAGACGTCAATACGTCGGGAACAAACTACATTATCCATTGAGAAGCGACAGTTTTAGATATAGAAGATTGACACGCGTCAAAATTATTATTAATATAAGAAGTGGAATTGATATTTTAAAAATATTGTTGCAAAGCTTATAATGAATAAATTTGTGAATTATGGATCGCTGATTTTATTTGTCACCTTTATGGCGATACTAAATTCACGTAATCGCAAATGGTGCCACTCCCTGTTTCCCGCAAACCACGTTCGTAATTTCGTAGAGTACCTATTTGTTTTAAATAGAAAGGAATCTCCCGCCCGATTTTATTACCTTCCAAACTTCCGGACAATAAATAAAAAAAAATATCTTGGGACAGGCAGAGTTTGTGTTATGGTAACCAGACAACTGATATACATACTTATATAATTTATAAATACATACATATTATAGATAAATCACCCAGACACAGAACAAACAATCATGCTCATCACACAAACTTTGTCCTGGGTGGGAATCGAACCCACGACCTCCGGCTCAGCAGTCAGGGCCACTAACCACTAGACCAACTACAGGCCCGTCAAATAATTGGCAAGTCATTGAAAACGACTTACATTTACGGCGGAAGTGTGCAGCGCATGCGATGGACTCAATCCATCAATGAAAACGTCATGCGCTCATACTATGGGGCTACAGAGGGAGGAAACAACCTGACCGCGTACCGTGTTCGGATGCTCTCTCTGTTTCAGGTGCTTGAGCCAGCTGTCAACGTGTCGGCACAACGACTGTCGGATCAGGTACGGGTAATCCAGCGTAATCGTATGTTGGATGACACCGTACTTGATCGCTTGCGAACCGAAATGCAGAGTAGCCAGGTCATTACCTCTTCGTCGCAGGCTGTGGTTCCACCACAGTCCCACCAACTAGTTAGTCACGCTGACGAGGTAGGTAATGACATGGCTACTAATGTAAGTACCCAGTGCAATGAGGAAATGAGGAGTGCTTTGGAGGGTGCGATTCGAGAATATCGGTACATATCGCCCGAACTTAGACCACGCTTACCTCGTTTACCCATGCATAATAAAAATAGGGCGCTGGTGGCTGTTCTGGATTCGCAGTTGTCAAACTATTTTGACAACTGCGAAAACCTCACTGATGCTCACTCAATCCTGTATTGTGCAGCTGTAGCAGCGTGTCGTGTAGCTCACGTTAAATTCCCTGATGACAGAGCTACACGACCGAAACCAGCTGTACCATTCTGGCAGTGCAGGATTGAGCGGCGTATTGGTGTGGCCAGAGCACTCATCGGCAAACTAATCTGTTTTAGGGAGGGCAACACTCGACCTCGAGTGATGCGCTTTGTGAGGCGGGCATTTGCAGGGACTGACATAAGTCCTCCAGACTATATGTCCCGCATCACAGAGCGCATCGACTTCCTGAAACAGAAAGTATATGCATGGGCAAACCGTATTCGTAGGTATAAGCGGCGGGTGGAACGATACACTTTGAATCGCACATTCCAAAGTGATGAAAGGTGGGTGTATAGAGCATGGGAGCGACCGGACCAAGGTGTGTCTGACACGCGCCTACCGGATGATGACGCCATGTGTTTGTTTTGGCGCAACATCTGGTCGGTGCCTGTCAGTCATACCGAAGGTGAATGGACTCGGGAAGTCGAACGAGCGTGTGACCCCATACCAGAAATGGGGGCCTTAACAATCAGCTCCCAAGATGTAGCTTGTGCTGTCCGTCCGTTGCCTAATTGGAAATCTCCAGGGCCGGACGGACTGCACAACTTCTGGATAAAGAGCATTCAGAGGTCGCACGCTTGTTTGGCAACCCTATTCCAGACAGCCTTAGAGTCAGGGTCGCTACCCAAGTTTCTGACAACTGGTATAACCCACCTGCTCCATAAATCGGGTAGTACGGCGGAACCCAAAAATTATAGACCAATTACGTGTCTTCCGACACTTTATAAAGTTCTTACATCCATTTTGAGAGCTAAAATCACTAAACACATTGATGACAATTCTATCATGTCTGCTTCTCAAAATGGATGTAGGAACGGGTCCCGCGGTACTAAGGAGCTGCTCCTCATTGATATGGCCATTAGTCAACAGGTTCGCCGTTCCCGAAGACATCTGTCTACATGTTGGATAGACTATAAGAAGGCCTATGACTCCGTGCCACATACAAGGCTCATGAGGGTGCTAGAGTTGTATAAAGTTGATGCAACTCTGCGCACCTTCCTGATCTCGTGTATGAGGCAATGGAGTACAGTCCTTCGCTATCCAGGATGTCGGCAGATTCAGAGGAATAGTGAACCGATAAGGATAGAGCGAGGTATATTCCAGGGCGATAGTTTGAGTCCACTTTGGTTCTGCTTAGCCTTGAATCCTCTAAGCACGTTGCTGGAGGATTCAGGTCTGGGCTATCGGTTGAGGAGAGGTGGTCAGGTTATATCTCACCTCCTTTACATGGATGACCTGAAACTCTTTGCCCCCAACGATTTGCAGCTGATGGAGCTACTGAAGGTAACTGAAACTTTTAGTAGCGCCATCAGGATGGAATTTGGTGTGGACAAATGTGCGGTCATGCATGTAAAGCGAGGGGAAATTGTGGAATCTGTGGGAATCCAGCTCTCAGATTCCATAAACCTTAGATCCCTCTCAGCAACCGAAACCTACAAGTATTTGGGGATGTCGGAAGCGCTGGGCATCAATGTTGCTGACATGAAGCAATCGTTGAGGGAACGCTTCTTTGGCCGCCTGAGAAAAGTATTAAATAGTCTTTTATCAGGCGGAAACAAGGTGCGTGCCTTCAACGGTTGGGTCATGCCGGTTTTGACGTACTCTTTCGGCATACTCAAATGGACTCAAACAGAACTGGACGCCCTGGATAGGAAGGTGCGTACATTGTTAACGGCATTTCGTATGCATCACCCACGCTCTTCGGTTATGAGACTGTATATCCCGCGGAGTTGTGGAGGTCGAGGCTTTTTAAACGCCAAGACTCTCCACAATCGCGAGATATGCAGTCTCAGGGAATATTTCCCAGAAAACGACGTGGGAATGCATCGGGATGTGGTTGCAGTGGACAAAGGCCTCACCCCGCTCTCCTTGGCTAAAGAGAACTGGCGCAAACCTGTAGTGCTTGACACTAACGACCGCAGGGAGGTATGGCAGAGTAAGGAGCTTCACGGACGCTTTTTCCGGGCCCTACATGGACCCGATGTAGATCAATCAGCGTCCGTAGCCTGGCTACGTTCTGGTGATCTCTTTGGAGAAACCGAAGGTTTTGTCTGTGCAATTATGGATGAAGTTATGATGACGAATAACTACCGGAGATTTATTGTGAAGGACGGCACGGTTGACATATGTCGGGCATGCCACCGTCCGGGTGAATCAATACGACACATTATCTCCGGTTGTTCTCGTCTAGCTAACGGAGAGTACTTGCATAGACACAACCTTGTAGCCAGGATTATCCATCAGCAACTTGCTCTAAAATACAACCTTGTGGAATCGGAAGTGCCGTACTACAAGTATGAGCCCGATCCAGTTCTTGAACATGGCAATATCACATTGTACTGGGATCGCTCCATCATCACTGACAGGACTATTGTTGCCAACAAGCCTGATATAGTGGTGGTGGATCGATCAGAGCGGCGCGCAATGATTGTTGACATAACAGTCCCGCATGATGAGAACCTCGTGAAAGCCGAGAAAGATAAGCAAATCAAGTATATTGACTTGGCTCGCGAGGTTGTCGACATGTGGGACGTGGACTCTGCAATCATTGTGCCGATAGTCGTTACAGCCAATGGCTTAATTGCTAAGAGCCTCGACCAACACCTAAGAAGGCTCTCGTTAGGCGGCTGGATCAAGGGCTTGATACAGAGAGCGGTACTCCTAGACACGGCTCGTATTGTTAGGAGGTTCCTTTCTCTGGAGCCCTGACCGCCGGTAGCTTGGACCCTGTTCCCGATACCGGTGGGCTACTATTTTTATATTTTTAAATGTTTTTTTATGCTTTTTTGAAATATTTAAAAATATAATTATATGTTGAAAAATAAATAAATGTACGTAATAAATAATAATAATTGTTTATTTTTATAAAAGGACATAATTTACAATAAAATTATCTTGACATCTAAAATAGATCACAGTTTGCACAGTTGCCTGAACTAGGTTGAACCTGTGTCTCAGGCTAGACAGTACATAAAAAATCTTATTCGAATTATAAATAAATAAACAGTGTAAAATACTAAAATTAAAACTAACATAGCGGAAAACTAAAGTGGAACAGAGTGTTATTAAATATTTGCTGACATAAAGTAAAAATTGTCTGGGCGTACATGGCTCTAGGTATGCAACGCTGCGCAAAAAAGTAATTGCTGTCTTTGTACATAATTGTAATACATCAACTTAAAGATACATGATTTTCTACGTAACCTAATTAATACCTATTACATTCTAAATACAATTAATAATTACAAATTACGATAAGCTATAAACTAAAATCGGGCGTTCTTAGTAGCCTTCATAGTCTATCGAGTTAATATAGCGATACTCGGCAGCTATTTTAGCCGGACATGCCGCGTCTCCCGTTTTGTGATTGGCTTGCTTCTTGAAGTGTAAACAAGTTGCACATTTTGGTTCAGCAGCTTTCTTTGAGCAGTCCTTACTAGAGTGTCCTTCGTCACCACAATGTCCACGTAGAGGTAGCGATCTTACATGTCTTGGCTGCGTGACCATACTGCTGACAGTTGTAACATCTCGTTACTAGCGTGAAGTCTCTTACCGGGCAGGATGTCCAATTAATAAATACCCGTTCCTGGGTGATGAGGGCTTTACGTATAGCGGCTGAAACTTCTATTATGTAATTGCAGTTTTCTGCATCTTTCCTCCCCGATTTATGGCTTAATTTTAATGAGGTCATGAATGCTTCGAGGGACATTGTAGGCAGTTTGTCAACTACATTTTGTTCAAAGAGACACTTAAAAACCTCATTTTCGGACATTGATGTGGGCACGCCAATAACTACGACGCGAGGTTTGCGCTTCCGGGGTTCGTCGACGGTCAGCACTGATGGAGCGGTTTGAACTGTACGCTTCAGTTTTTCTAGATCATCCTTAGTCTCAGTGCTGATTATAAGGCCTCCTTTTCCAATTTTGCGTACGCCTCGCACTTTCAGTTTCAATTCACCGGGGCAGATCATGTTTTGAACCATGTTCTTAGTTTCCTCACTGGTCTTAGAGTTGTCACACGGGAAAATCGCAACGGAGCTTAGTTTGTTAGGACGGACAAAATTGTTGGACCCCTTTTTCACCATATCGGCAAAAGATGTAGTACTGGTTTCCTTTTTTGCAGATGACTCTTGAATGGTTCGGTTCATCTCTGTAAGACAGTCCGCTAGGTCTCGAGATTCGTTCATGGTTTTTAAAGCAGTATGGGTTTGTATGGCTCTTGATTTTAGCGACTGGTATTGAACAGCCAGTTGTGAAACTCCGTGGCCAACTTTCCGGCAAAGATTGCTTATTCTTAGCTTCTGTTCGGAATTCAGTTTTCCATCCGAAGCAATAGCGCAGACCTCATTCAAATACTGCTCAATAGATCCCAACCAGTTCTGAATCTCCGGAGTGCTGACTGCTTCAACGCCTTCATCTTGAGTCTGCTTGGGTTGTTGAGGTGGTCTTGTTGTTGTAGACGGAGAGCTGTGCTCGCGGTTAAAGGCTAAAAAGCCTTCCATATTCTAGATTATCACTTTGAATTAATTTTATCAAGTCAGTACATTATTTTACGTAAAAACACTCTGAGTCACTATAAAACTAGGCCAATAATTTTTGCTCACGTTTATTTATTTATTTTTAATAATGCATTGATGTGCACGTCCGAATGCGTTGAGCGCTATTCGACTGTATCAAATGCATTAATGCATTACATTAAGCGATTTTTCACTCGAAAAATAAAATAAAAACAAAGGGTGGAGTTTTGGACTAATTTTGTTTCCATCGGGGGAAAACCTAATCAAAATTCAAACATAGTCATTTGATCAATTACCTAACAATTTAAAAAAAATGTGCTCACCCTATCCGCGTTACGCGTTCATATATAAGTAATAACGGAATAGCTTCTATTTATTGCTGTTAATGCTCACCCTCTGTTAGATGTTAAGTTACTTTGACGGATATACGCAAATTGTTGCTTCTGTCATTGTTAACTCTGTTGTAACAAGTGGAATTTATCGCTGGATCAAGAAAACTTATAAAACAAGGTACATACATAACTTATTTAGTAGTCGTTCTAAATGCATGAAGCTGTTTACTAAATAATTTGTTTTATTGGTTGACATTCTTGTAAGATGAAATTAATTCAATCCAGCCTTTGAGATAGATACATTATTATATCAATAGTTGATCGCTGACTGTTCGCATCGTTGCGTTGGGGGAGTCCTGCTTAACAAACCATCAAATTTGAGTACAGATAGTAAGTACTCTTTTTTCAGTCGTAAATTGTGGCCATACAGACTACTATCGGTCCGGTGGCGAGTAGTGCCGCTCGCGCGCTAGACGGGCGCCTTGAACTTGACGGGGTTGGAGATGCGGAAGATGTTGGGCAGCAGCCCCGCGAGCTGCGCGAACAGCGGCGCGGCGGGCGGCGGCAGCGCGAAGTGCAGCGTGCGCAGCTCCGCGCCGCCCCAGCCCGCCGCCTCCAGCATGAAGCCCTTCACGCACTTCAGCACCAGCTCCGCGCGCCGCACGCACCACGCCGCCGTCATCTCCTGCGGGACACACGGCATCACGTCATTGTCGCATGTGCGCTCATTTTACCTGTCATAGCAGCACCCGATCGACGACGACTTATTTGTGATCTTTCAAAACCACAGTTGACCTTGACAGATTTGAGAATAGCAGCAAATCAAACAACACTAACAATAGGCACAGATAACAAAAATATCACTGCGATTTTAATAGGCATGTAATGTCAGAGAAATATTTGCTGTAAAAGTACTGTAGCTCCATCGGACCGTACAATACACTTTACTCTGCATTCAATAAAATAAACGAGATAGTGAATGCCCATCAAACTTAATAGTTACCTAGTCAAGCTGTGTACGAAAATGAATGAAGTTATCAAGAAAACGAATCCGCTACGAATCGAAACAAGGTATTTAGGATTATGATGGCAAGTCATACCTCGGACATCTCATGCCGTAGCAGCAGCGGTATTGATATGCTGGTGATGTCGTTGCTACACGCCGCCTTCAGGATGTTCCGTAGACCCAGTATCGCCGGGTGACGCGATGTGATGTCGCCTGCAAATGTAACAAGAGCAATTTGCAACATATTTTGATATTAGCACCTTAAGTTTTTATGCAGAGCTGCAAAAAAGTTTAAATTTAATATTCCCGCCTTTAGATGTTGCCAACAATCTGCTGTGGACTTTAAAAGCAACAGTGTTGCAGTACACATGTGTACAGTCTCTAATTGTGTACTTGAATAATATTAGGTCTTTACCTATGAAATTGCCGTTCTGCAGTACTGGCCATGTCAAATCAAAATAATTTTTCGTTTGGCTAAGAATTCTAATTTCAATTAATAAAATTGATTGAAATTAGAATTCTGATGAAATCATGTTTTTTTTTCAAAAGTAGTCATTTGTATATTGATTAGTGTTACATTTTCATCGCATTTCAATCTTTTTCGTCATCATGGATACGTTAAAAATTCGAGTAATTATGGCATATGAGTACCTACCGTCGTGGCAGCAACGCGGCACAAGCGGCACGCAACATCAACGACGTTTACGAAGCTAACACTACAAACCAACGCACCACCTGTTATTGGTTTGATCGCTTCCGTTCTGGAAATTTCGACCTGAAAAATGAACCTCGCGGTCGTCCGAAGACTTTGGTCGACAATGACGAGTTAAAGGCGATTGTGGAAGCTGACGATACACAATCTACGGTTGAATTAGCAGCAGCTTTCGACGTTAGCGTCAAAACAATATTGGTCAATTTGCGTCAAATTGGCAAGGTAAAAGAGCTTGATAAATGGGTGCCCCACGAACTCAATGATCGCCAGCGCGAAGTACGCGTCGAGACGTGCCACAAACACCATGCACAAATGAAGGAATTTTGAACCACATTGTTACCTGCGATGAAAAATGGATTCTGTTTGATAACCGCAAGCGCTCAGCAAGTTGGTTGGATCCTGGTTCAGCACCTAAACAATGCCCCCTAAACGAAAACTTACCCCTAGAAAAGTAATGGTCACTGTTTGGTGGTCTAGCGCCGGTGTGATTCATCACAGCTTCTTACCAAACGGGGTGAGCAATACTGCAGATGTGTACTGTGAAGAACTGAACACAATGATGGAGAAGCTGGCACATCTCCAACCAGCGATGGCGATTGATCAATTCAATCGCTCGTCTCCGCTGCTCCTGCACGACAACGCGCGACCTCATACTGCACAGCAGACGGTCTCCAAGTTGCAAGAATTGGGGTTGGAAGCCCTTCGTCATCCGCCCTACTCACCAGACCTTGCGCCTACAGACTAGTACTTTTTCCAGAATTTGGATAACTTCTTGGCGGGAAAAAAATTCAATACCCAAGAGGCAGTACAAAATGCCTTTGAAGAATTTGTTGCCTCCCGTCCCAGCTGATTTATTTAAGAAGAGTATCAATAAACTGCCACTGGGTTGGCAAAGAGATGCATTGATTGCATAGGTGATTACTTCGATTAATACAAATAAAAAATACATGAAAAAAAATCGTTTAAATTTTTTCATACAAAACGGCAATTTCATAGGTAAATACCTATTATTTAATTAACATAGATAAATTAATGAAATTATGATACTATTATAATGATATTATAATAGTTAAATTACGTCAATTTCAGTAAAAAGGCGTCGGTGAACCGCTTTGTTTATCACTTTCCGTGCGTATCTCATCTGCTTGTTCAGATTATACCCCCGACGCTACAACGGACAAAGAAAAAACATTTTTCTATTTTTAGAGGTTTAAGCGTAGTGACTTTGTGAGGTTTTTCAATTTTGTTTTTATTTTCTATTTTTCAATTCTGCATAAGAGAACTGAAGCACGTTTTGCGAGTGCTACTATTGTTATTGGATAAAGCACCTATGCTCCGTCCAACAACCAAATATTCGAAGATATCTAACAACCAGCATTGGGTTCTCATGGTGGATTTCAGCCCATTCTGTCTCTTACAGAGACATGTTGGCCTTGTGGCCAGCTGTGTGAATTTGACATGCTGCTTATGCTGTGCTTATCATCCTTATCCTTACTAATATTATAAAAGCGAAAGTAAGTTTGTTTGTTACCTCTTCACGCTTTAATGGCTAAACCGATTGTGATGAATTTTGGTACATAGATAGTTGGGAACCAGAAGACGGACATAGGCTAATTTATTTAAAAAAGTGGGATGTGAGGGAGAAAGAGGGAAGAAAAGGGAAAAGTAAGCGTTGCTATTACAAATCAATAAGGCGCAAGGGGAACTGTGTTACCCCAAATTTAACGCGGGCGAAAGCTAGTATTGTATAAAGCACTCACCGGAGCGCAGCGAAGAGTCATCGACGATGAGGTGAAACACGACGTGCACTTCAGCCAGGTTGCTGTGTTTCGTGATGAAGATGTCACCGGTCTGCAGGTTGCGCTTTGTACGGAACCGCGAGCCGTTGTTGTTGGACGAGTTCGAGCCGTTGGCCACGCTTTCTGCTTGCTCCTTCACGCGCTGCTTGTTGCGACGTTCCACCTGGCACATCAAATAATGTCACAGCTGTTTCCTCGGGCAGCGGTGTAACTATACTAGACTCACATTTCACACACAGTTATGTTTAAATCACCTGAAATTAAGGAGCCAGTATTTTGCCGATTCGGACAGAAATATCTAGATTCTGGGCGTTCAGACACTTTCAGAGACTACACAGAGGACATAATAAATAGAAACTGACATAAAAAAACAACAGGACGTTTAGAAGAACTTCTGCACACTAGTCTATTTTAGTTATTTTCATAGTATAATGTCATACTGTATTTTACTATGGGGACGACCTGCAGACATTGAGTCTATATTTATTCTGCAGAAAAGAGCCATCAGAGCCTTATATAATCTACGTAGGCGCGATTCCCTAAGAGAACTGTTTAAGAAAATTGACATCATGACAGTACCTTGTCAATACATATATGAATACATTATGTACGTTAGGAAAAATCTGCATTTATTTAGTAAAAGAGGTGACAGACACCACCATAATACTAGAAACAGGCACCAACTAGTTCAGCCAGGTTTCAGGCTAGCTAAAGTAGACTCCTCTTTTATGGGGTACTGCTTAAAATGTTATAAAAAATACCTCCATACATCCTACAATTGAACGAATCGAAGTTTAAATCTTGTATTAAACGCACACTATGTAGGCAAGCATATTATAGGTTGGGGGATTACATTAATTATATAAATGCTTGTCTCAATGCCGGTCCTGCTCCACAACCATAGGGGCAAACTAATTGATTAGCGTCTGAAGTTATTGTGGCAGCTGTAGAAGATTGTAAGACTATATTTGCATTGTATAGACTCAATTTCCTAATCCTTACTTAATATTATAAAAGCGAAAGTGAGTTTGTTTGTTTATTTGTTTGTTTGTTTGTTACCTCTTCACGCTTTAATGGCTAAACCGATTTTGATGAATTTTGGTACAGAGATAGTTGGGAACCAGGAGACGGACATAGGCTAATATTTTTTTGAAAAAAGTGGGATGTGAGGGAGAAAGAGGGAAGAAAATGGAAACCTTAGCGTTGCTATTACAAATCATTATCATTTAACGCGGGCGAAGCCGCGGGCAAAAGCTAGTATTGTATAATTGTAATGCCCATGTGTGAGTACTATATAATTTAATTGACTCGACGGTTGCCCTGTAGGCCTACTATGACATCTTAAAGCAGAACTTATTCCACTGAGTGAAAGAGATGGTGCTAGACACCCTGTATAGCTCTGTCCCTTTCCCTCGGCGGAATAAGTTCTGCTTTAACACGTCATGGTAGGGTAGCTGGTGGTTGAGAGATTGTCATGCTCAATGTAACTAAATATTTCGCTGATGGTGGCGTGTGTGTCGGGTCATTTAGTTCCCTTCAAAATGGTTGAGCTGAATGGGGCCGATTTATGCGTCATGTTCGTGTACGGGCACTGTCAGTTGTGACTGGTCATCTATTAGCCGCCACGGTTTGTTTTAATTAATTAATATATCTATTGAACTCTTGTTTTTGCTTTTACTCTGGACGCTCTTAATGTGCTCGTTTTTCTACATCGTTCTCACATGTATTTATAATCACAACATGACTGATGTATCCATGATTTTGTAAAAATATTATGATTTAAAAGAGTGTCCATGGAGTTTCTTGCCCGTTCTTCTCCATAGAGATTATTAGATAGCGTGATTCGACAGATGTGATTTTATGACAATAAAACCGTAAAAATAGATTTAATTATTGACTCACTGGTTCTTCCACCTTCTCACTAATATACCGAAGCTGATGCTCCACGTCGGCGAAGTGATGCTCAGTGCTGCGCGCGGCCGCGTCCACCAGCTGCGTCGTGGGCGGCGCCGGCCGCCGGGGAGGACTGTCGCTCAGCAGCACCACGCCCGACAGCTCCGCCGAGTACAGCGACAGCGACGTCTGCAGGCGCCGCGAGCCGTCGCTGGGGCTGCGCAGTGCACAGTGCATGGCTAACGTTACCTACTGCTACACATGTCACAGGAGAGGTAATTCGGGCTGGTCTTGAGAGTAAAGACACAGTGAGACTGCGAACCCGTTCCAGTAGACTACAGAACACATACTGACTTGTCAACTTGTTCGACGGCGCAGAGATCGAGCAGGTCGCACGCGACGATGCGGATGTTGTGCGTCTGCTTGAGCTGGCTGCCCAGGTGTATGGTAAAGCTCTCCTCCAGGCGCTCGCCAGAAGGAGCGGCCGGCGACGGGACCGACACTGCTTCAGGAGAGAATGTGGCCAGGGGCGAATTGCTGTAAACATACAAAGAACATCACGTCTGTTATTTCTAAGGCGGTAACAGAAGGGTGTTCCTCAATAGTCAAACCTACATTTCACATGATTCGTTTAAGTCCAACATAAAATTTCTATAAACACGTCATTACCTACCATGTAAATGTCTAGCAGAAGCTGTGGCACAGCATTTGCTACTCAGTTACCTGGGTGTATTAAGAGCCGAGGTGCTCTGATACTCTTCAAGGGTGTTCATGAGCCAGGTGCGATGTTGTGCGCGTTGCGTCTGTCGCAGCGCATCCAGCTGCGAGCCCCAGCGCCCTTGCACCAATGCCTGCTGCTCAAACTGCTGTGTTGCTAACTCATTAATTTCTTCTTCTGTTGTGGTTGTATTTAGAAGGCGGACTTTCTCTTCCATTTCTTCAGTTTGTCTGAATAACATCAAGAGTTACTGTAGAAACCAATCAATTTTGTTAGTAATTTTTAATTTGATATTCTTTGTCATGATGATTCTCCGAGTTATGTGTGTTAGGGGAGATTTAACCAGAATACTAACATCAAGGCATTAGCAGTGACTTCCCAGAAATAAGCCACTTACATGAGAAAAAAAAATACTGCAGCTTAGATACAGATGACAACCCAAGTTAAAAAATTACCTAATTCAAATTAATTAAAATACATTACATATTGTTTAAATGGGTACTTCAGAAAATGCTCACTTTTGGGTTAGTTTCTTGATATCTTCATCTCTGTTCTTGAGTGTGTTCATGACAGTCTTAGCATAAGAGTTCTCAACTTGTAGAATAGTCTCAAGTGCAGGTGAGTGCACAAGCTTGTGGTACGCAGCTGCAAACACCTCCTCGTCAGATGTGCCCTTCTGCTCTGCAAACTCCATGACATTGTCTTTAAAAAGTTTCTCCCAGCCCTTCACAATGCCTTCTACATTGATCTCACTGTTCTTTAGTTGGTTCAGAATCTTCATGTCTCTCTCATTGTGGAAGTTCTTAGTTTCTTCTGCTACAAATTGTCCTAGTTTCTCATTTAGTTCTGGAATTTAAGTAAGATTTTATACACATCTCTTGATTTTCCAGGTTCCTATCCGTATTGAATAATTATCATTTGTTTTGGTTTAAGAAAACATTGTAAAGAACCAAAACATCATGTCAGAGATTTATTTCTAAAGTTCATGTGAAGCCATGTCAGAGGCCCATGTGTGGCATAAAAACTCTCAACGCCAGGTGAGGCACAAACCATAAATAAAAAGGTAAGATCTTATTTATGGATTTTGTAAATATAATAGGTTTTTATTTCTCTCAAAAGGTACAATCTTTGGTTCATGTCATATTATGTCAAATCAGATTTATAACCTTTGTGAGAGCTGGAGATAATGTAAACTTTGGATAATAGAAAGTGGGAGGGTAAACTTAATGGGCAACTTTTTTTGTGGATATGAAATCATAGAATAACTTCCCCAACTATAGGCGGAGAGAACACGCCCCCTGCGTGTCAGACTTTAACTGACTAAAAGCCACCCATGTTCCTTCTTTTGCCCTTTATGTTCCGGGGCCGCAGTATCTCTATCAAACAACTCTGGAAGATAACAACTTCAAACACTGTTTAATTTCGCCACCGCTTCGAGCCAAAATCATAACATAATTCTAGATTTATCATAGCTTAAACATTTATGTACCTTCCTCCAAATACACAGGAATATGGAACATGTTGATGACCCTCTGCACAAGTTCTCTGGTGGAGCCGGCGTGAGGAATGTCTACCGGCACCTCCAGCTTGAACAGTAACTCCTCGTTGGTGCATGTCGGGAATGTATACTTGAATGTCTTCGTTACGTTCTGGCTAATTTCTGTAGCCATTTTTCGTCTTTTCACAACAATCACAAGTCGACTTGTACGTATCACGTCAGACTCGATTGGATCTACTGGCAATGTCATTGTGACGTCTTTCTGACAGTGATAGATAATGTTTCGTTCAGAAATAGCAGATCTGCTCCTCAATGGAAAAGGTTGCTTGGGGGTTGGGTCCGTACTAACTTTCGACTGATCGTTTGTAATCCTATTGTAGAAAATGCAAGATTTTTATTGTCCCATAAGCATATTAATATTAGGAAGCGTCGTTGGTCTAGTGGTAGAAGATGCTGTTGTCCTGACCTGACTTATCATCCCTTAAGATGTAAAACCGTTATATTTATGATAAGACTAGCTTTTGCCCGCGGCTTCGCTCGCGTAAAATTCGGTAGCACCTTATTGATTTGTAATAGCAAAGCTAACTTTTCCCGTTTCTTCCCTCTTTCTCCCTCACATCTCACTTTTTTCACAAAAATATAGCCTATGTCCGTCTCCTGGTTCCCAACTATATCTGTACCAAGATTCATCAAAATCTGTTTAGCCATTAAAGCGTGAAGAGGTAACAAACAAACAAACAAACTCACTTTCGCTTTTATAATATTAAAGTAAGGATTAGATCACAAAAAATACGGGTGTACCACCTAAAGTTATTTCTATCTATCTAACCATATTCTGTGACTTCTGCCAGTTACGCTATCACATGTTAAGGAAAACTATCAGACAATTAACTTCCTGTTGATGTCCAAAATTGCCCTTGTAGCCAAATAGATGTTCTTCTCAAATAGTTGTGGGTAGGTTCGGTATGGTTCAGCACGTTGACTTTGCTTGACGCCTTAGGATTCGAACCCAGAGCCTTCAAATGATATTAAACATAATTATATTGTTTGTTTGTGAATATAATGGCAGGAAGAGTTTGGAGATTTCACACATCAAAAGTAAGCGTAAGCAACGTCGGTGTTATGGCATGGGCTCGGCTTTAAGGCGCGGTAACAAGCTGATGCTAAGGTATTCGTGGAAGTGAGGCTAGCTGCAGACTGGGCATGGTCTGACACAAGTACATGACTGTAGTGCATCGAAAGAATAGAAATAAGGTCGAAAATATTTCGGCGTATGATTTTATGTGAATATCATTTCCGCCAAAATGTAGGTCATGTTGCAGTTTTTATTGAATATAAAAAAAATATACAGTTCTGTGTTTGAAAAGTTATAGATATCTCTTTAGTCTATAAAATCTCCTTTGTTATAGATAAAAAAATATTATGGTTGTCGCTGAAAAAAATTTGAATTTCGAGACGAAAAATTTTTTTCGTGGTCTTTTTTAACATTATTTTTTTCGTAGTTCTAGACCATTTTTGTAAACTGATTTTGTTTAAGTCTTTAGTTTATGTATTTGACTATACACGGTATTTTTTTTTGGCTAGTGGCATTTACAGATAACGCTAACTGTAACCGAAAATCTAGACGTTTTACGAAGTGTTTATTTTGTACAGCGCCTTAAGTCCTTACCTACATCTTATGTCCGTCGGAAATACAGGCAGAGGCACCCGGGTACATGCCGTTTGCAAGCGAAATTTACCTTGTCTGTGAAGATGGACCAGAGATCCAGAGCAGATTAGAGAAATGGCATCAGAAGCTGGAAAATTTTAGCTTGAAAATTAGCAGAACTATTTCGGGCCTACTTCCAGTCCTAAAGTCATAGTATAGGGGTTGGTTGGAATTAAACGGCACCATATGACATACGACCGATATAATTAACTCCAATAACAGACACACATATAACAAGATACTTTTAACACACGTAAACGATACAAATAACAAGTAGGTACGCCGCGGCGCCGCCACGGATTACATGCGGTTACGCTACGGAGGCTCAACGCGAACTAACCGGCGCGTGCGGGCAAGGTGGGACATCCACGTTGCCAGCGCGCGCGGCGATCCTAGCCGAGCGGCGACACGGCGGAAGGGTTGGCGGGAGGCGAGGGATGGTGAGAGCGGGCAACGTCGCCTTATTTTGGCGCGCTATATCCTCCCCCTCCAAGTCACAAGAACGGCCCGGCAGTGACTTGGCTGGTCGGCCACGCCGACGTTGGTGAACCACCACTGGGGTTGATCCCCTATAAGGGGTCAGAGCGCTAGCATGGTACCTTCCCTTTACAATCCCGCTGTTATCAGCGACTAAAAAAGATGTAGGACTGATGACCTGCGAGACACGATACGGGCCTTCCCGTCTTGGCGCAAACTTACTGGTAAAACCTTTGGCTGCACTGCTCGCCAAATGGGTCTCCACAAGGACCAAATCTCCCTCCTTATAAGAAGGAACGTCCCTACGACGTTGATCACCCGTCGACTTCCTAGCATCTTGCTGTTCCTCTACTCGGTGCTTCACGTCATGTAGGACGCGTGCAAACTCTTTCAAATACGGTGTAAATTGGGGCACAAAGTTCTGCTGAGAGACAATAGCTCGAAGATCCGTCTGTACAGCCAGAGGAGAACGCAATTCTCGGGCAAAAGTAAGAAACGCTGCAGATTGACCCGTACCCTGATTGTAAGCGCTATTCAAGGCAAATCGTACCATCGGAAGAGCGAACGGCCATCGGCGATGCTCGGGTCCAACTAGAATGGCAAGATGTTTTTTCAATTCACGGTTTTTGCGTTCCGCAGGATTAGCTTCGGGATGGTATACTGGTATCAATGATTGATGAATCCCAAGCACAAACATAGCCTTTTGCATTACGGCCGAAACAAACTGGCTTCCGTTATCAGAGATAACGCGACGAGGCAAACCGTACCGCAAGAAAACTTCCTCAATCAGTACTTTTGCACATGACTCAGCAGTCGCGTCACAAAGTGCAAAAAGTTCGATCCATCGGCTGGAGGTGTCCTCGACTAGGAGAATCCACTTCTCCCCGTTATCCCCTTCGGGTAATGGTCCAAATAGGTCCATTGCGAGAACCTCAAATCTTTGCTGATGTATTGGGGTTTGAAGCAAACCAGCAGGCTTTAAGTTGGTAGCTTTGTATTTCTGACAAATATCACAGGACTTTAAGTACTGTGCCACATATGTTTTCATATTTTTAAAATAGTATTTTTCTTTAATCTTCCTCAAGGTCCGCTCTAAACCTAAGTGTCCGGCAGTAGGCGCGTCATGAAACTCTTTGAGGAGTTCTGCCTTTAAACTCTCCGGGACTACTAACTGAGGTTCATCGGAATCTCCATCCAGATCACAGCGGTACAAAACACCTTGCGAAAGGTAATATCCTCTGTCAGTCCAGCGCATAGCTGCTTCTGGATTGTTGGTATCTTCAAAATCAATTATTATTTTGCTTACATCCAGGTCGTTAAGTTGGGAATTGCGAATGTCTTCAGGTGATTTTTGAGGTAAGTCAACTACGATCGGGCAGATGCTGCAAGCATTTGAATCAAGTTCCGATTCTGTAGTCACTGGGCGGCTAAGTGTATCCGCAACTAAGTTGACTTTCCCCGGTGTATATTCTATGACCAAGTTGTATGCCTGAATTTTCATTGCCCAACGGGCTAAACGACCACTAGGAGTTTTTAAAGACAAGAGCCATCTTAAGGGCTGATGATCAGTAGACACACGAACCTGTGCTCCTTCAATATAACCTCTGAATTTATCAAGAGCCCAAACAACTGCAAGAGCCTCTCGCTCTGTGGTGTGATAGTTACGCTCGGCAGGTGTTAATAACCTACTAGCGTACTCTATAGGCCTCTCTTCAGTATGAGTCTCGCCTTGGAGTAACACAGCTCCAAGGGCATACGCACTGGCGTCCGTGCGCAAAACAAATGGTTCATTAAAATCGGGTTGGCGGAGAATGGGGCTAGTTGCAAGCCGCAACTTGAGTTCTTCAAAGGCTCCTTTCTCACCCTCCCCCCATTGCCAACGACGATCTTTCTTCCTCAGATTGGTAAGAGGACGCGCAACATCCGAAAATTGCGGAATGAATTTCCTAAACCAAGAACAGGTTTGAAGAAACGTCTTAAGTTCCTTTAAATTTGTCGGCGGTTTCATACTTAATACCGCTTTAACCTTCAAGGGGTCGGGTTCAATACCCCGAGATGAAACAACGTGTCCCAAGTAAATAACTTTATCTCTAGCAAAGACACACTTATCTCGATTTGCCCTCAGGTTGAACAAACGAAGCCTGTCGAAAACCAGCTGAAGGTCTTTCAGGTGCTGATCTACATTTGGGGATATCAAAAGAATATCATCAAGATATCCTAGGACGCAAACGTCCTTGAGGCCAGATCTCATCCGATCCATGAGACGTTGAAAAGTGGCCGGGGCATTCTTCAGACCGAACGGCATACGACGGAACTGGAAAGTTCCAAATGGGGTCGTAAAAGCAGTTTTGTGCCGATCCTCTGGAGCTACAATCGTCTGCCAGTATCCCGCCTTCAAATCAATCGTAGACATAACACAATTGGGCTTAGTGCTCTGCAGCAGCTCGTCGATGACCGGTAGTGGGTATTTATCATTCCGAGTAACGCTGTTGAGTTTTCTGTAGTCAACACAGAACCTAATCTCACCGTTTTTCTTCGGTATCAACACAACAGGTGACGCCCACTCCGACTCAGCATCTTCAATTATGTCATCCTCAAGCATCTTCTCTATCTCTTTTTTGATTATATCCTTTTTGGCAGAAGGATACCTATAAGGTGGACTTGCTATTGGTGCGGCATCTCCAGTATCTATGCGATGAACAGCGAACTGGGTAGGTCCTCCCCCTGGAGCGAATATGTCCCGGTGGACATTCAAAAGGTCAGACAGTCTCTCTCGTTCGTCTGAGACGAGGTAAGATCCTTCGTCCTCACGAAGACCCACGGACGAGCAAGCGAGAGGCTTTATTGACCTAGATTCGAAAATAATCGGCAGGGGCGCCCTATCATGCTTCACAGACCATGTACCACGGTCAAAGTCTAATACCATGCCAACGTCCTGAACAAAATTCATACCTAATAAACTTTCAGTTGCTCCGGGCAACATAATAAAAGTAACAGCTAACGCCATCCCTCGTACTGTTACAATAACGTGCGCTAATTCGACATTTTGCGCACAAATTCGACCATCCGCATATTTTAATTCAATAAATACATTATCAAAAGTATGACCATTATTGACTAAATGAGACCTCAAAGATACGCTACCAATACAATGTTTAGCTCCGGTGTCTAACAATAAACTACCTACTACACTGTAAATCTCTACACTAATTACGGGACGCACACGCGAATCAATTTTATCGGCACTCGCGGACACTGATTGGAACACTGACGCGGACGACACAACACTAATCTTTTCTTTGCACGTGGGACAGTTGGAGCGAATTACCCCGGGCGCTCCGCACCCGAAGCACGTGACTGCAGGCGCAAACGGCTCTCCCTCCTTTGCCTTGTCTTTGTCCTTGGTCGTCTTCTGCTTGGCAAGTCGCTGACAAGCCTCCTTTAAGTGGCCATACTGTTTACAGTAATTGCACTGGGGCCGAGACTTATTGGAACCAGGCGCGGTCGGCGACTGCGAAGTCGGCACAGCAGAGGATGTCGCTGGTTTAATATCAGCTGTGGCCCGTGGACGAGTTTCGTCCAAAATCTCTTCGACGCGGCGAGCTTGGGAGAGAAGTTCCGCGAAGGTACAAAAAGAGGAGCGCGGAATCTTCTCACGGATCTGTCGGTGCAACAACCCATACGCCATATCTAGCTGAACCACCTCAGTAAGAGAGAAAGGTGGAAGTTGTGCGATTATCGCTCTAATGTGACATACGAACAAGTCAGTAGGTTCATTAACCTTTTGTTCACGTTCGAATATTTTCCTATATACTTTATGCGGCGGTAATCGTGGTCCAAACGTTTGTTTGAGTGATTCGACGGCGGCTTGCCAGGACAAGGTAGTATCCTTTACGCCTTGCCACCACGTGGCTGCAAGTCCCGTCAATAACATTGGAAGTCCGCGGAGCGCATTAATATCGTCGACGCGGACACATTCCTTATACGTTTCTATTGAATCAATAAAAGCTAGCACGTTGCTCGACTTTTCCCCGTCGAAACGCGCCGTACATTTGGCAAAATGGCCTGTATAAATTGGTAATGCTGTACTCACAGGATCGCTGCGACTTAACCTTTCTATCAGCAACAATAGCTGGTCCGTCGACATCGTGACAGACGTCGGCAGAGCACCAGTAGACACGGGCTGCGGATCCACCGTAACCGTCCCTGCGGTATAGGTGTCGGCGCCGCGCGGAACAGAGTCCGGCGCGGGCGCGTGGGGCAGCGGCGCCACGCCGTCCGACGAAGCGCCGGCGGACGTCGGGCTGGCGGCGCGCGATCTTGTTAACACCATCGCAAACGCGTATTTATTTCGCGATAAATAATGTCCAATGCGAAACACACACTCACACAGGTCCACTTAGTAACCTAGGTTCAGGTTCTTCGAACCTGGAACGAAACCTAGTTACTAACAACAGTTACCAACCGTAGGTATTTATTTCACAACAAATAGTTCGAAGAACGCGTAATTATTTTACAATAAATTGTCCGAGAACGCGTATTTATTTTACACTGTCCGAAGCACAACACACATAGGTCCACTCGGTAAGCTAGGTTCAGGTATTTGGAACCTGAGGCGAAACCTAGTTACTTACAACGCGTCTATTCACTAATAAACCGCGCGAAAACCTACGCATGTGCATAGCAACAACCGAAAATGCACCCGCGGGACACGAGGCTAGTGACGAATATACTTCACGAACCTACAAGTACGTCTAGTCTATAATGTTCTTTCAATGTTCTGCACCACGTTAGGCTGCCATTTATAGGGGTTGGTTGGAATTAAACGGCACCATATGACATACGACCGATATAATTAACTCCAATAACAGACACACATATAACAAGATACTTTTAACACACGTAAACGATACAAATAACAAGTAGGTACGCCGCGGCGCCGCCACGGATTACATGCGGTTACGCTACGGAGGCTCAACGCGAACTAACCGGCGCGTGCGGGCAAGGTGGGACATCCACGTTGCCAGCGCGCGCGGCGATCCTAGCCGAGCGGCGACACGGCGGAAGGGTTGGCGGGAGGCGAGGGATGGTGAGAGCGGGCAACGTCGCCTTATTTTGGCGCGCTATAATAGCGCTATGACTTGGCCGCCGCGGGAAATGCTCCGGGCTCCGGGCCTCGCCAAACGACTCCGTAGACGCATGTTTGTGGGCGGTGAGCTATGGGTAGCTCACCTTAGGTCAGTTTTTTAATTACAGGCCCTTTCGATGGCGCGTTAAAAAGTGTTTCACGCGCGCCACATATAAATTTCAGCAAAAAAGAGGGACCAGCCAGGGCCCCTGCCTGCCGGGTTGTGGGTTGTTCGAAAGAGCTACCTTGACCCTGGAACACAAAGGGCAAAAGAAGGAACATGGATGGATTTTAGTCAGTAAAAGTCTGACACCCTCCCACACCGCTCAAAGTGAAGGAAAGTGTTTGATGATATCCCATCCAACAAAAAAGCACAGAATTGACACTAGATGGATGGAATTGCCCTTAGTTTTAAGGGGAAGATTTATAAAACAACTAGCTTTTGCCCGCGGATACGCTCACGTTAAATTCGTGGTAACTCAGTTCCCCTTTACTGATTTACATGTACCTTGCTACCTATAGTTGTTGCCCTTGCGCCTTATTTATTGTACTAGCAATACTAAGTTTTCCCTAACAAATTATGCTAAAACCTTCCTCAAGAATCACGCTATCGAGTGGAGAAAATCGCTTGCAAATCGGTGCAGTAGTATTTGAGTTTATCGCGAACATCCAGACAGACAGACAGACAGACGCGGCGGGGGATTCTGTTTTATAATATGTATAGATATAGATGGTTACACCTGTTGTCTTGTAGGTATCCAGATTCCAGAATTTTGGGTTACAAAAGGGACTAATGAAAGGCATTTGCACGTGGTTGAAATGAGAAAGCTAAGGGGGACGTGTGGTGGTACGCGGATGTATAAAGTAAGAAACGAGTACGTAAGAGGAAGTTTGAAAGCTGGCTGGCTGGCTGACTTGGTATGGGCATGTGATGCGAAGAAATGAGGAAAGTTATGAATGTGGATGGGTATAGGAGTAGAGGCAAGCCAAAGAAACGATAGATGGACAATGTGCATCATAATACGGCAAGAAACGGGGGTCTGATGAATTGAGGAGTAATAAAGGAGTAGCTATGGATGAAGAAGGCATGCTGTGCCAATCCCAAATAACTTAGGATGAGGGCAGGATAATAATGATGACGACAACGTGTGAGCAACATGTTGTTGGATTAGAGTGTGGGGTTTCATGAGTTGTGGGTACAGAGACGAACTGTAGTAACAATAGCTCTTATGGGTATATCCATACAGTATTACGCCTGTCTGTTTCAGTCCGGCCCCAACTGTGTATTTACGCAGGAGTTCTAATCAATCGACCTAATTTCCTGAGAGAACTCTGAAAAATACCTAGAATGTGTCAAGAACATAAGTTCTTAATTGCTTCTCTATGATAAAACACTGATCACTGTAAGTGAAGTGTTTCCTAATCTTCTGAGTACCGTTGTCGAATATTATTCTACCAAATATTGTATTACTCTAAGGGTTTTGTCTGACTTTGCAGGTGCATCATGTGGTGTAATGATAAGATTCATGTTTCTGTAAAAGTGTGACCATTAGGACACATGTCATTTAGTTCAGACTTTATAGATTCTTTATTTGAAATAATATGAATACATAGTATTCCTTATAAATATCTCTTCTGCAGTTGGTCAAACATAGTACGGGGACAGTACTACACAATACTTTGGTAATAGTAGAACTATATTTTCATTATATATAAATTAAAAAAATGGAAACAATAAATTAATTACATAAAGAAATTAAATAAAAAATGTTGTCGGTTCACATCGTGGTCTTTAATCCGATGAGTTTGAACCGCGGCGGCCGGGCGGTGTTCTGCGTGCACGTCTCAACACCTCTTGTTTCGATGATTACAAAGATGGAATATTTACGCGGCTTCGCCGCCCTCCTCCTCCTCAGCGCTGGCGGTGAGCATGGAAATCAGCTTCGTGGTGTCGATGAAACCCTTGTCGTCGATGTCCATCTGGTCGTAAGCCTCGTCGACCTCGTCGGCGGAGAACTTGTCGCCCCAGGTCATGAGCGCGTGCCTCAGCCTCTCGGAGTCGATCCTGCCCTCATCGTCGAAGGTCTTAAAGGCGTTGATGACAACGTCATCCTCGTCGGAGCCGCCGGACATGCGGTTCGCGAAGAGGGTGAGGAGCTGGGTGAAGTTGATGGGGCCGGATGCCTCATTAACCATCTCGTCGAGCTCCTTCTCCGACGCTAGCCTGCCGAGCGAGTCGAAGGTGGCGCGCAGATCGTTCTTGCCGATGATGCCGTCCTTGTCGTGGTCCATTAGCTGGAAGGCCTGTAGAAGAGACAAATGTCATCAGAACATGTAGAATATAATAAGTTTCTAGAAAGTGCTGAGACCCCTGCAAATTGTATGTATTGGGAAGTCCTTACTCAATGTAATCATATACATCCTTAGTGCCGTAGTAAGCTGTGCTAAGTTGTGAACTGATGAAGTAACGCGCAAACAATTTTGAAAATGTGTGCATTTTGAAAGACAATGATTACAAGAGATATCATGGCCATGTTTACTAAACAGGCGGTCTAACACGAGCTAAACACGATTGTGATACAATTCGTACAGTTCTCGGTAATTGACGCAGATAACAGTTCCAATTTGATTAAATTGCCACTCTTATTTGAAGTATCTTTAAAAAAGTTTCCTGACTCAGAAAATTACTCTAGTTAGGTGGCAAAGTATAGCTGTTAACTTTTGATCATTTGAGCTATATTTTTGATCCCTTCATTTATAAATACTTGTAAAATACTACACAATACACTGTATAGTTGTGCACTATTCGAGCTAAACCATCAAACAAAAAACTCTAGAAGATGAAATTTTATGATGACGATGCTTACCTCCTTGAACTCAGCAACCTGCTTCTGTGAGAACATGGAGAAGACATTGGAGCCGGTACGCTTGGCCTTGCGGCTTCCACGGGACGACTGCCTGTCACTGCCTCCAGTGGCGGCGGGCGCAGCTGCTGCTGGCGCCTCTTCTGCTGGTGCATCTTCCTTTGCCTTCTTCTTCTTTACTTTCTTATCTTTATCCGCCTGTAAACAATAACATTCATTAATTAGTCAAACGCCTTCAAATATCAATATGTGTGTGTTCCACTTGTGTTTCTTCGTTTAGATTGCGCGGCTCTATTTTATTACCATGTGTGATTGTAGGCCGTCGATTCGAGGATACTGCGATGCGAATGCCTCATTCACCACATTGCAACGTCAGTAGACTTGATTATTTATACTGTTCCTATATTCGTCATAGTTGGCTCAGAAACTACTTTTCTTTTCGCCATCAGTACTAGCATTTATTCTCGTATTAAAATTTCCTAGTCCGTTGGCATAATTTAAATCTATTGGTTTTGATTCTTCTCGATTTCTCGCTTTATTGATTTAATTTTCTTTTCAATTATCGATTGCATGATAATTGCTGCGTGTTTTCACCGGCCCGTCCCGATTAGGCGTGGTTGATGGCGCCTCTATATTTAGCCCGCTCGGCCTGTGCTGCCGCCCGCCTCATCTCTACTACTCAGTTACATCATGTTATTTATAGAAGAGCGCGTGCTCCCATTTCTTCAGCTTCAGGTTTGAATGTTTAATTTTGTTACTAATTTTATTAACTATTAATACATTTTGTTTGATTATTAGGGTATTGTTGGGTTCAGATCATTATTTCTGGATGGATCTCAGCTGGATTTCCTCAGTCTTTAGGTTTAGTCGGTGCATGTCCAGACTTGCAATTATTTTATTTAGATTGCCTTGAGTTGGATGTTTTATCTAAGTTTTTATTCCGAATTTGATTTTACTTACAAAAATGTAAACTAGCGATTATTTTACGTCTGTCTAATGGTTTTAACGCACTTGTTTATGAATTGATTTTTTAAGTTCTGTTTATCTAGCCCAGTTAACATTTACTGCATCTGTATTATTGCAATATTATGTTAAGTTATCACCACCACTATATTTTAGTTCACTACTATAGTTAACGCAGGGTTGTTTCGTAATTTTTGCTTTGTTATTTGTTAAACCGGCGACGTTTTCATTGGTATTTGCAGCGCGAGTTTCTTGCAAATGTTCACCACTTCATCACAATTCACTGTACTATCACTTGTGTATTCACTGGTGTCACTGTGTCTTACACTTACCATTGTGTTGTGTGTTGGACGATCGACGAAGGAGAGACTGTTCCGCTCGGCAGTCCCACCCTGACTCCGAGTTTTCGTTCCCTCTCGGAGATCCAGGAGAATCCCCCCTCCACCTGTCCCTCCTCCCAGCGGCCGCTGCGCTCGCCATTCCTTTTTTAGTTCGACAAATACGATAGTCTTCAAATCAGCATCAGAACGGTTTGTGCGGCTCGCTCGCTTAGCCGTGGCAACGCTTTTGTTTGGATTTAAAAATAATCAGCTCACCTGTCACTGTTTCCTGGGTACAACGAACGGCTCAATTATCTACAAATATAACTTTTTTTAACGGAAGTTTTCCGCGAACGTATCTCCTGCCACTCGCACTACTTTGTCCTTTACGACGGCCGGTTGAGGATCGCCTGATACTTTACCACGTCCCGTCATTTAGTTTACATCTTCTGATTCGTGTACAGCTCGGGTTAATACATTCAGATACTTACTTAACAAATGGAGGTTGTGGTTTTCGTTGTAGTGGATTGCAATAGTTTACTACGTTTTTCTTCAGAAGTCCCCTGACTGTTGATAAGCATCAGAGATTCCGTGCTGGCGTGGTGAATAATGTCGTGTCTCTGAGGACAGCCTGTGTGCCAGCAGTGGGCACGATATCAGCAGCATCCGGGATCACATCTTGGGGAACGCAGATTGTTTTGGTTATAGCGTATGTTACGTTTATATTAGTGGCTACTAGTTCAAAATATAGCGTGTTGATGTTTAATGGTAGGAATACGGTAAAACCGGATCATCAATAACTTAAGAATTTGTAGAGTGTGATGTTTTTAAAGATATCAATGTAAGTAGATAATACTGTTTCGTTGGATTGGTAATCACGTGGGCTGGGTACTGCAGAGCAAAATGTCCTAGGACCGATTTAAGGTCGGGTAAAGTTTATATTATTAGGTTCTTCCATTGGGAAGCTTCGAGTCTCTGGATATGTGCGGTTGATGGAAATAGATAAGCTTAAATATTTTGGCTTGTTATGGGTATGTGCGCATTATAAGATGGATGCACTTCGTGAGAACAGAAATGAAAAACAAGGTGAATGATGTGTAAGGAAGCAAACGTGTTGCTCTCAAAATGGAACAAGAGCAGGAAGATAATGACGGTCATTGATAAATAAATAATATACAACTGAAACATAACTAGCGAAATGTAGGTGTTCTATATGGTAAGTAAGTCTCTGCTTTGAAACACTCGGATTGTTTCATAGAGCGTGGGTGCTAATATTTGCATGGCCATGCATATATTTGTTCCGTGCGGGGATCGAACTCAGTACATGTAGCGTAGCAGCCACTTCGCCAACCGTCCCGTCAAATTAGACAATCTATTACCATATAGACTCATTCGATCGAATTGATCGTGGTGGCGCGTTGTTGTCGCTTTATAGGTGTAGGTACACTAGTTATAGGCAGGGCAAGGTGACAGTTGGTTAGTGGACCGCACACGATGCACGTAATAACCGCCCCGCTAATCACCCTCTTATTACAACTCCAATGAATGGTGAAAGGAAAGCTGATGGCCTAATTTTCAGGGGTAATTGCTTTAATTCATTTACCTCATATATGATCATAAGACGTCAATTTCCTCTAGACGTGTTCACGTGTAGGTAGAGTTGCATCGACACACCTCTGAGCTACGAGAACTCTGAGAACGTATTTAGCCGACTCCAAAAAAAGGAGAAGGTTCTCAATGGCGGTACAAACATATAATAAACGCGATTTCTAAATCAATAGAGGGCCGATTTTCAAAAATCATGTTATAATCGAAACGGAATATATACTAAAATTCCGAAGGGGACCCATATAAAATTTTCCTGTTTGCTTCGGTAGTTTATAAGTTATCCTCTAAAATACATATTTTTCTTCTAAGAAAATGAATACTTTACCAGAATTAGTGTGGAATACCATCATACCAAAACTAAAAAGCCTGTAAAAAAACCGACTTCCAAAAAACACTAAAATGACTTTTGACGTTTGTTGATTCATCGATTTTTGCCATATTCGTTTTTCAGCTCAAAATCGTCCCCTAGACATGGGCCCCATACTACTATTAGTTTATTCTGCCTAGAATGTGTCTACTGCTGGAACAGAGGGGTCTCAGAAAGTGAGAATGGGACATAATCCAGAACATCATAATTTACACACACACACACACCTTAACGCCCTGTATTGCTATTGACCGAAAAACAACCCCCTACCAGGCTGTTACTGACCACTTCCTAATTAGAAAATCTCAGTACAATTTTGTCCTAACTGAGAATTGAATCCTGGATTCCAAGCTCATCGCAAGTTTAAGTCTATGCCAATAAATGTATTTTTATCGTCTCGTTGTCGGCGTGGTATGGAAACAGACGCAGACCTATATTCTATATCGGTTCGTATTGAACTCGTAGATATGGAGCATTCTTGTCGGCCTGCCAGCTGCCGGCACGCCGCACGCCGCGCGCCGACACTCAAGTAGACCGGTTTACGGGTTTGCACGGACCGGACAATACCCACTCTTAGGAATAGAATGGAAATGGATACTGAATGCGTGGGATAGTTGAATGATCCTGTGCATTGACTACAAACAACTTCTTACAATCATGATTGAGTGACTCAGCCAGACCACCTTCAACCTTTGATGGACAAGATCCTCATAATGCTTATTACAGATACGTTTTATACTGTTTAACAGGAACTGTGGCTAAACAAATAATCGGATATCGAAAGGCACAAGTAGACTGCGTTAGGTTTTGGGATTTTTTTCCCATTTGTTCCCTGAGGATAATTTACGTCCACGCAGGCGAATCAGATGCGAAAAAGCTAGTAACTTCAGACACCTAGAGAGTTCTGTTGTTGACATCAAAAACATTTAAAACCTCGAGAAAGAGATTGCACGAGACATCTTGTATAGTACTGTCTTTTGCCTACAGTGGAAAGACTGTAAATATTTTTTCTTTAAGGCGTCATGGTATCCCACCAGGCCAGAACAGATGCTGCACACTGTAGGGGAAAACTTGAACTCGCTGATGCTTTACACTGTAGGGGAGACCTTGTTAGTAGTTCCAGGAAAAAACATTCTTCGATTTTTCCAAAGACATATTTTGTTTTAAAATGACTAGGTGCCTAGTCTTCCTTACAATGTTTCTCATCATCTGCCTAGCCTTTTCCCAATTTTGTTGAGGTCGGCTTCCAGTCTTACCGGATGCAGCTGAATACCAGTATTTTACATGAAGCGACTGCCTATCTGACCCCCATAACCCAGTCAGTACTGGGTAATACGATACCTCTTGGTAAGACTGGTTGTCAGACTTTCGGGACACTGACTATCTGTAACGACTGTCAAAGATCTACTTGAAATGACAACCGGGACCAACAGCTTAACGTGCTTTCCGAGGCACGGATGAAACTCGGTATGTAATGGGTGGTCCACAATCCACAGAACAACCTAGGCAAGCGCTGCTTAACCTAGAGATCGACCCGAGCGGCTGCTATTACTTAGCCACGAGCTACTCCTCGAGCTTCTTTACAATGTTTCTGCGCCACGTTATTACTCCCTAGCTGCTAGTAAGTGTTCATGTAGATGGTTATAGTCATGTATCACGTAAATGTACGCATGTGTAGCATCTGTACTGACGCACTCGGTCAGTATTGAGGCCAGGGCTTTCACAGCTGACGGATTACTGCGACCTCCACAATTTACAGATGCATTGCTTCTCCAATGCTAGCCAAGTCTAATTTACTTCAATTACAAACTTTACATATAGATTTTATAAACTAATGCATCTTTGGGATTATGATGGTCTAGTTTCATGCTTCTGCTGCATAACTTTGCGAAGTTTTGACTTCCTTGCAACATAAATCATGGGCACGTGACCGTGGAATCTGTTCGGAGTTTGTTTATTGAATTGTTGTATTACAAGTCTGCATAACTCTGCCGAATGCGTATATAGAGGCAGACCAATACCGTAATAATACCGTATTGCCGTGAATGTGGCTCTAGACTCTTTAGAACTCAATAACGGTTCCATTTCCTTCGTCTCAATGCAAACCTATTATTATCGAAGGATATTTAAGGAAGACGAGCAGAATCAAACAATGCTCACGTACACCATTGCATGTAAGGCATCAATTAGGAAACGGTGCAGAATGCAACACGAACATAAGGCATTGATATATTTCACAACTCTATCGGTTAAGAAAGTATTGGCACGTTGCGCCACGTCCATAGTACACCAGTTCGGGACAGTGTCACTTGGCAGGGAAGCGGCGTGCCAGGCGAGCCAGGGTGGCAGAGTGGTAGCTGACTCACAATGTATGGCATCGTGAAGTCCATCCCGACTAATAAAAATGCGAAAGTACGTAACTCTTTCTCTGTTTGTGTGATACCTTTCGAATTTCGATACCATTTGGCACTAAAGTAGACCATGATCTAAGGTTTACCATCCTACTTCCTACTAAAATTATAAATGCGAAAATTTGTGAGTATGGATGTATGTTTGATCCTCTTTCACGAAAAAACTACTGAGCAGATCTTGATAAAATTTAAATTTCACGACTAAACCGAATAAAACGATCGAATCGTAATGAAATTGCCAAGCAGATAGATTTGAACCTGGAAACGGATAGAAGCTATATATATACGACTCAAATTTATAACTTAGAGGAGTGAGCCGTTATACATTTCTCAACTGTTTAACAACTATCATGACAATATAATGAGAGATGTACTGTCTAATGAGAGGTAGTTGATAGAGTCATAACACTGGAGCCGAATGGTAGATCATAGTAATGATATTGGAGGCGTCAGGTAATGAAAGCAAACAAAAAATTTAATTATAACCTCCTTACAAAAAAACTTAAGTAAATCGCGAACCTAGCGCCTAAGAAGTTGCGGGTAACACCTATTGGCGAATGAATCGATAAAATAATATACTTAATATGTACATTGCCGGCAATAGCAAGGTCGAAGAAATGCAGCAAAACACATTTTATAATGCCTGCCAACTTATTACAGGTACGTACGTCATCGCAGATCGTTTTAACATTATAATTTATGGTTAGTACATGTTGATACCATGCTGGGATACAAAAGGGGAAACTTTTCGATTGCAGCCGAGGCGGAATTTACCCGTAATTGGTTTTATGGACCCCGAAACTTCAGTGACAAAATGTCCACGCGAATCAAACGACGTTTTTCAATACACTATCAAATAAATATTCATAGGCGCATGCTCCGAAGCGATGAGAGGTAGATATACAGAGCTTGGTATCGACTCAACCAAAATATGACGGACGTGTGCCGCTCAGGTAATGCTGCCAAGAGTTCTTTCTAGCACAGCATCTGATTGGTCCTCGCCTGCCATACTGAGACTGTCTGACTGATACGAGATGTCGAGCGTGTGAGTGTAACTATTACGGAAATGGAGTCAATTTTAATAACACCATTATACCTCGTCAGGGCAGTTCATCCGTTACCGAACTGGAAGTCTCCAGGACCGGATGGACTGCGCAATTTTTGGATTTTTGGCGCAAATAGCTCAGTGGTTCACACACTCGCGTGGCATCCCAATGCCAGTCATGGCTAGAGTCTGGGTCGTTACCACAATTTCTGACAACTGGTACCAACCAACCCATCTGCTCTGTAAGTCAGGTAGTCCCGCAGAACCCAAGAATCGTAGACTTACTAAACATCTTACATCCATTTTGAGAGCGAAAATTGCCAAACACAATGACAGTAATTCTATTATGTCGGTTTTTCAAAATGGATGTAGGAACGGGTCTCGCGGTACTAAGGACCCATTCCGTATTGACATGGCCATTGGCCAGCAGATTCGTCAATCTCACAAGGATTACCGTACTACAAGTACATGACGAGAACTTCGTGAAAGCTGAGAAAGAGAAACAAGGGCTCAAGTCGAGCTTGATTCAGAAGGCAGTTCTTCTCGATATGGTAGATACGTATTGTGAGGAGGTTCCTGTGTCTGCATCCGAAACGACCGGTAGCTTGGACCCTGCTCCCGATAACGGTAGAATATCATTTTTTATCATTTTTATGTAGTTTTGAAAAATATATAAAAATGTAAAAACATATAAATTAATAAAGAGAAAAGAGCTATTAATTTTGCATTTTTCCGCACTTTGCCCAAATTGTTAGTATGAACAGAATATTCATAAATTAAAATTACTATTTATAAAATAATTTTCTTAAAAAAGTAAAAGTTTTTTTTTATATTAGGCTCCTAAGCGCCTAAACCTTCCTTTTTTTCTTCAGCCTGCGAAGACAAAACGCAGAGAAAAAGCAAAATAAATCACGGTTTTTAGTTTTTGTCCTATTATTTTATTTACACAGTGTTGAAATTAATCGAATTATTGGTTTTTAGGATTACATTAAGTCCTTATTGCTGTTACGAGCTAGCTTCTTTGTGAGATACAGATACTTGGCTGCATCTGATTGGGCTGCTAACCGAACACAAAATATTTCGGAAAAGGCTGATGGTGAAGTTAGGTATCGAAATTATGAATTGGACATCGTCCATCGGCCTGCAATGACTAAATCGTGCGTCGACTTTTCTTTGATGCTTAGCTTGTTTACAAAACATTGAAGTGTACTGTTCATCTATCCTCGTGATATTGGCAACAATTTATGGAATCTCCAGTAACGAGATTTCCTCTTAAAATTGCACAGATGAGCAATATGTCCCATATTTCTACGTAACGAGCAGTTATGTGATAAACCTCGTAATTCGTGTGTAGATGACATCTTTAGATTGTGTGACACGTTAATTAAATATTATCTTTAATGAACTTCATGTTTCACATAGTTGTCGGTCATTGAATATGCTGTGGCGAATCGTAAGATGTGTGTAAAATTTTTGGTCGTCATTAATTGATGTTGATAGTAGTGTAGATAATATTATAATTAAGATGTTATATAAACGTTATGTGCGTCGTGCATCAGATTAACCGTACCTATCTAACCGAACAAGTGTGTAGTATGATCAGGTGATAGTATTCCTACAGCTGGCATACCTACCAGGCCCCTCTTCGTGTGAGGAAATGGAAGTGGAAGTGGCGCGGGAACAGTATTGCAGTTATTGAACATCATATTGCTTAACTAATACATATAGACTACCCAATGCCGTGTGCGTCACCCAAGCTGTGGACCATTCTCGTATATGGTCGAGTGCAGGTACACGTCACGAATCGGGAGTCGAACCGCGATACCATCGGTGTGGATTACAATGACCTTATTTCAGCGCGTGACTCAGTCTGAACCAAGAATAGCCGGCCGGAGCGCTGCGCGGGCGCACCGACGTCACTGGCGTTTATTTTAACTGAACGAATAAATGGGTACAGAAGTTCCACTTCAGGGTATCCTCGAGAAGTATCATGATTACATGGAAGCTTGATGATCGTGCAAGTTATCTAAGTCATAAGTCTCATTCATCAGTCACTCAGTGTGACGCGTTTATACAAATTATGTTGATTGGCCCTTTTTAAACGTTAGTAGAGTGCGGGACAGCTCCAATACCGCTCTGAGAATGATAGCGAGTGGGTTCAAGTTGGACGTTACTCCGACACTACTGTGACAGACATGCCACTAATAGTGTCGCACCAAAGAGACTGCTGTAATGAATTTAATATGACTTAAGGAATTAATTTTTGTGTGACATTGTATTTATTACTTAGTTTTTATTTATATTTATTTATTTTAGAATGTCTATGTCAAAACTTTTTTTTTGTAACGTGACTAATGAATACACTTAGAGGGTAATTTTTTCACAACACAAAGGAACCACAGAGTTGAATATATAGTTTTAATTTCAACTTGACACCTATACGCGCTCCCGATAAGGGTCTAGACAGACAGACAGACGGACAACAAAGTAATACAACAAGGGTTCCATTTTTTCCTTTTGAGATACTGAACCCTAAAAACACACTCATTCATAAGACAATTTATAACAGCAACCAAATTTTTGTCAGTTAATGTTTAACAATATAACTGCTGTTGTTTCATTTAATGGAAAATCCTACGAGACAATATGAGACATGTTAAAAACTATGCTTCGCTGTGGCATGGTGCGGGTGACACTATATGTAAGTTAAGACATGTACAGTGCTGGGATGTTCTGCTAAAATACCCATTTTAGCATCAACATCCCTTCCTTCTTCTTCTCTCTTCCAGGGCATATCCTATAATTAGTCATCATTGTAAGTCGCGGTAACGTTCCAGTTGGTAGAGAAATGGTTCCCCAAACTACGTTAGTATTATATTATCTGTGCCCAAACTAATGTCACCCGCACCCGTGCTACAACGAAAACAGTATAAATATCAAATGTTATTCGCACGAACCAACCAATTCGTTGATAGTTCTACAAATCTTATCAAAAGCGTCCTTTTTAAAGGCTTTAGAAGCAAATATCTTATATCGGTATAATTTTATAGGAGCAGTATTTTTAATTTTCTTGTTTTTTTTAAGATTACATCGATTTTTTGTAACGCTACAAACACTTGCTTCCAGCCTACAGTTATGTACCAAATCATAACTAAGGGGTAGGTGGAGGTGGATTGAAATCTTCCGTACCTACTTATAAGCATCATCTGCCTAGCCTTTTCCCAACTATGTTGGGGTCGGCTTCCAGTCTAACCGGATGCAGCTGAATATCAGTATTTTACACGGAACGACTGCCTATCTGACCTCCACAACCCAGTTAATACTGGGCATTACTGGGTAGGAATATGATACCCCTTGGTAAGACTGGTTGTCAGACTTTCGGAACACTGACTACTTGTAACGACTGTCAAAGATCTACAAATGACAGCCGGGACCAACGGCTTAACGTGCTTTCCGAGGCGCGGAGGAAACTCGGTATGTAACGGGTGGTCACCTATCCACATACCAACCTAGGCAAGCGCGTACCTACTTATAAGCACTACAGTATAAATAATAGTGGTATGAGTCTGTTCTTTGTAAAAATATTTAAAAAAAAAAATGAGTCTACCTTTGATTTAAATCTTGTCATGAGGACATAGATCAGGTACGGCGTGTTGGTGTTTCACGCGCGCCTCAAAGAGATGTCAGCAAAGCAGAGGGGCCTGCCAGGGCCTCTGCCTGCCGGGGTTGCGGGTTGTTCGAAAGACATACCGCGGCTCCGGAACGTAAAGGGCAATGGAAGGAACTTGGGTGGGTTAAAGTCAGTACAAGTCTGACACTCCTCCCCGCTCTGCCCAGAGCTTTCCTAACTAAGAGATATCCTAACTCAAAAAAAAGGACTTAGATCAGGTCGACGAGGACAAGAACTATCCCAAAAATATTAACTCGCGACTTGAATAGATTTCTTGAATTATTTAAAGAATCTTCTGTCGTTTCCTTGTTTGTGTCTCCCGTGAATTGTTGTTCGGTGATCAGGATTGCTACGCTGGTGATTTTCCGATAGGCGGCGAAACGCGTGCGAAGGTCGCATACTCCCCGATTTGTTGCCATCTTATACATTCACGCAACATATTACGATTTTCAGCATGATCATCTGCCTGCCCTACACATTTTCTTCTTCCATTCTCCCCTGTCAGACATCACGGCATATTTACTCCTGTCTCCTTAACAACCCTCTCTCCTTACAAAATCCATGCACTTTTTTTGACCTTCCTCTACCTCATCATCGATCAACATTCATAGCTATCACTGTTTTAGTCATACGCGTTTCCAACAATGACTGGAAAACCGTGGTGTTTGTGTACATCTTTATCTTTCGCATTTATTTATCCCATATTATATACCCCAAATTCAATGGCCGTAATCATAAATCCAAAGCATTAAAGTCACAGTCGAAACTTACAATTACAGCATTTAGGCATTCATTTAGGTGTAGCTGGGTGTTAGTGAGAACTGGCATAAATGTCTTATAATACCTACACAAGTCACAAGTACTAAATAGCGTCTTTGATGTGTTTAGAATCATGTCAAAGAGATATTGCGTAGCTATGTGCTCGTAAAATGTTCCCCAATCTCTTTTATAAAACAGTGGTGTTCAGGAAATATCGATCATTTATAAGTAAGATACATCACACATGCGATTTTGACACTCAATGCAATAACTTCTTATTACATGACTTCCGCTAGCCACGTAACTGCTGAAACCACGTGCGTGCTTTTAGACAATACGATGTGTAGGTCATATTTAATTGAAAAGGAACAACTACGACACTAAAGATAGTTAGCTAAGACTAATCTGTAGTTTATGTAGTTGTTTATAAGTTCCCAATTGCTGGTTTATACAAGACCTTATGGAAAAGTGTTCATAAGACCGTAGTTACTGGTTGGTAACTTAAAGATAAGTCAGGCATGGAAGTTTACCCTCAAGTGGCGGCTAATAGAGACCTAATTATTTGCATTAGTAGAATTTATTTCAAATATTATATAGAAGAGTTTGTATAGGGATTGTATGGAAAAGTTGAGGGAGAATGAAAAATAAGGGATCCAAGTTGCTGCGTAACACGATACACGCGTTGTTAGTCTCTCGGGTAACACGCCTCTTGTGAAAATTGTGACAAGTGTCCGGTCACAATTTTTATTTACTTAACTTTCACACCATCAGACCAACCAGCAGCACCAGGCAAATGACAATAACCGTACCAGGCTTTTTTGTGGCCTTTGCCCAACAGTTAGAAATTAGAAACTAATTGTCACTAATTTACAAATTATCCTCGACAGGCGGATTTGATGATTCATATGATAAAGACCAGTGACCATTCGGCGAGTTAGTAGTCACTTCTAAGATTTATTGGCGATCAGAAATACATAAAAATATTTATTATAATTATCCGGTTTGGCAAGCAATGGGAGTTTGTGTGTGATGGTTTTGTCAACTTGGTTCAGTGATTTCCTAATTTAATATGTTTGTCATGTCCTCGGAGGTGAAATGGAATAGAATGTTGTCCATAAGTATCTAAACCTTTCTATTTAATAACATAACATCACTCCTGTAATCCCAAAGGTTCAGGTAGAGGTGTACCTAATAGCAAAAAACACAGATATTATTGTCCTATTTAATAGATATATATTTTATAAATTGATATTTTTTAAATCGTTGCCCCACATTAGGAATTTCTCCTGAATCACTCGAACCCGCGACAAGCAGGGCGACAGTCGATCACTCAGCCACTGCGCTAACCGTGTCGTCAAATTTTAATTTAATTTGTTTTGTTTCTCTGGAAACCCAAGTTTGCGAATCAAGTTACATGGGAAAATAAACAAGTCCGTGATCAGACCCGTCGTAGATATTTGTTGATATGGTCGTAACTTCGTAAGTACTATGTGGCTCGCAAAGCTGTGAAGAAGATTCCTGAAAAAGATTATAATAAATTGGTATGTAACGGAGATGAGAATGTTGAGTTGGATGTGTGGAGTGACTGAATGAATAAAGTAAGGACCATCGTATATAAGAGGAAGATTGACATGCAATAAGATGAATCGGAATAAAGAGACGTATGAATCTAGATCGATACGAGATAGAAGAACTTGATGAGAAATGTGAAAGAAAATAGTACATTTTAATTCAAGTGAGGAAACTTTGTCATTGTGACCGAAGGCGGATTTAACGCACCAGCCGCCAGGCGAGAGTAATAGGGCCGTGAACAGCAGTGTCAAATTCCCACGTCAATTAAACGATGTTTTTCAGTACACTTCGGACATATTATTAAGTCACAGAACAAAATCACAAAATCAAAATAATTTATTTCAATTAGATAATTACAGGCACTTTTGAATGTCAAAAAAACAAAATGTTGAAGCTACAGTCCCGGTGACAAGACAACTTGTGAAAGTACTGTAGTTGCCCATTCCAAAGCGTTGATCTCTATGGAGAAGAATGGGCAAAAAACTCCATGGACACTCTTTTAAATTACAATTTTATTACAAAATCGTATTTACATCATTCGTGTTGAGATTATACAAATACGTGAGAACGATGTAGAAAGACGTGCGCACGCGCAGTAAGAGCGTCCAGAACAAAAAGTACTTCTGTCATGGATCAATATGAAACTATGATTTAATTTGATTTTTCCAAAGGCATATCATCGTTAAACAGCCTAATATTAGAAATTGTTTTTTTTTTTTAAATATATGACGTCCTTAAAAACAAGCGCAACTTTAATCTAAAAAAAAAGACTGCCAGCTATAGGGATTTGATTGTTTTTTTTTTGTGATGAAACAGCAAAATGAAAACCGTTTTTGTGATAAATGAGAAAAAAGCACCTTGAACCTAACCGTAGGTCAATAACAGACAGTTTTCAAAGAAGTGTATTGAAAAGGAATTAACGAAAACAACTGACAGGGAGGGGGAGGAGGAAATAGCAACATTTTGCGGCGATCCAAGTAACATGGAACTAGGGCAGGAAAATAATAATGGCCCATATTGAGTGGTTTAACGTGTTTCAATATGTTTATTGTAAATTAAAGTCTCCTTTAGGGTAACATAAGAACACGCCTGTAATCCTCGAAGCGTTGACAAAGACAATTTCGAAAATTACAAGCTCGTGAAGTCTTCTCAGACTCTGGGCATTATTACATGAATTATAAAATAATTCAAAGCGCAGCTTCTGAAACACAAATGTACGTGGATGTGACAGATTCTGAACTAAATTAACTTTGACATTGAGCTTGTTTGATATTTACGATCGCCGTTAACCGAACTATTCTACGACTCTTGGCTTCCAAACGATACTTATAGTGAGTAGTGAGCCATCGGTATGTGGTCAGTAATAGAAATAATATCGTAATTATGTTATATAAGCACGCTCATTATTCTAATGATAGTCCCAAAGCTAAGCAGCAAGTACTTATGTAAAGTACGTCTGTCGTTAAGGGCTATTTTAGATTGGTCATGGCTTGGTAGAATGTGCCAGTGGAAAGGAAAAGGAAAGAATTAAGGTAAAAATTACGACTAATTACATACGTAAGTAACTATTAAGTATGTTTGGATACGAACAGAATTTATGGCGTGAATGTAAAGACTTGTGGAAGAATTTCAGTGTCATTAAATCACAGAAATATTTATAAACACACAGAAATATTTGTAAACATACAGAAATATTATAAACTGTGATTTCATAATATCTTTCTAATGCATTAAATACATTCTAGGATAGCTTTATCATTACTCTCAGGTGGTAGCAAAACTAAAGAAACGCAGGATTGATTTGAATAAGACAGCTGATTTGGTTATGAATGCGGTTACCACTAAAAAAAAATGGGGAAAAGAGCATAATAATACGAAATCCAATCACAAGGTACTGCGACCAATAATTACTTTGACAAGCGTCATATTTGATTGTGAGTCGTCTCTGAAAGCTCTGCTGCCCTACCATGACGTCTTAAAACAGAACTTATCCCACTGAGGGAAAGAGACAGAGCTACACAGAGTGTCTAGCACCATCTCTTTTTCACACAGGAATTTGAACTGCTATAAGATGTCATAGTAACCCTGCAGGTACTTGTTTTGGGAAACTAGGTGGGTGGATCGAGCAGGTCGCGTCACAGTACCAACGGCTTAGCCTACTTTTAGATGTACGAGGCTGTCATACCAGGAATTTGGAAACTCCAAGCTACTGAAAAACCCAATAACTCTGTGCAGTCGCTCTACAGCTGTATTCGAGCTAAACGGACCAACGGAATAGTAATAGTGCAGTGACTTCACTAACATCAAAATAAAGTACATACGTAATATTGACGGTGCTAATGCGGCTAGAGGGTCAAGCAAGGGAATGCTCATAACTCACCTCATGGCCATGCGGCATGTGGACTAACACACAAATCCTGCCTCACATGGACTGCAACATGTTTATTTGTACTCAATACTAGGATCAAATATGATGAAGAATTTGTTATTTGATTTCATTTTAAATTAAACTCGTACTGAGTACATAATTATGAAATCTTTTCGTCTACCCAAAGTCCAACAGCTACCAGAGCTACCAGAAACTGCAATTGTTTAATCCTTTAAAATCTGTCGTGTTGATCAAGTTGCTCCCAACAGCTTCCTCGTTTCGTTGAATTCAATAATTTTCTCCGGTTTACCGCGAAAATCAACGAATGACGTCTTATGATTTCCTTCCATACGACCTCAACATCTTGCATCCTGCTCGAATTGTCTATCTGTCCTGTTCTCTAAGTTGTACTTGAGCGTCAAGTCAGTGCCTTTCACTCCGCGGGAGAAACCAGTGGCATCATGCGTGTAGATACGAAGTTTAGTTAACTTTAACTATAGTTTAGTGACAATGATTTACGGGTTTAGTCATGTGAGGCCAAAGTTCTTGTGTTTAGTGTATATTGTGTTGACAAGTGTTGGTAAGTTGGACAAAATAGTTGATCCAAAGTTTGTGGTATAAGTTTTAAATCCTGTTTGGCTAGTTTTAAGTTGATTTCTCTACTATTAGTCATGATTTAGTTTAGGATAAATTTATGGAAACGATATTGGTGGTGTACAGAAGTGTGGGTACCACATGCTAAGTTACTTTTTATAATCTGTTACTGTAAATAAACACTTTCCGATTCAATTATTATTCGGCAATATGTTCAAGAAATAATCAGTTCAAAAGCAAAAAAAAACTTTGTTTTAACTTAAACTAACAATGGTGGGTAAAATATTTAAACATTAAAAGTAATTATTAAGAATTAAAACTTTTGACAGCACACATTTAGATCACTTAAAACCATTAACGACAATCGCAAATAATTTGCAACAAAATGATTATGAAACAAACTTTCTAAAGTGCATAAGATATTTCTTTGTTGGTGTTCAACCACAACAAAAACATGAAATGTCTCAAGGGCACGCAGACAACGACGGGCGTCGAACTAGTTACCATTGCAATCACGTTTCGAAGACAGTCGCATAACTGGACACTGGTGGGAGCAGCGGGGCTTAGTGGGAAAGAATCTAGGATACTATCACATACGAATGTTTACGTTTATACACAGGTGCTTGCTCTCATTCATGAGCCGATAGTGTGATTATCGAAGAAGAAATCACGATAAACTACTATTAAAAAGTAAATAACATTTGGGCTATTGTAGCTTGAAATATGTTTGAAATACCCAAACTTGGAATGTAGTTTAGTAACGCATATTCGTGGTACAGCAGTGTCTTTAAGCCGCAGGCATGTTGTTTACAAAATAATTCAGTTGAGAGAATTGTAGATGCATTGATCTGCATGCTCTTGTGAAACATACAAAATGATGAGAGTATTTTAGTGTCGCTGCATAAATGTTTATCGAAACGAAAACAGTACTTGCAGACTATATAAACCTCTATTTCCTTTTCCAGAAGTTTCAAAATGCCTGGTCCTGCGAGCGTATCTATCGCAGCATGGGCTGCACGGCGAGGTGGAGTTCTCGCACAAGAACGACACGCTCATCAGTATCCGCACCAACCTCAAGCCGACGCTGCAGTACCCTGACGGCGTGTGGCGCTGGACCATCCACGAGTTCCCCGTCGACTACCGCGACCTCTCCGAGGGCCGCTGCTCCGATGCCAACCTCGGCAAAGAACTCATCGATCTCACTGAGGAACTAGGTTACCTCATTATACCAGGAAAGGACCACGCCGAGTTCGAAAGCAAAAATACTCTCACAGGCCCAAACGGGCTCTGGGGTAAGAGCATAGTCTTTGAAACTGCTGAACGAGACAGGGTAATATGCGCGTCTATACTATCAACAGACAAGACCTATGAGAAGAATGCGATAGCAAGGTTCACATCCCCGGTGGCTGGGACGCTGCATTTCCGATGGCTTGCGGCCAGAGAATCAGACGAGGTGGACTCTTACATCCAAGCAGACTTATATCATACCAAAGGTATGACAGAAAAAGTACCATTTACAGAACATAAGTGGAAGTTATTTGTGACAGACATTTTTGATGCAGACAAGGGGAACTACGAGGACAATTGTAATGTTCTTCAGCTAGTGTTTGATCCCGAAAACAGTGGGGATGGGATGAGTGTGGGGGATCTGGACAGCCGCCTGGGTCTGGTCAAGGTGGCGACGGACGCGAACGTGATGAAGACGAGGACACTGTTCAAGGACGACGTCATCAATGTCCTGCGCAATGACATGGAGGTGACTCGTCGGAGCCTGTACGTCGTCATCTATGACAACAGACACTCTGATAGCTTCCTGGCGTGCGCTAAGTTGAGGCCGGTGGCACCGAAGAGCACGAAGTGAGTTTTTTCAAATTTTTATTTTATTTAAGACTAGCGGTTCTCCGCGGTTTCACCCACGCTGCTCAGCACCTGTTGGTCGTAGCGTGATGTTATATAGCCTATAGCCTTCCTAAAGAAATGGACTATCCAACACTAAAAGAATTTTCCAATTCCAACCAGTAGTTCCTGAGATTAGCGCGTTCAAACAAACAAACAAACTCTTCAGCTTTATAATATTAGTATAGATTAGTATAGATTAATAGAATATATTAGTATAGATTTAGTTAAGATGTTTTATTACATAAATGTTAAATGTTCTAAAAAAAATAGTTAAATGTCACTTATGTCAATCATGTCAATTAATTAAGTTAATAATGCCGCCACGAACTGATCTGGCATTATAATTATCGTGTAACGGGTTCATTTTTGAAAGTTTTCTAATCGACATCAACTAACAAAAAATAGTTCACCAGACATCTATGCCTGGTGAACTATTTTTTGTTAGTTCGTTTGTTAGAAGGTCTTTTGTCAGGCGCTTCTCCGTTTCGCTAGGGGCACGGGCGGGTGAAGAACTTTACTCCTTGTTCTTCAATCCGTTCAAGCGACGATGGTTAGAAGCGTGCGAGCGTGGGCGCACGAACTCGTTGGCTGGCGAGTTATATTATAATTTTATGAGCTATTTCTGGCCACACACTAAACAATGAATAAATTACGTGTTCTCGTTTAAAATATTCTAAAAGATAAAAATTAAACTAGGCTCGATTGCTGTGTTTACTTCTAGGACTATGATTGAGTTGTACCTTATTGCTAAGTAAATAATTGTCTACTTGACTCTCAATTTAATGAATTGCTCAGTATGCGGTTTCTGTTTTTCCGCGGAACAATTGTTCAGACTTGGACTTGTGACCTATTTATACGTTAAAATATTTATTTGCCAGTTAAGTAAGTTGATAGTATGTATCAGTAAGATTGCCTCTTCTTTCTCAATCAACAACATCAACAGTAGTCTTGAAGAATATAAAGGATATTATTGAATTCCTCCCAAAGAATGTGTATTCGAAGCTGTCAACCATGCATTCCATATATCAAAATAAGTAGGTTCAGGCTGAAATTATTGCGTGACCATTTTTGGGATGAAAATTAAAAGAACACAATCATTTTATGGTTGAACTCAATATTACGCACGCACATCAGTGGTTGTCATCATTGTGCTGATGGGTGCAGTGGATAGTACGGAGATCAGGGAGGTATCTAAGGCAAAGTTATAATATTGGAAACATGGATTAAAGGTTGTTTACTTGTAAATAATTTGTAATGTTGGTGTTGCAATGACGGCAAGACAGAGTGCCTGTTGGCTTCGTTAGGGGTACTTTTACACCCTTTCGTGTAATTCTCGGTAAAAGAATCTAGTACCTAATAATCGAGCAAAAAAAGGGATTTTTTTGGAAAAAAATACAAAGCTTGTTTATTTATATGTGATTTGAAAACTATTGTAAAAAAAGATTTGATTAAAGAGAAAAGAAAATAGTAAAATGAAATTTTTTACAGACTAAAACAGCACAAATATGTGGACATATTTGTGCTGTTTAATTAGGTTGTTGTTGTTAATAAATTAGAAATGGGAAATTTGGATAAATTTTTAACAAAATTTGAGAAGTAGGCTATTGTGGAAAGCACTTTTTATCCAAAAAATCTCGCGATCCTGATAAATTCAATGTACCTAAGTGTTTACTCCGTGACATATTATATTAAATCCAATGTGACACAAATGACTTTTGTTCTTTTTTAACATAATTATGATTGCTTTTCACAATGTGGGGCAATGTAGTCTGTTAATAAAAGTTTTTTTTTCTATTTTAATTGTCATCTTCCATTCGATTAGTTATGCAATTTCGCAATAACAGGATTTTATTTTTAATAAAAATATCCTTACAAGCCTCTTCCATATTTTTTTAGCCAAATAAATCTTTAGGTTAATATGCATCCGATTTTTGCATCTTTATTAAAATAACACTGTGAAACCACGTTTTACCCGAACATCATGACAGCATGCACATTTTCTGATTTCAGAGTTCTAATAAACATGGACGGAGTCCGCGGTACCATCGACTTCACACAGCGCTCCCCCTTCGACCCAACGTGGACAAACTTCCAGCTGGGCGCGTCCGACGGGGACTACGAGTCCAACCTGCGCTTCGTGAGCTCCGTGCTGCACTACAACGTGCAGGAGCTGCCTCCCCGGCTCGTCGGGGACGATGTCAATAACTTCTGTAATACCACCGGGGGAATCTATAATCCTTTGGAACTTGATCTGAACAAGTTGCCTCCGCCAGGTGAGATAGTGATCTTTACCTATTATCGAGTTCTTTCTTATATTTTCATAGTTATTTTTTGGAAATTATCATCAGCGTATAGGAGATCTGAAGGGTTTGTAATCCAGATATCGAGAAATACAGTAACCAGGTCGTTTCTTAAGTGTTTGATATGTACCATAAACAAATAGCGATTACAGGAATTATTTTAAGAATAGTGCCCCAGATTTAAAATAGTAATTACGAGAAAAGCCAAACGAGCTAACCCAAAATCAAATTCTTAATTCCTGCAGAAATGAATTTTAAATTGTTATCGAATGCTTCGATTTGGTCCATAATGGTATACCTCTATTAAAATATGCACAATTATTATCTAAGGGGTTAAAGGGAGTCGCCGGTTACAGGCTCGAATGACATACAAAGAGTAAAAGAAAGACACATGGTGGGTTTAGTCAGTACAAGTATGACACTTCCGCTCCCCCCCCGCTCCTCCCAGAGGATAAAGTTATTTGATATTATACACGCAAAAAAAAATGGGTTAAATGAATGACCTGAACTTTCACAACCCCGTTTTTCACAACCATGCCAAAGCAGACAAACGATGATGGATGGTCGGAAGGTTTTCGGCATAATCTGGTAGATGGCGTCGGAGAGTCGCGCGTCGCTTGGGGTTGAGCCAACAGTCAACAAGTGGGCCAGCCTATACAGATGTTTACGTGTCCACTAGGATGACGTGTCGCGCTGTCGGCATCCACGCGATCGACGTGCTTCCAAAATAACTCGCAACATGACAATAATTGATATACGAGAATTGTTTTATACATTCGTTTATTCGTTTCAAAATGTGAACTTAGGTGGTAACTTTAAATATAATGAAATGGACACTGTCGGTCGGGCTTTGCAAAAATAGTAGGAGAAAGAAAGCTAAGACTAATACCCTCTTCTTAAGCATATTGGTATTAGTGAATGTGCTTATACTTATTACTGGGGACAAGAGACAGGAAGAAATATACAAAACAATATTAGATTTCCACTACGTCGATCATAGTTGAATGGTTTAAAAATATATATCACTGACTGCTTTGTTGGTCTAGTGGTCGCAAGCGCGACTGCTGAGCAAGAAGTCCTGGGTTCGATTCCCGGGTCGGGCGAAGTGAAAGGGGGGTTATTTATTAGTGACTAGCTTTTGCCCGCGGCTTCGCTCGCGTTAAACTCGGTATAACAAAGTACCTGCTATTTGCAGTTTTTGCTCTTGCGCCTTATTGATTTGTAATAGCAACGCTAAGTTTTCCCTTTTCTTCCCTCGTTCTCCCTCATATCCCACTTTTTTAAAATAAAAATTAGCCTATGTCCGTCTGCTGGTTCCCAAATATCTCAGTACCAAAATTCAAAACAAACAAACTCACTTTCGCTTTTATAATATTAGTAAGGAAAGTAAGGATTTGTCAGTAGCAGCCAGTCAACGGATTGATGAAAATAGGGTCACCCAGATAATATCGGATTTTTATATAAACACACAAGTTCGCGATTTGCCTTGCCTTATAAATGTTCTGTTGTGTGTCATGACAGTTGTCAGTTTTATTATTATGGATTTGGAGATGCTTGCGGACTTAACACATATCTGGCGCAAAAACAAAATGTGTACTATTAGGTAAACCTCTGCGGCCTCTGCTTAACCCTGAATCTCTATCTGAATTTTCCTTTCATTTAACTTATGAAGTTTGTTAAAGAGATTTCATCCTTATTGACCCTAACGATCGATGCAATAAAAGTACAGGGTGCAACTTTTACAGATTTTAGTCGGTTCGATTACCGTGTGCGGCAAACGAATTTTTAAAAATCTTTGATTGCCTTTGATTTTGTTTTCTTTCTTTTCAAAAATAAACGAATGTTTTCTTTGAGTAAAAAAATTCCACCCTGTATATTGCATTGCTTCCTCACCTATATGTTCAGGCATGGGCACCCAGGACCAGTACCCCGTGGGAGACCTGCTGGGCAAGCACAAGGACCGCACGGAGTATCTGAACCACAAGTACCTACTGCCCGGCCTGGCCAACGAGCTGAGCGGCGCCTACTGGGATGTCTACCTACCCCTGCAGGGCGTCAACAGCGTGGTGCATCGCGCGCTGGTGCTGGAGAGGTAGATATGCTGGATTCTGTAACACATAATAACTTATGTGATCCTAAGGGATCCCACGAGGATTTTCGGCATTGTAACAGCTGGAGCTTGAATATAAACGACAAGAAATTGTGTTAATCTCTCAAATCCTTAGCGGTTTTTACAATATGTGTTCTAAAACCAAAATAAGACATAACTAATAAATTCAACGTTTTGAGTATATTCTTGGTATTCATATTGTTTAAGCGCATCTTACGTCATAATCATAAAATAAAATGTTATAGCATTCCTGTTGTTAAATCGTTCGTCTTAAGAGTCTTTTCTTTAACAGCACATCCATGCTCATATAAGTTCTGAAATTACACAATTACTGATTTATTTACTCGCTCCTAAAATCAGTTCTCCATATCACGTTTGCAGACGGGCCCCGAAGCGCGACATCTGCGGCACGATCCTGCAGTACGAGGTAGACACGGAGTACCAGACGCCGATGTCCTCCGCACAGGTCGTGTTCCGGTACCCGCTGGTGGGCACCGTCATGTTCCGGCAGCCGCAGGACAAGCCCTGGGAGGACACCACCATCATTGTGGAGAGCCTGGTTAGTTCGCAGCTAAAGCTTGAACTGCTAGAATAATACTTAGGTATCTGTAAAAGATTAAGGTAATCGAAAGAAATAGACACGTTGGTTTGTTGTTATGATATATTAAGTGATCGCTTGGATACAAGTAAAGCGCTTTTTGTGACGGTTACGGAAGAAAACAAATAAAATAAATTGCCTAGAGCATGATTTTCAGGCTAAGGACGAACGAACGTGCCGCATGACGCTAGTCGCATAGGATGAGATCTAAACGTGGCGTTAAATGTTCTTAAGTATTACATCACTGACGTAGGATGTAGTTCCAGGCTGGTTATCTTTTCTTGAAATGTATGTGTCGTACTGTAGGTCCACGCCGACGGCGCGAACGTGAACAACTCCCGTGATCACCGCTGGGCCATCCACGAGCACGCGCCGGGCGCTGACTACTACAACTGGACCGCGCGCTGTCTCAGTGCTGGGAAGGTGTTCTCGCCGCACGCGCTGGACATCGACACACGACATCCGGAGTCCTACTGCCGCCCTGGGCTCGAAGGGCTCTGCAGGCTGGGAGACTTCACCACAAGGTGATCACTTTTTTACTCACTTCACTGAGGACATCTAGTGTCCAGTGATAGGCCTGCAGACCTAAATTCTGAAAGCTACTGATCACTCAATGGTTCTGTCGACCATGCTCAGAGACATACTTTTGCTTTTGGTGTATGCACATAAATTATTTCAATACAAAATTAATTTCAGTAACATACTGACGTTGTTCCTGAAGCCTGGACATAGCAATCAATGGTGATTCAGTGTTATTGAACATGATTCCCGCTTCAAAACGTGCTTTCAACAGAGGCACACTATTAGTTGTATTGTTAAGTACAGGGCTGCCCAACCCTTCGGGAAGACTACGTTTATGTTATATTATATGTTCGGGACCCGCACTGGCCCGCATACTGGACTGTCGTATACTGACCTTCACACAGAGGATGCCTATAACGCATAGCGCATGCGTTACATATAACATTATGCGCTGATTATGCATCACTCATTAGACAAGAGTAATGACCAAATTTTTCCACTTGTTTCCAGACATGGCACATTGCAAGTGGCTGGCAAGAAGGTGGACTCGGCGCGTCTGACGCGGCGCCTGTTCACGGACACCGTGGTAGGTCTCGCCGGGAAGCACTCCATCATGAGGAAAGCTCTCGTCATTTACGACGACCACGGGCCCGTGGCGCGCGGGGAGAGGATGGCGTGTTCTATGTGAGTTACTAACAGTAACAAGTCAGAACTTTCAAAAGTTACTTATTCAAATTAGGCAAACTCCATGTCAGTGTACCTTGCTACGTCTTGTTAATCAGGCGCTATCAATGGCGGACGAGAAAATCCACAGCAAACATCTGTTATTTCATATTTATGTGTCCAATGAAATGCTTTTAAAACGATAGCTGTTTAGAATACAAAACTGTGTAAAAATAACTGTTTGTTTTGTTCGTTTAGTGGATTGTCAGACTATTCTGAGAATAAAGTGGCACAGAATTGAGATTGCTATGACAATAACAACCGGCTTAGCTTTTATCAAAAGTAATCAACTTCTATCAGTCGTTTACAATTATTTGACCATGTTATTATGTACCTATATTTTGGCAAATTTCATTTCATAATAAAAGGTCGGACCAAAATACTATAAGCCCGGGACGGAATTGGGCTCTGTCGATGTGTTTTTTATTCGATGTATGAAGTCACCGTGGGCATAACTGGCTGCTAGTGCTAAGCGTGTGGGTGCTTGGATCCTTATGGTTGGTCCAGTGTAGGTAATGTGAGATGTTGTGCAGTGTGGGCGGGTTGGCGCGGCGCAAGGCGGTGGCGCGCGCGTGGTTCGGCGTGGGGGCGGGCGCGCTGCAGGGCCGCGCCGAGCTCACGCAGCAGTCGCAGTATGACGTCACCAACGTTGTGGTCACACTCGACGGACTCGACGACGTCAACAACTACAAGATACACCCGGTGAGCTTCATAACATTGGACATTTAAGACAGAAAGTTTAAACAAAAAAATATATTAATATTATAATAATATCAGCAATATTGCTTTCTCACTGCTGGACAAAGGCTTCTTCTCATTCAGGAAAGGCACGAGCTTTAATCACCACGCGTGCTCGAAGTCCAGATTTCTTCACAATGTTTTCCTTCGCCGATGTCTGTCGTGATTTGATAAACTTTTGGAAAGAATATGTAAATAGAAAAAGTAAAATTAATTGTACTTAACCGGAATCGATCTTCAACCGAAGAGAGCGAAGTGAAGCGCTTAACCTCTGGTCCATTACGAGAAAATATTAAAACAAACTTGCAAGAATCAATGACTGTTTACATGCATAATAACTAGATAAGAAGTATTGTATTATGTTTTAAGAAAAGTAATTGAAATTTACAATGGAATCTGAGAGTGTAAGTCAGCTATTCTTTTGTTAATTTATTTTCGCATTGCAGGTGCCAGTAGAGAGGGACCTGGAGTTCCCGTGTGAGAAGACCACGCTGTACGACACCTTCAACCCATTCCATGTGAACAAGAGTTTAAGTCCACCTCCCACTAAAGGTACACCGTGACAAACATAAGTCAAAGTTGTTGCAAATGTGTGTGTTGTTGCGGGATGCGCGATCGCTCTTTCCATTACATCATTATGTCATTCTAAACAGTCCATGGCTTAATAACAACGTCCGCTCTGAAGTTAAGCCGCACTTGTCGAGGTTGGTCCATGGATGGATTAACCATTACACACTGAGTTTACTCCGTGCTATGGAAAGCCCGCTAAGCCGTGGCTTTAATTTGTAGACTGGCAGATATTACATGTAGGTAGTCAGTACCCAGAAAGTCACTAGTCTGACCAAGGGGTATCGTATTCTGGGTAATACGATACCCTAACTGGCCGCTAACTGGGTTGTGGAGGTCAGATAGGCAGTTGCTCCATGTAAGGTCTCTTTTCCTTTTTATTCTTAAAAAAAAACAATGCCCCACACTAGGAATTGTAGTGTTCTTGTATCGTGGGTACGTTTACAAACATTGAAATTCACATGCACTAACAGACAGACCCGAAACAACTATCTGCAGGTCATACAAATATTTGTTTCGTGCGGCGATCGAACCCGCGACACGCAGCGCAGCAGTCGATCGCTCAACCACTGCGCCAACCGTGTCGTCAAATCAGTACATCATCAGTAGTCATGTCGGTAATTATAAAGTAGTATGTTTGACCTTAACGTAGAATATTTCGACTTCAGGTACAGCGGACCAGTACGAGCTGGGCGACCTGGGCGCCAAGTACGGGCTGGTGGAGTCGCGCTCGCTGACCACGCACTACAACGACACGCAGCTCTCGCTGTTCGGACCACACAGCATCCTGGGGAGGTCTATCGTACTCTACCGCAAGGTACACACGGCAACAGATCAACCTATACAAAACCAGTTTATGCTGCTCTCTCAACAACGGATCGTACACCATAAATTTCAAGTACAATGAGAGATCCGCATAAACTGGTTTTGTATAGGTTGATCTGTCGCCTGTGTGTACGTAGGATTTAATCATGAAATTGAACACACAAAAGCTATAGTAATGAAACTGAAGACGGGGTTAAATAGTAGAAATAGAAATCAAAGCAAAGATGAAATTCGTAAATGATTGAAGAATTTAGTTAGCTTAGCGCGAGCGTGTCATTACACGTCAGTATTCCAAATACCTGTTCGTTTGTAGAACTCTCCTTTTCCTTTTCCTAGCTTGGAATGCTAGGGCTAAAGAAAATATAACAGGAAATATATTTTTAAATTTAAACCTAAATCTAAACATCACAGTAGTGTCCACAATAAATAACCAATGCCTTTTAAACTAATAAACAAGTTGGAACTGTTCGCTATTGATAGTTATTTTTTAGCTTTATACAATGATTGAACAAAACAAAAGTTACACAAAACGTTTTAACTGTAAATAATAACCCCACGTAATATAGAAGTTGATGACTTGATTAACTTGCAGAAGAACCGTCGCTGGGCGTGTTCGTCGGTGGAGCGCGGCTACAGCCCGTCGGAGGCGCGCGAGCGGCGCGCCATCGCGTCGTTCCACCACCCCGGCGGGTTCGCGGCCGGCTACGTGCGCTTCACGCAGCTCATACACAACGACGGCAGTGCCAGCGACACCGTCATCGAGGTCAAGCTGCGGCACCCGGGAGTCAGGGATACCAACAAGGTACGTGCCAACGCCAAATTGGAAACTATAACAATTAAAGAGCCGAGAGATAGGTACTGTCGCCTTTGCTGGTTCAGACCAACTAAAGATTAATTAATCTAAGTAAAGGAATCTTTGAAAAGAACGAGTGATTATAAGTAATGCTTGATTACAGACCATGAACCACAACTGGTCGATCTTCGTGAACCCCGTGGGAGTGGACGCCGCCGTGAAAGTCACCAACACGCGCTGCGTGGCGGGCGGGTACAGGTGGAACCCTTACTTCACGCAGCTCGCTGATCCGCTCAACGTGAGTCTGCTTTCAAACACATATCACCATAGTGTGTGTGTGTGTGTGTTGTACAGAGTATCTTCAGAGCACAATATCCTACTAATATTATAAATGCGAGTGTATGTGAAAATGTATGGATGTTTGTTTGTTACTCTTTCACGTCAAAACGGCTGAACGAATCTTAATGAAATTTGGCACAGAGGTAGATTATGGTCTGGAATAACACATAGGATATTCGTTTTTTTCGGTATCGGGCGAAGCCGCGGGCGAGTGAAATATAAACTCAAAACAGTTATGAACGGAAATGCGAAAAACAAGAAAACATAGTATTAATCGACGCTGGCTAGAGGTATCCTGTTTAACTGTACCGTTGGTCTCGCGGTCATAAGCGCGGCTGCTAAGCACTGAGTCCTAGGTTCGATTCCCAGGCTGGACAAAATTGATATTGAGTTTTTCCATTAGGAATTTCTCAAGAGCAGCCTGGAGTTTGGAGTTGGCGGTAAGATACCCCCGTGACTCGGCAAAAACGTTAAGCTATTGGCCCTTCGCCTGATCTCCCTCCGGTCGTGTCGGATTGCCGTCACATCGGACTATGAGAGTGAGGTCGCCGCAACTATAACATGTCCCGCGCCGATGGCTAATCTTTGCTAAAATTGGCCGTTGTGGCCGAAATCTGTCAGGAGGTCACACTGTCTTTAACTGTTCACTACATTTTTACTGTATTTTTTCTAATTAACTCAGATGTCTTAAATCAAATCAAATCATTTATTTCAATTAGACCATTACAGGCACTTTTGAATGTCAAGAAACAAAATGAATCTACAGTCCCGGTCACAAGGCATAATAACTTGTGAAAGTACTGCAGTTGCCCATTCCAAAGCGTTGATCTCTATGGAGAAGAATGGGCAAGAAACTCCATGGACACTCTTTTAAATTCTAATATTTTTACAAAATAGTATTTACATCATTCGTGTTGAGATTATACAAATATATGAGAACGATGTAGAAAGACGTGCACAGTAAGAGCGTCCAGAGTAAATAAAAAACAAAATTCAATTTAAATCTAAATAAATTAAAAATGACCGTGGTAGTTAAAAAATGACCAGTCCCAACTGACAGCGCCCGTTCACGAACATGACGTATGGATCAGCCCCATTCAGTCATTCAGCCCCAAATGACCCGACACACCCGCCACCATCAGCGAGACATTTAAGTGAGCATGACACTATTAACCACCAGGGCTTCGTCAAGTCAATGATATTACATAGCACTCACATATGGGCTTAATAATTATACAATACTAGAGAATTGATTCTATACATTGCAAAGATAGTCTTACAATCTTCTGCAGCTTCCACTATAGCTTCGAATACTTATTAATGGTTTACCCCTATGCTTGAGGAGCAGGACCAGCATTGAGCCAAGCATTTTTATCATCAATATAATCCCCCAACTTATAATATGCTTGCCTACATAGTGTGCGTTTAATACAAGATTTAAATTTCGTTTCATTCAGTTGAAGAATGTGGGGAGGTATTTTATTGTAGCATTTCAAACAGTACCCCATGAAAGATGAGTCTACTTTAGCTAACCTGAAACCTGGTTGAACTAATTGGTCCCTATTTCTAGTGTTATAATTGTGTCTGTCACCTCTTTTACTAAAAAGATGCGAGTTTTTCCTGACATACATGATGTTTTCATAAATATATTGACAAGGTACTGTCATGATGTTAATATCCTTAAACTGTTCCCTTAAAGAATCTCGCCTACGTAGGTTATATATGGCTCTAATGGCTCTTTTCTGCAGAATAAATATAGACTCGATGTCTGCAGCCCGTCCCCAAAGTAAAATACCGTATGACATTATACTATGAAAATAACTAAAATAGACTAGTCTCGCAGTATCAACATCAGTAAACTGACGGATTTTTCTAACAGCATATGCTGCTGAACTAAGGCGTCCTGCAAGAGATGTTATATGCGGACCCCATTGTAGCTTTGAATCGAGTGTTATTCCCAAGAAAACAGTTTTTTCGACGAATTCTAGTTTCTCTTGATTCAATACTATGTCACACTCACTGTTTTTGACATTTGGTAGAGCAAATCTTATACACTTCGTTTTTTTCCCATTTAATACTAAATTATTAGCGGTAAACCAATTATGTACCTGCATTAGGGCATTATTGACGTCGTCAAGATTTGTGGCACGTCTGCAAATAACACCGTTTGTGGTTGGTTTTTAAACAAATGGGGTAGATCATTTAAACTACGGTACTACGGTCTACGGTACTAATACGAGTACTGTTGAAACTTTTATAATAGTGTCATTTAATTTCTGTTCACAGCACGACCTGTATAGCCAAGAATGTGGACCCGACAATCCACTTCGATGTGACGTCGGCGATCTTACTGCGAGACTGGGCACAATAAGTTAGTATCACCATTTCATCAATCACTACGTATATTATTATCGAGTTAAAACGAATTTTGCGGAAGTGTAATAATTTATTCTGTATTTTTTTGCCGCTGAGTAATCATCAAATAACTTCCCCCGCTCTGGGCGGACCTGGGGGAAGTTTCAGTGGCTCCCGCCCAATTAGATGCAGGATCCAGACCCTACCCTACCTTAAAACTGCTTAACGAACTTTGCAAGCCATTAGTAATTCGAAGCAACACATTAAGTTCAGCTAATTTAATTTGTGGGGACGACGCCGGCGCCGGCGCACTCGTGTTTATTACGATGAGGTCAAGTTTGTTAATCAATGACTTTTTAAAAATTCAGCTTAGTATCCAAACTAGTCCAGAACCTAACCACCAGCAACTCTTCAACCGCAGACATAGGCAGCGGCCGCCAGGTGTTCATGGACAGCAACTTCCCGCTGGAGGGCACGGTGAGCGCGCTCGGTCGCAGCATCGTGATCTTCGGGCCCGAGAGGAGCTCCGAGCGCTTCGCCTGCGCCAACATCGAGCAAGACAAGGACATCATCAAATACGTCAATATTATGAAGCCGCCGAGGTTTGTGCTGTGAGTATTGAACGACTGTCTTTTTAATACCAAATCAAACACCCCCCCCCCGCCTTCTTTATGTTATATATAAACATAACTAGAGTGGATACTGTGGTAATGTGGGTGTACTGTTAGGTATAACTCTGCCTTTCCCTTCAGGGATTACAGGCGTTATGTTTTGTTATATACTATATAACATAATTAGGGCTACTCCAAGAAGATTGTCAGTTATGGCTCTTAGTCCTCGTTACGTTACACATTTAACCGGCTTCAAAAAAAAGGTTTTAGAGGTTCTGTGATGAATAATGTTCTTGTTCTGTCCAGCGGCATGTTCTTGGCGGACATGCGCTCGGTGCTGGGCGCGCCGGAGTGGATGATGTCGGTGGACGCGCGGCGCACGCGCGCGCTGCACGGTGGCACGTGCGTGCAGCTGCTGCTGCACTTCACCGGCCCGCAAGCCAACCGACTGGAGCTCGACTTTACCAAGTAAGATATCAAATCAAGATCGGCGGCTTGTAAAACATATGCTCTAATTTTGCGACTGGCTAAACATTTTGAGATTCAAGAAGATTTTGTTTTTTTCAAACCACCCATTGCGGTAATTTTTTTAGGCTATGGTCTATTCTTTCGGTAACCATCACCATAACCACCACCATCTTGGTTATGGAAGACGGCAAGTAGGTATATTACTTCAAACAACAACCCAAGATAGCTATGATATTTCCATTTTGTTCCAGATTGTTGGCGTCAGGTCGCCTGGACTCTCCCAGTATCTTCATCCCAGGTTACATAAGCACTAAACGAAAAAGGACCACGTCGTACCGACCGTGCGGCACTACAGACCCCAATGAAAAGAAAAGTAAGTACTCACTGAATAAGTATTTAGTTTAAAGCATTACCCTTCTGTGGACACTAATCAGACCACTTCTACGTGTACACACTTATTGTAGGCGTAAGTTATGATTCCGTGAGTCAGCCAAAGTTTTATACGAATTATTTTTGAACCCTGTTCCTGACCTAAAACGCAAGCACAATAAGGAAGCTTCTATGTTGATGAACTATGTAGTGAATTGAATACGTGGTGAACGGGTGGTGTAACTGTTTTAGTGTCTGTGTCCCTTCCAACCATATTTTACTTTACTTTTACTGAATTCATCCTTGCATCTGCGTTCAATAAAAAGCTGTAATTTTGTAATTACAAACAGATTAAATTTTCTTAATTTGTATAGATTTGGTTATCAATCAATGGTCACAAAGATTGATAAGCGTCTGATGGATTTAAAAGTATGTACTATAAATAGACTAGCTGTGCCCAGCGGTTTCACCCGCTGCTCATTTAGAGGTCTGAAAAATAGATGTTGGCCGATTCTCAGACCTACCCGATATGTACACGAAATTTCGTTGAAATCGGTCCAGCCGTTTCGAAAGAGTATGGGAACGAAAACTGTGACATGAGAATTTTATATATTAGATTTGTCCATCACGTTATGTTTTATTACGTTAAAATTACATGTCGGACATCAACATTAAACCCTCTGTTATATACTCACATTGCACACACAGTTGCCATCCCATAATGATTCCTGCGAGTAAATCTAATTAATTTGCATTGACATGTGGATGGTGCACGTAAGGGTCGTACGTTGCAAGTGGAGCAGTTGAGGCATGAATGGTGAACTAAGACATTCTCGAATGATGCTACTTTTATTTGGATTTACATGTAATGTAATTCACACGCGTGTTTTTTTTCATTTATCGCAACGAGGGCTTTCATATTTTCTGATTTCGCCACCGAACCAACCAACCGTCAATCTTTTCCAGTCTTTCTATTGAGGTAGGCTATAGGGAATTCAATACAAGAATATGTGAAACATGAACATTTTTAGAATAGAATGGTTCTATATTTACACAGAAAGTAGATACCTACAAGTTAAGTTTAAGAATAATCCTTTTTGTTTGGGGTGGGAAATCATCAAATAACTTCCCCCGCTCTGGGTGGAGCGGAGGGGAGTGTCAGACTTGTACTGACTAAAACCCACCCTTGTTCCTTCTATTGTCCTTTACGTTCCGCGGTATCTCTTTCGATTAACCTGCAACCCCGGCAATCCTTAAACTAACTACCTTAGCTATGGCATATAAAAAAAAATGTTTGCTTACGATATCGCTTCTAATACTTTCAAACAGGATAATCGTGTTTTTTTCCAGCTTTCACGAAAACTAGTGTCATGTTCAATTATTTTTTCGATGTAGGCCGACTTGCTATGAATGGAAATATAGGTCATGCGATAGGTCACAGGTGTAAACGTCGTACACTGAAGGACGCAGATGAGCGCTCTCGAGGTACAATAGTTATCCCTTTTAATTCCATGGTGTAGGGGGTCGCTGATAATAAGAATCTTTTGATGCCGTGAACTTATTATTAGTTTGTAATTCCTTCACCAGACATACCTGTTGATACACACACTTTTACACAAACACACAGACACATACCCACACCATTACTAAACATTAGAATTATTTTATTTTCATTATTGTTTTCTCATTTTATTTAATAATATAATTTTCCATTAATGCCAAAATGTTTAATCAATCACATCGATAAAGATAAATGTAATAATTTAAAGTTATCGCAACTCCGGCCCCCAGCCTAGTTTGGGGACCAATGTTTTCTAATTTTGTCTACATAGAACTTGTTACCGATATTTGTAATGATGTTCGTTTAAGAAAAATGTTGTAACACTGGTTTAATAAATTTATTCTAATACTTATAATGTTGATATTTATGAGCCTCAGTCTGCGGCGATGCTGTGGTCAGCTTCAAACAGCTTCTTAACTAGCAAATAATGTGGGTAAACATCTTATTGAACTTGTAATTGAGTAAGGAAGTAAATCGAATACTTGTTGCACCTATTCAGTCGTTTATTGGGGATGACTTTGTGATGATGACTGTACAGATCTCATTAGACTTCAGGAAACCTGTGTTCGACCTTCTTGTTATAAAGAACGCATTCGATATCAAGCCGGCGACCTTGGCCTTGCTCATAGAATAAATTGTCATGTTTCTCGTAGATTGTGTAAGGTCAGGGACTCAGGATAGATAAAGAATACTGTCACTGTGAAATCAGAAAAAAATATAAATACTAGCTTTTGCCCGCGGCTTCGCTCGCGTTAAATTTGGGGTAACACAGTAACCCTTTCCTGATTTACAGGTACCTGTTACCTGTACTTTTTGCCCTTGCGCGTTGTTTATTGTCTTTCTCCCTCATATCTCAATCGTCCGTCTCCAGAGTCCAAACTATCTCTGTACCAAAATTCATCAAAAACGACTCGTTTTGCTTACGGATAGTTGTGTTTTGACATAAGTCTCATAGATCTTATGTCAAAATACAACTATCCGTGAGCAAAACGAGTCGTTTTTGTTTATTGGAACGGGGCATTAGGCGTGAAGAAGTAACAAACTCACTTTTATAATATTAGTAAGGATACCCGCCAAGAAATCACTAATTTGACTAGATAGACAGTTCCAGCCTCCCGCTCTCTGCAACAGGATAAGTACATTGGTCACTACATCGGCTTGCACTCGTGTGCATCTCTTTGTGTTGGGTGCACACTCACAGGGCGCGGGGCGCATGCGTGCCAGCCGCTACGATCAATACCTTAGGTCTTCTGGGCGCCTAGTACATAACCACGGTCTGGCCGCTTATAAACGGACCAGCCAGGGGAATGAGGAGGAAGGAGGGGTGGGGGTGGGGGTTCCAGTTGATTATTCTAGGGTGTGTTTGAAGCTGAATTATTGAAATGGTTCGATTTGAGTCTATTTTCTATTTAAATGTCGTAGTATTGACAGTTAGGAATGGTGCGATCTCGGTTTAAATACTCTCCTAAATCAACGTTTTAGAATTTTCCATTCATTGGCATTTAAATTCCTGCTTTCGGGGAAGTGCGACCAAACGCAAGGCTACCTATTTAGAAAAAAACCGGCCAAGAGCGTGTCGGGCCACGCTCAGTGTAGGGTTCCGTAGTTTCCCGTCCGTCACAATAAGTGTTCCCAGTTATGAGGCCAACCGAGCAATTCGGTAATACCCGATCCAATGTAATAAGTACCTACAGCGCCATCTCTCGGGGAATTGGGTTACTAATTAATACAAAGACGTGCAATTTCGGTGGTGGAGAACCGATTTCAATAATTCTTTTTTTGTTTGAAAAAAGATACTTTCAGGATAATAAAATATGTAAACAAAGTTACAAAAAATGCTTGCATATACGATTATACTACAAACTTAGTCCAGAAATTATTTTGTACAACATTTTTTTTTGGTACAAAAACTTGTGTCTATCAAGTTCAAAATAATTTTCATAGAAAGTCCTTTTAAAGTTCTACTTTTCAGATTTTTTTCATATTTTCTAAACTTATGGTTCAAAAGTTAGAGGGGGGGGGACACATTGTTTTATACTTTTGGAGCGATTATTTCCGAAATTAATGACATTATCAAAAAATGATTTTAGTAAACCCCTATTCATTTTTAAATACCTTTCCAACAATATATCACACGTTAGGGTTGAAATTAAAAAAAAAAACACTTCCCACTTTACATATAGGGTGGCTACCCTAATAAAACATTTATTTCAAATTTTTATTTTACCACTTTGTCGGCGTGATTGATATACATATTGGTACCAAATTTCAGCTTTCTACTGCTAACGGTCACAGAGATTAAGCGAGGACGGACGGACGGACGGACGGACGGACGGACGGACGGACGGACAGACAGACATGGCGAAACTATAAGGGTTCCTAGTTGACTACGGAACCCTAAAAAAAGTACCCAATATATGGCTGTTACCAAATCAAATTTAAGTTGATACTTTCAAGCGTTTCCAAGATACAGTGTCCTGACAGACAGGCAGACAGACAACAAAGTGATCCAGTAGGGTTCCATTATGTTCTTTTGATGTACGGAACCCTAAACAAAGACATTGACACACATAAATAAACTAACGCTTTTCCCCATATGATATGACGATTCTAACATACTCGTTTGGCTTCGTCCATATTCCATACGCAGATATCTTGTGATACACGCAGTCGTCACTCGTCAACAAACATAGTCGTCAGCCAAACAATAACCAGACAATTCAAAACAAAAACAAAACTTGTCTTCTCTCTTGTCATAGTCAACAGGCTGGCATCTTGCCACTATTTGTAGACTTGTCGTTACCCTCCGACCACCATCGTAATGTTACCCCATAGACTGTTCCTTACCTACCACAATAAGTAACGCTTCTTGGTTCAACAGGTTTTTAGGCAGCTCCTTGTAGTGAGTCGCGAGTTTTGTCCTAACTTTAGGACATCAATATGCTTAAAGGCTGCTTTTTTTTGAAAAATGTTCTGGTGGTAGATTTTGGCCTAAATTATAAAGGAAAGAGTATCCATAGGACGTTCTGTTATTTATGTTCAGTTTTATAAGATGCATAGAAAAATTGTTGATTTCTTATCCTTACTAATATTATAAAAGCGAAAGTGAGTTTGTTTGTTTGCAATGTCTTCACGCCTAGATGGCTAAACCGATTTTAATGAATTTTGGTACAGGGATAATTGGAACCCTGGAGACTGACATAGGCTATTTTGTTTTAGATGAAAGTGAGAAATGCGGGAAAAAAGAGGATAGAAAAGGGAAAACTTGGCTTAGCTTTGTTATTCGAATAAATCAGGCGCAAGGGCAAAACCTACTGGGAGCAGGTACCTCAACTAATCAGGAAAGGGGAACTGTGTTACCCCTAATGTAACGCGAACAAAGCTACGGGAAAAAGCTAGTTTTAGTATAAATCTAGAATAACAACAAACAAGAACATCAAGTTGACCAGTTGTTCTAATTTAAAAGAGTGTCCATGGAGTTTCTTGCCCATTCTTCATCATAGAGATAAACGCTTTAGAATGGGCAACTACAGTACTTTCACAAGTTATTATGCTTGAGACCGGGACTGTAGCTTTAAAATTGTCTTTTTTAAACATTCAAAAGTGCCTGTTAGGGCCTTATCATACTAGCGGATTGCGAGCGTCTTCAAAGCGAAGCGGGCGCGCAGCGAATGCGTCGCGGACACGCCGCGGCTGCTCAGCGAAGACGTTGCGGACGTGCAGCAAATTCGCAACGTTTTCGTCGCGTGTTTGTAGCAAGTTAACGACGCAAAATACAATTCGTTGCGCGTCCGCAATGAATTAGCAGCGCATGTGCGGCGTATTCGTTGCGCGCCCGTAACGTATTCGTTGCGCGCCCGCTTCGCTTTGAAGATGCTCGCAATTCGCTAGTATGATAATAAGGCCCTAATGGTCTAATTGAAAACAAATGATTTTGACCAATATGGTTTATTTTCCAGAGAATTCGTACTTCTTCTCGTCGAGCCCGTCGGCGGCGCCGCGCACGTCGGCGGCTCCGCTGGCGCTGCTCCTGCTGTGCGCCGCCACCACGCTGCTGCGACTGTAGCCTAGTGTAGCTATTAGTTACTAGGTTTTATACCAAACTGTACATAAGTATATTTAATACATTACTGTTACATAATTATGTTAGAGTTTTATTTCCTTGGTTCCGAAACGTCAATCCGGTGAGACTCAAGGCGCTCTCCACCGCACAAAGTGCACGCGCATGATATAAAAAGAATAAAGATCTCTTGTACGAATACTCTATATTAACTGAATTATAATTTAAAAAAAAAATCTTTTATTTCAAAGTTCCAAATAGCCCAAAACTCTCAAAAAGCCTCACGATATGCTACCTAAAACACTTTATTTCAACGATGACCATTGTTCAGATTTTGTGAATAGTACATGGCTATTATTTATTATTGTACATGTATATAAAAGTACCGCATAGACCGGCCTAATTAATCAATTTTAAAAATTAACAGTTCTTCCAATCGATCGGGTTCTTGCATTAAAAATGTACCTACAGGAAATTCCATGAAGGCGCTTCTTCATTATTAATTCGGTATCGAATGGAAAAGGTGGCCGTCATTATGTTCAATTTGAACTCTTTACCGACACGCAAATGTCACGTAGACTGCATTCAATATTCATTTTGGTCTACGTGGCCTACCGATACTAATAAGTTATTAATTTCAGGTTTTACCAACATCAAGTGATATATAATGCCACAATGGAAACGGCCTTTTCTTCTACATCAGCTGTATTAGGTTGTGTACTTGATGACCCGGTCTTTAGAAGAGGGTCATAAATATCAATTTATATTGCTGCGGAATGGAAAGGAGGCGATTTTTGTAACGCTATTTTACCAAAAAAAAACTGTTCGGATATTGTTTATCTAAACAGTTTCCAGTGACCACAAAAAACAATAAAACAAGAACAATAAAAAAGCGTATTACCTGGGGTCTATACTAGGATACCCTGTTGTTGTCTTGTGGGGTCAAAGTAAGACTACAATGCATAATATTAACATAAATACTATCTGTGCCCACCGGTTTCACCCGCTGTTCAGATCCCCCTTATCACTTAGTTGTATGAAAAATAGATAGTAGCCGATTCTCAGACCTACTAATTATGCGTAAAAAAATCATGAGAATCGGTCGAGCCGTTTCGGAGGAGTATGGCAACGAACATTGTGACATGAGAATTTTACATATTAGAAGAGAATTCTTCACAATTTACTTATAGTACATTATACTTAATATAGATACTCTAATATGCTGGTTGTATTTACCATTAGAAAACTTTCAAATACACAATCATTAAGTTTTACACATCTATGGGTTGTCTTGTAGTCTGGGAAACTAAAGTCTTGCTCGTAAATAATTCAGTCCCCTTTGGACGATGCGGCGTCCATTAGGTAAACGTCAGTTGAAACAGTTTCGTACCGTTTACCGGCACGCAAATACCACGTGCATCATATAAAGTATTCATCATTCTTACGTGGCCCGTCTTGTGGCCTCGATACGTTATATACCTCCCTATAATATTGTACAGCTGCAAGTTTAACATCCTTTTTCTTCAGACTTCCTTACGTCGATGTCGTGTTGGATACGCTCTGGCAGGAATTCTTAAAAACACTTGAACATGGTGTTACTTGGCCTGCCACGTTGATCTGGTTGACTCACCCTTCAAGGATAACAGGAGTCATGTTAAGCTATGTTTGAATTTCATTTCTCGCCGCTGAACCGAGCGTTGAAAATCCAACAGATCGTTTTTAGTTGGGCATTCATTTAGACACTGTCCAGTGTTAGTGATAAAGTATATAATTATAGAGCATTAGTGACAATAACAAGTCCTTTGAATGCCAAACAAAATAAAGTCGGACCTGTCCGTAACACAGACGGACATCGTAATAATTCAATCTCTCGTTGAGACTCTCACTCTCTCGAAGTTTCGATTTACAAAATAATTAGTACATAGTCGGTCTAGACGCCTACAGGAACCCTTAGGTACGAGGGGGCGGTTACATAAGCGCTGTGTAGTGCGACGAGGGCGCATGCGCGGCGGTGCGGTCGATAGCGACCCGAGCCGGGCCCCGGCCGCGCCCGGCGCAGACATGGCCCGCGCCTAGCCCGAGCACCATGCGAGCCACTGCCCTCCTCCTGCTCTTCTTATATTCAGTTCAGGCCAACTTAGAAGGCCCCTTCCTCTTCTTTGGACCGAAATCTTTAGAAAAATACAAAAGGCCTGCGTTAAAGTATCTCGATCAAGATGAACTCATGCGGATATATGGAGAGCAGGCGGCGATCGTCGTGTTCAACAATCAGGACTCTGTGCCGCTGTCCAGCGGCTACTTCCCACGGCTGAGGAAGATGCTGGAGGGGCAGAGCACCCTGGTGCTGCCGCAGGACTTCCTCGACGTACATCCAGACTACATCAGCAACGAGACACAGGTGGGCTAGTGACCGTTGTACTTAACGTAACATTTTATTGATTCTTTAATGTTGACTGAGGTTGTTACTAGTAGAGTGTGAAATGGTGCTGAAGTACGTGAGGTACAATGACAAGGCTGTAATGAGAAGATTTTGAAAATGTTGGATTCTGTGGATACTAATTATAATGGTTACTCGCTTCTGAACCATCCGTTTACAAACGAGTGTGTATGCCATCTATGGACTGATTATGTTTACTTCGGTGTCAACTAGACGTTCACTGTCTAACATGGATCTAATTTTATATAAAATGCATATATTCATAATAATTTATAATAAAGTGTATGTCTCTTATTATCTTATTAATTTTTGATGTTATTGATAACTTGAATTCAGTCCATTTAGTTTTTAATTTAGCAACTAATACATTGTTTTAAGGGATTAGCTAGGGTAGGGATTCCAATATGATGACAAAAAATATTATATTGGGGTGTTCAGTAAACTAATGATGACCTTGTCTATTGCTGAAAGGCGGACTATTAAAGAAACAAAATGGCGAAGTGTGACCTTTGTGGAGTTGTGTAGTGTTCGAAATATTGCACGTGATTTCACTATTACTTTTGTATACTAAAGTGAGCCTCAAACTACGTATAATGAAGAGTAAAAGAAACAAAAACTTTGTTTGTATTGAAAAATATTTCGATTACGATGTTGCTGTTCAGGGTCACTTTGAGTAATTTTGTTCCGTTAATGGTTGTGGTTCAGCAATGGCAAGGTTTTTGTTGGTTTACTGGACACCCCACTATCACCCCACAGGTGCTGACTCTGCAGGGACCCTGGTCGGAGCGGGACGCGCAGATGACGGAGACCTTCGCGCGCCTGCAGGACATCTACGGGACAGGCAGGGTGTTGGGCATCTTAGGTACTTTTTATAAATGATTCAATCCTTCAATTTGAGAAACAGGATTCTTTAAATTCTTTTTGTCCGATCTCAGTTTATTAATTAAATATTTGTGTGTCACATGCATTGAATGTGTCAATATGATATGGTACAATATGATTTGACTGTGTGCACAATACATATATTATAATAATACAATGCATACACGCATGCGTTTAAGTATGCAACTCTTAAACATTTTAAAAGAAAATAATATCTTGACAACGCATTAAGCTTAAAATATTTATTAAATAACAGGGCAACATAACATAGTAAAAAATGTATACGTTTAGGTAACTCAGTGTCCCAGAGCCCATCGGCCGATTACATCGATGGCGAACCGTGGTCCCGAGTCCGCCGACAAGTGCTGAATGAGACCTTTTCCACCAGCTCTCCCGAGGAGGACAGGCCTTCGAAGGTCATACAGAAGTTCGCACTTTATAATGCCACAGGTAAGGATTGAATTAAACTGTCAGAATTATCAGTATAAGAAGGAAACCGATTTTGATGAATTTTGGTACAGAGATAGTTGGGACCCTGGAGACGGACAAAGGCTAAAAAAATTAGAGAAAAAGGGGAGAAAAAGAGAAGAAAAGAAATGGAGAAAAAGTTTTTTTTTTATCATCACGCTGGTTAAAGTTGGCGTTAACCCAAAGTAACTATGCCACGCGGACGAAGTCGCGGGCGAAAGCTAGTATATGATTTGAACTTCTTCGGGAAACGGCAACTTTGTGTCCAAGTTTGTGTACAACTCATGTATCCTTTCTCTTCTGATCCTAAACCATTTGTCGCAGGTCTACCAGGCAAAGGCGCCCTGCTGTTCTCGTCCGGCTGGCCAGAGCTCCGGCGCAACAACGGCACCACCATCAGACTCAGCACTCCGGTTGGAGAACCTACCATCAAACCCACCAGACTTTACACCATAATGGTGGTCCGCTTCGTGGATGGGGACAGCAGAGATAAGGTGGGGTAGCAGTATAGCATGGAATGTTCCCACAGCTGGGAGATAGGCCTCCTAGCTAGAGAGAGGGAACGGACTATAATCGACCATGCTTGTCCACTGTGCGACTTGGTAGATGTCACATGTCTTCGTACTCAGACGACCAATCAAGCTATACTTTCCAGTTCATGCGGATCTCTCATTGTTCAGGAAATCTATACAAAGCGAGGCTGTGTTATATTGGAAATGTATAGCTTGATGTGTTGCCATGTGTATGCAAGTTTCTTCACAAGCTCAATCATCGTTAGATTTCACAGCGTCCCTGCTAGGGGGCGCGGCGGGCGGTTCCAGGGCTTCACCCCTTGCCGCGGTGGCACTTCTTGGGTCGTCAGCACTGGAGTCAGTGCAGTTAGGTTGCCGCTTTTTCTCGCGCCTGTGTGAATGATTGCAGTGAGTTTTTCTGCAGGCGCACTACAGCGCTGTAACTGAAGCTTAGTAACGAGTCTGTTGTGTGCTGTATGCACAAGCTCGTCTCCAAGCTTCAGTTAGAAGTAAGATGATGGCAAAATGAAGTTGACTTAGAACTTCTACCGCATTCTCTATCTCCTATTTCTCTGTTTCAGATAACTCTGGAGTTCAGTTTCAAGCAGTCAGCGGGCTGGTGGACAGCAGTGGGAGTGGAGGTGAAGTTCGGGCTCGAGATCACGGGCATAAGCCTGAAGGCGCCCGCCCCGCCTGACGCCCCATCCGCTGTACTCGGCAGGTCGTATCATTGTTCCCTGCCTCTGGTCTACTCATCAGAAGACGCTACGCTAACGTTGCCAGATATACAGGTTGGTGACAAAACGGCAAAGTTTTAAAAAGAAAATAATGCTTAATGTCTTGGCTAATTGGCTGTCTATTAGCCAATTGAATTTAACAAATGTTTTATTTTGTGTTAATAACAGATGCAGATTTTCATGGACAACACGGAGAAGTTCGCTGATGCTTTCGATTGCATCGGCTTCACAACTGTACCAATCTGGTAAGTTTTTTTCATTCACATCCTTCAAACATCAACATCAACATTTGGTTAAAGAATTTCATGACTATTGTTGTTGTCCACAGGTCAGGCTTGATGGTTTCGTTCATCATGCTGATTGGTCTAGCCATCTCAATATCGATGATCTTGGACATCAAGACGATGGATCGCTTCGAGAACAACAGGAGCAAGCAACTGACCATCACTGTCAGCGAATAATTTGTATTTATCGAATAACCCTTGTATAATATCCAAGCCTACATTATCGTTCTCTAGTTACATGTTAATGTGCAACACTACGACGCACAAGATGTTTTTCTAGTTAGAAGTTTCCAGAATCGGCTCGTAGGGTAATCCGTAAATAAATGTTATCGCGTTATAAAGCCTTTATCGTATGATGGGTATGATAAAGTCTTCCCTTATAATAAAATACAACATAATCACTCTTTGGAGGCTTCCTTTTAGGGGCGACATCGTCCATCACGAGTGTCACCCCAAACAATCCGGTCACGTGCAGTGAGATAACACACGTTATCATTTGTGTATATTGCTTTGTGTGTGCATCTTACTGAACGTGATAACTATGTCTTTCCATGCTGGTCTGGGAGAGAAAGAAAAACATAGAAGGGCCAGCTGCTAATCATCCCGCGCAAGTCGTAAGAGGCGACTGAGGGAGCAGGGTTCCGGGGCGCGCGGCGGCGGCCTGGCAAGCCGGCGCCCCTCAGCGCGCCACCTCCATCACAACCCTCGAGCTAGCAACGCTTGAGGAGAACATTCTTTCCTGAAGCGTTGTTCATAGATTATTTTTGTACTAACATTTTAATCGCAGTTTTAAGCCGGGAAAACGCTTAGCAAAAGATAAGTTATAAGGTAGCATAATAATCTGTCTCTGTTCCTGTCCTCTTGTCTTTCCTTAGGTTAAGTGTAAGTTAGCTATAAGTTGTAAATATAGTAGACAATGTCTCGTACCCTGTGTATAAGTGACGTTGTTTGTTTAGGTTAATGCCAACGATACAAACGATTGTAAAGTGTAATATAATTAAATCATATCAATGTTACAATCTGGAGTTTTTTTTTCTCATCATCATCATCGTTGTGGGCCGGAATCACCCACTGTTGGGTGTCCCCTTTCTTCTGCTAACCTTCTCTGTTCTGTGAGTCTCTCATACATCTCTTTCTTCACGATTTTGTCGATATTATCAACTCAACTTGCTTTTGGAGCTTTTGGACGGTTTCGTAGGCGCAACCTTGCCCACAAAGTCTTACCATTCATTTCACTTAGATTATAAACTGGCTTTTGAGAAGGTTAAATCAAAGAAATAGAATTGATACTAGTTGCCCACATTATAAGTATTTCATCAGCTCTTCTCTCTATATCTATCTTCATACTATCTACGGTGACAATCAGTACTTATTCACCTCGCGGTGGCGTACTGCATGCATGCACGCGTGTCTGACAAGTGACCTCCGGCTGTGGTGACCCACTGCACCTGATGTAAGGCGCTGATAATATTCATATTCGCTGGTACAGCTGAACATCTGAGATGAGCGGTGACATGTTCTTCATCTGGGAGACTTACCGTTCAGATCTGGCTAGCGATTTAAAGTATGAAGGAATAATAAGCAGTTGCTCTGGACCCACTTAATATTTCTTTTAGCTGTTTAGAGTAAAGAACGCTATAAGAATATGCAAACTATTTCCAGAACACAATAACTACTAATCATCATTTTCCTGCCCTTGCCCCATTCTATTTGGGGTCGGCGCAACTCGTTTTCGTCTTCCATTCTCCCCTATCTGACGTCACGACATCATTTACTCCTTTCTCCTTCATATCATTCCGTGCACAATTCCTCCATCTTTTCTTTGGCCTTCCTCTCGCTCTCCATCCATCAACATTCAGATCCGTCAGTCTAATAGTCACATGTGCTTCATCCCTCTTCATTAAATGTCCATACCAAGGCAAACGGCTCTTTTTATTCTTTCTGTAAGAGGCGCAACTTTCAAACCAATTTCTTTTGTGTTGTTTATTGTAGAACAACTTCATAATATTTTCCATATTCACCACGATCTCCCCAAGCTCGTTAATCACCGCTATATCAACAAATATATCATAATTAGATTACTAATTTACGAAATTAACATAATTAGCGTTAATCATGAATTAGCCTAATAAGTCGTTGGATCATTAATCCGTTCTCGCATATTTTGGCACCGCCTCACCGCAACATGTAAAACGTTAAATAAACGTATTTCTCCAAACGATGGCGCCACTCAACGTGAAGCCTTTACGTTCTTTCCTTTTAGAAGTAAGTAGATACTGGTAGATTATAATGCTGTGGTAGTGATATTGTCAAAAATATTTATATTTAGTAAGTTTGACTCTAAACTACTAAATCTACTTAATAAAATTTGCATTAACATGAGAAATTGATTGACTATAGGATTCACGACTCAAATAAGTCAAAACGGTCGTCGCCGTTAAAGTGATTTATTCAATACTATTACCATGATTACCTTATAAAAATATGTAATGAACGCCACAATGAATGCGTTAGCGATTGTAGTTGGAAAAAATAAAAAAAACTATATAGATTATAAACAAAAAATATGTAAAGTTGAACAAAAATCATAAAATAGCGTGCTCGCGTTTAGTTGAATTATGATATTAAACTGTTGAATTTTTTACCAAACTTCAATTCATATTAATCTCTAATAATCATACTACAATTTATAGTTTTTACATTTTCGAAATGTCACTTGGTTATTTTATTATATATTTTTTTTTGTTATTTGATGCACTGTTTTGAATCATACGCATGGAACACCGGCTTACACCGGTCGAAATTCAGTCGTCCACGAGAGCTCGGAGCGGGGTCACGTCTCATCGTGGAGCGACGCGCCGCTAACGATAATTCGCGATCTATTGTGTACGTATACCTTGCCGCAAGCAGTTGAAAAGTGTAAGTCATAGTTTTTTTGGTATTATGCATAACTAATTTTTTTAACCGACTTCGAAAAGGAGGAGGTTTAATGTTCGGCTTAATGTATGTTTTTTTTTACTGTTTTTTATAATATATTTTTTAGTAACATTTCTTTTAAATATTAATATTTATTTTTTTTAGTAAAAATGGGAAAGCGTAAGGAAAAATATTTTAAGAAGAAAGTTGGCGCTCATTTCCGAAAAAAAAGCCATTTTCATAAAAAGTACGTATTTATTTTACGATTTTATTTCCATTTACTATTGCTTTTTCCATAATGGCGGATGTATTCTATATCTTTTATTTTTCTCAAAAAATTGATATGGGTGTCGTTTAATAGGTTTTTGGGGGTGGCGATTTCAAATCTGGCATGCATTTTAAAATCCAAGATGGCCGATGCAACTTTTTCTCAATAATTCGATATGGGTGTCGTGTAGCGGGTTTTTGGGGGCGGCGATTTCAAATCTGGCATGCATTTTAAAATCCAAGATGGCCGATGCACTTTTTCTCAATAATTCGATATGGGTGTCGTGTAGCGGGTTTTTGGGGGCGTCGATTTCAAATCTGGCATGCATTTTAAAATCCAAGATGGCCGATGCAACTTTTTCTCAATAATTCGATATGGGTGTCGTGTAGCGGGTTTTTGGGGGTGGCGATTTCAAATCTGGCATGCATTTTAAAATCCAAGATGGCCGATGCAACTTTTTCTCAATAATTCGATATGGGTGTCGTGTAGCGGGTTTTTGGGGGCGTCGATTTCAAATCTGGCATGCATTTTAAAATCCAAGATGGCCGATGCAACTTTTTCTCAAAAATTCGATATGGGTGTCGTGTAGCGGGTTTTTGGGGGTGGCGATTTCAAATCTGGCATGCATTTTAAAATCCAAGATGGCCGATGCAACTTTTTCTCAAAAATTCGATATGGGTGTCGTGTAGCGGGTTTTTGGGGGTGGCGATTTCAAATCTGGCATGCATTTTAAAATCCAAGATGGCCGATGCAACTTTTTCTCAAAAATTCGATATGGGTGTCGTGTAGCGGGTTTTTGGGGGTGGCGATTTCAAATCTGGCATGCATTTTAAAATCCAAGATGGCCGATGCAACTTTTTCTCAAAAATTCGATATGGGTATCGTGTAATGGATTTTTGGGGGTGGCGATTTCAAATCTGGCATTCATTTTAAAATCCAAGATGGCCGATGCAACTTTTTCTCAAAAATTCGAAATGTGTGTTGCGTAGTAGGTTTTTGGGGGTGGCGATTACAAATCTGGTATTCATTTTAAAATCCAAGATGGCGGATGTAACTTTCATCAAACATTCGATACGCATTAAATGAGTACTTCCACCATTATGATTAAAGCTTATTTGAGTTATTTATTATGAAGTATTACTGAATTCTGATAGATAAGCTATATTACTGTACAGATTCAAGATATATATGTTTCCAGTTCCAAGATATGCTTTATTATATTGAAAAATTAGGTTGTTACAAGATGTATGTTTTATTGTAGATCTATTTCTGGTGCAAATAAAGAAAATGAAGCTGAAAATTCTTCCAACGGCGTAAGTTAAATTTATAATATACATATAATAATAATATTAGCCTGTAACTGTCCCACAGCTGAGCAAAGGCCTTTTCTCATACAGAATACTAGACGGTTTGATGATTTTAAGTTTAAATAATACTTACAAGTCCAATTTTTCTCACAATGTTTTCCTTCACTATTGTCAATGTTGCCCATAACTTACATGTATTTAGAAATATGTAAGTATGTTTATCAGTTGTCTAGTACCCAACAACACAAGCTCTGCTTAGCTTGCTTTACTTACTATAACAATTACATTACGTTTTTAGGAAACGCTGACCAACGAAGAACCTTGCCAATACGTTGTTGAAGAACCTTACCAAAACGTTGGTGAAGAACCTTCAGTTAGCAATGATAGCAACAATCTCGATGTAAGTTGATTTTTCTTAGAAACATTTTCAAATTTGTCTTGGACTTTGGTACAAGTTTCTGCCTGCCCGTAGTTTTAGGAGTGCTTACGATATTCTTATTTTCTTTCAGGATTCTTCAAAACATTCGGAATCATATCCAACAATTTCGATAGAAGAAGAAAGTGAAGGTAAAGACGAGATCATAATACATGGAAATAGAGTAGTGGATTTTGCATACTTCTTTAAACAATTGCAAGAAATCGCAAATCACAAATCTCCACTGGGATGCAACTTAAGTTGTTTAAAACTTATCAAAGAAATAAAAAAAGGCTTTCTATCGAAATTCTATTTTACTTGCCAAATGTGTGGAAAAAAATTAGAATTAATAAATTGTAAAGAACCAGATAACTCCACAGACCTCAACCTGAACGATAATGCTGTAAGCGGTTTTATGTCGATAGGAGCGGGGTTTTCAGGTTTGGAACAAGTTTCAGCTTCTCTTGACATTCCTTGTATGTCCGATAAATTATACGCCAAATGCCATAACAAGGTCTGTGGACTATGGGAATTAGCCAAAGAAAAAAGCATGGAGGAAGCAGCTAAAGAAGAGTACGATCTAGCTATTCTCAACGGGGAAGTGGATTTCAACGGAGTACCGATGATAACTGTGGTTGCTGACGGCTGCTGGTCTAAACGATCGTATCGAAAGAATTTTAATGCTTTATCGGGTGCTGTAGTAATAATTGGTTATAGGACAAAAAAAGTTTTATATATGGCAGTTAAAAATAAATACTGCATGGTTTGTGCTAGAGCTGACAATAGAAAAATTACGATTCCAGAACACATCTGTTTTAAAAATTACACGGGTTCTTCAAGTGGCATGGAATCAACAGCTCTGGTTGAAGGTTTCAAAACTTCGAAAGATACTCACGGACTTATTTATTCGAGATTGATAGCTGACGGAGATGCGAGTACACATAAAAATATAGAAAAATCTAAACCTTATGGCAACGTGTTAGTGGAGAAAATTGAATGCACTAATCATTTATTGCGGAATTACTGCACTAAATTAGATGAGCTGACCAGAAACACAAGCTACCCATTAAGGTACCGAAAAGCCGTTCAAGAAAACATACTCCGCTTGAGGCGTTCAGTTACTGGTGCTGTAAAACATATAAATGCGCAAAATGACAAAACTTTTTCTGATAAAGTTTTGGAACTAAAGCAGGATTTGTTGAATGGGCCACATCACGTGTTTGGAAATCATAGCTCATGCAAATCTTATTATTGCAAAAAACTGAACGAAGTGGAGTCATCGACAGAAGAAAATCTAGTTCCAACGATGAAAAGTAAAGAGGGTGGCTTTATATTTTCAGCCATATTGAAATTCACATCCAGACTCGTAAATAATGCTACAAGCTTGATTCACAATGTAAATAGCAACATTGCTGAAGTTTTTAATAGTATCGTAGCGAAGTTCATTGGTGGAAAAAGAATAAATTATTCGGGTAGGCAGTCGTATGCTGGACGATGTGCCGCATCCGTGGTCTCATTCAATTCGAGACAACCATTGTCATACCTAAGTAAAAAAATTTTACTCAAGAGTCCCAACAAACATATAAAACGTCTCGAAGCCAAGAGAGATCTTAGAAGGTTAGCGTCGGCAAAACGTCGAATATATAAATCTTTTAGTAAAAGAAGCAAAAAACCTACTGTTAGTGGGAATGACAAATATTATGGCGAATGTTGTGAAAAGCCTGACATAAGTGAGGCCGATTTTGACTTTGCTAAAACTGAACACATGAAAACTATAACGTTAGCCGACAATGATCGTCATGAATTAGAAAGAAGAACTATTCTGCAGGCCGATTCAATGGAATGGCGTCAGGAACGAAAACTGCGGCTCACGGCATCTGTTTTTGGAAAAGTGTGCAAACGAGGGAATATAAAATGCGGGCCCTTGGTCAAGAGTATCGTGACTCAAAAAAATTTAGATCATGTGAAGTCCATTAAACATGGTCAAAGCCATGAACACCTTGCGCGTGAACAACTGGAGCTACACCTCGGAACTCCCATACGGATGTGTGGATTATTTATTGACCGAAATTTACCTTTTTTAGGAGCAAGTCCGGATGGAATTGTAGGAGACGACAAAATTGTCGAAATTAAATGTCCTTACTCAGCCAGAGACATGAGTGTTGACGATGGCATAATTGAAAAGAAAATTAATTTCTGGAAAAAAGACAAGGAAGGTAATATCAATCTAAATAAAAATCACGATTGGTACTTCCAAGCGCAAGGACAACTACACATTACACAAAGAAAAACATGCATATTTGCAGTTTGGACTCAAGTGAACATGAAGGTTGAACTTATTGAAGAAGATAAAGAATTTTGGTGTAAAATAGAAGAAAAACTGAAAAGTTTTTATTTTGATTGCTTACTGCCGGAAATTCTTGATTCTCGGTTAGACAGGCAAATGGAGATCAGGGAACCTAAATATATTCTTGAAGCAATCAATCAAAAGAATAAACAAAAAGATTCGAAAGGTAAACTAGAATCTAAAGAAACAACGAAACGGAAAAGAAAAGCGCAATAAATCGCATGAACTTATTGTCCGTCTGTTAGTTACTTACATCACAAAATGAATACTTTTTGTGATTCGGAAAAAAAATTGGTACAATTATCCGGGAATCGAAGGTAAATTTCAAAGGAAACCTCGATGCGCAAGTCCGAGTCGCACTTGGCCGGTTTTTTTATTGTATCGCCACACAAATTTTGGTCAGCTTTGTATTTTTGGACAACTTTGTATTTTTGTATGGTAAAAATTTGACTTCCTCGGACATAATATATCACCATACCTTTCCATTCACCAGTATAATGAATATTTTACATCTTCCTGAGTTTTTGTATGTTTTTGAAAACTTAAAATGGTAAAATAAGCAAGGTACTTACCTTTTACATTAGGTAATTATAGATTTTTCATTACACATTGGTTTTATTATTAAGATGCCTACTTACCTATCTACCCTGCATACCTACGCACCTAACCTACGTTGTTTTGATTGAATTCTCGGGCGTGCAAACCACAATCACATGAGTAATTATTGATTATTACTTTGAAGTAAGTACCTTTTTGCGTACTATATGAATAGGTTAGTACCTACCATGCACGTAGTAGGTATGTGTGTTAAAATATTTATACCTAGTAAGATTTGAATCACTTCCCAATGCCTGATTGAGCTGAAATTTTGTATACAGCTGCGTAACTTCAGTGAATGTATATATAACCTGATGATGCGAGGATAGGCTCCTCATTTGTGAATTCTTCAACAGTTAGTAGCACATTCACGAAATTTTGAATGTTACTTTAATTTTGTTAAACACAAGTTATGGCGGACTAACCCCCGTTAGGAGGCGGTGACGGTAGCAGGCAGTACCCTTCGGCTACCAAGACCTTGGGACAGTTCAACCCGATTGGCGTACCTACGTTGCTTCTTGCGCTGGTCTCGTACGCCACCACGCGCCTCTGAATGTGTGTCTACTTTTATATAAAACAATATCCTTTTACATAATTTTACACATAAAAAAAGTTTCTAAAACAAAAACTACTAAAAACACAATTTTGCAATTACGTAATCGAGATCGTGAATATTATGAACTTCGACAATTTTTTAAACTATTCTATCTTAAATCTATTGTTCCTAATATACCTACTTACCTACGATACGATATGCCATGCCATCTTAATCTGTATTTGTGTATTCTAGTCACTCAACAAAGCAACTCAATTTTATAAAATCCTAAGTTACCGACTGTTGTCGCACAACTGCAAGCGGGCGTCGAGCGAACTTGTCATTGTGTGCGTAACGACTCACACGACTAAAGCGCTGCTGTAAATGCCTATTTTCCGCGCGCCGTGTTTACTCGGCGCTTCTCGTGTCACAGTTTTCGTTCCCATACTCCTCCGAAACGGCTGGACTGATTTAAACGAAATTTTGTGTACATATCGGGTAGGTCTGAGAATCGGCCAACATCTATTTTTCATACCACTAAGTGAGCAGCGGGTGAAACCGCTGGGTACAGCTAGTTAGATATAAGTTTTTCGAAAACTATAATGTGCATTTTATATTTTTTTCAGTATAGCCTTTTAATCTAAAATTATCGCAGTCCACAAGACTTATACATTCATATTTTATATATTTTTGTTCATATTACTAATCGTATGTACTTAATTTTAAAAGATGGCACTGCACAATATAATGCATGTTTTCATTATCAACTTCACACCGTTTCCTAAATCATGTGTCATTAAGTTGTCTCATGAAGTTGTCGCTGCAGAACTGAGCCGCTTTCTAGTGCGAGCTCAATAATCCTGGCCGACAGGTCCTAAGTGTGCTGCCAATAAAAATAGCATCGCTTTTATTGTGCATATTCCTAGAACCGGGACAATGTTACATGTGTCGACTTAGTCTTATAGCGTGGAGAGAGATTATGTTTATCGTGAAGACGTATTGAATGCCAGACAATGACGGTTCCGCTGGACAAAGGCTTCTTCTACAGAGAAGGCACAAGCATTGCTGACCAAGCTTGCTTAAGACGAGTTGACGATTTCAGAATTATATATGTATATATACAGCGATATATACAATGTGTTCTTTCAAAAACATATTTTTTTAGACTTTAATTTTGTTTTGTAAAGTTACGAAAATGTAAGATCATCATTTATTAATTTAAACGATAGACAATATTGTTGCCCCCTGAACTTTAAACTTATTTTCGTCTCAGTAAGACCAAAACTTTGACAGATATGATAATTTTTTGTGCACGCATAGAGAATATTTCAAAATGGCTGCCAAAAATGCGGGGAAGTGAATTAGACCCAAGTGTGTATCGTAATAGCGTATTAAAACACTCGTTACATAAGTATCTAGAACATCGCTAGTCCATGACCGGACACATTGTTTATAGGTAAGTCCAGATTTTCTCAAGATGTTTTCCTTCACCGATGTCTGTGATGTCTTAGGTCAACTTTAGAAGGTACAGATGAATTGAAAAAGTCACATAAGTACTTGCCTAGATTTGAACCCACAACGTCACGCACGAGAGGCGCTTAGCCTGTGGGATATCACAACGTGGAAACATGAAGTCGTGTTTAGTTTTCAGTAAAGATGGTGGGCTTTTATATGATAAATAAACCACAAAAATTAAGTCCTTTTAATCCTTAGTGTAACTTCTATAAATGCAATCTGAATTGTTACGAACCTAGAGGGACGTGTACGGGAGCATTGTTGACAAACAATTGTCGCTCCAAGGATGATGTACATGTGGCGGAAGAACCACTGTAGGAGACTTTAACTTGATAGAAAATGACAAAATTAGAGATTTTTCAGAAGGAAAAAGCAGAACTCATATAGGTCACTTTGTTGTCCGTCCGTTTGTCTGGCTGTCAAGACTCTTTATCTCAAAAACGCGCGGAGGTTTCGATTTGAAATTAGAACCATGCACACAAATCTGTAGTTCTTTGGAGCTGTCAAAAAACATATACTCATAAGTGAAAGAAGCAAGTTTGTACAGGACTCTGGTGGAGGTGCGCGTATCCAACTCGCACCTGGCCGTTTTTTCATAGAAAGTCAAGTGACATTTTTAACGATTCGTGGAAACCCACTAACATAAATCCATAATTTTATAGCATATTTCTTTAAAAATGATAATAATTCTGGATATAATTTTAGAGTTAAACGATCTGTAATCATTTACACCACACCTGTAAATTGAACAAGAACACCCAATAAAAGAAAATCTACGCGGCAATAAAAACCCAAAGACTATGTGAGCCATCACGCGAGACAAAAGCGAAAGTTGTTCCAATGTTTGATGTATGGCCGACGATGGTGAACCACGAACCATGCTGCGCCATCGTATGGATGCCATGCTTTCCCTCGCAATAGGGGCAAATGTTAACATTTATTGGAAAAAGCATTCAATGTTAATGGATGGAAAATATTTGTATAGTTCTTCGGAGATGGTGGGGTTGTCAGTGTGTAGCCCCCTTAATGTGAGTTCGTAGCATCACAGGTGCAGCTGGTATTTTAACATGTCTTATAACTCAACATATCGGAAACTTAGATCCAGCCTGTCCCATTGCTGTCCTTCCCCAGCGACGAACTAAGCCGAAGCTCGTACCCCTTAGCGTGCATGCGCTTAGTTTATATTTTTGTTCCCTGGCTGGATGTCTTTTTAAGGCATAAATAGAATAGTCCGGTTGAAGAGCTAACAACCTCATTGCCATTGCGAGATGCGAGATGCCATTTAAACAAGTATCATATCGGATTTACGTGTCTTATTTTTGAATGCACCAAATCTCAGTTCAATCATGAACGCCAGCAGGGTTTAGACTCTGTTAAGGATAAACGTTTAGCGTCTGTTTGTTCCTCATAACTGTCAATTAATGTCAATGATATCTACTCAATCTATAAAAAGATCTAGGTACATATTTAATCTATTAATAAGATTTCCAAATAAAAATTCGGTATATTGCAACAAAATTCTGAAGTTTTCTTTCCGCGGTACACTTTTATTCTGCTATTTTGTATAAGATATTTTAAAAACAAAAGGCTTATTGTAGAAAGATACTCGTTCCACATATCTCTCTATTAGTTTGGAATAGGACAATACTTGCTAGTAATTATGTTGTTTGCATTAATGTCTGTAATTCTGATAGTAATAATATGCTCCGCGGTCGTTTGTCTTATGGACATAGCTAGGTTTATATTGCTTATAATGGGTTAATGTATTTGATTGGATCGACTAAGTTGTAAGCTGCAGCGATTGAGGTAATAGTTTCTTGTAGTAATGGATCTTGCAATAAACTTTATCCAGTTATAGCAATATAAATTAAGATTAATCGGACCAAGAGAAAAACCGATTGTCGTTTAGTGTGAACGTTAAAACAATGTTTAAGTTTAAACTAAATCGGTAAGTAGTAGCTGAATAATAGCAGCCACTTGGGTCGATCTTAAGGTTAAGCCGCACTTGCCTAGGTTGATTTGTGGATGGGTGACCAATTGTTACATACCGATTTCCCTCCGCGCCTCGGAAGGGACGCTAAGCTGATGGTTCCGGCTGTCAGTAGTAGATCTTTGGCAGTCGTTACAGATAGTCAGTGTTCCGAAAGTTTGATAACCAGTCTTACTTAGTGGTTAGATAGGCAGTTAGACTGGACCGACCCAAACATAGATGGGGAAGACGAGGCAGATGATTAAAAAAGGTAAGTAGTGAATAAGAATGCTGCGTTGTGACTTTGTAACAATAATTAAATTAATGTATTGAGTTCCGTTCGTTGTCTGTTTTAGGATAAAACCCGATACATAAGTGTTATAAAAATTAAATTAAAGCGCTCGCTTCTTCCTGAAACTTATACCACAACCAAAACTAATATTTCCATCACAGTGATAAACTTTCACTTATTAGCGTGCGGGCGTGCGCGGGGGTGAGGCACTCATAGACCGGTGGCCCGGGGGGGGAGGGAGAGGACGGAATAACTACCATTATTGAAATTTTATTTAAATGGCGACGGCACACTTATGTACGGCGACCTACTGCCGCTATGTTATGTACTAGTTCAGATAATCGATGTTACGAGTCAGTTCCAATCGATCAATACTCTACTTTTGTTTTCTTTGTTTGATGCATTCACATCGCCGACTGAGTATATGAGCCGGTTGTGTATGTATCTTAGGGTCACATATACACTACTACTGGTATACACGCCAACATCGCTGAGGCAGGTGAATCTGGTTTCCTCGATGAGGATACAGAAACCAAGAAGGTTCTCATTCCCCAAATAATTATCGTAACCTTCTAAAATCAATCAGAACGAATCATGCTACATATTTTTTAGCACCGTATTATAAAATTTAAGAGAGATCTGCATAGGTAATCTAGCGTGCTCATCTTATCGTATCCACTTTCGCGGGCTTGTGGTGAAGTCGTGGGAGGACATCTGATAACAAGTGCAAGCGCGTGCATGACATCCTAATGTGCACGAGAAATGGAAAGACATTACTTCATTTGTGCTTCTAGCCTCTAGCTGTACTAACAATTGTGTAGCTGAAGCACGTTATGAAAGGCTTAGGTAAAGTATAGTGTATTTATTTACTACGCGACAAAGACATTCTTGATGAAGTAGAGTTTTGCGTGAGATTACGACGTACATCACACACTTCACACTCTGGTCGGGTTCCTCCCTGTTCTAATGCGGATCATGAATATTCCTTTTCTACACAAATATGTATTTTTTGTTAATTGGGAACATGTATTTTTGGTCCGAAGATGTTTCTATAACGACATTAAATTACTAACCAAATCTTCACAAATCGGTCTAAAATGTTAAATGAGATCTGTGTTTGATCAAAATCATATTTTACTGTTAACTTATATAGCACTTTCTATGATAACTGTTTAATATTTACTCCAGAGTGGTACGTTCAGACATATTTATTAAAACACATAATACCGTTGTTGTTGATAAGCAGGCAGGTGTTTAGAAAGTGGTAACATTTTGTCACATTAAACAAGTTATAGCAATAGACACAGGAACCTGTTTGGTATGACATAACAACATATTTGATAAATAATAAAAGGTTTTTAACGAAAAGGATTGTTTTGAGATTTACGATTGAATAAAACATTCCTTCTTTTACTTCCTACCTTTCAAGACATTACTTGTAACGACTGTCCTGTATTCCTTTTAATTGGTGTTTGATAGCGCATCACTCAGGACAAGGTTGCTTATAATCTTCCAGGCGATATGCATCATCTTAGTTACCTTGGGTAACTAGCGACATCCTATCAGTGTCAATGATGCTGTTAAAGACAGAATGTCAACTCTGTTGTAAAAGCATTAGGTATGTATATTGCTTTATCACTTGACATCTGTGATTATTATTAATTTTTCATTGTTATATTGACATTTATTATTTCAATTATTATTTTTTTCATAATTATATTGCCATTCAAGTAAATTATAATAGGTACAATTTTGAACTTGGTGGGAATTTTAATTTAAATAAAAATATATCACTCTGTTTTTAATGTGCACGCCGAAATGAAAGGCAAAACAAGAGATCAATTTTATCTACTTGTCAAACTTCTGTACCTTATTTACGCAAATAAATGATTTTGTTTTTTTTTTCTCGAGAGGGGCATCCTCTCGTTGAACTGCATCTGATGTGTCGAGCGAGCATCATAATTGGTAAACAAGCAAGTCAATTGCTGTCAATGGACAATATATTTGAGTACTGTGACAGCAACTCCCACCATCGATGACCACTAGTTATGATAAATCGGTAACCGATCTTGTCATGATGCGGATATTACGCAAGTGCGCATGCGACGCTAAACGATCACTTGCGAGTAGCGGGACAGATGGACATTAGGGTGGGAATACAGTGGGGTGCAAGAATAACCTTTTATTTGAAAAGTATTCTGAACGATATTTGGATTTTCTTTTTTCACTTTACTTTTCATCAGAAGCCCTAAACAAATATCAATCATCGCTTCTATTTCTACATTGACCTAGAACTTTGCACTGCTTCATGCCTGTGGACGCAGACACCAATTCAATAAAATGTTGACTTTTCCATAACCGTTTTAAGACGGTTACGCAGTCTGAACCATGTGAAGATTACAGCCAATCCAAGTTTAGGTTGCCTCATTAAGGGTTTCTTTTCCTTTAATAAGCAGTGTTCGCGGAGTTCATGGCTAAATAATAACAGCCGCTGTTGGCCTTGTCTAGTTTAGTCGGTGGCTGAGTGACCATTTGTAAACATTTGACAGTCGCTACGAGTAGCCAGAATCACAGAAGTTCGACACACAGTTTTATTAGGTGGTATATAAACCGTAACCAAGTAATTTGTTTTTGAAAGTAAGACAGACAGTCACTCTATGTGTATATTCAGCTGATATTCAGCTGCAGGAATTTGAACTCGAAGCCAACCCCAACATAGTTGGATAAATGTTGGCAGATGAAAAAGTAGTCAATTGGTCAATATTGCTTCAACGTCAATTCTTGAACGCACAACTACGAGGGACCACACCATAAACCACTACGATCTTACGTAAATCTGTTAACTTGACCAAATGAAGACCTCTCGGTAAGAGCTCAAATAGACTATTACAAATTGCAAGACAAACAGCACACTCTCAATATTTATCCAACCGAGAGAACAAATGCCAAGTATTGAGCAGAGAACATTATCTAATAACCAGGTAAGCGTGACTTTTACCCGCTTATGTCAAGATCTGAGATATACCAGTGATTGGAAAGCAGTAGTGGGCAAGAATGTGTGGGCGGGGACCCTGGGGTCCGACGTACATCGGCTAGAAGCCGCGGGTCACCATAACATAACGTGATTAAATTGTAAACAAAAATTAGTGAATGTTTGGTACATTGAATAAAAAATAAAAAATATTTGATATTAAAAAAAAAAAAAAAGTAACTCGTTAAGTAAGTTGCTAAAATTTCAGACATTTCGGAAACACCTGAGAGCGCTGACATTTCATGGATGTACCTTCAGAGAAAGAATCATTTCGTAGCTCTTGCTTGTTTGTTTATAGCACTTATTCTCCAAATACATGTATTCTAATGAAATAAAGTGATACTGCCGAGCTTCAGCACAAACGATGTCCCAACTGTCGTGTTCCTTGTGCAAGCTCACCGTGAGGGGTCTGTCCGAAGCCACTTCTAACAATGTCGAGGCGGAACAAATCCTTTTGACCTAATTTAATTTCAAAATGCTCCCAATCCAAACAAATATTTTTATGGCCTACAAATGGTTGTTTCGGGTCTGGGTGTTTGTGCATGTGAGTTTAAATGTTTGTAAACGCACCCACGATACAGGAGAAATACCTAGTGTGGGGCAAGTATTAAAAAAAAAAACGCGCTTATAAGTCCTATCTGCAGTGTAGGCTTATATAGCTATGAAGTAGAAATGCTTACACTCAGTGTGTCCCAGACCTCAAGCACGGTGGCTAGTACCTAGTAGCTATATTCCGTGTACCAGTAATGTGTCACCACTCATCGGCTAACACGCTATTATCTGCTCATCGACGTGATGCAGATGGCCGTCATTCCGATCAACGGTGCGCACGCGACGCTAGCGGTACACGACAATTTGTTGGTGGACGCACTGGGCGGTTCGATTGCAGCTGTCGGCCGTGGCAGGGATGTTGAGATAGAAGGATTAACTGGACAACTGGACCTCAATATAACATCACGCCTGTTTACCTCGAAGGGCTAAGCAGAGGTGTATCTTAGTGTACTCACGTTTATGTCCCATGAAGTAAGAGGCAAAGTGGACAAGAATTGAATTTCTAAGAAAGAATATTTTTCTATGTATCCTCCAAAAATATACAGTAGGCCTATCATGACGTTTTAAAGCAGAACTTATTCCACTGAGTGAAAGAGATGGTGCTAGACACCCTGGATAGCTCTGTCTCTTTCCCTCAGCGGAATAAGTCATAGTAGGGTAGCCGGTCGTAACGTAGTAAACGCAGGACCTCTTGTGAAGTGTTGCAGACCATTAAACTGAACAACTTTTGTTCTACCTTCGTAAATTCATAACATTTTGTTTGTGTCAGTTCCTATAGTAAGTCCATTTTTGCGGATTTCTTTAACTTGCATAGAACAGAAGTTGTTCAGTATCATGGTCCGGGAGCACGAGAGGTCTGCAATTATGATGGTACACCTTGTGTGGACAGATGGAAATCTTCTTACTGTGGCTGTATGACATAGGTTTTAATGTATTACTAGACGAACTAAATCCATAGCGCACGCTGTTTTGAATTTAGATTTTCTTTTGTTTTAGTACAATATGATGAAATGAGTTTTTCTATGAGTATCTTACGGAAAAGAAACCATAACTTAAAAACAGTTTTGCTGTTTCCTATGACCATTTTAATGTTATAGCAATAACGCGTGTTACCGTTTATGTACTCGTAAGTAAAAGCTATAAGTGGCAGTGGAGAGTCCTTTAGAATTAATTTGTGGCTTGTGTTGAAGTGCTCTTACGAAATGTGTGGTTTCTATTGTAGGAGGAGGTATGTAATGAAGAAGTGTACTAGGAAGTAAAACAAATTCATATTTAATGACGTCATCAAGTTGTATGAAAGTTCGCAAGGAACAAGGGCGGTGTAACGGTTTGGCAGAATCATAATAGAATAATAAAATGAATTAATTTACAATTCGTAAAATGCTCAGACACTTAGTTTATATTATGAATTGTCACTTCGCGACCATTTTAGTATTTGTAACGTAATTCATATTATTCTTATCATAGTTGCTGCCGGACCAACTACATATTTTAGCCCGTAGATTGCAAAAGAATAACCAAAAACAAAATGTGTGTTTGGTTTTTGGGGTTAATTTTCGGAACCACTAATCCGATTCCGAAAATTGCGGAAAGATACATTATCATCGAGTGTTAGGCTATAATTAAAACGTTTCCAATTCATGCTATTCAGCTTTGTAAATGATTTAGCAGATGTAACTATTTCTAGGTTTAAGTTTTCTCCAACTAGTGCGTAGAACTGCAAACACGCGAATAATCGAACTAATGTGTAAATTGTGGAAAAGAAATCGATTACCGCAGACGTCATCGTTTTAATGGATTAGTTTAATCAATTACCGATCGGGATAGTGTAGCTCTTATGTTTTATTTTGTATCGATTTACAATTTGCTTTATTTACGCACGATTTTGCTTATGTTAGTATGGAAAGGTCATTGACATTGTGAGTAAGAAACTCATAGGTTTATGATTAAGTTTAATAATTAATGTAGAAGTCACGTGCAAGACAGAATTTGTACAAAGAATGGAAGTACAGCAAGAATAAAAAAAGGACTTGTCATGAGAGTAAGTTTGAGTCAGTCGTTTGAAAAGCAAATTTTGCATTGTGCATAGACCAGCTCCTGAGACAACGACTATTGGTGATGATGGTAACATCAGAAATGTACTGCCATAAGATAGTCTGAGTAGGACTATGTAAGATACCCATATGCTTCTAATGTACCAATTCAGCAACTCCCCGCCACTGTAAACGCGGCTCTGTGGACGGTGATTTTTGGGTAACTTACCGTCCATCCGTCCAGTGACGACACGCCGTGTCGACGCCGACGCGGCGACGGCGCGTTCGTGAGGTGTCAGCAATGTAGAGGAGCCTGCCAGGGGCACTGCCTGCAAGGGTTGACGGTTGTTCTAAAGAGATACTGCGGCCCCGTAGCTATTTGATGATTTCCCATCCGAAACAAATACTCTTATAACGTGTCTCATAGAATCACAATTACACAGAGAGTGCATAACAGTTAACAAAAGGTTTAGAAAAAAAAACAAACGTACTACACCGAGTCTGAATAAACAGGGTCGAAGAAAGAAACAGGACAGAAGATGATGATGACAATATATTAACCACCTGCACCATTCAGACAAGATGACAAACACTCTTTCTCTTTCAGACAACGTATCATCAGCAGCCAATTACAACTATTAAATAAAAAACCACGACACACAATAGAAGCCGAATTACGACAGTGACGAATGTGCTTGACAACATAATTACTAAGTGGCGCTTATAATTGGGCATGTTGCATCTGTTGTGTGTCGAACTTGACATTCAGGACTAAGAGGCGGTGGTGACTGTTGTGATATTGTTTATTTGGTCTACTAATGGAAAAGTGATGCGTAAAATTGGGGGTCTGAAGAATTATGTTTGGCAGATGTTTGGGCTTCAGATAGGCTATTAATGGTTTCACTTCTGACTGATTATTTACCAATTTACTAACAAAAGTCCAAAGACTTCTTTCTTTTTCGTGTTGTTAACAAGTAACCTGGCGTCAGCGTTTTATAAATACTACTAATAGGCTTGGTGCTCTGACGTGTCTTTAGAACTTTCCTTCTAAAATATCTCTCAGGGATGTTTCGTTTCCTCACGATGAAGAAAAATTTTGGAAGTGTGATGTTATATCGGAAAGAATTGAAGAAAAAAACGTGTTGCGCTAGCAACATGGAACTAGGGCAGGACAATGATGGTGACCACTTTTTACTTGGTTTCATTTTCTAATTCAAATGTGTTTTATTGAATTAAAGATATTTAGATACTTTGTAAAGTGAGTATCTAAATATCTTTATATTTATAGTTCCTAGATGATCTTTTTTCGTATGTTAACAAAACTGCTTTGTAAATAGTTTCAATTAATTCAAACATCGTTAACTTACTTTGTTTTTTTTTCTTTGATTAATCTAAAGAACACTGGTGGTGCCCTGTGGTAAGCAATAGGTATATACATAGATAACATTTATTTGCGTGTTATAGTAATAACTACTAACTAAAAACCCATCTTCACGGCTTATAACAACTGTCAGTATGAAACACAACAATGTGATGAGCATGACGTACAGACAGACAGGTGTACATAGCAGACGTTTTTATGTAATTACTCAGCTATGTGAAAGGCCTGTGATGGGTCTCACGGAGGTAAGTACTGGCGACTAAAAAGTTGAGCCATTTGTAATGTAATCTGTGGTGATTTGAACATGTTTGTTAATAAGGAAGAAAAGAACGATGACAGGCAAGAATGTGGAAATGTGGAAGAATTATAAACGGGCTTTTTTACATCTATTATTGGAAAAATGTCATTAGTAAAGTACCTATAAGTTATTTGACATTGATATTTATTTAATTATGATTGTGTTATTATCTTTATTTATATTGTTTTCTTTTTTATAATAATTACTAATTATGTGAAAGAGTGTACATATTTGAGGTAGATTTTTGAGAATCCTATTAGTTATTATTATAAATCATCATAAGCTCATGTAAAAGTACATTTTACATGCTTTTAGACATCCTCTTTAAAGAGATCAGAGACAGACAGAGATCGCGCTTTTGTGTACCAAAACACACAAATAAATGAATTTAAATTTGAAGAGGATGCCTAAAAGCAGAACCCGGAAAGTTGAGTGGTAACTTAGTAAAGTTTGTAAAGTAAAAGCGTTTTAGAATTTGACGAAAAGGAGTCGAGGCGTGATAAAATCAGATGAAATATATTTTGCCGGATTTAGTTGAGGAAATGCTTTAAAAAGAATATGCGACATAAATACTTTTTGATAATTAACAACTTGACATTTTACATGCTCATAACTTCTCCCATTCAAACAATTGTAATAATAAATCACCCCAACACTGGCAACGAGCATCACCCTTTCAAAGCCATTTTTGACAACACCCCACTTGCGTCAGAGAATTTGAATAATAAAACCCATTTAAACATAAAGAACAACTTGATTTAGCAATATCTAAAACATCAGTGATAGTTGTGTATGGGGAGATAAACGACTAAACATTTCTTTTTGCCAATAGATAACTGCTACGAATGCGTAACGGATGGGAGATTACTTCGCTGATTGTAATTACTTATGAAGTTTGGCGTTACTTCATCACTGCATAAATTTTACATAGTTTTCAATCATGCAATAATTACTATCTCGAAAAACCCGATCTTTTGTTACACATGGTTTATTATTGTTTTTTTTTTTTAAACTGCCCCACTCTTGGTATTTCTCCTGTATCATGGGTGCGTTTACAAACATTAAAATGTCACAAACAACCAAACCCGGAACAAGTATCTTCAGGCCATACAAATATTGGTTCCGTGCGGGGATCGAACCCGCGACACGCAGCGTAGCAGTCGATAGCTCTGCCACTGCGCCAACCGTGTCGATTGATTACGAACACTGCTTATCTAGATTAGTGCTTCCGCCCAGTCGATGCCCATGATCCATTTTGAACACAGCAACTGCATTTCCAGTGACGAGGGCTGGGGTGTGGGGGGCTGCCGTTTCATGAGCACTCATTTGGCTAGCATTTCAAACTTTGCCAAACTATTCTGAAAGGTTCTTCCCCTCTAACTCAACGTGTGGTTAGTATCAACTTTTTCTTTTATTCGGATGGGTTTCATAACTCCTTCGAGAGTGAGCGGAGTGGAAGGACTGTCAGACTTGCACTGGTTAAAACCCATCCATGTGCCTTGTTTTGTCCTTTATGTTTCGGTATCTCTTTCGAACAACCCACCACCCCGGGTCTGACTGCTTCACATTACTTCGCACTAGTTGAAAGCTATAAAATCTCATACTACTATGCACAGGTGGTCCCTAAATATAATGCGGCTGAAATGTGCATCATAAACTTGTAATTTTCCTCGTTCAGATCAATCGAAGACAAAAGACGAAACAAGCATGGTAGTGAAAGTTGCCACACACACACACACACACACACAGAGGCGACAATTAATTATAATAATAAACGCTGGTGCCGGTGAAAGGTGGTTGATTCGCGATAAACTCGGCGCCCGCGACGTGACGGCTGACGGAATGTGACGCTTTTGTTGACAGCTTATGGTGCGGGATGGGAAGAAAATCTAAGGTAAGAGAACGAAGAGAAAAACAAGATTTAAACATACACATACACGCGTCGTCGTAATTGCCAGGGATCATACGATAGCGCGCTGCGTTCACGTCCGATGAAATGTGAGCTTTAAACAGGATACTGAAGAAATCTTTTGGTTTGAACTCATTTCAGCAATAAGATGCATCGACGGTTACATTATGTCAGACTGTTCTGGTCGTAATGAATTTAAGAGGGGAAGCTTTATTTCTACATTTGTTGTATTGAAAGTTCCGTCATTGTATCTACTTGTTTCAAGACCTTATCTTGTTTCAGCCACTTTCTTCACCTACTGTAAATAATACGTAACTTTTTATCTCAAGCTTCATAAATAAACATATTGATCGTAAAACGCGCCCGGTGCCCAGTGTTAGCACTAGCTAGGATGGTTGCGCAACCTATAGATATACATCAACCGAACGACTACTGATCCTTATCTACTAGATGGTATAGCTGTCAATTTGAGGAAAGGAATAGAAATGCTGCTGCAGCGCCTGTCGGCGAATGATTAACGAATCGTAATCTTGAAATGATCTTGGAGAAGAATAATGAATTCATGTTTTCTCAGCATTATGTAAGTGGATACCTACGATGCTTAAAGGAGAAACTCTCCTGAATTAAGTGCACTCTGACTTTAACAATCTCTTGTCAGCACGATCTGTGATATGCGACGGGTAGAAGATTATCCCGCCAAAGGTTAAAAGCTGCTCAACCTATGAAGGAAGCTATGAACCCACCAAAATATCTTAAGCCTGCGAGGATACCTTTCTAGTAATTTGCATTTCTGTTATAACTTCTGCATTGTAAGTGTATCATACTCTATGTGATTAGATATTATGCTATCATCTGCTAGAATCATGATTAGGTATGGTGTTTACTTCTTCTAAAAGCCATTTTTCATGAGAAGATTCAGGTATTTTTCGTAACTCCATCTTGTAACCTGAATTCATTTTCTGATGACTCATACACTCACATCCGTTTTAACTATTCAATTTATGGCCACAGTATCCTAATAACCTGATCGTTAATAATCAAGTTTGCAGTTCAGCACAGATACATAATCGGATCCGATTTGTCACAGAGCGTTCAGAACGCTTGATCCTCTAGTCATGCACGTTCATTGACTCGGTAACATTCACTCGGGTCCTTACGTAACGTGGACGTGCCTTCATTCATGCTGTGAACGATGATAGGGTGTTGTAGAGCTGCTACAAAACTATTTGTTGACAGAAAATAAAATTGATCGACTACCTCGACCCTTGACTGCCTGACTCGTTGAGAGGTTTCATGTGGTCTTGGTTACGATTCCTGGATCGGGAATCAATCGAGAATTTCTGAATAGCAGCCACGTGGATTTGTAGATGATGGCAATAGAATCGCACCCTTTTACATGGGACTTAATCATAACCGGCGAAATGTGGGAGTTACACCTCTGCTATATTAAAATGTTAAATTCGGAAAATTGAGGCATCTTTGGGACTAAAATAGATAAATCTTGAAGCGTCCGGATAAGGCTCTTTGGTGATAGTTGTTTTCCTTAAGATATAATTGTTGTACCCCATCACAATGTGGTTGTATTTTACCCAAAGTTAAAGGCGGATTTAATGCCATACCTGACAAGATATGGCATTAAATCCGCCTAATTATCACTCTTGTGCATAAACTTTTAACAAATAAAAAGGCTTTTATTTCCAGATTAGTCTTGAATGTATAGTATCATACTCTACAAGTCTTCAACAAAGTTAAATGTTATCAGACTGGCAACCATAAACTTTTTAACATGAATATAAATTATCGTTTTTAGAACGTTCACCACATATTATATTACTTGTCTGTCTATCTGTTCCATCCTTGACTATAATAAGGGTGTAAATAAAGCATTAGTATTGTTTGAGGCGCGATGGTGCCGTAATAGTGCTCATCTTGAGAGCCGCCGTCGGCAGGTTGCGCTCGCGCATCGTTGGGCGCGACGCGCGTGCGTGACCGAGGAGTTCGCTGAGAGTAGGGTTCAGTGAGCACGGCGGCGTCTTAAGACGGTGCGTCTTTCCAAGATTTAAATAGAAATTGTGGTTGCTGCTAGAATTTTATATGAACTTTATTGTTTATAACACAACAGCTTGTTACTTTTAAGAACTTTGGTTTAACCGCTTGTATGCCGAATTACAGACAACAATTAAAAACGCATTGTGTCTCGCGTAGATCTACGTTCCGGCATACAAGGGGTTAATGGAAGTATTGCTTCCAGTGGCAGCAGTAGGCACCAGTAGGCAGCTCGTTCCGTGTGAAATACTGGTAAGGTACAGGTGCAACTAAACTGAAAACTGATTCCAACAGGCTAGGCAGATGATGATGAGGGTAATTTTCCAGAAAATCTTTGGAATCGGTTTATTACCTAAATGATAAATGATGTTTATTTTGCAAGTAGGTTTTCACAACCACTTTTACACGTCATTTTTTTTTAAACTATATGAGGCCGGTGTTTCGTACCTGACTACTCTGAGAAGAAACAGCCGAAACAAACTCAGAGGTCATAGTCTCTTTTAAAGTCCAGACAAAATAATCTTGGTCAACTACGTGACCTATTCTACGAAAAGCACAACTCATTTCGTACAACTCCTGCCGGGGTTGCAGGTTGTTCGAAAGAGATACCGCGGCCCCGGAACACAAGGAGCATAAAAAGGAACATGGATGGGAAGACTGACACTCCCCTCCGCTCCGCCTAGAGCGGGAAAAGTTCTTTGATGATTTCCCATCCCCAAAAAAAGGTAATACAACTATTAAAAACATGCGGAATCTTCTAAAAGCCACCGAATTTATTTAGTTAACCCGTGCTAGTGTGACGTAACGCGCGGTAACCCGACCCAAGTTTTTGTCGAACGAAAGTTGTCGGTTAGGTAATGATCCACTAACACACGAGTACGTATGCTATCCTGGTGATGGGGCAGTGTCAATTACTTGTTATCTAATGTTTTGGGGCTATTTACAGCTTAATGACGATTTAAAATAAAATTATGTGGTGGATTTATGTAATCGATTTTGTTAAATGATTATTTGTGGTTTTTTTACAAGGTGATTAAATTGTGTATTACGATGGTCGAAATAAAGTTCAGAAAATTTTCTTCAGATGCCTTATGCAAAGGTTGAAAGAAGGAAAGAAGTTTCTATCCTTCTTTCTTATTTTGTACTGTAATGGATTTGTTGGCCTTGACAACTGACTCACTCTTTCTGATACCTACTGTGACTGTTCGTCTCTGCATCGCCCAAAGATTGGCTGGTAGAAAATGCCTATGACATCAAGTCTCGCTTTGTACTTTGTACTTGAAGTGTTAAAAGCTTTACTGCGACGTTATCTCAGTGCTTATTGGTCGATTTGTCGGGGGTATAGTTCGTAGACCCGAAACAGCAGCTTTTTTTTTAAAAAAAAAGATAGTATCTTAAAAACCAGATTATTTGTTCACCAGGACCTTTTAAAAATAAGCTTTATTATTTTAAGTCGTTTTCAAATACTTTTTCGGGACATAATTTCATAAAAAGTCACAGATTGAAATCGTAAGTTAGTGTATCATTCGTATGTTTTTATCAAGTCAATATTTGTTCAAACATTTGTCATGTTTTGATTGCCACCACGGCGAACATGTTTATGTTCATCGTGGCAAAATCATTCCATCTATATCGTCTTTTGTAATGAAAGTTTAAACAATGCTAATTTCCATGCTAAGAGATAACATTGACAAGTAGCATGTTGAAAGAGAATGCGCAGGCGCCGCGGGAACAGATGTCGAACGATAGAGTAGTGTCGATGAACTTCCGGCCGCTGTGGTTACTATCACTTTATGGGTAGACTGCACGTCAAAAACAACTTTATTTCCATAAACTTTAGATAAGTTCTATAATTTGTTGTTGGCCTTGATAATGCAGAAACACATCATCATCTGTCTAGCCTTCCCTCAACTACATTGGGGTCGGCTTCCAGTCTAACCAGCTGAATACCAATATTTTCTCTACGGTCTATTAGACCTCCAAAACGCAGTTAGTACTGGGTAATACGATGTCCCTTGGTAAAACCGGCTGTCTGACTTTCGGGACTAATCCGTTACGACTGTCAAAGATCTACAAATGACAGCCGGGACCAACAGCTTTCCGAAAGCACGGAGGAAACTCGGTATGAAATGGATGGTAAGCGCGGCTTAACCAATAGATTGACTCGAGCGGCTGCTATTATTAAGACGAACGGCTTTATCATTGCAATACTATTTTTGTTCTAGACCATTCCTAGGAACCTTCTAGTTATTAGGGGCGTAAAATTCGAACTTTTCAAAAGTTTTTTTTTTTAAATTTGAACCAGACCTGTAAATGGTGACTGAAAAAGTTATGAATAGTACCACATTGAACATTGAAGTTCGAAAAAACGTTATCAATAGTTGTACAACTTCGTGTAGTGCTACTGTTTATTAACGGAAACATGTTTATGGATGAAAAATATGTGACTACTCAAATTTCGAGATTCTATGTCAACGGGAAGTGGTCTTTAGGTTTTAATTCCCTTGCGTGTAGTTGCGAGTTTCAAAATATGCGGTATCAATGGTTGTACTTTTGCGTTTTTGCGTTGACTTAGAACTTTTTTTTTAATAATAATAATAATAATAGGACGTATTTTACAAAACTAAACAATTTTATTTTATTTTTTCTACTATCTCTAGTCGAAAACATATTAAATCAGCAACAAACAATAACAAAATAAGAAAAATATGAATCCACTAACTCCACAACACCTTCTTGAACTATGTGTAAAAATTACCAAAAAAAACCGTTTGTCAAGAATCAAGATTCTCTAAATAATTGACGTCGATGCTGACCAGACGCCGGGCCAAGAACCTAGAGGCACTCCCACCATCTCCGGGCTCGTCGCTCAGCTCCGCCTCGCAGCCGCCGGGACGCGCTACACGCGTGAGCGCCGTGTCGCCGGTCGCTGCAGTTGCGTCGAGCTCGAGCGACGAATTTTTCTCCCCGCCGTCGTCACCACCACCACCACCAACAAGACAACGACGAGGAAGAGGACGGCCGCCAGCGAGCTTGGGATCTAGGGGCCAACAGGCCCCGATCAGGGTCCCCGCTGCCGGTGGAAATGTGTCGCGCATGCGATGGACTTCGTCAATCAACGCGAATGTCATGCGCGCATATTATGGGTCTACAGAGGGGGGAACTAACCTCACTGCGTACCGTGTTAGGATGCTGTCTCTGTTCCAGGACCTAGAACCGACCATCAATGTTTCGGCCCAACGACTGTCGGATCAGGTGCGGGTCATCCAACGCAATCACTTGTTGGACGATGCTGCACTTGATAGGCTGCGCTCAGAAGTACTGAGCAATCGTGTCATCTTGACTACGCCACAAACCGCGGTGCAAGCGTCAGCAATTGATGTGACGCAGCCGCGGTCCAATCCCACTGTCGTAGAGGAGGATGATAGGGTTGCTACGGTAAGTAGCCAGTGCAACGACCGATTGAGGAGCGCACTGGAGGATGCGCTTCGCGACTATCGATCCACTCCAGCCGAACTTAGACCTCGATTACCACGGTTACCCATGAATAAAAAAAATAGGGCGCTGGTGTGTGCCCTGAACTCGCAGCTCAAGAATTTATTCGAGAGTAGCGAGCATCTCGTTGATACACACTCGATCCTGTACTGTGGGGCTGTTGCGGTATGTCGTGTAGCTAACGTCAAATTTCCAAATTGTGACGTAGCTACTCGACCAAAACCATCCGTACCAGCCTGGCAGTGCAGGATCGAGCGGCGTATCGACGAGGCCAGGGTACTCATCGGTAAACTATACTGCTTCAGGGAGGGCAATACAAGACCACGTGTGATGCGCTTTGTGAGACGGGCATTCTCGGGGACTGGAATCAGTCCTCAAGAATACATGTCTCGTACCACAGAGCGCATCGACTTCCTGAAGCAGAAAGTTTATGCATGGGCAAACCGTATTCGACGGTATAAGCGGCGGGTTGATCGGTATTCGCAGAATCGCATGTTCCGGAGCGATGAGAGGTGGGTATACAGAGCTTGGGAGCGACCCGAACAAAGTGTGACTGACGTGTGCCGCCCGGATGATGTAGCCACGAGTTCTTTCTGGCACAGCATCTGGTCGGTGCCTGTCTGTCATACTGAGGCTGACTGGATGCGTGATGTTGAGCGCGTGTGTGAAACTATTCCAGAAATGGAGCCTATTTTAATAACATCTAAAGACATAGCCAGTGCAATTCGTCCGTTACCGAACTGGAAGTCTCCAGGACCGGATGGACTGCACAACTTTTGGCTCAAGTGGCTCAGTAGTTCACACACTCGCCTGGCATCACAATTTCAGTCTTGCCTTGAGTCCGGGTCTCTGCCACAGTTTTTAACAACAGGCGTTACCCACCTGCTCTATAAGTCAGGTAGTCCCGCGGAACCCAAGAATTATAGACCGATCACGTGTTTATCGACGGTCTATAAACTTCTTACGTCCATTTTGAGAGCGAAAATTAATTCACACATTGACAAAAATTCAATTATGTCTGCCTCTCAGAATGGGTGTAGGAACGGGTCTCGCGGTACTAAAGAGCTACTCCTCATTGACATGGCCATTAGCCAACAGGTTCGTCGATCCCGCAAGGATTTGTCGACATGTTGGATTGATTATAAGAAGGCCTACGACTCAGTGCCACATACATGGCTCAAGATGGTGCTGGAGTTGTACAAGATAGATGCAACCCTACGCGCCTTTCTTGAGTCGTGTATGGGACAATGGAGGACGGTACTTCGATATCCAGGATGTCGACAAATCCAGGGGAATGATGAGCCTGTTTGGATTAAACGGGGAATATTTCAGGGCGACAGTTTGAGTCCACTTTGGTTCTGCCTGGCCCTGAATCCTCTTAGCACATTGCTGGAGGATTCAGGTCTAGGTTATCGGTTGAGAAGAGGTGGTCAGGTCATATCTCACCTCCTTTACATGGATGATCTGAAACTCTTTGCCCCCAACAAATTGCGACTGATGGAGCTACTGAAAGTAACTGAAACTTTTAGTAACGCCATCAGGATGGAATTTGGTGTGGACAAATGTGCAGTCATGTATGTTAAACGAGGAGAGATTATGGAATCCGAGGGAATTCAACTCTCGGATTCCATACACCTCAGATCCCTTTCCTCATCCGAAAGCTATAAGTATTTGGGTATGTCGGAAGCGTTAGGCATTAACGTGGCTGACATGAAGCAACTGTTGAGGGAGCGTTTCTTTGGTCGCCTGAAGAAGGTATTAAAAAGCCTTCTTTCCGGCGGGAACAAGGTGCGCGCCTTCAACAGTTGGGTCATGCCGGTTTTAATGTACTCTTTCGGCATACTCAAATGGACTCAGACTGAACTCGATGCCCTGGATAGGAGAGTCCGTACATTGCTGACTGCAAATCGGATGCATCACCCACGATCATCGGTGATGAGACTGTACATCCCACGGAAGTGTGGGGGTCGAGGCTTTTTAAACGCAAAGACCCTCCACAACCGAGAGGTGTGCAGTCTCAGGGAATATTTCTTAAAAGCCGACGTGGGTATGCACCGAGATGTAGTCGCAGTGGACAAGGGACTCACCCCGTTGTCCATGGCTAAAGAGAATTGGCGCAAACCTGTAGTACTTACTACCGATGACCGCAAGGAAGTATGGCAAGGTAAGGAGCTTCACGGGCGCTTCTACAAGGCTCTTCATGGGCCCGATGTAGATTTTCTGGCGTCCGTGTCCTGGCTACGATTCGGTGACTTATTTGGGGAAACTGAAGGTTTTGTCTGTGCGATTATGGACGAAGTTATGTTGACGAACAACTACCGGAAATATATTATGAAGGATGGGACGGTTGACGTGTGTCGGGCATGCCATCGTCCTGGTGAGTCCATCAGACATATTATTTCTGGTTGTTCTCGTCTAGCTAACAGCGAGTACTTGCATAGACACAACCAAGTAGCTAGGATTATTCATCAGCAACTTGCCTTGAAATATAATCTTGTTGAATCTGAGGTACCGTACTACAAGTATGTGCCCGACCCAGTTCTCGAGAAAGACCATGTCACGCTGTACTGGGATCGGTCTATCATTACTGACAGGACTATTGTCGCCAATAAGCCTGACATAGTGGTGATAGACCGATCAGCGCGCCGCGTAATGATAATCGATGTTACCATTCCACATGACGAAAACCTCGTGAAAGCTGAGAAAGAAAAACAACTAAAATATCTTGACTTGGCACACGAGGTTGTTGACATGTGGAATGTAAACTCGGCTATCATTGTGCCGATTGTCATAACGGCCAATGGTTTAATTGCCAAGAGCTTCGACGAACATCTGTCGAAGCTCTCCTTAGGTGGTTGGATCAAGGGCCTGATTCAGAAGGCAGTACTCCTCGATACGGCCCGTATTGTGAGGAGGTTCCTGTCTCTGGAGCCCTAACCACCGGTAGCTTGGACCCTGCTCCCGCTACCGGCGGAAACCTATTTTTATATTTTTAAATGTTTTTTTTTTTTTTTTATTTGTTTACTAAGAAATATTTAAAAATGTAATCTTAAGAATGTAATGTTAATAAAGGTGATAATAATAATAATATATTTATTTGCAAAAAACACGGTATATAAAGTTATTGACAGAAGTATAAGGACCAGCATGTTTTGCTTAGAATTAAAGCATGCAAACTTATAAGTAACTAAACAAATGTTACAAATTATACAAACAAAAAAGGGAAACCTATAGTCTATGTTCCAGGAATTGCTTAATACTATAGAAATTATATTGAGTTAACCATTTATACAGTTTAACCTTAAACATCCTACAGTTTAACATTTTTAAGTTGGTGGGTAATTTATTAAATACACATACACACATAGCTAGACAGCTCTTTTTGTATTTTGCTAGCCTACAAATCTCTCCTAATACTAGTCTGTTTTGGTACTGATCACGCCGATTACGTGAACTGACTTCTTCTACTTTTTTAAACAACTCTAAATGCTTTCGTACGAACATAGACACTTCATACAGATACAATGAAGGCAAAGGTAGCAGACCAAGCTTTTTAAAAATAGGTTGGCATGATTCATCCGAAGGAATGCCATAAATAGCTCGAATACATTTTTTTTGAGCAACAAACGCTCTACTTTGGTCGGTACTATTTCCCCAAAAAATTAGTCCATACCGTAATGAGGATTCAACATATGCACGGTAGGACATCACAGCCGTTTTTATATTAGTGACCTTCTTGATTTGTCTAAGGGCGTATGCGAATTTATTAATTTTGTTACACACATGGTCGATCTGGGCTTTCCAATCTAAATGTTCGTCTATAACTACTCCTAAGAACTTAGTTTGTGTCACTTGGGTAAGCTTAGGTATGTCCATTTTAAAATTAAATTTGTCATTATGAGATTGATTGAATTGAATGTATACAGATTTATTAAGATTAATCGATAAATTATTATTATTTAACCAGCTAATTAAATTATGAATTGTATTATTAATTTCCATTTCATGATCAGTAATGTTTTTATTTTTTTTGTCACTAGCAACAACAATTGAAATGTCATCAGCAAAAAGGAAACATTTATGAGCGGTTATATCAACAATGTCGTTTATGTAAATAATAAACAAGATGGGTCCCAAAATGCTACCTTGGGGTACACCACATTTTACATTTTTATATTCAGACGAGTAGAGTGTCATGTCCCTATTTTCGTCAAGTTTAGTGATAGCTACACACTGTCGTCTATCAGTTAAATACGATGATAGCCACTGAAGTGGCAATCCTCTGATTCCGACAGACTCTAGCTTTTTCAATAATATGTCATGGGAAACTAAGTCAAACGCTTTTGACAAATCAAAAAATAGGCCCGTTGTTAGGTGATTGTTATTAATATTCGTCAGTACTGTTTTTAAAAGAGAAAAAATGGCTAGGGTAGTGGATTTTTGTTTTTGAAAACCAAATTGTTGCTTGTTTAAAATATTGAATTTTTCGCAATAACTAATTAATCTTTGGTACATACATTTTTCATAAATTTTTGAAAGGATGGGTATTAATGTTATAGGGCGATAATTGTCCATATTATATTTCTCGCCTTTTTTAAATATCGGCTTCACAAGGGACAGTTTTAAGCCATTAGGAAACACACCCTGTGAAAAGGATAGGTTGAATAGATATGTAAATACCCCGCTTATTTCATTAACACATGATTTAATTATTTTGGTGCTAAGTTCATCGTAACCCTCAGAAGTAGTATTATTTAATGATAATATCAGTTGTCTCACCTCACTTTCGGACATTGGCGTGAGGTACATTGAATTAACAATTAGGTTTTTATTAGGACACTGCGTGTTACAGTTTCGCGTCAGGCTAGGATTTATATAGTTATCATTAAAGGCACAGGCTATTTCTTCCGGTTTTGTAAGTACGGTGTTACCAATTTTGATGTGTTCGATATTGTCATTGGGGTTTATATTGTTTATTTCGTTTTTTATAACTTTCCATGTGGCTTTACATTTGTTGTCATTCTTGCTAATATACTTAATATTGGCATTACGCTTAGCATTTTGGATACATTTTTTTAGCAGATACGAGTATGTGTTATATTTTGTCTTATTAGCTTGATTTTTATTTTTATAGTATTGGTATCGGAGATAACGCTTGGTTTTGGAACTTTGTTTTAGACCTTTACTTATCCACGTTTGTTTTGTTTTTTTATTTAAGTCTATTTTAACCCTTACTTTTGGAAAGCAGAGATTGTGAAACAGACATATCAATTCATGGAAGCACTCAAAAGCTTTATTTGCATCGTACTCCATGTATATGTCTGCCCAAGACAAGTTTTGTAAACATTCTCTAAACTTATGTATATTATCTATATTGTAATCTCTTTTATATATATAGTATATTGCTGTTTCTGGTTTTTGAAACCGTAAAGGAAAGCTTATCATTTGTGCCGTATCGTGGTCAGAGAGATGTAGTGGTAGCACTGTTGCGATAGCTTCAGGTATATTACTTAAAATATGGTCTATACAAGATGATTTACGAGTGGCTACTTTAATATGAATTTTAAGATTGTTACTTTGTGCTATATCTTGAAATGCTTTAGTGATTTTACCTTTCTTAAGTGTGTTAATATTGAAGTCACCAGTTAAAACTATGCGTGTTTTTGTTTTATATTTTTTGTGAATATCGTGTAAGATATTATTTAGCTTATTTAGAAATTGGTTTGGATCAGACTGAGGTGTTCTGTATAAACAGATTATAATTAGTTTTTCAGTTGTTAGTTCTATGCCACAGGCCTCAAATGTATTTATGGAGGCATGAGTTTTTACAAATGGTAGTGCTCTGTAACTAAGACCCTTTTTGATCATAATACAAGTGCCACCTCGTTGTTTTTCCCTACAAAAATTTGAAGCCATTTCATAATCAGACAACTTTAGATAGTTTTCATTTCCTTTTTTAATAAATGTCTCAGAGAAGCAGATTACATGAGGGTCGTTCTGTGAATCTCGCATCTCCTGTAATGTCAATTCCAATATTTCTTGTTTAGACAGTGCACTAGCAATGTTTTGGTGAAGAATTCTAAAGTTATGTGAGGTCGGTGTCGCGGTTTTAGGAACGAAAAAACAGGTTACTCCCTGCTATTGTGGGAAAATAGTAAGGTATCGTACCCCTTTTAGGTTCCCCAGTACAAAAACGCACGTCGTTATTATATTCCGGTTGTGTACAACTTAGAAAATAGGAGGGATTTTCTGTTTGAGTTTGTTTTTTACGACCAAAGTAGAATGGAATTGTTCCTTTTTTGGGTTCAACATTATGATTTAGTTTAAGACTTGATCTGCGACTTGCTATTCTTTTCATTAGTTCTATAGGATTTAAATAGTTTTCATTATAGTCATTACAATCTATATAGTAGTTAATTTTAGTACATAATTCGGACATTTTATAAGATTCACTTTCCAGAAATTTACATTTTTTATAGTTTTTGCATACATTTTTAAGACGATAATTAAGCCTATTAGGATCTAAGTAATCGTTATTAAACACATTCAGCACAATAACCATATTGTTGTAGAATGTATCTAGTACAATTTGCAGTTGGGACAAAATATATTTTAAATTGTGATCATTTTCTCCTACACAAATAACTAGTTTATCATTAAAGTTCAACTTAGCCTGTCGACAGCTCATTATTATTTGATTACATAGGGCATTTGGTTTTGTATCCGCCATGATCCTATATTTTTCGTACCTTGTGTTTTGTCTCGAGTGTATCATGGCTGATGCCAGACCAACGCATTGTTGGGAACCGAAGATGAGTATTTTATTTGTCGGATCGTATTTTTCTTCAATATACGTAGGTTTTTGTGTCTTAATTTCCGATACCGACGATTTATTGGGCATTATGTTAGTATGTTCCAATGTGCCAATCCTTTTTTTGAAAGTTTCAATTTCTTGTTGTGCTTCTTTAAGTTGGCTTTGTAGTTCAGTTATTTTATGTTGTAGGACCGTTATTTCAATGTTTTTCTCATGTTCAACCTTCGAGAAATTCAGTAAAGGGGTAGAAGGTGTGAAGAATACGCTTTGAGGGACCAACGAATGTCTTTTTCTTTTAGAATTGGTAGTTGGGCTGTTTTCAGTAACTGATGAAGAATGGCAGAGTGATTTTAATATTTTTATTTCAGCAGTTAGTTTATCGAATTGTTGGCGTAGATTATTATTTTCCAGGATTGTATTTTCTAACTCATATTCAGTACTATCCAGTTTATTTGTGAGCGCTTTTATGGTATCTTTCATTTCTAGTACTGTTAATGTTTCAGATATTGTGCCGTCTACACTCTTAGATAATCTATTGGGTGAGTTATAAGATTCGTCTGAAGTTTCGCATTCGGTCAGGATGTGGGAGTCCAAAATGTCAGCAGGGTTTTGGACAGAGGCCTTCATAGCCGCAGGTTGTTTGTGAACCGGAGAAGAACCGTTTGGACGGTTGTTTGCTTTTTTTCTGGTGGTAATATTGGATACATTGCTAGCATCTGGGACTTTCTTACTATCTTTTATACATGCCTTACATTTCCATCTTTTCCTAGACTCCTGGTCCATTAAACGATAGGTTCCTTCTGGGTATCCATCACAATTCAATTCATATCGATGGTTACAAATTGAACATAGGGCTGTTTCTTTAATGTCAACTGTCTTCTTGCATTTAAAGCATGTGACTTTCTCTGGCATCCTGCGTTGACTTTTTGTACCGCTTTTAGATAACATCTTTTTAATTTATTTATTATAAGCATGTACAGAACGACCAGAAAGATATCATGCGTGTACTGGAACGCGGTCTCAAAAACCTAGTGTCCAAGTCTTATAATTACAATTTCTGAACGACAACTTTTATGTCGAGTTCGTTAATAATAGTTGTGATTGGCCAATGCTTTTGACAGATAAAACCAATGAGTCAGCTGTGTGTTGTTTACAATAAAGAAAAACCTCTTATTTAAATTAGCAACTGATTGGAATTATGTTATTTTTGTGTTAACGTAGTTTTATTCGTGTTTTGTTAATAAATCACACTCACATTTTGTTTTTCTATGTGTTTTCTCGTTGTATATTGCATTAATAATAATAATAATAAAGAAACATCGATGTTCGCTATCACTTTATCAGAGAGAGGATTGCTGCTAAACAAGTCCTAGTAAAATACCAAAGTAGTCAAGATATGACTGCGGATATTTTGACCAAAGGACTACATAGACCAAAACATGAAGCTTTCAGCAAAGCGATGGGTCTGCGTTCAGGAGAGAATGTTGGGAGAAACGCAGACATGCGCAACGCCTAGCCATATAAAATATGTGGTATTTTCTTCTACTGTTGACATTTGTCATAGTTGCATGTCATTGTTAATTCAGTTCTAAATAAATAGTTTTCTCCGGTTTCAAGAGTCTTAATCTTTTGTTATTTCATCAGGTTATGGGCCAATCACATGTTGGACGATGCTGCACTTGATAGGCTGCGCTCAGAAGTACTGAGCAATCGTGTCATCTTGACTACGCCACAAACCGCGGTGCAAGCGTCAGCAATTGATGTGACGCAGCCGCGGTCCAATCCCGCTGTCGTAGAGGAGGATGATAGGGTTGCTACGGTAAGTAGCCAGTGCAACGACCGATTGAGGAGCGCACTGGAGGATGCGCTTCGCGACTATCGATCCACTCCAGCCGAACTTAGACCCCGATTACCACGGTTACCCATGCATAAAAAAAATAGGGCGCTGGTGTGTGCCCTGGACTCGTTGCTCAAGAATTTATTCGAAAGTAGCGAGGATCTCGTTGATACGCACTCGATCCTGTACTGTGGGGCTGTTGCGGTATGTCGTTTAGTTAACGTCAAATTTCCAAACTGTGACGTAGCTACTCGACCAAAACCATCCGTACCAGCCTGGCAGTGCAGGATCGAGCGGCGTATCGACGAGGCCAGGGTACTCATCGGTAAACTATACTGCTTCAGGGAGGGCAATACAAGACCACGTGTGATGCGCTTTGTGAGACGGGCATTCTCGGGGACTGGAATCAGGCCTCAAGAATATATGTCTCGTGCCACAGAGCGCATCGACTTCCTGAAGCAGAAAGTTTATGCATGGGCAAACCGTATTCGGCGGTATAAGCGGCGGGTTGATCGGTATTCGCAGAATCGCATGTTCCGGAGCGATGAGAGGTGGGTATACAGAGCTTGGGAGCGACCCGAACAAAGTGTGACTGACGTGTGCCGCCCGGATGATGTAGCCACGAGTTCTTTTTGGCACAGCATCTGGTCGGTGCCTGTCTGTCATACTGAGGCTGACTGGATGCGTGATGTTGAGCGTGTGTGTGAAACTATTCCAGAAATGGAGCCAATCTTAATAACATCTTTAGATATAGCCAGTGCAGTTCGTCCGTTACCGAACTGGAAGTCTCCAGGACCGGATGGACTGCACAACTTTTGGCTCAAGTGGCTCACTAGTTCACACACTCGCCTGGCATCACAATTTCAGTCTTGCCTTGAGTCCGGGTCTCTGCCACAGTTTTTAACAACAGGCGTTACCCACCTGCTCTATAAGTCAGGTAGTCCCGCGGAACCCAAGAATTATAGACCGATCACGTGTTTATCGACGGTCTATAAACTTCTTACGTCCATTTTGAGAGCGAAAATTAATTCACACATTGACAAAAATTCAATTATGTCTGCCTCTCAGAATGGATGTAGGAACGGGTCTCGCGGTACTAAAGAGCTACTCCTCATCGACATGGCCATTAGCCAACAGGTTCGTCGATCCCGCAAGGATTTGTCGACATGTTGGATTGATTATAAGAAGGCCTACGACTCAGTGCCACATACATGGCTCAAGAGGGTGCTGGAGTTGTACAAGATAGATGCAACCCTACGCGCCTTTCTTGAGTCGTGTATGGGACAATGGAGGACGGTACTTCGATATCCAGGATGTCGACAAATCCAGGGGAATGATGAGCCTGTTTGGATTAAACGGGGAATATTTCAGGGTGACAGTTTGAGTCCACTTTGGTTCTGTCTAGCCCTGAATCCTCTTAGCACATTGCTGGAGGATTCAGGTCTAGGCTATCGGTTGAGAAGAGGTGGTCAGGTCATATCTCACCTCCTTTACATGGATGATCTGAAACTCTTTGCCCCCAACAAATTGCGACTGATGGAGCTACTGAAAGTAACTGAAACTTTTAGTAACGCCATCAGGATGGAATTTGGTGTGGACAAATGTGCAGTCATGTATGTGAAACGAGGGGAGACTATGGAATCCGAGGGAATTCAACTCTCGGATTCCATACACCTCAGATCCCTTTCCTCATCCGAAAGCTATAAGTATTTGGGTATGTCGGAAGCGTTAGGCATTAACGTGACTGACATGAAGCAACTGTTGAGGGAGCGTTTCTTTGGTCGCCTGAAGAAGGTATTAAAAAGCCTTCTTTCCGGCGGGAACAAGGTGCGCGCCTTCAACAGTTGGGTCATGCCGGTTTTAATGTACTCTTTCGGCATACTCAAATGGACGCAGACTGAACTCGATGCCCTGGATAGGAGAGTCCGTACATTGCTGACTGCAAATCGGATGCATCACCCACGATCATCGGTGATGAGACTGTACATCCCACGGAAGTGTGGGGGTCGAGGCTTTTTAAACGCAAAGACCCTCCACAACCGAGAGGTGTGCAGTCTCAGGGAATATTTCTTAAAAGCCGACGTGGGTATGCACCGAGATGTAGTCGCAGTGGACAAGGGACTCACCCCGTTGTCCATGGCTAAAGAGAATTGGCGCAAACCTGTGGTACTTACTACCGATGACCGCAAGGAAGTATGGCAAGGTAAGGAGCTTCACGGGCGCTTCTACAAGGCTCTTCATGGGCCCGATGTAGATTTTCTGGCGTCCGTGTCCTGGCTACGATTCGGTGACCTATTTGGGGAAACTGAAGGTTTTGTCTGTGCGATTATGGACGAAGTTATGTTGACGAACAACTACCGGAAATATATTATGAAGGATGGGACGGTTGACGTGTGTCGGGCATGCCATCGTCCTGGTGAGTCCATCAGACATATTATTTCTGGTTGTTCTCGTCTAGCTAACAGCGAGTACTTGCATAGACACAACCAAGTAGCTAGGATTATTCATCAGCAACTTGCCTTGAAATATAATCTTGTTGAATCTGAGGTACCGTACTACAAGTATGTGCCCGACCCAGTTCTCGAGAAAGACCATGTCACGCTGTACTGGGATCGGTCTATCATTACTGACAGGACTATTCTCGCCAATAAGCCTGACATAGTGGTGATAGACCGATCAGCGCGCCGCGTAATGATAATCGATGTTACCATCCCACATGACGAAAACCTCGTGAAAGCTGAGAAAGAAAAACAACTAAAATATCTTGACTTGGCACACGAGGTTGTTGACATGTGGAATGTAAACTCGGCTATCATTGTGCCGATTGTCATAACGGCCAATGGCTTAATTGCCAAGAGCTTCGACGAACATCTGTCGAAGCTCTCCTTAGGTGGTTGGATCAAGGGCCTGATTCAGAAGGCAGTACTCCTCGACACGGCCCGCATTGTGAGGAGGTTCCTGTCTCTGGAGCCCTAACCACCGGTAGCTTGGACCCTGCTCCCGCTACCGGCGGAAACCTATTTTTATATTTTTAAATGTTTTTTTTTTTATTTATTTTCTAAAAAATATTTAAAAATGTAATTTTAAGATGTTGAATGAATAAAGATCATAATAATAATAATTCTTTATTTGTATGCACATTATGAATTGTTTTAAGTCTTCAATCACTAACTGTCACTGCATATGAAATTATCGTTTTATTCATTTTATCACGAGATTGATCACAACAAAAACACTTCCACAAGTATTTTACTGTATTGCAAGCGTATCTTTAAGTATTTCGAGCTTATTAAGTGGAGAAAATTAATTAAAAGTAAGGACGCGAGTAAAACCGGGTTTCACGGGTTAAAGGCAATTAGATCTAAGTATTTGATATGAATTTCAACTTGATAGCTCTACGCGTTCATGAGGAAAAAAGTAATAAGTTTATATTCATTAAATAAAAAATAAATACATATTTTGTAATGTAACTAAAAATTTAAGTTTTTCGGAATTTTTCCTTTATTTGTGCTATAAAACGTTGCTTCATGCCAAATTTCAAGATTCTAGGTCGACTGGAAGTACCCTTTAGGTTTTGATTCCCTTGCGCGTACTTGCGAGTTTCAAAATATGCAGCTTAAATTGCCGTTTCTTTTGATTGCGTTGACATAGAAGTTTGATTTTGTTACAGCTTAAAGGTATTATAGACCTGAGTATTTGGTATGAATTTCAACTTAATACCTCTACGCGTTTATGAGGAAATGGGTAGTAAGTCTCAAATTATTAAAAAAGAAATATTATGTGATGTTACTAAAAATTTATGGTTTTCGTAATTTTTCCTATAAGACGTTGCTTCGTACCAAATTTCAAGATTCTGAGTTCACGGGAAGCACCCTGTAGGTTTTGATTCCCTTGCAAGTGTCGAAAATTTGCGGCATAAACGGCTGTATCTTTTGATTGCGTTGGCTTAGAAGTTTGATTTTTTCACAGCTTCAAGGGGCAGTAGACCTGAGTAATTGATATAAATTTCAGCTTCATACCTCCACGCGTTCCTGAGAAAAAGGGTTTTGACAGACGGACGGACGGACGGACAGACAGACAACAAAGTGATCCTATAAGGGTTCCGTTTTTTCCTTTTGAGGTACGGAACCCTAAAAAGAATGGAGCTTTTGCCCGCGGCTTCGCTCGCGTTAAATTCGGGGTAACCCAGTTCCCCTTTCCTGATTTGCAGGTACCTGCTACCTTTGGTTTTATCTCTTGCGCCTTATTTATTGTAATAGCAATGCTAAGTTTTCCCTTTTCTTCCCTCTTTCTCCATAATATCTGAGGTTTTTTTAAATAAGCCTTTGTGCGTCTCCAGAGTCACATATATATCTCTACCAAAATTCATCAAAATTGGTTTAACCATTTTGGCGTGAAGACGTAATAAACAAACAAACTCACTTTCGCTTTTATAATATTGTAGTTAGGATAATGGATATCATAAAAAAATGATTTTGATCCCCGTGCGCCGTTCAGAAGGAGTATCTGTTCAAGACTCCTTAATACTTCCAGAGATTAATATTCACTTTCTCAACAACACAAGCAGATCAACGCACTTCCCGTGGAGTTGAGCCTGTCAGTCACTGCAGTCCATACGTACATACAGGTAAAAGTAAATGTCGCGTGTCTAATGTTTCACTTTTTCCAGCTATATCAATTCGTTCGGCGCCGGGCGTACCGGCACAGGAAGGGTGGACACGTTTCCTGGACATGTTTTTTAGGATCATATTTGACGTATCGCTTGATTGGATACTTGAATACAGTCGATTCGATTTTGTTTTTCTGTCGCGAGGTTTCGGTTGGAGGAGCTTCCTGTGGAGTTGCCGTTGAGTTGTTATTTTGTTTGGAATTCGTTAATGACTTCTCTCGCTCTGTGTGGAGCGGAAGGGGGTGTCGGACTTATACTGACTAAAACCTATAAATGTACCTGTCTTTGCGTTTCGAGGCCGCGGTATCTCTTTCTATAATAACCCGTAACCCCGGCAGGCAAAGTCCCTGGTGTTCCCCTCTGCGTTGTTGACATATCTTTGAGGAGCACGTGGAACACGAACGCGCTGTCGTCGTCCATGCTTTCCTATGTAGCGGTAATAGAAAGGGAACCTGTTTCCTATCCCCAATATTTATCAAACAGGTTCAAACCTCAACACTGAACGTCAATATTACATAATCAATATGAGAGGAAAACGGATGTCTCTCGCTAAGTGAACAGAAAATGTGACAACGACGACGGTCAAGTGTGTCTCGTTTAGTTATTAGCGTCCACACTTCCTAAAGTTACACAATGTCATACACACCCAACAATTTAACAGTCAACCTATTATCCAACTTATTATTATCCAGCATAGAGGAGAATATGCTTTGCACATGAGGTGTGATATAATTTGACATTTAGTGACCCACTGCGCTAGGCTTTTATATGTTGGTCGAAATTTAAAACGCATTTTATTATTGTTAAGCTATGCTGACATACTTTAAAAATAACTTAAGTATTCGTAAAATTAAATTAAATGGTTGATGCATTTTAGTGCTTAAAAGCTAAGTTTTAGGTAAAAATGTAAAATATTTATTACGGACCCGATTCTCTGGTCCCGATTTAAATGATAAAATAATGGAAGTTACGAATTAAGAATGTGGCGTCATTGTTCATTGGCCCACAAAACTTATATTTTTGTATAACCAAATTACAGAGACATTTCTGCTGGTCCTTTTCCTTCATGTTGGCGTGAAGGCGCGCGCCAGCCGCGCGATCCATCATGCGCCAGCGCAGCCGCTCGGCGGAAACCGGTTGGCTCGCCTCACCCCGGCCGCCGCGCGCCGCACCACCGACCGCAGCCCGCTCCAGCAGCAGTTCGCGCCAGCCGCCGAACAGTCAGCTAGACGCCTTCACCGCGAACCCACGACGCTTTAGCTCGCTACCGCGTATTTATTTTTGCCTTACGTAAATTCATTTTTCATAGTCACTATCACTCTAATCTTTCGTCTACATTCTTCTTCTCTATAAACCTATCCTGTTCTCACTATAACTTCTTTCTAACGCTGTATTCTTCCGCTTCCGCTTGTACAAAGCTATATAAAATATAAACTTTAATGAGTATACGATTTGTTATTTCGCACGCCCGTATACTTCCAAAAGTGGTGACCCCGATCGAGAGACACGGCGCGAAGATATCGTAGTGCGACCACGTGACGTTGTAGAACTTTCCGGAACGTTCGCGAAGAACACGTTGACGTTGCGTGAATTTTATTTTGCAAGTCATTGCGAAAATGGCGGATGAAAAATTAGCAGAGGCCCTCGTTGCAGCGTTGGGATCAGCAGAGATCGCTAAGGTTAGAGTACGTGTTCCGCCCTTTTGGCAAGAGAAGCCTACTGTATGGTTCGCTCAAGTTGAAGCCCAGTTTGCCTTGTCCAATATAACGTCTGATGCAACAAAATACTATACCGTTGTAGGAAATCTAGAACCTTCTATTATGGTTCAATTGGAGGACGTGTTAGAAAATCCACCCGCTAGTAATAGATACGAGAAACTTAAGGCCGAACTAATTAAGCGTTTATCAGTTTCCCAGGAGAAGAAGGTGCGGCAACTCCTTATACATGAGGAGCTTGGGGACCGCAAGCCGTCAGCATTTCTTCGCCACCTGCAGAGTTTGGCAGGACGTGGCGTGCCTGATGACTTCCTGCGCACCATCTGGACCAGCCGCCTGCCCGCTAGCCTGCAGGCGATCATAGCGTCTCAAGTCGCCACACCCCTGGAAGCTGTTGCTGAGCTGGCTGACCGGGTCTTAGAGATTGCGCCGGTGAACCCGGTGGCCCAGGTCGCGAGTACTTCGTCCTCTGCAGGGAGCTTACTTGAGGTAATGCGTACTGAAATTGCCAGTCTCACGCGGAAGTTAGATGAGCTGTCCAGTTCTGTGGAACGACAATCCCGTTCAGGTGGGCCAGGTAGGAGTCGTAATCGGGGTTTTTCCCGTTCAAGAAGCCATTCGAGAGGCCGAACTTATAAAATGGTAGACAACCGACGTTTATGTTGGTACCATCATAAATTTGGAGATAAAGCGTATCACTGTAATAAGCCTTGTGATTATGTGTCGGAAAACGCCAAAGCGGGTCGCTAAGGACGGCGAGCGACTGTTGCGCAGTTTCCAGCCGTTTATTCGTCACAGATCTCCAGTCAAGAAAACTTTTTCTCGTCGATACGGGTTCAGATCTGTGCGTCTACCCTCGCAACTATTTAAATGAGAAGCGGGTACGTGTAAATTACGACCTTAGCGCAGCTAATAATTCTGTTATATCCACATACGGGTATATTAATTTGCAGCTGAATCTAGGACTACGGAGGGAATTTAGCTGGAAGTTTGTCGTCGCGGATGTCTCCAAGCCAATAATTGGGTATGATTTTCTGTCCCATTATAACCTTTTAGTGGATTGCTACAACAATAGGTTGGTTGATGGAATAACCAACCTTTTTGTTAACGGAGCTATTGCAAAGATGGAGATACCCAGCGTCAAAGCTGTTACTGGTACTTCTCGGTACCATGAACTGTTGCGAGAATTTCCAGACATCTCACGTCCAGCTGGTGCACCAAGGGAGGTACGTCATTCTACCGTCCATTTTATTAATACTACCCCCGGGCCTCCCGTGTTCTGCAGGCCACGCCGTTTAGCACCAGATCGACTTAAGATAGCCAAGGCTGAATTCCAAGCTATGGTCAAAGAGGGAACAGCTCGTTGCTCCAGCGGGCCTTGGGCATCAGCTTTACACTTGGTGCCGAAACATGACAACACGTGGCGACCATGCGGTGATTACCGCGCACTGAACGCAAGAACTGTGCCAGATAGGTATCCCGTTCGTCACATTGAGGATTTTTCACAGCATTTACATGGAAGCACTATTTTTTCGGTAATTGACCTAGTAAAAGCCTACCAACAAATTGCCGTAAATCCAGCGGATATTGAGAAGACAGCCATCACGACACCGTTTGGTTTGTTTGAATTTCCTTTCATGTCATTTGGGTTGAGAAACGCTGCACAAACGTTCCAACGTTTTATCGATGGCCTGGTACGTGATCTAGATTTTTGTTTTCCTTATATCGACGATCTTCTTGTGGCTTCTAGAAGTACGCAGGAGCATGAAGAACATCTACGAAAGCTGTTTTCACGCCTTGAAGAGTACGGTGTAGTCATCAACGTGGCTAAGTGCAGATTTGGTCAACCCGAGGTAACTTTTCTTGGTTACACTGTGTCGTCTGAAGGAGTACGCCCATTAGAGGAGAAGGTAAAGGCCATACAGAATTTCCCACCGCCTCAAACTATTAAATGCATGAGAAGGTTTTTAGGGATGCTGAACTTTTACAGGCGCTTCCTGAAGAGCGCTGCTGAATTACAGGCCCCTTTAAATGATCTGTTGGCAGGTCCAGATATGAAAGGATCTAAACCTGTTAAATGGACTCCAGAGTTGTTAGAACTCTTTGAGCGCTGCAAGCGTAGCTTGTCGGATGCAGCCCTGCTGGTTCACCCAGTTACTGACGCGCAGCTGGCACTTGTGGTAGATGCATCAAATATTTCCATAGGAGCTGTTTTACAGCAGAAAGTGGATGACATCTGGCAGCCTCTGGCTTTCTACTCGAAGAAGATGAGCCCCACACAACAGAAGTATAGCGCTTACGATCGAGAACTTCTTGCAATTTACGAGGCTATTAAACATTTTCGACATATGATAGAAGCTCGAAATTTTACTGTGTACACTGATCATAAGCCGCTGATTAGTGCATTTAAAAAGAAAGACCAACAAGGTTCACCAAGGCAGATTAATCAATTGTATTTTATTTCGCAGTTTACCACTGACATACAGCACGTTTCTGGACAGGACAACCAAGTGGCAGATGCTTTGTCTCGAATTGAGGCAGTCACCGCGCCTGTGGACAGCACGGAGCTTGCCCTAGCGCAGCGTGATGACCCAGAACTTCTGGAATTCCAAAAGGGTAACCACTCGCTGAAAATGGAACTAACGCAAGTACCAAACTCAGATGTACAATTGTATTGTGATGTTTCTTTGTCCAAACCCAGACCTTTTGTAGCAGCTACCCATAGACGCCGCGTGTTCGAGTCGTTGCATAGCCTAAGCCACCCTGGTGCGAAGGCATCCATCAGAATGGTCAGTGAGCGTTATGTTTGGCCTTCCCTCAGGAAGGATGTTCGCGCTTGGGTTAGAGAATGCATTCCGTGTCAGAGATCAAAGGTGACAAGGCATACCATTTCACCTCTTGGTAAATTTGAGGTGCCAGATGCTCGGTTCGCAGAACTTAATATGGACCTAATTGGCCCACTCCCAGTATCTTCAAATTTCAAGTATTGTCTTACTATAATCGACAGGTTTACCAGATGGCCGGAGGTGATTCCACTTCCTGACATGACAGCAGAGACTGTGGCGAAAGCGTTCGCATCGGAATGGATCGCCCGGTATGGTTGCCCCAAGAAAATAATAACGGATCAAGGTAGACAATTTCAGTCGTATTTATTTCAAAAACTAGCAGACACTTATGGAATCAAGTTAGCGAGGACGACAGCATACCATCCAGCCTGCAATGGCATGATTGAGCGTTTACACCGCACGCTCAAATCCGCTTTGATGACTCATGGTACGAAGGATTGGGTTAGTTCTCTTCCCATAGTTCTCCTAGGATTACGTACAGCGTTTAAAGAGGATTTGCAGTGTTCACCAGCCGAGTTGGTATTTGGAGAGCAGTTACGTGTCCCTGGTGAGTTTTTCACCGCAACAATTAAAAAGGTAGATTACCCCAATTTTGTCAGTCTACTACGACAAAGAATGTCCGATTTACGACCACGACCAGCTTCTGACCACTCACAACACAAAGTTTTTGAGCACAGGGACTTGCGTACCGCTACGCATGTGTTCTTGCGCCAAGATTTGCTTCGGGGATCGCTGGAACCACCTTATAGTGGCCCTCATAAGGTCATTTCAAGAGGTCCGAAGACAGTCGACATCGCGTTTAAAAACAAGACTATCAAGGTGTCAATTGACAGAGTCAAACCTGCGTATACATGGTATGAGGACGTGAATACACAAAGTCGTGATACGCAGGCGATGCAACCAGTGCACATTACTCGTTCGGGACGGAAAATCAAGGTGCCTGAACGATATGTGTCATAGACAATTAATATGGCCCTTTTATTCGTAAGGGGGTCCTGTGGCGTCATTGTTCATTGGCCCACAAAACTTATATTTTTGTATAACCAAATTACAGAGACATTTCTGCTGGTCCTTTTCCTTCATGTTGGCGTGAAGGCGCGCGCCAGCCGCGCGATCCATCATGCGCCAGCGCAGCCGCTCGGCGGAAACCGGTTGGCTCGCCTCACCCCGGCCGCCGCGCGCCGCACCACCGACCGCAGCCCGCTCCAGCAGCAGTTCGCGCCAGCCGCCGAACAGTCAGCTAGACGCCTTCACCGCGAACCCACGACGCTTTAGCTCGCTACCGCGTATTTATTTTTGCCTTACGTAAATTCATTTTTCATAGTCACTATCACTCTAATCTTTCGTCTACATTCTTCTTCTCTATAAACCTATCCTGTTCTCACTATAACTTCTTTCTAACGCTGTATTCTTCCGCTTCCGCTTGTACAAAGCTATATAAAATATAAACTTTAATGAGTATACGATTTGTTATTTCGCACGCCCGTATACTTCCAAAAGAACATTCCTGAAATTAATTCATCGGATCTTAATATGGCAGTTCCGAGTTCAACTCCTGCAGCTTTAGGTTTACATAAATGAAAAGCTTGATAACTAACTATTGATTAAAGAGAAATTCCAACCTTAATCTTTATCCTGCCGTGTCTAAGACAAAGTGGGAATAGCTAATATTTACATATAAGTTTACCTTTTTTGAATATATCTTTAACATTAAAAAAAACCTATCCGTATTATCGTTAGTGGGCGGTAAAATGCCACTTTCTTTCGGATAAGAGCTTTTCTATTTGTAGTATCGTCATTAAACGCCATTTAATTATCACTCAAGAAGCACACGGCCCGTTTCTTTCCTAATTGCTTTGTTACTGCTCTACCCATAAGTTTAGCAGCGTGAAGATACGCAAACGATTCCCACAGAGCAGTAATGTGCGACACGCAACGTTATCGCACCGCGTGTAATCTCGGTTTAATACGCCGTTTATATTCACATTAGACGCGCGTTTAGTTGGCTGTGCTCCTAGCTGGATGCTGTGACTTGTGAGGTCATTCGAGGTTGACTTATCAAGTTCTTGATTTCGATTTCCACTCGGTGCAATCCATCGCTTCGATCAATAATTCGTTTCTGCCGAGAGCTTCTATGTGTCAATCGAGGGTAGCTTGCTCATAAGAGATGAAAAATTACTGATAATTTTTCCTCATGAGATTTTGGAGAAAGATTTTTTTTTTCGGACAAATGCGTGCTTACAACCGAAAGGAAAACGTCAATCCGAAGTGTTATCTATATAGTTTATTTTTCAACACCGGATTAAGGAAGCTTCTTGATGAAAATACGAGCACTTTACACGTAGTAATTACTAATAGTAATTAATTTCAATGTTTCTCCTTAGTAGTGATTGACCTTGTGCTAAGGTTGGTTCAAATTATTATTATATAACGTTCATATTTCATGCCTCGTTTAACGTGAGATATTGAGGTTATTTTTTTGTTGCTGTAACTTATTAATACAAATTTGGCATTAAAATTACGCATGTTCAGCGTCTTGGAAGTCAAGGGTTACAATCAACAGAAGCGAAGCTTGTCGTAGTGTTTTTAGCAGAAACTGTTGCGTTTTCAAATATGTTTTCGTTTGGCTGCAACTCGCACGATGTGAAGCAATCATGCAGCCTAGGGTGTGGCACGCGCGTCTAGAAGAAACCGATTCACTAGAACTTTGAAGATATCCAGATTAAAATAATCGAGGAACTGGCCATCTTCCAGTGCCAATGCCTCTAGTTTCAATAAACGTTCATGAACTGATTCTGTCGCCTTTTTTTTGGGCTGGGACATCATCAAATAACTTCCCCCGTTCCGAGGGGAGTATCAGACTTTTACTGACTAAAGCCCGCCCATGTTCCTTCTTTTGTCCTATGTTCCGGGGCTCGGTTTCTATATTAAAACACCCGTAACCGCAGCTCAACCCACAACCCCGGCTATGACGTTCCCTTGAGATCATTTCCAAAGACAATTTGATCGCGAACAAAAGCTAGTTTGCCACAAAATCAAAGTTCTCTAGTTGACAGACAAATGAGTTCCATTACAGTACAAACAGTTGACGCGCGATCCGCCTCGGTAATCAAGCGGCACCATGATCGCTGCGGCGGCGGATCACTCGGCTCATAAATCATGTCTGTGCTGTAGCGTCTGTAGCGGCCTGCGCTTGCGCATGGGAAACTGCGGCGGAAGCCGAGACCACCTGTCGCTTCGCATGGTGTTATGTTATATGTAGCCAGTATCGGAAGAAATAATAGAAGTTCAGCGTTTGTATTTCTTTTGATGATAAACAGACTGGTACGATTTTGTCATTAATGTTTTGCTGAACTGATAAAATATTATTGTATGCATTCTTTTTCTTCTTAGAAATGTTATCATTGATAGAACATTTATTTATAGTCGTTTGCAACGGCGTTGTGTTTAGTAAATATTTGTCATCTATTGAGAAAGAATGTCTGTTATGTGGTACGTCTAGTCTTGACTTGAATGATGCTATTGTTTTGTATTCGTCTTCTGTGATGTGTGTGCGTTTTGTGCCAATCAATTCGCGAGTATAGTGTCCATCTTAATCTCTTTAGATTAAGATGGACACTATACTCGTTTTAGATTACTTTAACTTTTAACATGTAGACGTTGTTTTGTGTCACTATTATTGGATCATTAACATGTTTTTTTTTTCATTTGCATTTCTTTTAAAATGTTAGATACTGTTTGACCATCATAATATTGTTTACATTCGGATGTTTTACTTATCTGTAGTTGACTATTTGTTGTTCTAAATATTTAAATGATATTAACGAATCGTGTTACTTATTACCAAATCACATCACTATAGTGGAAAATCCTTACTAATTTAAAAGCGAAAGTGAGTATGTGTGTTTGTTACGTCTTCACGACTAAATGGCTAAACCGATTTTGGTGAATTTTGGTACAGATATAGTTGGGACACTGGAGACGGACATAGTTTAAAGAAAAGTGAGAAAAGGCGGAGAAAGAGGGAAGAAAAGGGGAGAGAACCATTTTTTTTTCGATCTTGACGCGGTTTATCGTTTGTCCAAAGTAACTATGCCACGCGGACGAAGTCGCGGGTGGGAGCTATTATGGCCATAAATTCAGTCATTTCTAATAATTCGAATACTTGATGTCGCTTCACCACGGGTCTTACTGATATACTGCATTTCATATCAAATAAGTCAGTTTTTTTTATGCACATTTACATTCTAAGCAAATCATAATATAAGCTTTAATACAGGATAGTTTATTGTTTGTGCATTCTACCTGATACCTGACATATCAATAACATCAGTGTTATTGTGATGACCGGTGTCATTATTTCATTATAATCACTCAACAATACAATGAATTGTTTAGTTCCACATAATGCGGTCCAAAAGCTTTCTCGCGGCGCGTCTGGGTGCGCGGTGAGCTTCGTCGTCGCTACTCGTGAATCAACTCCCGCGCACGCCGCACGCGCATCTGTGTTCCGCGTATTGACGGCGTTCGATTGTTCGATATTTGAAATCAATTAATTGTAACTATTTTAATAATTTAGTTGATTGTGCACTGTGGACTGGACTAGAGTGTATTTGTGATTGGATTCTTTAATATTATTCTGTTGGATTTGTCTCGTTTACTTGATGTAAGTATAACTTTTGTTTATCATTTGTAAATATTCATATTTAGAAGACTTATAACTATAAAAAATAAGGTATTAAAAAAAAATCATGAAAATGTTACGGCCTTTTTATTTTAAAAATAAACAAAAATTTTAACAAAAAAACAATAGTAAAAAATAATACTATAACTAATAAATGAAATCTGGAATACTTAATTAACTTATACAACCTAACCTACCTTAAATCTCTAGAAAATTAAATTGCTTTTTGGAGTCGGTGCCAAACGACATCCATCAGCTTTCGAATAAAAAAAGAATCATCAAAATCGGTTCACCCAGACAACATAAAAAAGCATAGGGTCGAATTGAGAACCTCCTCCTTTTTTGAAGCCGGTTAATAATACACGCTAGTATAATGGGGTCATCAAGCTTACTACTCCTTCTATAAGAGCAAGTACCCATCTGGGTTCTACTAGCACTAATGACCTTCAACGAGCATTATTCTAATATCAACATAGATTTTCGAACCTATTCTCCAATCAGTCATAAACCCACACCCGCCATTGAAATACTTTCTTCTTATTCTTAAGTAGGCAATCAATTAACACTTTAAAAGATAATTAATCGTTCCTAGTTATAAGAACAATTGCCGCTCCATCGAGTAGTTTCGCCTGACTAGAGATCAAGGCCGCGGGTTCGATTCCCCGGCGGTGCAGCGGTGCCGCATCGTCCGCATCTCACGTCACATCGATATGAAACTTAATTACTAGCTTTGTTTCAAATAGAGCGTTGATTTTCTCCAAACTGGTTTTTGTATCGTCATTTATTGTAAAGTAATTCATTTAATAGTCATTTATTAAGAGGAGCTCGTGGCTAAGTGGTAAGGTTAAGCCACGCTTGCCTAGGTTGGTCTGTGGATGGGTGACCACCCGTTACATACCGAGTTTCCTCCGTGCCTCGGAAAGCACGTTAAGCCGTTGGTCCCGGCTGTCATTTGTAGATCTTTGACAGTCGTTACAGGTAGTCAGTGTTGTCTGACAAACAGTCTTACCAAGGGGTATCGTATTACCTAGTGTTAACTGGGTTGTGGAGGTCAGATAGGCAGTCGCTCCATGTAAAATACTGATATTCAGCTGCATCCGGTTAGACTGGAAGCCGACCCCAACATAGTTGGGAAAAGGCTAGGCAGATGATGATGATTTATTGTAAAGTAATTAGAAAAGATCAAACAAGTACTGGATGAGCACATGAAATATGAAGTGAATACTGGGCTGGGAGATATGTTGCGGGTTGTTTGAAAGAGATACTGCGGCCCTAGAACATAAATGGCAAAAGATGTTGATATTCGGCTTGATGTGATAAACAACTGCGGTAAAATTTGATCATTCCTAAAATTGTAGTGAAGTTTAGGAGGAAGCAACGACAGCATTTTGAGGGTGTTTGCCGAAAGGCTGTATGTGCTACCCTGGGTTAGGTAGGTTAGTCAAGCTACATGTCTTACATGGGCCTTGATAAATCTACCCGGGGTTGAGTTTGACTACACTATTTTAATTTCTTAGTAGAAGTACTAGCATAGGTTTTAATGATAATACTAACACAATGTGGGCCAATGTAGTCTGTAAATAAAAGATTTTTTCTTTGTTCTTGTACTGTTTGTGGTTTGCTTGTATTCTTTCTTGCGTGGGGTTTATTCCTTCTGACGAGACTTATCCGAGGAATTCGATAGTTTTCGTGACAAACACGCACTTATCGATGTTAAGACTGACGCCGTAAGTATCTAGGCGTACGCGTGGGTGGGTTTTAGTCAGTGCAAGTCTGACACTCCACTCCGCATCGCCCAGAGTAGGGGAAGTTATTTGATGATTTCCCATACGCAAAAAAGAGGGGTGTAGTTGTGGAGCTGTGTCAAAAACTATGCTCCACCTCTTATCCTGCCCTCTTAGCAACCTAGGAACCTCTGGAGAACAACAATATAATAATAAAATAGTTGTACCAGCGACACGAAGAAGAACAAGACCAACCAGTTCAGTACTTCAGATTTCACAGTGGCACATACACGCGTGTCAAAGCGCGTCCCAACATGTCTAGATTTCCATGTGTTAACTAGAAACGATTAATGTCCCACACTCGAGGCTCGAAACGAAAGCCCGTCCCGTCCGGCAGGTTACAGCATTTCACCGCTATATTTATACGAGTTGACGAGGGATCCGTAGCTTCGAGAAAGTTGCCTGATGCTGTGGGTTATGGGGGAACAGGACATCAAGAAATAGGTCCTTATATTATATTACTTACGTACGACGTCATTATGTTCTTAGTCACTGAACCACAATCCTACGAACTATTTCGTTCAGATTAACAATTTGAAGTGCAACCATGAGGCGTTGTCTTATTTCAATTAATATACAAGCGAATATAAAAGCGAAAATGAGTTGGTTTGTTACGTCTTCACGCCTAAATGGCTAAACCGATTTTGATGAATTTGTACATAGATAGTTGGGACCCTGGAGATGAACATTTTTTTAAATATTTAGATATGAGGGAGAAAGAGGGAAGAAAAGGGATGACTTAGCATTTGCTACTACAATATGCGGAAGGGCAAAATCTACAGGTAGCAGGTACCTGTAAATCAGGAAAAGGGAAATGTGTTACCCCTAATTTAACGCGAACGAAGCCGCGGGCAAAAGCTAGTTATAGTTTAAATGATTTTTAGAGGATAATAATGTACGTGTAAGACGCATCGCGCCATTGTACGATTGCTTTATATTGTACGATTGATTTATTTTTGCGCACCCACCGCTGTGGTTGCTAGAGCAGCAATACGTGCTAAGAATTTACGCTGAAATTGAAATGTTTGCAATATGTTCCTAAGCAATATTTAACAGCAACATTATGTACACATTGTTAAACCTTTTGGTGTTTTACCGTGCTTATAGGTAAGCATTTTCGCATGTTCTCATTTCAGACGAAATGCTTTCCGTGGTTGTTCGGTTGCTCGAAAGGGTGATTATTATCAGATGATTTATGACTTAAAGTTCGTAAAATGTCGTAGGATAAAACGAACACTTCAAATTTGAAAGTGTGTTTGAAGTCAAACTTGAAATTAAATATAATGAAGCACATATATTCTATAATCTGTCTGCAGACATTAAAAAACAATTTACAACCTTAAGTTGCACGTAAATGGGTGTGAGCCTATTTCCATTAATAGGACACAAATCCAGACTTCTAATAACGGTTTGCCTAACCTGGGATTAGAACCCAATACCTCATGCTCCATTAAAACAGCGAGGTAGGCGAGACAGTCGATGTCGCTAGTTTGAGAAGGAATTTTAAGAAAATGAAATTTCATTAAATATTCCAGTAATCTTTATCCGTAGTACCAATTACGAAGAACTGTTATCAGCCACTAAAGCTAGACAATATTTACTCGAAGATTTACAAACTTTATACCGTACTAAACACATATTATTAGATTAAATATTTAACTGAGCGGCCGTATCTTATTTGTTGAACATCGTTCTTTAATCTCGATTTAATAACAGACTATTTATATAAAGACATCATTCTGATTATTTAGAACCCTCCTCTTACAAAGAATAGGCTTCTGTCCTAGCACCGGAAACATTATAACGTGAATGTCTCAAAATGGTATCCGCGACAAGACACTCTCTATACAATTAAACATCTTGGTGCCGCAAAGACTGACAGTAACATTCAGTGTCCCCCACTTACCAGAGAACGCTCCAAGGAAAGACAACATACAACTCTGGCCAGAAAGTGGTTCCTTACCCGACCCAGTTGTGCCACTTGCTGAAATCCTCCCACCTGTACTAGAGTTGCCAATTTACCTGGTAGACTTTGAATAAACTTTGGACCGGTAGATAGATAGAATATTCTTTATTATCTACACCATACAAATCAGCCTGTAGATGTAATGTGATGAAAAAACGTGATCTCTCCTCCTTTAAATCCATCCAAAGGTTGTCTTGAAAACACCGCCCATTGTGTCACCCTATTAATTAAAAGATCGCTAGTTGCAATCTTTCTAAGACAACCTTTGGATGGATTTAAAGGAGGAGAGACAGTATTGTAGGTAGTCTGTTATTGTTTCATTATACAAAACAAAATAGCTACATCTACAGGTTGGCAGAAGCAATTAAGACCTGTCCAGGTGGGAATTCATAGATGACTCTGTCCTGCAGTGTGAATATGGTGTCTTCTTACAAACGATGATGCACTTATTATCGTGTCCTCCTTGCCCTGTTGTTTATATAACACAATTTGTACGGAAAATGGACGCCATTGTTATCGCTAAATTCGTGGCTAATTTTGCCATCGACCGACTCAAACTTAGACTAGAAATAAATATCACAGGCACTTCTGAATGTCAAAAACAAAAATATGAAGCTACAGTCGCAGTCAGAAGGCATAATAATTAGTCACGCTAAGAAGATGCCAAACTTTATAACCTGCTCTATGATCTGACACATAATGGACAAGCTTATTAACAATTTCCATCTCTCATCGTTGTGAATAATTACCTATATTCCGATCATAATCTATGACATCCCGCTCTATAATGTCTATGGTATTTTCCTCGTATTTCTCCATGCCCCAATTAACTGTAGCACGGACGGGACAGAAAGTGGTTAACCTACATGTTATATTCTCTCTTATTTTTTATAGTGTACAAATTTTGATTTTATGGGATTAATTTTTAGGGCGTTGTTGGTGTAGGTATCTTAAGCTACAAACAGTTCAAGCTAAGCCGAAAATTTTATAATATACTAGCTGTGGCCAGTGGTTTCATCCGCAGGTCCCCGTCTCACTAAGGGGTGTGAAAAATAGATGTTGGCAAATTCTCAGACCTATTCGATATGCACACAAAATTTCATACAAATTTCGGAAGGGTTTGGTAATTTTCAAACACCGCGACACGAGAATTTTATATATTAGGTATTCTTCTGTACTTACATTTGTCAAAATTACTGTTAAGTTAGCTATTTTCCTTTTGATTGGCGATTATACAGCAAAGAACAAAGTTGTAACTTTTGATCACAAAACTGAAAAGTTCATTGATCTGGTGCTTTGTTGAAAGCAAGTGTTAATAAGTCACTTTCCAATTTTTATTGTTAATGTCGTGTTTTGTTTTATCTTGACCCTACCTCGCACTTATTCCGTCCATTTCTCTTTCTTCTCGTCGCTTACAGTACAGATTATGCCAAGCCACACATGCATTATGCATGGCCGTCACCTTTACGTCTCACTAGCGCATCTATAGCGACACCTAGATCAGTCGCCTAAATACCACTACATATCGGTAACTGATTCACGTTGTCACCTACTTCGGAATATCACACGTTACGCTGACAACAAGTGGTCAGTGACCGAATGAAAAAAAATGTTTGCAAAATGCCAAAAGCCAGCAGCTTGCATTTATCTTTCATTACCTTTATTGTTTTTGGCAATAAATCGAAGGTCATCGATAAGACTTTACTCAAAATATGACGTTACACGAACTCGTCACGGTTTCATTAAAAACCGTTAAAGATCTGTTAATGTCAAAGTGTGTTGTCATTTGGAAAGGATCAGTTGGATGCAAAGAGATAGTCTTAAAAGCGTATTGGGGAATATTTTAAACAAAAATGTTGGTCTCGTACTTTTTTTTAAGCGTTGCCCACACTAGGACTTCTCCTGTATCGTGGGTGCTTTTAAAAACATTTAAACTCACATACACAAACAGCCAGACAGGGACCAACTATCTGTAGGGCATACAAATAATTGTTCCATGCGGGGATCGAAACCGCGACACGCAGTGCAGCAGTCGATCGCTCAGCCACTGCGTCAACCGTGTCGTCGATTTTCAATTTTGACACACGAATGCTAACACAAGTGACAAGCGGGCGTTTGACACCAGACATTACAATTTGTTACCAAGTAGTAACAAGTATTGGACTAAGTTTTTTATTCGTCTTGTCCTGTCTATCACTCGTAAATTGATTTATCAGATTTATTGGTTAGATTTAATCAGGGCAGCTCTCTTTAGCCCATACTTAACATCACGTTTTAAAACCCAAGTAAACCCTAGTTCAAATAAAGGAATAGAAAACCATCTGTCTGTACCAGTTGCATACGTAAGCGAGTTACCTTTCTTAATTTAAATAATCTGTTCTCACTGCGTCAATGTGAAATGAGAGCAGTGAATCAAATACGCGCAAACATTGGAAATTGTTACACGTGCCGTTCACCGTCGCGAGAATTTTGCGAATTATGGTAATTCGTATAGTTCAGGTATTGCGAGGAATTATAATGAGTGTAGCTCGAAATGTATTTAGTTTCTATGTCAAGGTAAACACAATGTTATTTGTCGGTGTTTAGTGCCGTCAGTGAAATATCTATAAACAAGTGATCGAATTTATTTTGTATCGATTAATTATTTATGGTTCCGTTCTCGATACATTCTCATTCGATATTCCGGAAAAGGAAGTTCTAGATTATAATGGGAGTGATTGTGTAATCGATGGAAACATAACGAGGCAAGATGCAATTAACTAGGATGAATTATTACCATTGGATATTTTATCGTTATATTGAAAAAGAAACATGACATAATATCAAACCTGTAATCTTTGTCGAGGTAGATAGATGTAGTCACTCATTCCCTTCATTTTGCCAGTTAGATTTGAGTCAACTTAATTAGCCCATTAATGTAATACCTACTTATGACTTTTCACAGAAACAACGTACAATGAATTGTAACACAACCAAAAATGTACGACAATTAAAACTACAGTTACGTAATTATAAAACAAACATGAGAACGTGAACATTCACGTGAATAATCGTGAGTTTTTCTTATTTGTATACAATCATTTCAATTAACAATATAAAGTGTATTATTATAAAATTTAAAATACAAAACGCGTTTTAGTATTTTTCGCTGTGATTTCGTAAAAAAACTGTAATTGCGTTTCTGTTGAAAATGAACTGTGGCAATAGTTAAATTCTTCGCAGTTCATTATTATGGTGAGTTGTCTGTAGGTATATGTATATTGTTGTGCTATAGGAAATAATTCGAATCTTCGGAGTGATCACTTAATTATTATCAGGGGATGCTTTCTTGCCGTTATTCTCTATATAATGTCAAATTTAATTGACATTTCATAAGACTATGTACATACGTCTTTATGAAACTGAAACCATATCTTGAATTTGATAATGGAACTAGAAATCGTTTTAAGTAAAATATCCGTATCCGAATAATCATATCAAAATTTATAATTACTCTAACTAGCGGAAGCATGATTATAGTGCAGGTTGAAGTTGTTGCGTGATATCGACCACGTCGTGGGTTCGAGTCGTGATTGAGACAGACACGAAGTTTTATAAATTATACAGAAAACAGTATGTGCACAGGCGGGATAACGAATGTTTGAGGATTAATTAAATTAAAGTAACAGTTTTAATAATCGTACATAATTAGGTATTAGCTTTTGCTGTGGCTTTGCTTTAAGCGTGCACTTTTCCACGAAGACGTAACATTTATGCATCATTACCATATTTGGGATAAAAATATATCAAAAAGCATCTGCCCCAAAAATTAGAAAACAGTCTAATATTTGTTGTCACTTCTGTTACTTCTAAAAGCAAAGATAATGTTGTTTTACTCGTCAATAATTTGTAGATAAAGAACGAAAGTACCTGCCAGTTTACAAATAAAATCCATTCCGTAATAAAGAATAATTTCTAACCAACTCTGGGGGCCTTAAATGGCCACTTTGACAGAATCATATTGTGTAGGTATTGTAACAAATCGTAAAATGACAATAATTGATAATATTAACTGCGTCTATGACCATTTAAAGAGTTTTAACAAGACTACCATCATAAACCGTGTGTCAGTAAAATTGTCCATTTTAGGCCCTTGGCCAGGATAGATCTATGTTTCGAGCATCGAAATCTTTCAATCGTTATTATAGTACTATAACTAAAAAAACAGACTTTCGTGTTTGTAATATTTAATTGAAAATACGGATGATATGTATGTGGGTAAATAGGTGCATTTTAAGAATTCTCATTTTTATTACACAACCCAAATTAGCAAGATTATAATTAGAATCCGAAATCAGTTTTATTCATCATCTAATAATTATAATTTCATAAGTATATGTTGTTGTTTCTGTACATACATATAGTTAGCAATAATTACGACTCGCGATTACGGAAATCCGTCACAAATACTTTCACGTTCATTTTTGTTTACAAAACGGAAACGTTAGAAACTAAATAGAATATTGACACACTATTTGCTCTTTCTAGATTATCTATTAACACAAAGTCAACATAGTTAATAAAAATCTTTAACCAGTGAAATGCAACGCACAGCTACAACTCCAGTTTCTATAATCAAAGGATGTAGGAGAAAGAAGAAAGGATTTTTTAAATTTCATTCCCCTATAGGATTTAATAGGGGATACAAGTTTATATAGAAGTTCGTCATATTTTATCGTTTATATGCTATCAGGCACACGACTAGATTTTAATATATAAGAACTGGAGATTTTTAATACAATACAACATAATATTACATCATACTTGTAGTCACCGAAGGGTTACGGAGAGATGTACCTAATGGTACACCTACATACCACCAGTTATAATTAAGTCCCATATAATAGAGGTCGAGCCTATTGCCACCAATCGGGTACCCATCCAAACTCCAAGGCTGCTACTGAGATATTACTAATGGAAAAAACCTTATAACACTTCTCGACCAATCAAACCCTGGATGTCATGCTCAGCCGTCGTGTTTACGACTATTGGATTGCAGAGCAAACAAAAGCTTCAAAATTTTAATGACACAAATCAATTTCAAATAGGTAGGTGTACGTATAACGCACTCCACAAAAATTCGCACCTCTTTGGCACCTGATTCTAAACGTCTAATGAAATCACACCTTAATTCTTAAGACCGCGGTTTGTCAGATCAACCCGTTACCATAGCAACTAACGGCACTTCTTAGTTTTGTCGCTGCGTCGCCAAATGTCGCGCCCGTAACGTCCAGCAAACAATGAGACTGTGTACATGCGGTTATGATTATGGCCAGTTTGGTATGTGTGTTTGGCTTGCGGTATTCTGGGGAAAAGAGTAGATATCCCATGGAGACTTACCTTCAAGCAAGTACGGTGCTTAGACAGACTAGTCCGCGAGTGGACAATAATGTTGATACTATGAATATCAAAGTATACGTAGCAACTATACTGTAGTACCTATTGTGTTGAAATGCTAGTCATAAGTCGCCAAAGTATCCGGGGTTGCCGGTTGTTCGAAAGAGATACCGCGGCCCCGGAACATAAAGGGCAAAAGTACGAACATGGGTGGGTTTTAGTAAAAGTCACACACCATCCACAAAATAAAATGGCGCCAAAGTATATTAATCCTGTGCGTGTTTTGCGATCTAAGCAGCATTGTCTATGGCTTTCCTAATCACAGAAATAAACTGAATCCAAACATGTGTAACAACACGGTCAAGTCTTTTCTTGTTGCATGTTAACGACTGCGAGAAAACCAGAAAATCAACAATTTCCATAATAAACACCATTCTCACAACCAGTCCTTTATAAAGAGAGCCCATTGCGTTTTTCTTATACTTTCATATCGCTTCGAGGCGTTGTACAGTATCAATTTGCCAAGCCCATAGATACTGCTCGACCACAAACTAGACGTTAGTCTATAATCTATGGGCATAGTAACCTCTTTACCTCGATAGAATCACTTTCGCGAGCCAGCTTATGTCATTTGTTTTATATTTAGTTGATTATTATTTTTATGAAGAAGCAGGTTGTTGTTGCTGTGTCTGTAGGATGATTCGATCAGGTCGATTGCGGATAAATTGGTGAAGTTAACAACGTATATGTGACTATTTGACGTATCGCAACACTGATTATTTTAAAGGTTGTGATACGTCAAAGCATAGGGTGATCGAAGGGTTCGTGACGTTCAAGAAGTGCGGATCTTCGGCCTAGTTAGTAAATGATATTTGTTTTTTTCGTGTTATGCATTTAACGTAATTGACATCAAACACACAACTTTTGCAGGCATTCCCATAAAAAACGCTCATATCAATTTGTACATACATATAAACATAAGTAAGTGACTTTTCTAAGATTGGTCCACTCGCAGTTCAACCTTATTAAAATGTATGTTATTCATCATTTGTGAAAATTCCAACTGTCTAACTATCACAGTTCATCTAATATATAAAATTCTCGTGTCACAGTTATCGTTCCCATACTCCTCCGAAACGGCCGGACCGATTTAAACGAAATTTTGTATACATATCGGGTAGGTCTGAGAATCGGTCAACATCTATTTTTCATACCCCTAAGTGAGCAGCGGGTGAAACCGCTGGGCACAGTTAGTGATATATATAAATATAGCCTTCTGACAGACTGACGGACAGCGGAATCTTAGTAATAGGGTCCCCTTTTTACTCTTTGGGTACGAAACCATAAAAATTACCATCAGAATCGGTCAGAGTCAAAAAGCTAAGTAGGTATACTCGTACGCGGTAAATTGAATCGCATCGAAGTTAATTACAGACGATGACCTAAAAATTATCGAAATGGCAATAGAAATAGAAGACAAGTGGTAGAATAGTGAGGTGCCGACGTGACGGCTGATTGTCCACTGTCATTGGGGCCCGCCGAGATACAGTTATGGCATTGTTGGGTGGCGCAAGTTGTAGAAAGGGGAGATTTAATGACAATCAATATTATATTTGAAAACGTTGTCAAAAAAAACTAATAGAAGTGTTTAGAAATGGGTAGAGGTCCACCTTTATCCATATCGTTAAACTCAAATGACACAAAGAATGTATCTAGGACAAGTATATTTAAGTTTTTAAACAGGGGGTCTAAACTGGCCGCTATAACGGAATCATAATAGGATAATTATATGATTTACATTAAAATTCTTAAAATCGTCACAGACGCAGTTAATATTGTAAATTTACTTTGTCACCATTTTACGTATGGTGACGTAATTCATATTATTAATCTATTATGAATTCAAAATTCAAAGCATTTATTTAATTAAACTTTTACAAGCACTTTTGAATGTCAAGAAAACAAACTTATGAAATGAAAGTACTGTAGTTGCCCATTCCAAAGCGTAGAATTCTATGGAGAAGAATGGGCATGAAACTCCATGGACACGCTCTTAAATCATAATATTTTTACAAAATCATATAGAAAAACGAGAGAACGATATAGAAAAACGAGCACGATGGTTCTTTTTAACCGGCCATTTTAAGCCCCATGACATAGTCTCTAAAATGATTAATTACATTTGAAACGGATACTACGGAACGATATTGCGAAACTTCAAATACATAACAAAAACGGTAAATATTCCATTTCAAATGTTCTTAATAAACAAATAAATTTAATTAAACTATTTAATTATGAACTACTTTTACATTTAGTTGTGTTGTGTCATTGTAATGAAACCGAAAATAGATGAATGATTACGTAATACTTTCATTTCCGACAGAGTGCATTGAACTGTGAACACATAGGTAATGCAGAAAGGATTAAAGTAATTTATTCAAATCACCGGTCGAATAATTAACAACTCGTTGCACTAGTAATTGCCTGATTGATTTTACTGAGCTGTGGTTTCACTTGCATTTAAAACTTTATTATTTGCACGAAGTTCCTTATAGCGCGTTGCGAAAGGGGGCTAGAAGGATAAAATTAAGACCTAAAGTTGTAACGACACTTTTTACTATAGTTGTAAGCCGTGCGGCGTGCGCGTGTTTCTCTGTCTGTCTCTCTCTCTCATAGAAAGCAAGCCAGCTATTTTCGTTTCGTCTTTCTATTTCGCATTGAACAGTGTGGTGTCGCGACGATTATTTTTGTTGAGTGTAAACAGGTTTTTTGTACATAATAAATAATAACTTCGTTTCATCTGTATTATATAACATCATCCTCAAGTTTCGTATGTTTTTAGGGTTTCGTAACCAAAGGGGTAATACGGGACCCTATTACTAAGACTTCGCTGTCCGTCTGTCTGTCACCAAGCTGAATCTCATGAACCGTGATAGTTAGACAGTTGAAAATTTCACAAATTATGTATTTCTCTTGCAAATTTATAACAACATATAATTACGCTATAACATTTAAGGGTGCTCCCATACAGGAAAAATATGTTTTGCCGTTTACAAAGTTAACTAGCTTTAACAGTTCCCTTCTCCTGATTTGCAGGTACCTGCTACTTGTAGTTTTTGCCCATGCGCCTGATTTATTGTAATAGCAAAAAAAAGGGAAAACTTAGCTTACTTAAGTTTTACTTAATTGAACCCTTAGTGCGCGAACCCGACTCGCACTTGGCCGGTTTTTTTGGTATACTTTAGTGTTAACCAGAATTTGTTATAAGAAATTGTTATTTTTATACGTAATTCAAGAAATATTTAAAAGCAACATATCAATAAAGCTTAAAACGAAGGCTATGGACTCATGCATTCTGCCCTCTCTAACATATGTTTACCAGAAAAGTATATAAATATAAATTAAGTAAATAATACAAAACAGTGTCAATTTTGCCTTGTTTGTCAACTTAATAGATTTCGAGGATATTGTTCAAAACTAAATTGAAATTATCTTTATTTTGTAAGTATCCATCCTGTACCTGCTTCTGCCGCCGCGCCGCCGCCGCCGCCGCCGCTGCCGCCTGTACCGTGCACCCTCTATTCCAGTTATCATAGATTACGTTTAGTCACCTCAACACTACATTTCTGTAATTTCTCACAAATCGAACAAACTTTTTGTGCAGCTCAGTTTAATCTGGTCAACGGTATTACGGGTTGACGTCGTTTTTCTGTCAACTGTTAGGTTGGTAAGCACTGGTATCTTGTTGTGTAGGTCATTGCGATACTAGGCGTGTTTGTTTTTTCTATTTTTGGGGGAACTGTCTGATTGAACTTGCAAAAGGGTTGTGTAAAAAGCTACAGATTGAGTTGTTTGGAGATTTCACGTATTGACTCTGTAGAACTTAGTGACACCTATATTTTGATTTTATGTTGTCAAAATGTTTTCAAACTTTTACGAGTCGAGAGATATTGCTGAAATTAGCTAGAACTACAGTTAGGTATAACATTAACGTTAAAGCGTTGCTTAGTGTTTGTGACTTAGATCGAAGTTGTAGATCGTGGGTTCAAACTCAGGCAGACGCATTACTTTATTATTTCATCATCATTGCTCTCGAAATACGGTGATGGAAAACATCGTGTGGAAACCGACAAATAACAGAAATAAACTGTAATTTTATTCTTTTGTTTTTGATATTTAAATGTGCCTTTAACGGTCTAAATGAAATAAATTTTGAGTATAAGTTTAAAAACATAAAGTCGAACGTAGAACCTCTTCGTTGTTTGAAGTGGGTTAAAAATTAAAAGACAATTGGCAAATATCAGCCTCATATGTGACAACTAGTGGTTCAGCCTGCTTCATCTCATAAAGAATGTCTGTGTCCCGGCTGAATGAACTATGTGGAAATGTGTACAAGAATAGTAAATACGCTAATTCGGTGCCTCTAGGACGTTTATTGTCTTTGGTAAGAGCTTGTTCACACTCACCCACGCATTGACAAATTCGTCTTTAATTGTTGATGTTGCGACGTGTTGTAACGTGCCTGTATGTTCATAATTAAAGCGTAGGAGTATGAAAAAATATTTTAGCGCAATGGATTTTGTGACCTCCTGAAAATGTAGGTAGTTGTGGAAACACTCGTGTGATTCGAAAAAACAACGTTAATTCTATTAGACGGGTCTGAAGGTCGTTTCATAATGATTCTAGTCATTTAAGTAGTGAATTTCTAATTAATTTATTTAAGAAATTCAGAATGGTGAACAAAAAACCTACGCAAGTATCTGCTTCCCAATTATTAAGCATTGTTACAGAATTGGTGTTGTATCTGATATAGTCAAGTGCCCATGAGCTCTTAGCTCTTCTGACGCTTCAATGATATAAAGATGACAGAAGAAAGCTGCTGATAAATATGTGTGCAATTGTATTGAAAATCAAAAATAGTGAGTTCAAACTGAGGCCAAGCATCACTTTACTAAAATTCGAAAGGTATTCTTGACACATATAAGTTATATGATATCCTTATCTGCCACCCAAATCTCTTATCAACTTTCATCTAATGATATAACCACACATTGTACTCAAAGCTAAATTTCTTCCGCAGATCGAGACGTAACTTCAATAAATTGAAACAAAAAGACAATGGGCACGACGCCCTACCACTGGAACTCGAAGCAATCATGAACGAAAGTCGAGAACGGATCCGTCGCGAGCGAGAGAGGGAGAAGAACACATACACCTCTCCTCGACTTGCGCTGCGCCGAGTGCTGCTATTGGCTGAGGGGCGCCAGTTTCGCGAGGCGGCCGCCATCTTGTCCAGGCTGGGGCCTGGAGTTCTGCAAAGCGTAGCGTCGGAACTGCCCATAGACCTGCTGGTGGAGGCGCTGCCTCACTCGGCGCATCTTATCGAAACTCTTTTAAACAGGTGAGTAATGCTGTTTTTACTGATAGTCTGCAGGAAGTGATCACACTGAGGGGCCTGCCAGGGCCTCCGCCCGCCGGGGTTGCGGGTTGTTCGAAAGGGATACCGCGGCTCCGGAACGTAAAGGGCAATAGAAGGAACATATTATGAGCAATTGGCTTAAGCCGATCACTTCACATTTGTCGCATTAAGTCAGGCCCGGTGTGGTCACCTTATTACAACTCCAGTGGACTGCGGTCGACGTTTTCAACCGCTTACAGGCTCACATCCTTCGGGCCTTTAGCCTTACTTTACCGGTATCGCATTACCCAGTACTAACTGGGTTTTGTAGGCCAGATGGGCTGTCGTGCCATGTAAAATACTGGTATCAGTTCTGGTTAGACTGGAAGCCAATATCAACTTAGTAGGCACCTTAAAAGTCGGCACATGATGTGTATAAGGCACCTTCAAATCATTCACAAATACTTTGTTCATGATTTCAAATAATTATCTGATTAATTTTAATACCGTTTATTCATTTAAATAACATTTTTAAATATTTCTTAATAAAAAAAGAAAACAAAAAGAAATATTTAAAATACAAAAATATAGTAGCCCACCGGCATCGGAAACAGGGTGCAAGATACCAGCGCGGTCAGGGCTCCAGAGAAAGGAACGTCCTAACAATATCAGCCGTGTCCAAGAGTACCGCGCACTGTATCAAGCCCTTGATCCAGCTACCTGCTTATTTATATCACCCTTAACAAAACATGACTACTTAGAAATAAAGGTGTGTGGCGGAGCGAGAGTTATTTAGACCAACTGCATCGAGTACAACTTAGTGTTACAAAAACAACAAATTTAGCTTTCAATCTCGATAAAATTGTTTCAAACAATGAACACCATCAACATCTTTTCTGTAATACGTAAGAAAGTTTTAATAATTTTCTCTAAACACTTTCTTACATACCTCTACAATTACACGATCAAATAACTAATAGCTAATCTTCATAACAGCACATTAAGTGAATTAACTGCTCATTCTTTGATTAGCGAAGGTCTTTCTTCTCATTCGTTTACAAAAAGAAAGTATCGTTTACATCCACAGATATTAGTGATATGACGCAAAACGAAACGTAAAACAATATTGTGTAGTGCAGAGTCACACAGCAGATAGAAAAGCTATGGACAGTTTTCTAAATACCTGCAAGACATACAACGAGTGAATACAGGCACGTAGACGTGTACTTACAGGGAATTCAGGATCTATCCACCACTAGACATATGCACCAAGCATAGATATCAGAAATCAAATCAAATCATTTATTTATTTGCAAAGAATGCGGGTTATCTTTATTAAAATACAGATGGAGAAATAGAAGTGAGCCATGCACATGAAAGTCATCATGTTTTTAATATTTATTTGGGTGTACCTAATAGTACACCCAAATTTCGCCAGTTATGCTTATAGGACTATAATAGGGAACCTATTCCTATCGCAATCATCCGTGCAAAAATTAGACTCCGTGGCTGCTACTAAGAAATTCCTGAAAACCACAACAACACTGTGTCCGACCCGGCACAACAAACCTAGGGCCTCATGCACATCTGTCACTCGGCAAACGAGGTTTTTCGGCTAGGATATCATCAAATTCCAAGGTTTGTTCACCGGACACAACACCACCTTGTGGGAAGCCGTTTTTTTTTTTTTTTTTTTCGGGTGGGAAATCATCCAATGACTTCCCCCGCTCTGGGCGGAGCGGGGGGCATGTCAGACTTGTACTGACTAAAACCCACCCATGTTCCTTCTGTTGCCCTTTACGTTCCGAGGCCGCGGTATCTCTTTCGAACAACCCGCAACCCCGGCAGGCGGAGGCTCTGGCAAGCCCCTCTGCTTTGCTGACTCTCTTTGAGGCGCGCGTGAAACACGAACGCGCCGTCGACACGGCCTGTCGTCAATCGACGGACGGACGGTGAACTACCCATTGCTCACCGCCCACAGGCCCGCATCTACGGTGGCCGGAAGTCGTCTCGCGGCGCCCGGCGCCATGGGCGTCTCCCGCGGCGGCTGGGTTGGGCAGATGTTCTCTCCCTCAAACGCCCGGCCACCTCCTTTGCTAGCATTACTGCTTCGCAGAAGGTGGTGACCGCTTCCCATTCCCTCTCGCTCCGGACCATGGCCTGAACCAGGGGGAAGCCTTTCAGCCCCATCGACCATCATCAATCATCTTCATCTTGGGTTTTACATGTCTCAAATGAAAAAAGTCTGGATCACTCTCAAAGCATTTGACCTTCTGTATCTGTCTCCTTAGTGCCAGAGTCATTGTGATCCTCCTCGCGGTGATTCATTGGTGTGGTTGCCGTGACGTTTCGTTTCCGATATGTCCGTTATCTTTGATCAGGTCTCGGTTGACGGCCGACAGCGGTCAACTGCGGAGAGATTACAGTTAATGTAGTGTTCCATTCATGTATGGGGTTGTTGTAGCAACCAAATTTATGTATTAAAGACATAATGGAATACATGTGTAGGTACACACCTTCCTAAACTCAAGCCTTGTTCCCTTGGGGATAGGGAGAAACTTCAAAAGGTCTTACATACTCTCTTTCCTTCCGCCGCATTTAAACCTCACGAAGATGACTGAAGACTAATAAAGAATCAAAAGAGGTTTTGCTCAGAAAGTAGATAGATAGATAGAATATTCTTTATTATGTACACCATGCAAATAACAAGAATAACATTAAACAACTTATAAATAGGGTGACACAATGGGCGGTCTTATCGCTAAAAGCCTATGCTAAAGTACTATGGTATGTATGAATTGCGTGCATTTTATTTGGCTTTATCGATAATTCGGTTTATTTAATTAAGGTATTTCAAAAGGAAGAAAATAACCATATACTCATCTCTGTGGTACCTTTGTGCTGTGAAATCAACCCTCTAAGGGTGGATTTCACCGATTTTGTAACATGATCTCGATTAAGGTCGTTTTCGTGATCTAAAGATCAAACACTTTTTACGTTTCCATGGCAAAAGATCATAAAATCAAACACTTTTTACGTTTCCATGGCAAAGAACTCAAAGATCGCAATTTTTTCACAAAAACGTAGTGCGTTTAGCTTTTGCAACAGCGGAAAGCCCTACCTGCCCTACCTACTGCGAGTATTATTCTCGAAATCGCCAGAATATCAAAATGCAATTAATTGTCAAACCTGTATTTATAGTTGTGTCATTGTGTTACTTGCTTTTTTCTATTCCTATAAATAACTAAAGTAATGGTGTTAAATGAAAAAGGGAATCGGCATCCGCAAATGGCAACAATTAGACACTTTAAAGTTAGTGAATCAGTATTTTAAAGTTGTTGAATAAAAACGAGTACAGCGAAAAATTGCGGATTTGAAGAAGATTTCACATGAATCATCGTAATATAATCAAACGATGTGATGCGCCTTATACTTTATATTAATTTGGATGTGGATTAAAAATAAAGTGCTTATTTAAATAAATAGCGTATATTCTTCAGACTACCTATTTAGTTTTCAGTCACCTAGTAGTACAACGAAGAAGCCTAGAAGTTTGTTTTAAAGTTAATGGATGGAGCTGTTTGTAGACCTGTGAATGCACATTTCGTATGAAAAAGGATAAACACGTTCCCATTTCGGAATAAAAATAACTTTATTTAAGAAAATCTTTAACTACACATGAGATAAGTACACATAACATATTGTTTTGAGGAAGTCAGCTTGGTGAACCAATTTTGTGAGTTCACACTCGTATTTGCCAGTTAAATTAGATATTCATCACATCATCATCATATCAGCCTTAGGACCTCTACTGCTGGCACTAATTTATCGTTGATAGACTCCAGTACAGGCACAAGTGTTGGTTTTGTGAAATCCAAATCATGTTATAAATTCCCGAGCATCAAGGTTGATAAAATATTCCTTTCTCTCGTTTATCGATCTTGAGCGACAAACATCCCAAAGCTCACGTGAAGACTTTTTATTTTACACAGCCAATAAAATCCATATTTTCAATAAAATAAACTTACAATAAATATACAACAATTATGACAATGACAATAGGCAATTGCGAGATAAAGACAGGCTACAAAATTGTAGCTATCTCGTTCCCTCGCTTTGAACAAATCACGTGATCAGATTTATTAACTAAAGTTAGGATTGATCGCCCCGATTTGTGTCGATCAAGTCGAAAACCAAACTATGAGCTGTCAGTGTATTGACAGTGCCATCACTTTTGTAAAATATTTATTATTAAAAATATTGATATTGTTGGTATTTGGCTACGTAAAGTGGAAAAACTGTTCACGTGAACGTTGCGATGAGGATGTTGGTCGTCCAAGATTGACACGCGAGAGAAAAGAACAGTTTGTCATCCTTGACGACCAGGTATTTATTACACGATTTCATCTCACAAAACCAAGAGGTGAACCTGTATTCTGCAGACGGTAAAATAGATTCGTACAGACATGTAAGTACCAAATAATGATTCATTGTATTCAGCTGTGGACCTGGCGTAAGCTATTAGGTACTGTTTGTTATTTAGAAACCACAGGGTGGCCTTTATTAGTTGAAATGTGCTCCACGTTTCTATGCAATTAGGTGATATTAGTGATGTCTGCCGATTTGCATGGATTCCGCTGCATATAGAATTATATGTAAAGAGTCAGAGCTGTAAGGCTTCATTCCAGCCATTGGTATTTTGCCTGGATAAGGAACTAAACAGTTAATAACAATAAATCAGTAACGGTCCATTATTTACTAACAACAAAAACATTTTAGTATTTCAAATTAATATAAATATATATTTTCAGAACAGCAGGAATAGTAGCATCAAACTACAGACTAGCTTCGATTGGCATTCAAGGAAACTAACAAAATGTAGGTGTACTGATAAATAAGTTCACTTTAGCCTAACTCATAGTCATTGGGAACAACCGGTGTGATATAATTATACCTACATAAATCATTTGTTATTAAAGATTCTCTTTGTAAAAGTGGTTTTTATTCCTATCTGATTGTGTTTTCCTTGTCCAATGAAATGTTCATTCACAGATTAAAAACAACTTCTTCTATTAAATATATAACAAACTTCTTGGAGGGTTCCAAAAAGTTTGTTAACGTGACGAAAATTATTAAAATTATGACATAGAGTTAAAAGCCCCAATACGACGATAAAGTGAATCACGTCTTTATATGGAACTAGCTTTTGCCCGCGGCTTCGCCCGCGGTAAATTTGGTAGCGCCTTATTGTTTTGTAATAGCAACGCTAAGTTTTCCTGTTTCTTCCCTCTTTCTCCCTCATCACCCACTCTTTTTTTAAAAAAAATAGCCTATGTCCGTCTCCTAGTTCCCAACTATATCTGTATCAAAATTCATCAAAATCGGTGTAACCATTAAAGCGTGAAGAGGTAACAAACAAACAAAAAAACTCACTTTCGCTTTTATAATATTAGTAAGGATGTTATTAGTAGCAGCGTATAGTAGGTAGGTATTTTAATGTAGTTATATGATTTCGATGAGGCTCGGGTCCTTGAGACACTAAATGGAATAAATCAATTTAAAAAGTCCGTCATTTATACTTTTTTGCGTATACGTTCGGAAGTTAGTTCAACAAGGTATCAATAGATGGCGGGGAACTCTATACAATATTCTGAAGAAAATACGCTTTGTTTTAAGCTTTTTATTTAAACATTTGCATTAAAAATATAACAATTATTAATAAAACAAGAGCCATTACATCGTTTGATTAGATTACTTTCATGTTCTACTTTTTTCGTAGTTCTATCACTGCTCAGGATAGAGCAACCACATATGACCCGTCTCCAAGTTTGCGGTCTCCTGTAGTTCGAATCATTCGGTAGAAACTGTCTCAAATAGCCTTTTTGATATTGCAGGCGCTCTGCTTTGCGCGCGTTTTCTTTCTATCCGGCCCAGTATTACACGTTTTTTCAGACACGCACACAATAATATGTCTGAAAAATCAGAAAATACGCTCCTGTCGATTGAGGAAAGCAGTTTGGTGATGTTGTTCTCGTGGACGAGTTGGACGAGATGCTCCCATTACGGTCATATCTCGGTCCATGGATTACGTATCAGCTTTCACAAACACCACATCTTAAAAACATCCATTTTTCTGCTTTCACGACTTTTGTTGCACCACATTACAGAGCCAAAAACGAAATATTGAGAACACCAGTACACGGACCAATAATCCGCCGGATGTCGCGTCTTCCAAATTTTTCCCAGGTTGGACATTGCACTTTTAGCCATACCAGTACGACAGCGAATTGCCTCAAGGCTGCACTCACAAATAAACAGAGTTGCACAAGCTCACAACCGATGAACTCATAACCGACCAGAAGATTTGAGCTTGGAAGAAGTACGTTGTTTCATGCGAAATTTTCTTCAGACGTACAGCACCCGCTTTTTGTTCAATCACTTCAAAATTTGGTCCTCCTAAGGTACGCTACGCACAGCGTCCCATATCCACCGGTCAACGACATACCTTTTGCGTAAAGAAATAGGAAAAGCTTGCAGCACATCGCGAAACGAAATAAAAAATTGACACAATGATATAAAAAATTTTGACACAGTTTAAGTCTGGACAGTAAGAAAACTAGGCCTAGTTGTAGAAATAAATACCTACGCTCCACTGCAGCTTTAGCGTTGTCACTCTAAATGTTTTTGAAACTGAACTACTTTTAATATCATATAGGATTCTGTGTTCTGTAGTGATAAAAAAATCGAGTTGTTATTTGAACTCGATTTTTTTATCACGTTAAAAACGTAGTTAAAAAATAAAATTTAAGTAAGCAATCTCATGGCTTCGGTTAATACTAGTAAAAAAAGATCGCTTATAACACGGATCAGTTTAATATTAATACAAAACAACTTGTGAGCTTTATCACTAAGTATAGCGTAACCTTTTACATTTTTGGCGTGAGCCGCGGATAGATGAAAACGTGTCCTTCGGTATTTGCCGGAAGGGCGTGCAGTAGACGCCGCAAGCGACGCGCGGCATATGTGATGCTAATATTTATCTCGTTCATGTTATTTTCATATGGTTATTGTTTATTTAAGAGCGTGTAAGTATTAGAAGGGCGTGCATCAGGCATAAGAGAATTCTAATATAGAGCCAAGGTAATCCTTTTCTAATTTGAAACGCATAGTACTGGGTTTTAACCCGAAAATGATAGCAATTAAAAAACCACTACATTAAAAAAAGAAATATCTTTATATTACACAGTTACAAATTTCTTACTAAAAATATTTTCGTCTGCTACGACATGTTCGGAATACTTTATTATTAAATTTTATACTTTAATGAATTCTCATTCTTATGAATATCTTCTTCAAATAAACTATTAGGATACAAGGAAAGGGTACTATAAAACCGATTTTGTCTTATTTATGCATTATGGAGTATGGAGTAAATGCAACCACTCGTCTTGACGCGGCACTCACGACTGACAGCACCGCGATGTCCGCTTAGAGGTCTCGTATTCGCGTGTTAGTGTGAGTGTGCCGTTTCGAACGTTAGTACGTAGTTTCCGTACTGTCCATATTTTTACTGTGATTTTGATAACTTGCAACGTTTTGAAATGCTGACATGTTTCGTTTTATAGACGCAGTAAGTCGCTTTGGTATGTTGCAAATTCTAAACGTTTTTCGTTTTTGTGACAACAATTACGCTGTTTGTCCTCGGAAACTTCATTTTAGAGAACGAAATTCGAAATTCGAAAGGTGAAATCAGTTTTCAGATGTTTTATTTCAACCCGTCCCACCATGCTATCATTGGTTCTGGTGAAACCAATCAAGCACTTCGATGTGATTGTGAAGACCCTCAAGGTGGTACCGAGCTCTCAATGGTGCTGGTGGAGCCAATAAAGCGCAAGAAGGTGTGTTATATTATGTGATCTCGATCTCAATAAATTGGTGAAATCGGCCCTGAGTCTAACCCTCGGGGCGCGAGTCTGACTCGCTCTTGGTCGGTTTTTCAAAAATCAGCTTAGTATTTTAGGCTAATACCTACGAACATAAACTTGTTATAGACATAGCTAGCTAAAGTGTTAACACCTTCTTCTGTCTTTGTTGCAGTCGGGTAAAACGATATATATGATACGACCCTGAAACGTATGTTGTATTGTCATTGCACAATCCAATCAAATTTTAGAATATTGAAATCAAATAATTGTTTTTGGTATCTCAATTCAGTATGGTTTCAATTTATAAATACTTCGCGGTAGTTTATTTAGAATTGATGGAAAATGCATAACAACATATTCAATTAATACCTATCTTAAAGAATTATTTGCTCATATCCAATTAGATTGCTAAAAAGATAAATTAGGAGACATATAAATTTCTTAATTTGTCCAATTAATATCTTTTAGTGGCTTCATTAATCTCCTAATAAATATTTATAAGTATAATTGAATCTGTCACATTCTGCGATTATCACAAATTCTACACGATGAACTAAAACGCTAAAACGCTACAATTTCTAAATTCCTCATGTCAGTAAGATTATACACCAAGTCGCCAATACAGCTCACCGTCTTCGATCTAAGATTACAAGCATGCCAGCAAACAAACAATAAGCAACTCTTAAAACTACACATTAAAGTCTATAATAAATAACCTCTTCCATTTAACGCGTTCTTAACATTATTATTAAGTCCATACCGTACCGTTCGAAAATAGTTCTTACTTCCTTGTTTTAAGAGCCAAGGATGTCACACGAGTTAATTTACGGGATTCTCATCGAAAGTGCCAGGCGACCGGTTTCTTTGGAATTTAGTGTTCAGACTACTTTCACATGATTTATAACGATAATGACCTTCAAAATGGAGTCTTGAGGACACCTGAAGCTGAGGCAGGCTATACCAGGTTTGGGTCCATTGCGCAGAAAGTAGGAAACAAGTGATCGTAGTTGGTAAAACTCCTCACATGAACCGCAATGGAATAGAAAGTAAAGGTGACCATACTGATTTGATTGTACTGTGACTATAACCTTACTATGACTATGAGCCATTTTTAATTAATGATGACTTGAAAATTTTAAATAACAAGTTAAAGGGCCAAATTGTTAGTACTTACCTACTTCCAGGAATAATGTTTTTTAAACGTTTTGTTTTGGCTATTTGTAGGGACACTATTGTAAATACGTATCTGTAGTTTACACTATGTTTACCTACGTAATAAAATACAGTTTTTATAAGGTTTTTGGTGCTAAATAGAATTAACGACAAGATCTTAATCCCTAGTGGCGCCATCTGGTAAGCTCAAATACGATAGCCCTCATTAGATATGACAAAAGAGAACACAATGAAAGAATGATAAAAAATAACTATTAAACAATTACAATAAGTACACATAATCAAAGGAAATAAAATATAATAAATAATGTATCTTGGCATGATCATTAGGATTCGTTTCAGCTTTAAAACATGAGAAGTACATCTGACGATGAACACGCTACATTCTATGAGACTACTTTAATAAGACATAACACATTACATATACACAGAGCATTATTAAGTAATCAGTAATCACACTTGCTACACGCTATAAGTTAATATTACAGCATAACATCTTCCGTTACTCTAGCAGATAGGTACCTGTATTGAATAACATTAGTTACGCGAAATGATTCAGCGAGTTCATAGGTTAGAGGCACATAACTTACATACAAAGGTACGATGATGTTTTATGAATTGTAAAGGCTTTTGTATCTGTATGCTGTGGGGTGGTGCATTAACCCGTAATTCTTGCGAATGGAGGATCTTCAATCGAGAAAGACAGAGGTGTACCTGCAGTTCATCAACATTTTACCAGTATTGTATAGTTTTTTTTTGTTTAAATATGAGAAAAGTTGAGGATAAATTGCAAGTATCAGGGCTCAAATCCAGATTCCGGTAAGGAAAACTCCACTTTACTGTGATATAAAAAAAGTCCTACGCACTACAGAAGTAGATTATAGCCTGGAATAACATCCAGGCTATAATCTACCTCTGTGCCAAATTTTATTAAGATCCATTCTGCCGTTTTGACGTGAAAGAGTAACAAACATCCATACATCCATCCTCACAAACATTCGTATTAATATCTCATATTAGTAGGAGTAGGATTAATATCTGCATTCATTTTATACTTATAATTTCCTATTGCATTTGTGTGATGAACCTTTCAATACTATAATTTTATGAAAGGTTCTTCATTGAAAGTATCTTCTGCCAAATCACTAAATAGAAAGGATAATTTAATTTAATAACAGACTACCAAAATATAACCCACATTGATCACACATGGGATTGCAAAGCTCAAATATATTCGCGACAACGATTAATTACATGGCTACGCTCCGATGATGTCGGATTACCAATAACAATTTATTACTTCTCCCGCCGAACCCGCCATCTTGTTCTGTACCTGTCTGTACTGACCAAGGCATTCACTTTTACTGCCTAGATTTTTGACAGTTCATGTCGTTTCACTTTCGTGAAAGGTCCCTAATGCAGATGATACGTTTATTGTCAGTTATGCTTGATTGCATGAGTCAGTTCTGCATGACTTGTTTTATGAATATGTAATATTTGATTGGGGTATCGAAGTTTGAATTTCGCTATCGAATGTTTTTATCGTCTGTTTTGATTATTACTTACGTAACTAAAATATTCTTGGTTGGTATAAAAAATCCTTGTGTCAAATAAATGTTGAGGTGCTAAATGACAATCTTACATTTCGACCATCTAAAGACCCAAAATATTGAGTCTAACATTCTAACGAAGCCATTATACCCAACCTGCTAATCAAAGCCAACACTATATAATACCTTACAATCAACTAATACCCAATAAACGGCCACATTACACCTCACATCCGCAAATACCAATCATTAAAAACAAAACGTATCAAGGCACGCCGCCTTTGAGTCTACCGAAACTTACGTGAATGGTGTTTACGACCATAGTCGAGTAATGATACACCGGCGCTGCACGCTGGTCGCCGGGTGAAAGTGCACCGGTCAGACCTGTTGCCAAGACCCTCGGATTTGGGGGGACGGTGAAATTTATGAACCTGTATCGATTAGTGCTTGTGTTTTATTTCGTGTTGAGAATGTGGGAGTGTTATATGTAGGTAGGAAAACTGAAAGGATACCTATGGTGGGATTCAATTTGTTTTGATTGTATGCTACTTAATATAATATTAATATGGAAATAGAGTATTTAAGTCTTCTATTTAAGTAACATTAGAAATCGATAGATAATGCTAAATCGGCTTTCTGAGCTATGAATAAGAATTTGTTTCTTGTGTAGGTACTTAATTTTATGGACATTTTTAAAGAAGTGTTAAAAAATCAAGATCTGGCGAGACTCGAACCCTGTCATAGGAAAAATAACGACTACTTTTGAGAAGTCCTTTTTATATCTTTACGAGAGAAAAGAAAGACAAGAAAACCAGTGACCTTAGTTGCTAACTAAATTGATACAAAATCCCCAAATCTTCATCGTAATGTCGTATTTTTTGATGACTTTCATATTTCATCGTAATGTCTTACTCCACTCCACGTTATATTACAAGCAAACACGCAACAATGTCCGACGTGAATTTAATGTTATCTGAAGCGTAAAGATATTACCACTTACCTGTAATTGTATTATAAAACTTATGATATTTCGCTTTTGGTGGACATTTTAATGTATTTCTGAGTCTTGTAAGAAAACTGACACCAATGAGCGATGTGACAATAATGAGCTTTTTTAGCATCGTCATCGTCGAAAAGACGGTATTAAATATTTTTGATCGATGGTCAATGTGACGCTGATGTTAGAAGAAAAATAATATATGGGGAACATTCGGACATTCTTAAGCTTGATGAATGAACATGATTATGCAAATCAAACACGTAACATTTTATGTAAACATTTGTTTATAAATACTAATAACACCAAGTTTAGAAACACTTACGACATTGAAACTCTGATGATGTAATACCATTTGCAAAGTGAACTTATAACTGTAAATGTACAGACAAATATCGTATTAGTTGTTTAAATAAAAACATACATAATTGACAATGGCGTGAAGCATGCACGTGTGTGGCTTTCAACAATTTCACTTATTATTGTTGAAAACTGAAAGGTATTCACGAATGTATGCGCGTAAAATGTAAAAGCTAATTAGATGACTGTTTCAATTAACGAGAAAACTGTATTCTACAGTAAATGTAAGAATAACTTAGTGTAAACGGAACCACACGAAGTTGTCAATAAAGTATTTAAAAGTTTACTGTTGTTTGCGCGACCATAGCTAGGTCTCGAACAGACCAATGAAGTCTATTTTTAACCGATTTACCCAAACAGAAGGAGGTTCTCAATTCGGCCGGTATGTTTTTTTAAGTATAAAATTACATTACCACCAGAATTTTCCGCCACATTGTATTGTCAAGGAATCCAAGTGCTCGTCGGGTTCCAAAAGATGGCATCGGGTGACAAATATCGAGTAATATCTTAACTGTCACCTAGGAGATATCTTCCGTGATTTTCAATTACTTACTTTTAGGTCCCGATATTTGGACGCTGCCTGTTGCAAGCACTATGATTGCAAGATATCCTTTAAATGGCAGATCACATATACATAGTTAAAAACAGTAAAAGCTTAAAACAAAAATAGAGTGAATAAAAATAACTACAAATATTCCGTGCTAAAGAGAATTTTCAACAAATCATAGCTCAGTCACATATACTTTCCCATTCCCATAAAAGCCACAGGTTTAAACAGTACACATCAGTATCACATCACAATTTCCACAGAAGAACCGCATGAACGAGAAACGAACAATAGAATCAAATCGAAGTAAATCAAACAATTATCAGAAAAGCAAATAAAAACCGTTTCATTAACTCTAAACGTTGGTTATCTCGAAGACTCGTCGCCATCATTGTAAGGCAGTGGTCCCATCGTCAGCGACGACCATGAAAAGAATAACTAGTGACTATGTATATTCTCGCTGAGGAAACTATACAGGACTAGGTTTTGCCAGTGGCTTCGCTCGTATTATTTTCGGAAATAATCCTAGGGGAACATTGTCAATATAGCCATGGGGATGATGTAACTAAATATTTTTGGAAGATATCAGGGGTAAAATGGCAAATTAGCAGAATCATTATTCTATATTTATGATATTATAGAATAATAACATGAATTATGTTAAAATTAATTAAATGATCACTGACGCAGTTTGTGACCATTTTACGAATGGTAACGTAACTCATATTAATACAACACTCAAAAATGCTAACTTCCGAACTTTAATTCTTTAGACAGCGGGTGACTCTATACCCGATGAAACATAAATTGCTTTTGGTTAATAGCGCTACTCGCTAATCGCTGTCTGCGTAACAAATGCTTAAGCCTCACAGTATACTCTCATTGTTAATTCATGGAAAATATGATGTGAGAATAGGAGCGACCATAATTATGTGCATCTAGTTCGCAAACCGTTATGTTCCCGCGCAGTTACTGGTGCCACATTTGATGGTATATGGTCAATAGGTGTCATGGTTTATAATAGAATTGATAGAGCAACCATGGTTATTATGAAAGGTTACTGGACATGGTTGTTTATAAATACCGTTAAAAGATATTGGTAGTGAAGTGTGTTGCCATAATAATAATTAATTGAGGGATGAATAGTTACAATGATAGAATGAAGATTTATAAAGTTTTGAAGACACACAGATATAATGAAGACTTCACAAGAACAGGATACAACATAAATAATTATCTTGATCGTATAGAGTAGATTACTAATGATGCAGAATCACTAAGCAAGCTTCTGGCGGTGAGATGAGCACTTGGGCGGAACGTTATTGGCATTAGAGACAGTTTGGATGAGTGTGGCACATGGTAACATTGGCTATGGGTGATAAAGGAGCTATGAAACATGAATTGGAGTCGTATACATGCTTGTTTTTGTTTAGTGTCAACAGTTTTAGATCATCCGATGGCTTTTGAATATTTCTAAGAGAGACTTGCCTTTGCAAAAGGCCAATCCAATTCAAAACTTGATTTTAATCGTGTAGTTTAATAACAACCTAAATCAATTAACCAAGTAATCAAGTTGTTACAGATATAGTTGGTTTTATAAGTAAACCCTGTTTAATTTGTGTTTCTAAATATTTGAAAAAGAGAAATAGTATTCAGAGAATGCTAGAATATCGAATTTTCTAGTACAATGACTATTAAAACTTTATTAAAGGATATAAAACAATACTGGAGGCCATTAAAGTCAATGATTCAGTCGTCCTTGCAACAATACTGAATATGCAATATTAAAGTATTTTTATGATTAAGTATGTAGTAATTAAGATGCCAGGAATGGGAGCAGCTATTATAATGATATTACGAAGAATGTTAATGAAGCAGACGCAATGGTTGCCTTCGTATCGATCCGCCATCTTTTAATTAAAGGATGCCCTTAATACAGAGTTATTTGTAATTACTTTCGCAATGCTTGCCTTATATGCCTACAAATACATTATTTCTTGTGAAAACTTAGTACCGTATCGTTTTAATATGATCTGTATCGATCGCATCGCCCAGCGCCTGTGTCATAAATAGTGAATGCGTTTATCGATTCTCGTGTGACAATAAAGCTGTGGAGTATTGATTTCTAGGTAAGGCGTTCACGGAGTGTTCCTAGCTTTGTAATTTAGTTAGTTCGATAATACTTTTCATGAAAGATGGATAGTATGACTTATTTCTGGCAATTTTCAATAATCACTTCATTATAAATGTTTGTTAGTTAGTTGAAACCTAGATCACTTGAAATAATGTTGTCTCCCAGCCAACCAACGTTTAATTTAACGACTTATAATGTATTCCGTAAACAATATTTTTTTACCATCACTAATTATAAAATGATCTAAGCACAACCTCAATAGTTCGTGAGAGTGGATCTGCCGAGCATGCATGAGGTCCTGGGTAAAGTGCTATTAATATTGTTTCTGTATAGGGCGGGTCTGGATTAGTTCGCAGTTGATGACAATAGGCTCGCTCTCTAATAAGACACAAACTTAACAGGTGAAGTGATTGCGTAAATAACAGTATCTTATGTTTATTCTAACTTATACCTTTCATCCACAGACTAATCTCCCTTGAAGTGACTCCGCGGCCGGACGTGCAGTGCGAGGCGATAGCATGGCGCCTGGTAGGCCTGCTGGGCGTAGACCAGGGCTCCGGCCTGAGGGCCAGAACCACGCGGCTGGCATCCTCGCTGGTGCACTACACGCCGGACACCAGGGATGCCATAGATGCGAGGAGGAGGCAGTTGGATGCTGCTGTACAGGGTAAGATAATCAGACATTTATTTACATTTTCAGATATACTACAAAATAAGGTTTTAAATCATTAATCAAAGTGAGGAAGACCAAAGAAGTTAGAAACTAAACAGAACACAGACATTGACTACTTATAAAAATAAATGTGAGACTTATAATATAAATAAGTAGAAATAAATAATACATTTATTTTCAGGCATCTTAGGCCCATAGATAAATACCTTACAGACAATTATATATATAGCTAATACAATTCGTGTTATTCTAACAGTTACTCTATAATAAACACAAAGCTACAAATACCATAAACGATTGCCTACCTGTAATAAAATCTCATCAAAACATCCTCAAATTACCCAAATAAAAACCACAAGCAGGCTGATATAGTTATCTAAACAAATCAACAAACCGTGATGGATATCCATCATAATATTTACCCATCATAAGTGTTAACGCTAAGGGATGCCACAAGGTCGATCTGAAACAGATTAGTGATGAATCAGAGTTATAGCAAGATGGCCGGATAGCTGGCATCCTTCAGCGGATGCCGTAATTTAGCCGAACGAGGAAATATTCACTAATTACGTTGTGTTTCCTTTACCTCAAGTGGTTGATTTCTTATCGTGTACGAGTTTTGGTGCGGAACTGTGAATGCACTGTTGTTTTGGTATTGTAATAGAGTATTTTAGCTATTGACTTTGTAAGTGTTGACTGAAGTTCTAGGTTAACTATTAGTACTTTAGGACTATTTAATTTTTTTTTTTTTTTAATATTTTTTATGAGTTAGCAATACATTTTAAAAAGAGATATTTATGGTTAAAAAATAGCAGTTCTTATGGCAAAGGGGTCACCATAACTTGACTTAAACATAACTAGTAAGTTGCATGGATATGCATGCGTTTCTTTAACATCTATAACGTGTGGATATCCAAAGTGCCTCCATACTTGCTTCATTTCGTCGATAACTATGACGGGCCTGTTGGTCTAGTGGTTAGCTGAGCCGGAGGTCGTGGGTTCGATTCCCACCCAGGACAAACTTTGTGTGATGAGCATGATTGTTTGTTCTGTGTCTGGGTGTGATTTATCTATAATATGTATGTATTTGTAAATTATATAAGTATGTATATCAGTTGTCTTTATACCATAACCTAAGTTCTGCTTAGCTTGGGATCAGATAGCCGTGTGTGAGTTGTCCCAAGATATTTTATTTTTATTTTAACTATGTTCAAACAAAATGCACTCAAATATGTAATATCTTCTCCTCCTTGTAATGTTTCAATTCATCAGACGACACGTTGTTCGATTCATGTGAATGTTTCCCCTGTGTACATGTACCTACACAGTTAAGACATGACTATCTTTAATTTAATATTCAAAAATTATAATAACTACCTCGTCCAAGTTCGACTTATGTATTGAAGTCTGTCAGTGTCTGATGTCCATAGCTGGTCAGCTATTTATGAGACAGGTTCGGTAAATAGCTGATACGCAAACGATCACACTGCAACTAAACCTCCCTGTCTGCAGGTCTGGGCACACACGGTCTGACAGCCGACGCGACCGGCTCGCTGATCTCACTGCACGTGGCCATGAAGAACGAGCTGCAGAGACACGTTGACGTCTACAAGCAGGCGCTGCATAAGTTGGAAGAGCTGGTAAGGACCATCAGAATTGTTTAGGAATTAAACTGAGCTCATTTTTTTCTTTAATGGTGTTTACGTAGATTGTATGTTTTGTTCTATGTCATTTAACAATTCCTTAAATATTCAGTACTAGCTTTCCCCCGCGGCTTGGCTCGCGTTACATTCGGAGTAACAAAGCTGTTCCCCTTTCCAGATTTACAGGTACCTGCTAGCTGTAGTTTTTGCTCTTGCGCCTTATTTATTGTAATAGCAATGCTAACTTTTCCCTTTCCTTCCCCTTTTTCTCCTTCCTATATCTATATTTTTTTTTAAATAGCAACTATCTCTGTACTAAAATTAATCAAAATCGGTGCAGTCATTTAGACGTGAAGACAAATAAACAAACTAACTTTCGCTTTTATAATATCTATACTAATATTATAAAGCTGAAGAGTTTGTTTGTTTGTTTGTTTGAACGCGCTAATCTCAGGGACTACCAGTTGGAATTGGAAAATTCTTTTAGTGTTGGATAGTCCATTTCTTGAGGAAGGCTATAGGCTATATAACATCACGCTACGACCAACAGGTGCTGAGCAGCGTGGGTGAAACCGCGTGGAACAGCTAGTTATATTATAAGGATTTTGCGCAGTTTCGTTGGACTAGCAATCGCAAGCACAACTGCTTAGCATGAGACATGGGTTTGTTATTTAGTGTTTCAGTCAGTAATTTGTCAGTAGTATCTGGAGTCTGAATTTAGGCTAAATAATCATAAAAGCCAAACACTGCGTAATCGTAACACTCTGTCACACAAGAAATGAAACAACTCCAGTGCCGGTACTGCTTAAGAGTCATATTGTACTTCAACATTTTACTCCATTCATTCCCGTGTCTCTCCCGCAGTCACCAGTCACCATAACCCAGGACCCAGCAGCGTCATCCCACCAGCGTCTCCTGGCGCTCTCTCACGCGGATGTGGAGAGGCGCCTCATAGACAACAAGTCCCTCCTCACCATCGTAGACAAGCCCGCCTTAAGGCAGCTGCCGACCCTGGTGGATGCACTGGCGGCCAGGGTCGAGAGCGACAAGGCGGTGCTGGCTTGTATCGGGCAGATCAAGAGAAGTGATCCCAGTCTGGATTTGACGGATACGAGGTAAGATGTCTTGAAATTCATAGTTCATTTTGGTTGTACTTCATTATGGGAGATCAAATTAAATTAACTAGCGGAACTCTATACACGCGGTAGGCGTAGTCATCAAATATAAAGAAATAAATATTTATTTGCAAACTTGGGTAATTGGTACATAGCTATATTTTCTTATATCGTATAGACCTCGTTATTCTACCGTCACATTGGCATACAAACACGACAAAATAAAAGAAAGATGAGAACTTTTCTCTGTTTTGTTGAATGTAGGCATAGTGTCCTCGTTTAGAGAATACCGCTAGCTAATTTAATATGATCCTGTCATCATCATTTTTGGAGCATGTGTGCTGGAACAACATTTTCATAGGAGAAGCATGCAAATCATCCATGTTTATGCGAAAATAGATTTAATAATAATCGGGGTTGGGTTTATATTTGTGTAATGCAGTGGTTTCAAGCTGATTTAAAAACAAACTTTTAACAAATTATTGGTACTTACAATGGCTCCATAGAGCCAATAGGAATGAGGTAGGACTCACGACACAGTGACAGGGGGTCGCCATTACAAACATTCCCAAAATCTGTCTCAAAAGTTGATTTAAAACTTATATCGTAATTATTTTAGAAAGTGGTCGCTCGACTTTCCTTCCAGTATATCATTTAGTCTTAAATTAAATTCTGTTAACTTTTGATTAAGATTCGATTGATTTATCGTTCATTCGTTCGTTAGATTACTTTCTTCATTTGCCGTTGTGTCATCCGTTAATGACGTTACATCACATTGGGAGACATAATCAGATTGATTACAAACTGGTTTTTCTGATGATTTTAGATTGTTATTATTTACTGATTAGACAGCCTGAGAATATCACCAAAAAATTAGTTCACAAACCGCAATAAAATGTTCTGTATCGTATAGAACTGATCCCCGCGCGGTTTCATACAAAAGTGAATAGACGCGGGGACACGCGCGGGTCCCGCCAGCGGTAACACGCGCGGGGCCCGCCAGCGGTAACACGCGCGGGACCCGCCAGCGGTAACACGCGCGGGCTTGTTCAGTCTCTTTTTGACAAAAAGCTTGTGAAAATGTCTTTCGACAGAGAAAGAGTAATTGTGAAACTCAATATGAGGCAAAGCGAATGAACTCTTTAGGTACCTGTGACATTGTCCTTCATATAGCCACAGAGCACACGCGCGCAGACACGCGGCGGGTGTCTGTAGCGGGTGCCCGTTTAACGTAGTTTCAGCTGTTAGGGTCGCAGCATGATGGTTTATAGCTTACAGGTTTCCTCAAAAAGAGATAGCTCCAATATAAAATCGTTTTAAACTCGGTAACTCATGTTTGTTTCTTTGCCTCCTTGGCTTCGTTTTTTTATTGTACCACATTTGTGACAAGTCGGCTTAGCCATCATTATTATTGAGTATGAAATCAAGTCAAATCACATCAAATCAAACAAAATGTTAAAGACACGCGTCTATTTAACTACTTACTCTTTCATGGGATGTCAACAATACTGACGTTTAAAAATAAAACCAAAAAAAAACGAGATCAACGTTTTATTGTTCAATAATTCTTTTCAACGTGTGTTACAACCATAATAATGATCACGTCCTTGAGATGGTAATAAAGATAACCGGAGCGAAGTGCTTTTTTTATTAAATTTATTAAAACAACATGAATGGCTGTTTGGGTTCCTATAACAATTAGCATTAATGGTAATGCTCGGTTGATTACGGAATATTTAATTACTCGAGTTAAAAGTATTTTATTAACTGAGGTTATTGTGATGGTTCTTTGTTTATTTATCACGATGTCCTGTGACTTATTTGTTTTTACATTGAATATTAATTTGGAAGCTTGTTCTTGGATATAAACGACTAACTAAACAGAGTTGAACGTGACAATATTCTATGGCAATATTATGAATTTGACAGTTCTTGAACGGGGTTTAGATCTGTGTTGATTCCTTCATCGGTGAAATTAAATTCAGGTTTAGCTGTACCCCGGTTCGTAGGACCGCGCTAAGGATATTCGGGATAACAAGATTATTTAATGTTTAACGCTTAGACTGTTACGGACCTATATCATGTAAATTAGTATTGATTTCACAATAATCCGACCCGCCCCTTTTCTAGCCGTTTTCTCTCAATGACGCCCTAAGCCGAGGCCTGAACAGAGGGGCCTACCAGAGCCTCCGCCTATCAGGGTTGCGGGTTGTTCGGGCAATTGAAGGAACATGGGTGGGTTTGAGTAGGTACAAGTCTGATACTTCCCCCCGTTCCGCCTAAAGCAGGAGAATTTTTTTGATGATTTCCTATCCGCAAAAAATATGAGGCCCGTACATCGCAGAGAGTACCTCAAGCGTGCGCTCATCTATTTCAAGAAGTAGTTTTACCCCTGGCCGGGGGAAATTAATTCATTAAAACTCTAAATTAATTAGAGTCACCACCGGGTATTTCGGTTAAGTAGAGAAAACCTTTCAACTACGAGTGGCCATATAAAAAAAGTAATCACAAAAAAATACTGCACTACCAACGACTGTCTTACATTTCTCCATTATCAGAGAGTAGAGACCTCATTAAGAAGGCGATACCATCAAGGAAAAGGAAGGCGTTACTTCACACTTAATAAATATATTATCTTGTGTGAGTGTGTGTGTGTGTGTGTGTGTGTGTGTACGTGTGATCTAGAAACTGTGTGTGCACAAACAATTGCACATACATAATAATGATGTGTTTGTAATAAACAATTTCGCATTCATTTCTAAGAGAGAAATGTACGATGTCTCTTGAAATTGTTTGCTCTTGTTTATTCTTGGTTACGTAATCAGATAAATATTCGTTGAATGACTGGTGCTTCTTTTATAATCATTATAGAGAGTAGAGTAGCAGATATTCTTATTACAGAATCTCAATAATAGTTTTCTAGAACCTTCACATAATGACTTAATTGTGAATTTTTACAAAACATCACACTTGTAGGTATTTTTTTTTGTTTACGAAACGTTGACCCACACTAGGAATTTCTCCTCTGTCGTGGGTGCGTTTACAAACATAAAACTCATATACACAGACAGCCCATTTAAACTCATATTCACAGGGACCCTGGAGACGGACATAGGCTAACTTTTTTTTTTAAAAAAAGTGAGAAATGAGGTAGAAAGAGGGAAGAAAAGGGCAAACTTAGCATTGCTATTACAATTGATAAGGCGCTAGGACAAAAACTACAGGTAGCAGGTACCTGTAAATTAGGAAATGGGAACTGTGATATCCCGAATTTAACGGGAGCGAAGCCGCGGGCAATAGGTAGTAATTTATATACAGGTAAACTGTCATATTAAAAAAAAGTTGATGGCTGGTAATATCTAACTGAACGTTTTACTTGTAACATTCGTTTTCGTTCGATAAGTTTCTCTTTTATGTCCAACCTCTAATTACGATGGGTTATGCAGATTTACGAGAACTATTCGACTCGCAATCAGCTGTCCGTGAGAACACCGAATGGGAAACAATAACGTAACAACCGTGAAAAGTAATACCTGTTAATTTTGGAATATTATACCTGTTATTTTTAAAGTACTCTGTGATTTATGTGAGTATGCATTGAATGGAGATTTTTTATGTAATCTTTGTTATTGTTTTCGTCTTTAATGTTGTAGTTGTATTGAAAGTTTGATTTTTAGTATCTTTAAATTTAGTGGTTATTTTGGTTAGTCATTTATTTGATACTGAAAGGATCATCTTTTACTTATTTTTTTTTTTTGGTTACTTCAAATATTTATTTAGTCTGGCATAATAATACATCTCATCCCACTTATTTAAAAACATGTTGGTTGTCTATAATATTATTTTTTCTTTTTAAATTTATTGGTTAAAATTTCAACTGTATCTGAGCATGGTTACTTTTTTCCTTTGCTGACTGTACATCAAAATAATAAAACAAGATACTTACACGCATTAAGGAAGGTGTATTTGCCTATCATCTGCTAAGACAGGTGCAAATTGTATGACAATCATTGTCTCCCACACAAAGTGCTTCCCATACAGAGTGAATCAGCGATAGTTCTTCATTACAACCGCTCACATACATTATAACGTACTTATACGTATCATATCACATGCGCCGCAATTGTCTGCAATTACTTTAAACGCAGCATTTATCACTTACATCGTTCATTGGACAAACAACTCTATTTTTATATGACAACTAGCTTTTGCCCGCGGCTCCGCTTGTGTTATATTCGGGGTAACACAGTTCTCCTTTCCTGATTTGCAGGTACCTGCTACCTGTAGTTTTTGTTTTAGCAAAGCTAAGTTGTCCCTTTTACTCGTTCTTTCTCCCTCATTTCTAACTCTTTTTTTTTAAAAAAAAACAGCATAATATACTAGCCTATGTCCGCCTCCACGGTCCCAACTATCTCTGTACCAAAATTCATCAAAATTGGTTTAGCCATTTAGGCGTGAAGACGTAATAAACAAACAAACTCACTTTCGCTTTTATAATATTGGTAAGGATATTATAAGTCTGAAATCACCTTGAAAATGCTCGTGCCTCCTCTGTATGAGAAGAGGTCCCAGCACTGGGACAGGTATAGGCTGGTATTATTATTGGTAGCTTGATTATTAAAAAAAAATTAATACCAACATCATTGGCAAAACGACTGCCTAATTAGCAGGAGTTCGTCATTAACCAACTGAACCCTAAATATATTATTTAACAGTGACATAAGAGAGAAAGCTCACTTTCGCGAACCGTGTGACACATTACGTCACTTTATTTATGTGAAGTATTTTGTGCGTTTAGTGAAATCTTTCTCAAAAACGCAAATCATTGATGCATTTAGTTAAAGTTATGCTTGTAACTGGTTGTTCTGAATAATGTATGCATGTTTACGTTATGAAGATGAGCCAGGGGTCATGGGTGCGGTGGTAGCATGTCTGCTTGTGGTACTCAGGTTGTGTCACCGGTTCAATTCTCAGATGAGATTCTTTATGTATAATGTCTTCAGTTTTAGGCGTTTGTAAAAAATAAATTGTTAAAATAACAGATTCCATCCATATTTTGCAAGCTTCCAAGTGTGACTTTCTGGGTTCAAATCTCAGTTTGATCATTCTTGTTACATGTTCCATGCATTGTAAATGCTCATTCGTGATTCAACCTAAATATACGTATCATATTACGATGTTACCATAATTAATTTATCACTTACACACATGTTTGTAAAATTTTAACATGAATGATGTATCCATGGTTTTGTAAAAATATTGTTTTTTAAAGGAATTTACATGGTGTTTATTGCCCGTTCTTCTCCATAGAGATCTACGCTTTGGAATGGGCAACTACAGTACTTTCACAAGTTATTATGTCTGTGTGATTATGTGTGACTGGGACAGTAGCAGCATCTTTTTTGTTTTCATGATATCAAAAGTGCCTGTAATGGTCTAATTGAAATATATGATTTGATTTCGGTGCTATCATTCTTTTAACTCATAGTCGTGTTTATTTGCTTGTGTCCTCTGTCCTCATCAATGGCAGCAGACAGTCGTGTTCAATACTAACATGTGAAGTTGTTTGCCCCAGCTCGGCGGACTCTGGCACGAAGGGCGGCACCACACTGAGGAGGAGACGGAAGTTGCCCGTAGTGCACTGTGACTATGATGAGGGGTGAGTTTATCCCACTGTTGGGCAACTTGTAGAAACAAAGATAAATGCGTTATTATGACGTTTTACTACAAAAGCATAAGTGTGAAGGAAACAAAACGGCTATCGCTCAGCATGAAGTGACGGTGTCAGGGGAGCCCCGAGGTTGCGGGTTGTTTGAAAGAGATTCTCTGGTTACGGAATACAAAGGGCAAAAGAAGGAACGTGGGTAGGTTTCAGTCAGTAAAAATCTGGCTCTGCTTTCCTCTCCACCCGGAGTAGGGAAGTTATTTGATGATTTCCCATTCCTAAAATAAGGGTAGCCCATAAATTTGACGGGCGTCTTGGTCTAGTGGTTAGTGGCCCTGACTGCTGAGCCGGAGGTCGTGGGTTCGATTCCCACCCAGGACAAACTTTGTGTGATGAGCACGATTGTTTGTTCTGTGTCTGGGTGTGATTTATCTATAATATGTATGTATTTATAAATTATATAAGTATGTATATCAGTTGTCTGGTTACCATAACACAAGCTCTGCTTAGCTTGGGATCAGATAGCCGTGTGTGAGTTGTCCCAAGATATTTATTTATATTTAAATTAATATTCCCGATGTATTTGCATTTTGCAGGTTATAATATAGATAGAAATTTGATCTGTGTCAATGTTGCAACGGACTTATTGTAATTAAAAACATTAATACAGTTGTATATATCTCAGTTGATCTAATCCCATCCATTTTCATGAAATAGTCCTTCAATGGGATTCAATTTCTTTTACTTATTACTGATTTTAACTCGGTAAAGCTATATTTGTTACGGCTACCCAAGCGCTTCTACCTAAATACCACGAAGCTTTGCGAGACAGCGTTAGTTGTCAGTGACGTGGACCCGCCTTAAAGATAGGGGTGTTAGTTGTGCTACAGCCAACGATCATGCAGCTAGCCGTATAGTAGTTGGCTACAGGCAACACTTCATCATCTAGTAATAAAGGCAGTTTTTAAGATTTAGAACCACTGATGTACCGTTAAATACTTGAAAAGTGGTATCCGTGAAGTCTGCAATTTACTACCACATTTTTTTTGTTTTTCGTATGGGGTACCATCTATCTAGAAAGTAAGTGAGAAAAGTAAGACCCATCAATGTTCCTTCTTTTGCCCTTTTTAATACGGGGCTGCGGTATCTCTTTCGAACACCCCGCAACCACAGAATGAGTTACCACTGCACTAATAATAATCCTTTTGGTTGTTGGTCACAGTAGCCAACCTCAGCGGAGGTTTGGGATCCTAAAATAGGGTTTTTGGCAAAATCATAATAACATGAAAATTAATGACGTTACTATTAGTAAAATAGATACGAAATGACAATTTGATAATATTAACTGCATCTGTGAACATTTTATAAATCCCAGGCATCGCCGCGGGAACCATATTAGTGCACTTGTGCACAGGATGCACTCCGTCTTTTCTCACTCAAGTATACTAGTGAATGCTTAAGTGAAGTAGTTTAAATCAAACAGATGAGAATATGGCTAATGCTCTTAGCTTTTCTCCTAAGTGAGAGTTTTTCCTGCAATATAAAACTTAGTGCTTTACTATAAATATAAATGTATAAACAAGTAGGTTCTGGTATTTAACTTTCTCTTACAAATTATTATATGCCTCACGATAAATACACGTTTTGCATAAAAAAAGACATTCGGTACATCTATTTTAGGTTCTTCTAGTTTTTTGTTCAATGGATTACCAATTCACTATAATAAACAATTCAGTTATAACATTAGTACCTACAGTCAATATGCAATTTAAGCTCCGAAAAATGACAAGCCGATATTTGACTTAATAAATCATTAGGGTATGTCAAGAGATAACTATAAAATTTTGAAAGTCGTGCTGCATGCAGATTTTGAGAAAAGCAAGAATTTATAAAAAAAAAAAAATTAAACGCGTTTTTCTCAGAATATATCAGAAGATATCTACAACTTTTGATTAAACAATTTTTTAAACGAATTTTTACTGTTCTTTTATTTGAAAAAAAAATCTAAATTGCCATCCTAACGATTTATTAGGTTACATATCGGTTTGTAATTTTTCGGAGGGCACGCCGTTTTTAGTGTCATATTTACTGTACTGCATGAAAAAGACATTCAACAGATTAGATTAGACACAGGCCGGTACCTATATAAAATTAAAGTTTATGAGAAATTAAACAGAAACGGTCTTGTATTTTCCACACCAAGTGTCAGTTGTGCCACAACCATGATACATACAGACACACAGAATCACTTACAAATGCAATGGCAATAAATCTAACTAAATGTATTGTCAATTGCCTCGAAAACTTTCCACTATAAAAACCAATGAACTATCGGAAAACCATCCCATTTGAAACCAAACCTTACTTTCCACATGATTGAGTCGAATTCTCAATAAAAACATGCATGTAAAGAAAAGTATAAGATGAATTTATAGTGCCATTCGTGGTATTGTTCGAACAGAAACATGGAAAGTCAGTTTCCACTTTCCAAACTGGTTAGGAAATCATATATAACCATTCGTGAAGTTAGATAAGCTCATACAAACGTCAATTTACTTTAAAACCTTTTGTTTAAGTCAATCGTTGCTTTACTTGAGAATGTCGTAACTTAAGGGTCTGTGAGACCATAGAGAAAACTGTTGTTGATGGAGAATACAAACAAGACAGTTACTCCATCATGAAGTAACTATCTTGTGTTTCTGAAATGACAGCTAACGGAGTGAGGTCGATCGTAAAGATGGAGTTCGTGGTGTTGTTAACGATCGAGAGAACTGTCAATTAGTTGAAAATAAAGCGGGTAACCCGCTACCGGCGGGTAAAGCTAAGTGGTAAGCACTTAGTTGGATCAGTAATCAGCTCAGGAAAGGGATAAATGAAATTACCAAAATTTTATAATAAATATTAAGGCATTTATTTAGGCGCCTCGTAGTCTTGATGAGCACAGGCGATATGCTAACTACGTTCTTAGACAGGAATGAATTGAAAAAGGAACGGTTTTCTATCAGCGGGGGTGGACAACTATACGTTATTCAAAGCGCTTAAAATACTTTCAATATTATACATATTTTAACTAGCTTCCGCCTGCGACTTCGTCCGTGTAACGTAAAGGTATTAAAGCCTCTATAATAGCTAGTTATTATTCGGTGATTGTACCCTACGTATTATCACATAGCTAAAACCACTGCAAAAAATTGATTGCTCATGTGTTTTTGGTTTTACAAATTTTACTAGAAAAGATGATGGACTTGATTAGCCGTTAAAGTTAATTTGCATATTATTAAAGAAATTGCATGTATACAATCACGCCTGGAATACCCCAAGAGATTGGTAGAGGTGTCTCCAATTATAGTAAAATCACATTCAACCACATGTTTAAGTTCTTAGTCTTATAGCATTGAAATTGTTTTCTACAATATTAGGCTCGAACGTTTAAGTCTAACTTAAAACACAGCACAGGCTGTAGGGTAACGGGTTTGAAAGAGTTACTGCGGCCCCGCAACATAAAGGGCAATAGAAGGAACATGCGTAGGTTTTCAAGTGATGTATAAGTGATGATTTTCCATTCGCAGAAAAGGCTATAGATTAAGATTATGTAGATTTGTTCCAACAGATTTTGGTCCTTGAGTACAAAGTTGACCCTATAAACTAACTAGTAAAAGCTAGCATCAGCTAAGCATTTCTAAAAATCGAAACCTTAAAGACCTTTCTACTGAGAGCTCTCTGCCTGGCGTATACGACACGTTGAAGAAACGATCTGTTAGTCTAAGAGAGTTCACCAACATTTTTGTTGGTACCAACCGTCAGACGAGTTGACAGCTATGTTGGATTAAGTAAATCAGTTCAAGTAAACTAAATAATAGAACCCCGTTACCACCAACGGAACCACAAAATCAAATTAAGATTCCTCACCTCTTATGAAACTAGCTCTTCAACAATAGTTTCCCATACATTTCTCCGTTGTGTAAGTTTTTACTCTGCTTAGAACTAACCATTGTTCAAATCCAGTTTATGATCAGAAGTCGTGGGAATCGCAGTTATATACCCGTGGTTAATGTTAGGGCTAAACCCAGTTTAACTGGGGTTATGTGAGTTTCGGAGAAAAGGCTTGTGAAATGTTTGAGTATGTCATAACAGTAAGTTATGGTTATAGCTGAACACAATGAGATTATGGGAGATGATAAAGAGGTTGGTAGGTTGGGACGTAATGGGAAAGATGTGTTGCAGCCTGGCCTGTGATCCCTGATGGTTTAGGCTGTTGAGCTCATAGTACACCCACATTTCAATTGTTATGTTCAACTCTCATCTGCCTAATAAAGGTCTAGTCTTTTGATGTAAAACTGGCGCTAATACAAAAACGATACCACCATTATCAAAAATAAAGGATCGGTCGGATGATAACTGGACCCTCTTCAAAGCTGCCCGCAATCGTTGTAATCAGATGATACGCAATGCTAAACGCCGTCACATCCTTGATAATATCACTTCTGCTTCCCCTGCTGATATTTGGAAATTCCTCGGAACTCTAGGTATCGGCAGATCGCGGCACTCAGACCTTCCTAACACATTTGGTTTGGACGATCTAAATCGTCATTTCTCCACTGTTCCCTCTCTTGATAGTCCAACCAAATGTCAAACCCTCGACTACCTTGCTGGTCTAACGCGACCAAATATTACTCCCTTTGCTTTCACCCCAGTCGACCCGGGAGAGATCAAAAAGATTATCCTATCCATTAAATCCAAAGCCGTAGGCTGTGATAACGTCAGTCGACACATGATTGTGACTGTTCTTGATCAGCTCCTTCCTGCAATTTCCCACATTGTTAACTTTTCCCTTTACTCCGGTGGTTTTCCCTCCCTGTGGCGCAAAGCCCATGTTCGTCCATTACCTAAAATCACTAACCCCACTCTTCCTAGTCACTTTCGCCCAATTTCTATCCTTCCCTTTTTGTCAAAAGTACTAGAGGCATGTGTACACAAACAATTCTCCAACTTCATCTACCAAAATTCCCTAATCAGTCCACTCCAATCTGGGTTCAGGCCCGGGCACAGTACCGTTTCTGCTCTCCTCAAAGTGACTGACGATATAAGGCGGGGAATGGAAGACACTAAAGTCACTGCTCTAGTGTTAATTGACTTCACTAATGCCTTTAATACCGTCAGTCATGATGTCCTTTTATCCATCCTCTCCTATCTTATGGTCTCTCACGAGGTTCTGGATTGGTTTTCTTCTTATCTTCGGGGGCGTCAGCAGGCAGTTCTTGCTGGTGACTCTTCTTCCAGCTGGCGTGATCTTGAAACTGGCGTCCCTCAAGGCGGTATTTTATCTCCACTTCTGTTCTCTATTTTTATAGATCTCATAACTACCGAACTTCAGTGTGCGTATCATCTTTACGCTGACGACTTACAGCTGTACTGTCAGGCGGGTGTTGACAGCTTATCTGGTGCGATCGAGGAGCTAAACCGGAATTTACGTGTGGTTAAGGACTGGTCTCATCGGTTCGGGGTGGCGGTTAACCCGACCAAGTGTCAGGCTATTATTATAGGGAGCCCTCATAGCTTGCGAAGACTGAATAGCGTGCCACCCCTCACCTTTGACGGCGCGGTCATTCCGTTTAGCTCTGACGTCAAGGATCTCGGTTTGTATGTTGACACTTGCCTTGACTGGCGTAAGCAGATCGCGATTGTGAGCAAGAAGGTCACCGGAACGTTGCGGTCGTTCTATCGGCTGAAAAATATTCTCCCATCACACATTAAAGTAACGCTTGTACAGTCCCTTATCTTCCCTATAATTGATTATGCTGATGTGTGCTATTACGACCTGAATGCAGATCTCCTCAATAAACTAGACCGACTTCTTAATAACTGCATTCGATTCGTTTATAATCTACGCAAATATGATCATGTATCTGCATATCGTTCGCTCTTAAAATGGTTACCCATTCGGGAGCGCAGAGCATTGAGAGCTTTGACGACCCTATTTTCTCTTCTTAACAAACCCACTTCTCCTTCTTATCTATCTTCTAATTGTCAATACTTATGCTCTGCGCATACCAAGAATCTTCGGTCTGCCAATAATCGTCTTCTTCGATGTCCTTCCCATCGCTCTGGTTTTATCAAATCTGCTTTCTTTGTCCAGGCAGTCTTCCTGTGGAATGAGCTTCCACAGAAAATCAGGATGGTTACCAGTCCGTTTACTTTCAAAAAGAAAGCTCGTGAATATATTTATAAGAAGTTGGTAGAATCGTCTCGTGTTTAAGTTGTGGTTGTTGTCTTGTTATGGTCTCGTTACTTTATATAATTTTGTTGTAGGTATATATATTTATAGTTATTTATATATGTATATATGTTATTATTCTTTTAAATATTTATTTTCTAATATCCTTTTTTTCCTGCTATCGCACCTACTGTGTTTTGTCTCTGCATCACCCTAAGGTAGACTGGTAGAAAATGCCTAAGGCATTAAGTCCGCCTTTGTACAGTTTTAACTTGTGCATAAAGTTTTAATAAATAAATAAATAAATAAATTATCTGCCCAGCCTTTTCCCAACTTTGTTGGGGTCGGATGCAGCTGAATACCAGTATTTTACATGGGCTGCCTATCCATAACCCAGTCAGTACTGGGTAATACGATACCCCTTGATAAGACAGGTTGTCACACTTTTGGGACACTGAGTATCTGTAACGACTGTCAAAGATCTACAAATGACAGCCGGGACCAAGAGCTTAGCGTGCTTTCCAAGGCACGGAGGACTCGGTGGATGTAGCGGGTGTCACCTATCTACAGACCAACCTAGGCAAGCGCAGCTTAACCTAAAGATCAACCCGAGCGGCTGCTATTATTAAGCCACAAGCTCCTCCTCCTCCTCTCCTCCTACTACAAAAACCAGACCGATGCTGAGAAAAATTATGATGATACGTGGGATAATGTATTCCAAATCTAGAATTATTCTTATCCTCAATATTGAATCTCAGTTAGAAAGTAACGTCATCAGAATTTAAGGCAAGAAAATTCCTACCGTAGTTAATTAGAGAAGCCCACATTTGTTTAGCTGTGGACCAGTTGTTGCTGACAATTATTTTTCTACGTCGTTTACACTTATTTGTATAATCTCAACATGAATGATGTAACCATGATATTGCCCATTCTTCTCCATAGAGATCAACGCTTTGGAATGGGCAACTACAGTAGTGTCTCAAATTTGAATACGTTGTGACTGGGACTGTAGTTTCATCATTATGTTTCTTCATATTCAAAAGTGCGTGTAATGATCTAATTGAAAAAAAATGATTTTGTGAAAAAAATATCGGCTTACCTCAGATGTTCTTCCACTTCTATTGTGTACTAACCAGTTACAATCACCATTGTGACAATAACAATTGAACAAAGCTCATACAAACAATTTTTCCATCTTTACAGGCCAGTAGCCGGGGTCCTGATGACATACTCTCGCGGATGCGCCGCAGTGCTCGGCCAGATGTCGGAGGAGGAACGCAGCGGTAACGGCGACGCAGCCACCCCAAGGTCCACGGACTCCGCCAGCGATGGCTACCATTCAGACAGCGATGACTCGCAGCAGCATCCTGACAGGTATATCTTTACCCTTTTTCTATTAACGTTCAGTTTTTGATACGAGAAGACAAACATTTATTTGTCGAGAGATTGGAGTAGTTAGATGTTGTTGTTAATCATTGGGAATCTGAAGACCTAGTCTAGTGACATAATAGTTTTCAAGTCGCTTGGTGTTACTACAACTGTGTAAGCGTAAGTAGTAAGCTTGAAGATTCTTAGTAGCTTTTGTGATTCCAACACTTTACATTGATGTATTTTCCATCAGCGTCAGAAGGCTATTACTATGCCGGCAGCATCAGATATTATTCTTCCGTAGAGTTCTATGATAAACTATTTTCCTCCTACCGATTTAGGTAGCGGCGATCCTGGATGACTGGCCAGAACAACTTTGATTGATTTTGCATACCTGGTCACTGAATTGGTTAGTGGAGTTATATGTGTGTCTTCATTCAATGTTCGAGTCGCTGATTCCTATGATAAGTTAGGACGGATGAAAGTGAAACTTAAAACAAGCTACCCTACCATGATGCCTTAAAGCAGAACTTATTCCGCTGAGGGAAAGAGACAGAGCTATACAGGGTGTCTAGCACCATCTCTTTCTCACATAGGAATAAGAACTGCTATAAGATGTGACGGTAACCCTTTACTTCTAAAATAACTGCTGCTTAAACATGTGATTTGGCTGACTAAACTACAAATCACATAAATATCTTCAAACCAGTCTCACAAATACGTATGATGACCTGTATAGTGTGTTTGAACCGTGTTAACTCTTCTTTGAAATATTTCCAGAAGTAAGCTGGTATCTCAGTACGCGGCGGTGTGGTCTCGCGCCGCAGACGAGGCGATACCGGCACTAGCTGCGCTCGAGCAGCTGAGACATACACCACACTTGAAGTATAAGATCGTCTTCTCTGTCGTCGTTGTAAGTATGCTGAAGAGCACACCAGTTTATTTGAATAATTCCGAAAAACTTTACGCACACGATGATGACTAAAGACCGGACGACATGTCTTTGTTTCCGTGGAAGGTGGTCTGTAGTGTGGGACGCAATATGTGTCGATACTCTTGCGCCATCCCATCTTCCTAGCTCTTCTAGCTACACTGGCGCTGCTGCTGCGGCAGCAGAGAACCTCAAGCGGCATGAATATACTAACCTTATTGGTAACTATATTTTGGAGCCGTTTGGGGTTGAAACTCTAGGACCGTGGGTTCCGTGGGCTAACAGTCTTTTTAAGGATATTGTAAAAAGTTTATTTGATTCTTTCCGTGAAAACGGCTGGCTTTTTACCATGGCCAGTGGTTAAGCGTTGCCATACAACGTGGCAACGCAGCCAGTCTCTTGGCGATATTACCAGTTAACAGCGTTGAGTAGGAATTATTTGATGCTATTTTTCAATTTGTTTTACGTTAATTTCTGTAATTTATTTTTGTAGTGTTTAATAATGTAGATACATAATAATAAGTGTAATGTCTTTTGCCACTCGAGAGCTAAATCAGATAGCAAAGCACAATCAGCCTAAAGTGTACAATCATCCCTTAATGAATGATGAAATGAAGCATGCAAACATTGCAATACCAACTTTGTTTATCAAAGAATAACTTACGAAAAAAATACTTTTTTTTAAATTACTCATCTTATCCGTGGTCAGAAGTGAGCCAACTAAATAAATATTATTAGACATACAACAAAGTGATCCTTTAAGGGTTCCGTGATTTTCTTTAGGCACCAAGCACCAGGATTAGGGTTCCTTGTAAACAATAAATCCCATGAAAATGTTAAAGAAATCCGTTTCTAATAAGGATGTAATATTTTATTATAATTTCTAGCAGACAAAGGTCGTGGACAAAAGCTGATGAATATATGAACTGATAGCAAATACTAATAAAAACGGAGGGGTAATTAAGTCAAGTGCATGATTCATATAATTTGGCAAATCATATCAGTTTATCACGGTGGCACACCAGATATTGAGAACGTGTCCATATGAGCCACAGATAATTCATGAAACCTTAAATCGTATATAATTATTTTTTGTTTTTTAAAAAACGTTGCCCCCCACTGCGAATTTCTCTTGTATCGTGGGTGGTTTTACAAACATTTAAACCCACATACATAAACAGCCAGACCCGAAACAACTATCTACAGGTCATACAAATGTTTGTTCCGTGCGTGGATCTAACCCATGACACGTAGAGCAGCAATCGATCGCCCAGCTACTGTGCCAACCATCACATCGCTCCATAGTGCAATCTTTCGTGTCTATATCTCTACCGTCTTCCCTCAGCTCTCGTTCCGCGCAGTCATCAGCCTCCGCGACCGCCGCCTGAACGAGATGAAGGCGCTGCTGGGAGTGGCGGACACGGACAGCGGCGCGAGCGAGCCCAGCGTCACGCGCCTGCTCGCGGCCGCCACCCGCGTGCTGCACACCACGGCGCACAGCTTCCCGCTGGGGGAAGCTGAGAGGACTGTTATTAACCAGGTAAGACAGTGGGTCATCATCATCTGCAGAGTTTTTTCCCAAATATGTTGGGGTCGGCTTCCAGTCTTACCGGATGCAGCTGTATACCAGTATTTTACATGGAGTGACTGCCTATCTGACCTCCATGACGCAGTTAGTGCTGGGTAATACGATACTCCATGGTAAGACTGGTTGTCAGACTTTCGGGACACTGACTAGCTGGAACGACTGTCAAAGATATACAAATGACAGCCGGGACAAACAGCTTAAAGTGCTTTCCGAGGCAAGGAGGAAACTCGTGCCATGACTGGTCACCCATCCACAGACCAACCTAGGCAAGCGAAGCTTAACCTGAAGATCGACCTGAGCGGCTGTTATTATTTAGCCACGAGCTCCTCTCTTTAGGTGCAAACAAATAAATCATAGTTGATTTATGTCAAAAGTAGCTTCTAAAAATCCCGCCTCACGAAACTTACGTTTTAAAATATGACATAATGACAGAGTGGTCTGGTGGCACTCTTATGGTGAGTTGCAGTAGGTATAGATTTGTCACACAAGCGTTAATTGGAATTCTTTCACTCTTGAGGGGAAACATGCTTGTGATACTGAATCGAAACCCAATAAAACTTGAGAAGGTCACGCTGTCATCCAGATATTAGTAAGCTATGAAGGTCATGTGAGCTGATTACTGGCGAAATATGTTTTTTGTAGATAGCGAACTTTCTGTTCCCTGATAGTTATTTATCTCAGCACCTTGTATGTTATCTCTAATCCGGTTGTCTGTATGTCGCAGGTGGTGAGTACCCTCCGCGAGTACCCGTGCCTGTCGTCGTGCGCGGCGCTGCACGCGCTGGTGGCGGCTGCGTGCCGCGCCGCCTGGAGCATCAGCCTGCACTCGCCGCCGCTCAGGATCGACACCGACTTCACTCCAGGTGAGATCATCATCATCCTTAGTGCATGTCTCCTATCCGGACCAAGGGCCTGCGCTCACACACAGAGGATTAATATTGTGCCTCATACCAAATGGCAGTCACTCCATGTGAGATACTGTGGTATTAATCAAATCCGTAGTTATAGATGACTAGCTTTTGCCCGCGGCTTCGCTCGCGTTAAATTCGGGGTAACACAGTTCCCCTTGCGCCTTATTGATTTGTAATTGCAACGCTAAGTTTTCCTTTTTCTTCCCTCTTTCTCCCTCACATCCCACTTTTTTCAAAAAAATATTAGCCTATGTCTGTCTCCTGGTTCCCAACTATCTCTGTACCAATTTTCATCAAAATCGGTTTAGCCATTAAAGCGTGAAGAGGTAACAAACAAACAAACAAACAAACTCACTTTCGCTTTTATAATATTAGTAAGGATATATATATATAAGTAAGGATTAGGTGACGTGTGTGAGCCCCCGTGAAAACTTGTAGATTTCTTCTCAAAAAGAGAAATAAAATGATAAATTAAAAAAGAAATACTTTATTGTGTGCATCGGTTAAATACTTCTGGAGCCTTTTCAATGCAAGCAAACAATCAAATTTACCACCCAATAGTACAAGTAAAAAAAAAATCTTTCATTAATTGTTTCCTTTTGCTCTTTTTAGCGATTTGTTTGATCTTATAGACACTAGTGCCAAAAGTTACTGGCCACAAGAATTTCCAGTCTCCCTACTTTTGTTAAGCTGCATCTCCTGCAAAAAATAAGCACATGCATAGAAAACTTAAACAAACTTCTTTTCTTTCCAGTGGTTATGAACCCCGAGAAGCACGTGCGCTTCTCGACGGAGAGCCGCGACGGGCGCGACCGGCGCTCCGACCTCATCAAGTCGTTCGTGTGGCCCGCGCTCATGGACGGCAACCGCTGCGTCTTCCGCGCAGTTGTTCTTACCTGATGGACTGCGATCATCGATAGCTGGACTACGGTGCTCACCTGAAAATTCAAAAACCACCTATAACTGAACTGCTATCTATTTGATTCATTGTCTTCCCTTGTCTACTATCTGCCATTTCTCGTCTTTTTTGGGGTCAGCTTACGGTCTAACCCGATGCACCGGTATTTTCCTGGGAGGGACCGTGTCTTCTATTGTGTCAGCCTAAATTATAATAGTCTAGGCAGGCCAGAATCACACGTAGAAAGTTAATTCAAATCTATTGATGCTTACAACGATGTCTTCTACATGAGTCACACGAAGCATTTAGGAGTCATCTGCAGATATTAGACTTTTATATTTATTCAAGTATACTATTGAATACATATAACATGAAAGTGTCTACCAGGGGGTTATTAATTATTTCATTAAAGTTGTGCCTGTAAGAAAGGAAGCAGGAAATAATATTGGTGATTCACTATTAACTACACATAATTTTAAATGTCATGACGTTATTGTTGCATCCGTGTTGATTGTTATTGGGCACTATGTAGCGGACATAACAATTAGTATTTTTGTTAGTGACGCATACGTGAAGAAATACATACACGTTGAGACACACGTCATGCTATTTAGTATGAAATTCATTAAAAAATTTACGAACAGATTCTTTGTTTGTTATCAACAACGGTGCAAGACGATTACTTATCTATGTAAATCTTATTCTTCATAGCGATATTTATTACCCAAATTTCCTCTTGTACAAAATGTCTTCTATTTTCTTAAGGTATAATTATTGTGGTATGTAATAAAACTAGATTTAATAAATTATTATTATGTAACATTAACACTGGATAATAAATCATAATTTAAGTAAAAGCTATTTTGTTTTCTTGTGACTAACGCTAACACGTGAATCATCGAGGTATCAGTACGATAAGATACGAGACACACAGGTATCTGATATAAACCGATCACTACATCGAACACTTCAGTATTGTGTGAAATTCAGTGCAAACATGAGTTATTCTGGAAACAATAATCCTTACGGTTACTACGGGCCACCCCCACCACCCGGCGGTTGGCCTCCCCCGTACCAACCTCACCCGCCACCACCAGACTTTGGGTACCCTCCATCGCAGTACCCGCAACCGTACTACGTCCCTGGTACGATCATGGTCCCAGTGGCGGTCCCACCCGCGCAGCCCCCACCACCACCAGAGTCTGGACCCAACTCAACGTACATCACCAACTACATCTACCATGGGGAGACTACAGTCACCGATCCTGGTAATCAAGTGCAAGTAGTGGAATCTTCTGGAGAGTACGACTGGGTGCCTACGACCGCTATGATGGCCAACTCTTTGACTGGAAGGGCAGTTGTAGGAGGTCATGAAGGCTGGGATGGCAGTCCTCTCTGGGTGATCCGTTCGTGGCATAACGGAGACCTGATACCGGGCAAGCTGTCTGTGAGACACAACTCCGCGTCAATCGTATATGAAGGGAAGGAGATTTCAGTGCAGAACATTGAAGTTTTGTGTGCCAAGCCTGATGACCTCCGCTGGGTTCCTGCTTCAAACGGCAATGTTCCACCTGGAGCTATTCCTGGTGGCAGAACGGCATCTGGAGAGACCCTATACGTTGGTAGAGCAAGGTACCAGCTGTCAGTGACCCCTGGAAAGATTCATCCTAGTCACAACTCCTGCTACATCGCGTTTGCAGGCCAGGAAGTGGCTCACAAGATGTACGATGTGCTGTGTAGGATCAGCTGATTGTGTTAGCTGTAGTCGTTTTGAAAAGTGTGAAATTGTGATTTTAGACTTAAGTGAAGAGAACTTGTACTTGTGTCTATCAGAGGCTTATTTGTTATCGAAGCGCTGTGTCATGAATGTCATGATAGCAAATCAGGCGATGTTGATAAGTCGAAATATAACGTCGACACTGTTATAGTCGGTTCGTTAGTTAAAGAAATACTGAGCTCCATGTCCACATTGTCCACGTAGGGTGAATGAAAAATGTTTTAACATTTTAAATCTCATTAAAATTTGTCATATTCTAAAGCAAATTCAGCTCTCATCAAATATTTCATTGATTTCATGTGCCTATGTATTTTCAAGTCCATTATTGGTTAACGTCATCATAGTCATCATCGTCATTTTAAATGTCTGATCAAACTCAATTCGTGGATGTCGAAGACTGATTGTATGTTAGAGGAAAATATGCTGAAAATATGTATAAAAATAAATGCGATATCTTTCATACCATATCGTTGTTTTCTTTGTATTCTATCGCTGAAATTGTTGGTCGATATCTAATCAGTTGGCATTAAAAGATTACCTGCTTATGACAAAAGTAACAATGATAAAAAGCGAGCTAATTCACAGGAAAAAAATGCGGTTTATTTATTTACGGACAGATTTAGATTGTCCTCTAATGAGCTTTTTTGAATTCGTCGTAATTAAAACTAATTTATATAAAATAAACCAATTAACTGATAATAAACAGCTGATCCTTTATCTGTGTGGAGAATTTACTACAAATGTGAACAGTATCCAATTTCTAGGTCACTAAAGAGAAGAAAAAATTAGCAAACAAGAAAAGCAAAATTCTAAATTTTTTAGGTACATACACCGAATGATCAGATAAAAATATCGGCGATAGCGTGATAATATATATAATCTAGGTTGCGCCGGATGTACCCGCTTAAATAAATATTGATTGCGAACATTCTGATGGTTGATGATGAAATTATTTATTTACAAAGATATGGAATGATAATGAAACTACTAAAATAAATCTGCTGCAGTCTGAAACAATCAAACATAATGACATCACCTTGCCAATTGACTCTCATTCTTCACCACAACATTGCTTATACGATTGCCACACACAATTATCAGCTTTACTACTGCGTATTAGGAGCTACTGTAACTGCAGAAGAGATGATATATCATCAGAAAATACACAAAGTTAATTGAACACTTAAGATAGGGCATTGTGGACTTTAAGCCATTGGATTAGGATGCGAAAAAGGTGAAAGAGCGATGGTTTACGAGCAGGTATACATGTAGTGTCTCATGACTCTATTAACCTCGTCAAGTATGTGTGTGAGCGTTTGTGTGAGGTGCCACTGTGAGCTGGAGACTCACTAGGAGGACCTGATGATGTTAAAAAGTCCACATAATTAAATAACTCTTTATTAAAAGTAGAAAGTGCTCTTTTTCTGATTACAAAGAAACATGACTTGTACTGTGTTGAGGACTTTAATGTTTCTATAATTAAATAGACATACTATGGAAATTTCCACATTTTAGTGATTCTTTTGCAATTTAATTAACACTCTAAGCGGGATATTTACCATGTTTGCAATTTATTCCGAGTTTCCGATATTTCGGCGATGTTCCAAACGCCATGGTAAATATCCCGTTTTAAGTGTTTATAATAATATTAGTGACCATGTCATATCTTTTTCAAAATGAGTACAAAAATATACTTGGAAACCTACCTTACCTCAATTGTAGTGCACAGTTACATACAACATCAAACTGTCAAGGAGCGTTAGAAAGAAGCCTGAGTGTAACCTAAACAAAAAGCAAACATATTGCAAGATTAAATGAGGAAAGGTGAACTATAAGAGCTACAAAATGGGCCCTCAAGACGTACCTTGAGTAAAACAGAAGATGAAAAGACGATACAGATGGACCGGGTGGCATCTGACCCGAGAGGGATATTTTTCCTCTAAACGAAATAAACTAAAACAGGGACTTTAGTACAATAAAGCTGACGGCTGGCACAATAACTAGGTACGTTACTGATCATTTTCCTACCCTTCTTTCATTCTACTTGGGGTCCGCGTTATAGGTTTTCTTATTCCATTCTCCCCTTTCAGACGTCGCGGTATAATTTCCTCCTTTCTCCTTCATATCATTCCTTAAACAATTCAACCATCTTTTCTTTGGCTTTCTTCTCCCTCTCCATCCATCAACATTCATATCTATCTCTCTTTTAGACAGATGCGCTTCGTTAGGTTCACCAGGTTTGGCAATAACCATACGATAATGAAAGAAATGTATCACTATTAACATTGCGAAGGGTGGATTATTGGATTGAGTCAATACCCAATCACACAAAACAGTCTCCAATGAGACTGTCTAATAAAAAATAATGGGAAAGAATTTTGTGTTCGCCAAAAATACTGATCGTGCACCAAATATTCTTTCCTGAATGCTAAAAAAATGCGTAGGTTAGGTTAGGTTAAAACTGCGACCCCCAGTAACGACTTGCATTAATAGAAAATGGATAAAGATTTAACACTTTTTTATTGTAGTGCTGTCTTTTTCCTGATGCTCGTTATGACATATTTTAATTAACATATTTTGGTGCACATTCAGTATATTTGGTGCAACACAGGCAAAATTAGGTAAACGAAATGGGAATAAATTGAAGTACTTTTAATTACCATCCAAAAATAATTGACGTTCAAAAAGTGGTGATCATCAGTCAAGTTTGAATGATTTTTGATTTTATTTGAGTTTGGCAAGAAATTAATAAAGCTTTTTGTATTTTATTTATTATATTTTCTATCCCCAGGAATGTCCTGAATCATTCACACCACGGAGTACTGCGATATCTAATCTATCCTTATCCGTCTATTACTCACCAGTGATTAATGGCCCTGATATATTAAATCTATATATTGTTATATTAGAACACTTTACTAGGTACTAAAAAGCACCTAGAAATGAATGAATATCAAAAAAAAATATTATCGTCTAAAACCGATAAAGTTTAGAAACAATATAGAAATGCAGCAAGAGATTAAAATAAAAACTTATTGGCTTTTACTCAGGTCTTCAATGAAAAAAACAGTCAATCTGTATCGAGTACTTGTCTATTCCACGCTTAGATCGATAACGTTGTTTTTGTCGCTAGTACTACTGGGAACTAAGTACTACTGCTCGGTCGAACTGGGAACTAAGTACTACTACTAACCGCAATCAGGTTAAGGGCCCGGTTGATGGTTCCCCCCATTACACTAGACATAAGCAGAACTATCAAAATATCAACACCTCTTCCTAACCCTTTGGAGATTACAAGTTATGCTAACGTAACTCAAATGACCTAACCAGAATCGAACTGCAACATCCCGCGACACATCACACCTCGACCATGGCTGGTGGCCAATCAAGCTAATTGTGAGCAATCTATTGTGTCACTCACGACTCTGTCGCACGAGGCACAACAGAGAGGTCGGTTGCGTCCAGTTTAATTGCCAAATAAATGTTACTGTTAGTGTGAGTGAGAAGGCAATAGTGGCATTTTTGTTTGTTATGTTGTGAATAGAAAACAGTGCTTTATTTTTTTTTGTGAGTATGAAGTTTTTATTTATCTATTTATTGAAATGTAATCTATAAACGTAATCACAATTATAGTTGACGCTTTCCGTGACCCAAGAGCTGACTTTAACTTTGGCCAGAGGCTTAATGATACCATACAACGTGTCACTAGTACTAGAAATATGAAAACTGCGACAAACAAAAATACAGACAGGACAAGTCCACAAGGGTCCATTTTTTGCCATTCTGCAATGGTACCCTGAAGAGAAACCACAGACATTCATGACACTTAAGATTTATGATGACGTTTCTGGTTTGTAGATAATGGACAAACATGAGAAGAAGTACAAAAAACTAGAAGAGTTGGATGAAGAAGGAGTGGTGACTCTTTTAGAACGATGGGACCTAGACGAGTTTGTGGAGTTCGCCAGGGAAAGGCAGGTGGATGGGAGGAAGTTATTTGTGAGTACCTAAGACTACGTATTAATCTACCTGGACACTAGGTATGTAGGTAAACAGGTGAGGGGCACCGGCGAGATGATGAGACGTGAAAAAGAAAACTGTTCGAGGCAGCCTGTGCCAATGGTTTACACTGCAGAAGATCACATGGCTTTGAGACATGGAACGACAAAGGAAAGAAGACTAATGATTTTCTTGATCATCCTATCGAATACTACATCGAATTAATTGCCTATTTTATTTAAAATCTTGTCCACTGCATTGCTTACTTTTGCTAAACTGTAGATTGATTCTACAAGATTTAGAGAGATTTTTTTCTATTTTCGTAATGTTTTCGATGTTCACGATAGGTGTCAAAATAAAAAAGCATCTTTTTTTTCTTCTTCTTTTTCTCTTCTATACCCAGCAGCAGTGGGTGATTCCGAGGTGAAACGACAATAATAAAAGTACAAATTTGTTTTAAACAAACCGTCCATTAGTAGTAGACGGCTTGTACAAATGGGCTATTCAAATATTTAAGCTTATAATTTTATCCCATTTAAATAATAAATACTAATAGGATATGTCGTTAAAGATAATACCTTGATTAGTAAAATGACGATATTAATACGGAGGTAAATGTGTGTGCTGACTAACTATGACACATGTAATACAATATGGTATTGACAGTAATTAGCCTTACAGCTTAAGTGTAGGCTGATTTAATTAATTAGTCCTAGACTAATTGACAAGATTTCATTGGCATTAGCTTCATAGATGTACGTGGGTACCTTACGTACATCTATGTAAGTATGCTTGACTCCTAAATTATTTATAAATCCTGGACCATGTGAGACCTGTGAAATAATATTATGCATTGCTGCCAATGGTAATATAAGTTATACTCAGCTTTGTTTTTCGAATAGAACTTATCTAAATAACTATTTTCAGGACGTCAGCGAAGGAATTGTTAAGTTATGGCGACCGAAAGTCAACGCTAAAAAATTTATGACATTCATCGAAGATATGAAATTGAATCCCAACAAATATTTAGAAAACAAACACAATAACGCAACAATGGAAACACATGACTCGAATGAAAAAACAACAACAGTCGACATTCAAACAGAAAGTACGATTACAGATCAAAATGATATTGAATGCCAGTATCAAACCGTAACTCATAGAAGAAAGGAAGAAAATGTACATACAACTACACACTCGATGAGCACAGTAGAGGAATTAATCAGGAAGATAGTACCTGCAAAGAGTTTTTTATACAGAAACCAACAAAAAGCTGAAAGAACACCATCATACTTGCCTATGGATGGGGGAGCTTCTAAGAAGAAGAAACTATTCCGACTAAGCTCATACGAATACCCATTCTTCGACTTACGAGCGAGATTCTCGCGACAAGAAAGTTCAAACGACAGAGGATACTACGCGATGAAGAGAAACAGTCGATACTACATAGCTAGGACTTACAAGAAACCTGAATCTAAACACAAATATAAATCACTTTCAACTCCCGAAGAGTTAAGTGAGAAATATTCAGAAGACCACTTTTACGAAGACTTGTGTTACAATGAGGTGGAAAAAGAAGTAGAAAAACCCGTAGAATCAAGAGTACCTAGTGTTAAACCTTGTATAGTGAAGATACAAGAACTGTTTCAATCCTTTAAAGTGCCATTTTTCAGAAAACATGATATGATAGAAGAAAGGAAAATTGAAACTGTGGAGAGTGAAAAATCATCAAATATTTATGAGAATAGTGACTGTATTGTTAATATGTATGACTCAGTAAATGTTAACAGACAATCTGCCGATGGCAGCGAAGTTAAAGATCAAGTAAGTTCAAACTAATCATGTATGATAGCCTGTGTATGGTGTTAATATTAATTACGTGTCCGAGTAAGTGTGGTAGCAAGAAATTAAATAAGCAAGCAAGAAAATCGCACCTGAAGCTTTAAAATTTTGTGAAGAATTTGCTTAACTCTAAATTAATAATAATCCATCATGCTTGTACAATATATTACTGCACTTTTGTTTAATCCCCGAATAGTTACAGACAAAGATATATTTATAAACTCTTACCACGTATTCAGTGTAATTTAAATTAAATCTGCTGTATCCTACAATAGTGCAATACCTACGTGATTAATACCTGATTGAAAAAACACCGACCAAGAGCAAGTCAGACTCGCGCACCGCGGCCCGAGGGTTCCGTACAAACTTGCGACATAAACGGCCATATATTTTGAGTGTGTAGATTTACAGGGTTGATTTTTCACGGTACAAAGGCACCACAGTCTTAAGTATATAGTTACTTGAACCTCCATGCATTCCCGGACATAAAATATCTTGACAGACAGACAGACAGATAGACACACTGACATAAAGACCGACAAGAGAAAGTGATCTGACTCTGTAAATACCGATAAACAATTCCCAACAACACTTCCCGTGACCCAAGGGCTGGCTTTTACTTTGGCCAGAGGCTTAGCGTTGCCATACAACGTGGCAACGCGGCCAGTCTCTTGGGGACATTGCCAACTGACAGCGTTGAGGACGAATTTTTTGACGCTATTTTTAATTTATTTATAAGTTTAGTTTAGTTTAATTTATAATTAGTTAAAATATAATATAACTAAAAGGTGAAAATAAACAATTCTATGTCGTTTAGAAATTATTATGTAGGTAACGAATGGTAAGCGTTTGTACGCCAGTGTCCTTTGCACCCTGCTTAGTAGGTACACCAGACCTTTTTTCACCGTATTATAGGGAACTAGCTTAGCTAGAAATTCCCGTTCGGATAGTCTTGAGTCTTATCAATCTTTCTCCACAGCAGACCACGATACCAGTGGAGGACTACCTGGAGCCAGTTCAGCTGAATAAAGACTACTGTGATGTCAACTACAGGCGGGAGAAGGACGAGTCACTTCTAGGATACATTCTCAGCATCTTCGAAAACAGATTCGGAATTCGAAGAGGTAAGCTATTCATTTAAAGTATTCTTGGATTTCTTTTATTTTGCAGTACTTGTTAGGATTTAAAGTAATGTAATGGCTGTGTCGTGGACACGGCCCTGTGTTCATGAATATATCGTAACGGAAAATAGTTTCTCTATCTTAATATATAAAATTCTCGTGTCACAGTTTTCGTTCCTATACTCCTCCGAAACGGCTGGACCGATTTGAACGAAATTTTTTGTGGTTTTACATATCGGGTAGGTCTGAGAATCGGCCAACATCTATTTTTCATACCCCTAAGTGAGCAGCGGGTGAAACCGCTGGGCACAGGTAGTAAAATATAATTATTTGAATTGTTATGTCATTTTTACGAACAAGTTTCAAACTACCAGGTAAGCAATACACTACTTCACCGGTTGCGGTTTGTTCGAAAGAGATACCGCAGCCCCGGAGCATAAAGGGCAAATGAAAAAAACATGGATCGGTTTTAGTCAGTAAAAGTCTGACACTTGGTAGTTTAGCCCGCTTAGTGTGGGGAAGTTATTTCATGATTTCCCATACGCAAAAAAGCCGTACACTACTAAGTATTATTGTGATTGTGCAATCGCCGTTTGTCTAAACAAGCAGGATTATTCGCTTAAAAATAACTCGTATTATTGCACACTTGCTGATCTTATAGCGATTGCCATTGATGTAACATTATTTTGAGCAAAATATTTTGACGGGCCTGTTGGTCTAGTGGTTAGTGGCCCTGACTGCTGAGCCGGAGGTCGTGGGTTCGATTCCCACCCAGGACAAACTTTGTGTGGTGAGCATGATTGTTTGTTCTGTGTCTGGGTGTGATTTATCTATAATATGTATGTATTTATAAATTATATAAGTATGTATATCAGTTGTCTGGTTACCATAACACAAGCTCTGCTTAGTTTGGGATCAGATAGCCGTGTGTGAGTTGTCTAAAGATATTTATTTTATTTATATTTATTTTATTGTGCCAGCCGTGAGCTTTTTTTTTGTACTAAAGTACCTGTTTTAGTAAACTAAAACAGGTACTTTAGTACAAAAAAGCTTCAAAGCTTCTTAAATTTCGTTTATAGGAAATATATCCCTCTTGGGTCAGATGCCACCCGCTCCATCTGTATCGTCTTGTTATCTTGACGTTAATCTTACTCTACTCTACTCTATTTGTCTGTCTGCTTAGCTTGGGATCTGATAGCCGTGTGTGAGTTGTCCCAAGATATTTATTTTAATTTATTTAAATATAGGTAACTAACTCGCATTCAGAATATCGATACGGTAGCCAAACTTCGGGCTATAAGATCAATTAGTATAACGTGATTTGAAACGAGTTGTTCCGTGAACCGATGGTTCCATATGATCTATGATACACGAAGTGATTTAACATTTCCGCGGCAATCAAACGCTGTTTAGATGCTTGAACATGATTCCTAGCGCAATCTCCGATATCACATGTCTTAACTTATTCCGAGGTGGCCGTCACTACTGCACCACCAGTGGACATCAACGTGTGTGTCAGATTAAGGTAAAATCTCATTTACACACATATATCAGCATTTCTAGCCTCTTCTTCCTTTTCTAGATTTGCATTTCATAGACAGAAATCCAATCACACGTTAATGTGATTTCCCTCTTAAATATTTTGCAAACATTCAATCCGTCGGAGTGCTTACAAACAAACATTCCTCCACATAACAGATACTGACAGTCGAGACTGTAGCAAACAATAATAATATAATTTCATCCAGCCATTTCATCAGTTGACCTTGTGGAGCGATGCAGTTGCTTCTTTGTCATATGCGCTGCTAAAATTAGGACATTTAGGGACCTAATTTAAAATGAAATTGCGAAAGCGCCTTGCACCTTGTGTGGGTCACGTTTGACTGTCTCATTGACGATGTACATAGTACTACACAACATCGCGCCTCTAATGCCCTATCATGACGTCTTAAAACAGAACTTATTCAACTGAGGGTGAGAGACAGAGCTATACGAGGTGTCTAGCACCATCTCTTTCTAACACAGGAATAAGAACTGCTATAAGATGTCATGGTAACCCTTCGGATTCCTGAAGTTTTCGGCAGATAGCTTACGTTCAGTTCATCTATTTTTCGCCAGTTTTTTTAGGCAATATAAGACTGCCTTTTGCTATTAATCAGTTTTCACAAATCTAGCTGGCTGCTAGTAAGTCATTTAAAAAAAATCGGACCAAGACAATCGCGCACCGAGGGTTCCGTACAAATATGTGTCAAAAATAGCCATATATTTTGACTGCGTAAAAAATCAAAAAAATCAAAATCTTAATATTTTTATTCCACATAGGCCTACATGGGCACTTATAAAACGTCGAGAAAAGATGCACTGTTCGGGTTGGTCGTTTTTTATGGAGAAGAACTGGCAAGAAACCGTAGAAACCGTAGACTCAGAGGGTTGATTTTCAGAACATAAAGGGACCACAAAGTTGAGTAAATGGGCAACTACAGTACTTTCACAAGTTATTATGCCTTGTGACTGGGACTGTAGTAGCATCTTTTTTGTTTTCATGACATTCAAAAGTATCTGTAATGGTCTAATTGAAATAAATGATTTCATTGATATGGTTTTAATTTCGCATTCCCGAGATAAAGGGTCTTGACAGACAGACAGACAGACAAAAGAAAAACATCCAATAAGGGTTCGGGTTCGAAAAAAGAATACATTGCGCGACCTCATAGACAAACTACAAGCCCTAACGCTCAGCACGTGTCCTTCCGACCATTGAACCAATGTGACTAAGTGACGTTCTTTTGTCTTCACTAAAATCTATCTCATTAAGTCATCATCAACGTGAACTGAATTCACTAAACTTGTAACAGTATCTTCGGCAGTAGGTAGATGATTAATATTAATGACGATACTGTTCACTTGTACTTTCTCATCACTTTTTTGTTCTTTTATTTCCTGAACAACATGTGTCGTGTGGGTGACATGTGTGTAATGATGGGACACGGTGGAGACATATCGATAATCTAGAATCCAATACGTTAACGACAAAGTGTTTATTACCTGCACAGATAGAACTGTAATATCTTATACTCCAAGTAATCTATACGTAGTATAAAATGAAATTGCTTCAGCTGTCTGTTCTCTTATTTTTTAAACTACTCATTGGATTTTAATGCAGTTTTCAGCAATATAAAGAGTGTAAATGTATAATATCTCAGTCTACGTGGGATAAACCGCAGGGTGAAGCTAGTACATTAACAAAAATGTGCAATTCTGTCAATATTAAATAAATACGGGTGGAATTGACTACTTCATTTTTTGAAGTCGTTTAAAAATGATTAACCCGCCATCACTCGCGCGGGGTGCTGTCGACACCCCACGCATTTTTAAACGTTAAAATGAATAATAATTTATCTAGTTGCGCATTTGCCCGTCTCAGTACCTTCAAGTGACCTTCGAACGCGTCTTCACGGGCCGGGAGGGGCAGTGTTCCGCGAGCGCTTGCAGCGTGAGGACGTATCAAAGTTTTTGTGGGGTGGTCACGACACCCCGCGAGCGCTCGAGTTATACTGTTGCGGAGATTACTTTATCAACAAGGTACGAGTTTTCAATTGTTTTATAAATCTAAATTATTCAACTGTACCGTTATTTACTATAGTACAAATAATAATGTATTTCTAAGCATATTTAATGGTTTTTTTCTTACAAACTTTTGTTTACTGTGCTTTGGCCGTATGTAACATTTTATTTCAAATCTTTTTGTTTTCAGATGAGTTGGGAACAAGAGCAAGCTAGATTGGCAGCTTTGTTTGTTGAATGCTTCTGGAGCAAGCAGTGAAGGCGGGTCACCAACAAAAAAGCAGCGCTGTATAGTTTGTCCACGCTCTAAGGACATTAAAACATTGAGTCACTGCAATTTCTGCAAACAAACCATGTGTCAAAAACACATGAAGTTAATCTGTAGTTCTTGTAACGAAAAATGAGATTTTTTTATTTAATTTTGCTACTTTTACTTTACATTTATGTTTTTTAATGAGAAAGTTTATGTTAAAAACGAAGAAGATTTTTTTTTGTGGTTCTTTGAGGACATATCTCAATATTATGACTAAAAAGACTGATTATTATAATATTGTGTAGAACAGTAATAAAGTTGATTATAAAATTAAGGTTTTTTTATTTACATACGTCATACAACACAAAATAATAAAATGCCAGTATAATTCCATTAACTGATATTATATATATAAAAATGGCTTTTGATTATGTGGGGTGGCCACAACACCCCGCGAGTGCTCACGCGGCTAAAAACCGCGCGAGTGATCGAGGGTTAAGTATGGGATATTAATGTAAGTTTATCAGTAAAGAAAAAAAAACTGCCCAAAAAATTTAGTTCTCGATTTTAAATTCCTAAATATTTCAAAAGATTTGCTATTAGTAATAAATATAATGTATCGGATAGTATCGATATGAATGATGTGGGCCCATAACATCCACGTCCATGTATTGTACACATAGTGCCATTTCCATAGTGTACCAACAATACAATATTCAATTGAAATGTCTGTTTGTTGAAAAACATTATTTTCAATTAATTCGATAGCAAATGAAAGACGAAGAATATATACAAGTAGCAGGTAACAGTCCCTAAAAGTATCTTAATATATTGTATGTATAAGGCAACAAATTGCTACTAATTTGTCAGGAATTCATGTCAATCTAAGAAAATTTTAACATGCTTTTAATAATTTTACCTGTAACTAACGAAATATGAAAAAAATCGCAGGAATAAACAATTTTTTGGTCTCCGATTAAGCTAAATTCTGCACACATCTTTAGTTTGGATGTCAATGCTTTGCTACTTACAAAAGTGACGTAAATCTTAAATCCATATCCAATCATTCACGGGTAGGACAATTCTGAATGTAGGCGCCGTTTGGTGATATTAACGAGAAATGACAGCCGCTTAAAGATCTCACCGAAACACCAGGCTAACAGAAGATGCCAGGAACCACATCACCATAATTTAAACACAGATGTCCCCCACACAAGCGCCACCGCGGCAGCAAGATAGTCTTGTCAAAAAACAATAAAAAAGCGATGGTGGCGTGGAACAATTATTTGTTTACTTCTTATTAGTACGGCGGGAGTGACACCCGAGCCGCGACCCTCACTCGCGCTGGGCTGGGCTACTTTACTAACTGTTGGTTATATTTCGGAATTAAGTTAATCAATTGAAGTGCAAATTAATAATAATAATAGTGGTTGTAAAAGTGGAATATGTGTGAATTGTGCTTGTATCCAAGTGTAGGTGTATAATGGCACACATTACAAAATTAACGTCGTCATTCGTTTTCACTAACACCAGATAAAACCTAAGGGAAACCGATATGTAAGCAACCCTAACGATTCCGTTTCCGCGATAAAGGGCCTTGACAGACAGACAGACAACAAATAAAGTTCCGTTTTTTCCTTTTAAAGTACGGAACCCTAAAAATTACAATATTGCTAGTAACTGTACGAATTTCATAGATCTGAGCGTTCAGATAACTTGATACTCCTAATTGAATAGCGACAAGTGGCTCTGAGAGTCTGACAATGAGTCACATCTCATTCACGACCGTATCATTGCAATTGTTTCTAATTGTCACCCGTTAGCTCATACACCCTGGTAGAAACTATATATATGTGGATTTGAATTAACGGTCGCTCGGGCCTTGCCAAGGTCGATCTGTGGATGGGTGATCATCATTAAATACTGAGCACGTAAAGCTGTTGGTTCCGGCTGTCATTTGGACATCTTCACATCATCATCATCTTCACTCGTTACAGGTAGTCAGTGGCCCGAATGTTTGAAAACTAGTCTTATCAAAGGGTGTCGTATTATCCAGCAGTTTCATAATATAACTCCTTACTAATTTTATAAAAGCGAAAGTGAGTTCTGTTGTTGTGTCTCTTCACGCCATAATGGCTAAACCGATTTTGATGAATTTTGGTACAAAGATAGTTGGGACCCTGGAGATGAACATAGGCTAAAAAGTGAGAAAGAGGGAAGAAAAGGGAAAACTTAGCATTGCTGTTACAATAAATAAGGCGCAACGGCATAAACTACTTGTAGCAGGTACCTGTAAATCAGGAAAGGGGAACTGTGTTACCCCGAATTTAACGCCAGCGAAGCCACGGGCAAAAGCTAGTATGAATATATATTGACTACAATCATAATAATAAACACACTAGCTGCGACCCGCGGTTTCTGCTGCGTAGACCAGGATATAAATAAGCCTATAATTATGTTAACCCATGGTATAAGCTACCTAAATAGCAAACTTCATCAAAATCAGTTCAGCCGTTTGATCGTAAAGGATTACCACACACATACTTTTCCCTTTATAATATTAGTGTGATGGCCGATTATGATGTTACATGTTAACACATCAGAATCACCTATCACCCGAACTATTGACCCACTAAAAGGCAATAATCAAAGAGATAACATCGCCATTGTAACCATCGACTTAACAACATTGTCAAAGAGTTGTGTACAATAAAGTATACTCTATCTAACTATAATTTATACGAAAACCTTGTTAGTTGATAACAATGATACCGTGAATTTATTGGAGGTGAAAGCCTCATAAAATAATATTGCTGGAGTTGTTAAAATGTGCTGGTGGATGAAAGTGAGCGTGCCTCTGATGTACAACCTGGGAGCCAGGATCGGGACCAGCGTCGTGGACATGTTCTACGACATAGTGCATTGTTTCACTGATGTGGTTGCAGGTACAGTACAACATCGATATCTATAAATTTGTAGCTTTTCGTGTCAGTCTGTGTGACCACTTATATTTACGACTCTGCGTTATTACGACGAGTCATCAAAATCTATTGATTTTGATTTGGTTTTTGGTGTCATTCAGAACTTTCTGGAAGTTTAGGTAAGATAAAGCACAGACATTTCCATGACTTGTGCTCGTGTGAAGCAGGGGCAGGTTGCTAGTTATAATATGTTAGGGAATACTATACTTTGTTTTTAGGTTTTGCCTTGATTGGTGATCTAAACTAAACACACAAACTGAGTGATCATTTTTATCATTTATCTCGTGTTCGGCTTAAAGAGACACACTTATCTGTGTTCCCATGTGTATATTGTTAAAGCTTTTTAGTGGATAATTATTATGGTATAATCAATAACAATCTCCATCAACAAGCAAGATGTTTGTTAAATTGTTTAAAAAAAAGTTGCTGGCACTAGCTTCTACTAAGGCTAAACGATAAATGAACCATGCGGCAATGTGCTCACTCTCTGTTAAAAACCGGTCAAGTGCGAGTCGGACTCACGCACTGATGATTCCGTACGTTGAACTCACAATTGTCAGTACGGTTAGAGCAGCGGCTAAGCGATGGACTGCTGCAAATTTTTGTAACACCCACAGAGCCGGGGTTACGGGGTTCGAAAGACATAACGCGATCCCGGAACAAAATGCAAAAGAAGGAACATGAATGGCCTTTAGTCAGTAAAAGTCTAATACTTAGGCGATATTTGACTATTTCCCATCCCCAAAAGAAAGGGGTTCATATAGTTATTTCGGCTCCAGCTGTTTGTGTATGTGAGTTTAAAAGTTTGTAAACGCTCCCACCATATAGAACAAACTCATAGTATGGAAAAACGTTTTATTTTCTAACAAACCTTTTCATCATATTCCAGAAACAAACGATGAGCCATCTGAAGACTCAGAAGCTGAGTCCCACAAGGCCAGCACACCGGGCGACGAGGCTGGCCGCAAGTGGCCGGAGGGCCGCAAGTCAGGCACCAGCATGGCCGACCGGCCGCTGCCGGTGCCTGTGGAGAACGAGCCCTACTACATGGACGTGGACAGAGCCGAGGCACACAACCTGCTGCGCGGGCAGCCGAGCGGCACGTTCATATTGAGGCCGTCCAGTCAGGTGAGCGCCGCATTTATGTATTATACGCCGCAGTATGCTAAATAAAAATATTACTTTTCGAAACTCTAAAGCAACTCTACTTATCCCGAAAAAAAAAATTCTCCACATTTCAGCCCGATCACGCATACACCCTCAGCGTGTCCTGCGCCAACGCAGTGCACAACGTAGGCGTGCGTCGGCGGCCGGACGGTCGGCTCGCGCTCGGCTTCCCTCGGCGCGGCGAACAGAGCTTCGCGAGCGTCACGTCACTGCTACGTCACCACCGCAAGCGAAGACTGCTGCTCGTCGCCGCCGGTGACGTCATCGGAGCCACGACGTTGAATGAGACTCCTCATTACTATCAGAGTCCTAGTAGTATTCCTGTGCCAGTTGCTATTTAGTTAAGACAATCATCAACTCTAACTTGATCCCAAGTATGATCTTGTTATCAATGTCCTTCAAAACAACATGATGTCCTATAGCGCGACTAGTCGGGCTTTTCTACGATGCTTTCGTCACTGATATGTCATCATCGCAAGCGTGCTGCTGGTTGCTGCTAATTGAGGAGACTCCTATTACCATCAGAGTACTAGTGGACGGAGGGAGCAAAACGAAACTAATGAGGACTAATGTTAACGCCGTCTGCCCTATTTAGGGGACGTAGGGTTTTAAGTCAGACATAATATTTCTAACTGCCACCATCAACCATCGGGCAGTAGCCAATCAGACCCAATAATCGTCTGGTCGGAAGATGAGGAACTTTACACAGCATCATCTGCTTAGCCTTCTCCCAACTATGTTAGGGTCGGCTTCCTGTCTTACCAGATGCAGCTGAATATCAGTATTATACATGGAGCGACTACCAGTCTGACCTCCACAAGCCAGTTAGTACTGGGTAATACGATGTCCCTTTATAATTTGGTTTTCGGAGTTTAGACACTGACTACCTGTAACGACTGTCAAAGATCTACCATTGACAGCCGGGCCCACAGCTTAACGTGCTTTCCGACGTAACAGGCGGTCACCCGTCCACAGACCAATTTAGGAAAGCCCGGCTTAACCTAAAGATTGACCTGCTGCTATTAATTATCCTAAAGCTCCTCTCTCGAGGAACTTTACACATCATTTCTTATAAATTTAATTTATGGTGATAATCAGCATCACCTGTCTGCCTTTGGGTTTGGTCTTCATATTTTACATGGAGTGATTGTCTATCATACCTTAATACCCCGCCGCTGCACCTGCTAGGATAAGATGATTGAAAAGGTCATGGAAGGAAAATGGGTGAGTCAGTACAAGTCTGACACCCAAGTTATTTGATGATTTCCCATCCGCAAATAAAGCTACGTCTACGCAGCATTTAAATGTAACTTAAATAGAATACTCGAACTGTATTACCTATGCCAAAGAATATTTTGCAAGTTAACCTAAGCATTTAATAATTGAAACTGAGAATTTCAATTTGCACTGTTTTGAATATTTTCTAAGTTTTTAGTATTTAATTGATTAAAGTTTTGTAGTTAGATTGTAACCGAAATTGAAATAAAAAAACATGTATTTGATCAAATTATGTAGAGAGTCAATTATTATTTTAAGTAAAAATTAGACTAAGACAGATCATGGTGTATGTATGTATTTTTTTATTGGTTTCTAACTTAAGCGCCGTAATAATATTATAGTACCATGTCGCCCGAACTTAGACCACGCTTACCTCGTTTGCCCATGCATAATAAAAATAGGGCGCTAGTGGCTGCTCTGGACTCGCAGTTGTCAAGCTATTTTGACAACTGCGAGAACCTCACAGATGCTCACTCAATCCTGTATTGTGCGGCTGTAGCGGTGTGTCGTGTAGCTCACGTCAAATTTCCTGATGACAGAGCTACACGACTGAAACCAGCTATACCATTTTGGCAGTGCAGGATTGAGCGGCGTATTGGTGTGGCCAGAGCACTCATTGGCAAACTAACCTGTTTCAGGGAGGGTAACACACGACCTCGAGTGATGCGCTTTGTGAGGCGGGCATTTGTAGGGACTGATATAAGTCCTCCAGACTATATGTCCCGCATCACAGAGCGCATCGACTTCCTGAAACAGAAAGTGTATGCATGGGCAAACCGTATTCGTAGGTATAAGCGGCGGGTGGAACGGTACACTCAGAATCGCACATTCCAAAGTGATGAAAGGTGGGTGTATAGAGCATGGGAGCGACCGGACCAAGGTGTGTCTGACACGCACCTACCGGATGATGACGCCATGTGTTTGTTTTGGCGCAGCATCTGGTCGGTGCCTGTCAGTCATACCGAAGGTGAATGGACTCGGGAAGTCGAACGAGCATGCGATCCAATACCAGAAATGGGGGCCCTAACAATCAGCCCCCAAGATGTAGCTTGTGCGGTCCGTCCGTTGCCTAATTGGAAATCTCCAGGGCCGGACGGACTGCACAACTTCTGGATAAAGTGGATCCAGAGGTCGCACGTTCGTTTGGCGGCCCTATTCCAGACGGCCTTAGAGTCAGGGTCGTTACCTATGTTTCTGACAACTGGTATAACCCACCTGCTCCATAAATCGGGTAGTACGGCGGAACCCAAAAATTATAGACCAATTACGTGTCTTCCGACACTTTATAAAGTTTTTACATCCATTTTGAGAGCTAAAATCACTAAACACATTGATGACAATTCAATCATGTCTGCTTCTCAAAATGGATGTAGAAACGGGTCCCGCGGTACTAAGGAGCTGCTCCTCATTGATATGGCCATTAGTCAACAGGTTCGCCGTTCTCGAAGGCATCTGTCGACATGTTGGATAGACTATAAGAAGGCCTATGACTCCGTGCCACATACATGGCTCATGAGGGTGCTAGAGTTGTATAAAGTTGATGCAACTCTGCGCACCTTTCTGATCTCGTGTATGAGGCAATGGAGTACAGTCCTTCGCTATCCAGGATGTCGGCAGATTCAGAGAAATAGTGAACCGATAAGGATAGAGCGAGGTATATTCCAGGGCGATAGTTTGAGTCCACTTTGGTTCTGCTTAGCCCTGAATCCTCTAAGCACGCTGCTGGAGAATTCAGGTCTGGGCTATCGATTGAGGAGAGGTGGTCAGGTTATATCTCACCTTCTTTACATGGATGACCTGAAACTCTTTGCCCCCAACGATTTGCAGCTGATGGAGCTACTGAAGGTAACTGAAACTTTCAGTAGCGCCATCAGGATGGAATTTGGTGTGGACAAATGTGCGGTCATGCATGTAAAGCGAGGGGAAATTGTGGAATCTGTGGGAACCCAGCTCTCAGATTCCATAAACCTTAGATCCCTCTCAGCAACCGAAACCTACAAGTATTTGGGGATGTCGGAAGCGCTGGGCATCAATGTTGCTGACATGAAGCAATCGTTGAAGGAGCGCTTCTTTGGCCGCCTGAAAAAAGTATTTAATAGTCTTTTATCAGGCGGAAACAAGGTGCGTGCTCTCAATGGTTGGGTCATGCCGGTTTTGATGTACTCTTTCGGCATACTCAAATGGACTCAAACAGAACTGGACGCCCTGGATAGGAAGGTCCGTACATTGTTAACGGCATTTCGTATGCATCACCCACGTTCTTCGGTCATGCGATTGTATATCCCGCGGAGTTGTGGAGGTCGAGGCTTTCTAAACGCCAAGACTCTCCACAATCGCGAGATATGCAGTCTCAGGGAATATTTTCTAGAATCAGACGTGGGAATGCATCGAGATGTGGTTGCAGTGGACAAAGGCCTCACCCCGCTCTCCTTGGCTAAAGAGAACTGGCGCAAACCTGTAATACTTGACACTAACGAACGCAAGGAGGTATGGCAAAGTAAGGAGCTTCACGGACGCTTTTTCCGGGCCCTACATGGACCCGATGTAGATCAATCAGCGTCCGTAGCCTGGCTACGTTCCGGGGACCTCTTTGGAGAAACCGAAGGTTTTGTCTGTGCAATTATGGATGAAGTTATGATGACGAATAACTACCGGAGATTTATTGTGAAGGACGGCACGGTTGACATATGTCGGGCATGCCACCGTCCGGGTGAATCAATTCGACACATTATCTCCGGTTGTTCTCGTCTAGCTAACGGAGAGTACTTGCATAGACACAACCTTGTAGCCAGGATTATCCATCAGCAACTTGCTCTAAAGTACAACCTTGTGGAATCGGAAGTGCCGTACTACAGGTATGAGCCCGACCCAGTTCTTGAACATGGCTATATCACATTGTACTGGGATCGATCCATCATCACTGACAGGACTATTTTTGCTAACAAGCCTGATATAGTGGTGGTGGATCGATCAGAGCGGCGCGCAATTATTGTTGACATAACAGTCCCGCATGATGAGAACCTCGTGAAAGCCGAGAAAGATAAGCAAATCAAGTATATTGACTTGGTTCGCGAGGTTGTCGACATGTGGGACGTGGACTCAGCGATCATTGTGCCGATAGTCGTTACAGCCAATGGCTTAATTGCTAAGAGCCTCGACCAACACCTGAGAAGGCTCTCGTTAGGCAGCTGGATCAAGGGTTTGATACAGAAAGCGGTACTCCTGGACACGGCTCGTATTGTTAGGAGGTTCCTTTCTCTGGAGCCCTGACCGCCGGTAGCTTGGATCCTGTTCCCGATACCGGTGGGCTACTATTTTTATATTTTTAAATGTTTTTTTTTATGTTTTTTTTATTAAGGAATGTTTAAAAATGTAATAATATGTTAGAAAAACAAATAAATGAACGAATTATAGTACCTACTAATAATATAATATAATCTTTTACCATTTGACTGCGATCTACTTCCTCAACCATGGTATTTAAAATAAGACTATTTACAAGAACAAATGTTTAAAAAATACATATTTTCCACCATTAAAATGTTTCATTGTTGGCCTAAAAATATGAACTTTAGTTCATTATGTTTATAAATAAAATACAAATACATTGTTTGGAAATATACAGTCAGCAACAGAGATAAGCAACCAGACTCGCCAGATACAGTTATTTTTTTCTTAGAGACCCAACTAAAATTTTATTTATTTAAAGATTAGCTTTTGGCTTTAAATTCAGCTCGCGTTAAATTCGGGGTAACACAGTTCCCCTTTCCTGATTTGCAAGTACATGCTACCTGTAGTTTTTGCCCTTGCGCCTGATTTATTATTATAGCAAAGCTATGTTTTCCCTTTTCTTTCCTCTTTCTCCCTCATTTCTTACTTTTATAAAATTATGTCCATGTCCGTCTCCAAGATCCCAACTATCTCTGTACCAAAATTCATCAAAATCGGTTTAGCCATTTAGGCGTGAGGACGTAACAAACAAACAAAGACACTTTCGCTTTTATAATATTGGTAAGGATAGTCCTACTTGCCTTTCTCCCTAATTTATCACTTTTATTTTAAAAAAATAGCCTATATCCGTCTCCAGGGTTCCAACTATCTCTGTATAAAATTCATCAAAATCGGTTTGAACATTTAGGCGTGAAGACGTAACAAACAAACAAACTCACTTTTGCTTTTATAATATTAGTAATATGATATAAGGATATTTAGTCAACGTGTCCAAGTGACGTACGCAACACTGCACTGCGTTCCTCAGCTCACAGAGGTTGCTCCTTAAATCGACGGCACGGTTGGCGCAGTGGCTGAGCGGTCGACTGCTGCGCTGTGTGTCGCGGGTTCGATCCCCGCACGGAACAAATATTTGTACCTGCAGATAGTTATTTCGGGTCTGTGTGTTTAAATGTTTGTAAACGCACCCACGATACAAGAGAAATTCTTAGTGTAGGGCAACATTATTTAAAAAAAAAAGTGGTACCGGACTAGTCACGTCTGTTGAATGCCCAATGAGCTGTCAGCCTATATAACCATTACAAGTGGTCTTGACACAGCTAGAAGGCGACGCGGAGAACCTCGTCAAACATGGTGGTACGAGCTGGATAGAACCAACGACCAGTGTCTTCAGAGAGCTTTGGACTGATAGAACTGGAAGTCATGGGGAGAGGCTTTTTTCCAGCAGTTGGTAAAAGTTACAGTAACCATTGTGGACAGTGGAGTTCTAAAAAGGGTTTTTTAAGAGACAGACATGTTGCTCCACATTGCTACACTGCTATCATTGTCTACCTAGGACCTGTTCCCTATGTGGGGGTCGGCTGCCAGTCTAACCAGATGCAGCTAAATACTAGTATTTTATATGACTGACCTCCGCAACCTAATTAACTATAATGAAACCAGTATTTTTATTATATTTTATCGCGCTTGTTAGTGTTTCAAAGAATAATTCTACTTTCACTGTTTATCAGCGTTCCGTTCCTGAAAAGAAAAAAAAATTGAACCCTAATCATATGGGATCACGTCGTTATCTGATCCATGACCCTTTTTTTTTTGGGTGGGAAATCATCAAATAACTTCCCCCGCCCTGGGCGGAGCGATAAACTCAACTCTGTAGTCAATTTTGTGCTGTGAAAAAATCAACCAACACGGTTTGACGATATGGTTGACGCATTGGCCAAACGATCGACTGCTACACTACGTGTCGCGAGTTCGATCCCCGCTCGGAACAAATATTTGTATGGCCTACAGATAGTTGTTCCGGGTCCGGCTGTTTGTGTATGTGAGTTTAAATGTGTTTAAACGCACCCACGATACAAGAGTAATTCCTATTGTGGGGTAACGTTCTCTTTTAAAAAAAAACTCTGATTCTACGCAGTCAAAAGATTGTACGTTTGTACGGAACCCTCGGTCAAACAGTCTGACTCGTTCTATGCCGGTTTTTTTACATGTGCGAGCCTGTAATTGGCTTTGTGTTACTCATAAAATTCTTATACATCCGTTATAACTGTTGGTATTTATAAATAAAAGGCATTCATTTAAAACTTCATCGGATACCCAATAAACGTACGACGTAGCACATTATCATACACGCCACTTGACATGCTCTGAAACACAACAGTAACGCGCACGCGCTCGAATATCCACACTTAACTAAATTCAGCATCGATTCAATTAATTATCAAAAAAACAATTACAACTTTGACATTTAACTTTGTTCACAAAAGGTTCAAAATCCTAATCTTAGACATAGGTACAGCTCTGTAAATGATATCTCGAAGGATAAGGATAATGGTAATAAAAAAAAAGAGAAATTAAGTTTTATAAAAAAAAAATGATAAATCACAAACGTGATACCTCCACGAGTTCCCGATATACAGGGTCTTGACAGACAGACAGACGAATAACGTGTACGTGATCCAATAAGTGTTCTTATCTTTTTGAAACACGGAACCTTAAAAACACTAGAAGTGGTATTTTTTATTAAGAGATGCTTAAAAATCGGTTTCAAGGTCGAAAATCCTTATTAATGTTATAAAAGCGAAAGTGAGTTTGTTTGTTTGTTGTCTTCTAACCGACTTCGATGAATTTTGGTACAGAAGTAGTTGGGACCCTGAAGACGGACATAGGCTAAAAAATGAGAGAAGGGGGAGAAAAGGGGAGAGAAAGAACTTTTTTTTTCGATCACTCCGTGGGTTTAAGTTACAGCTAGGCCAAAGTAACCATGCCACGCGAACGAAGTCGCGGGCGAAAGCTAGTTTTATAACTGTAAATCCATAACATATTGCTGACCATATATTGTGTTGTTTTGGTAAGTATCGATCTCAACTACCACCCTATCGCTACCAAAGGTATTTGGTACAGAAATATTTAACCGTCTATCCCACTTACTCTTTGGTTCAGCGAGACAGGGTTGAATAGGCAGGGGGTGGTGACGGCTTTGAGGCTCCGATCTGGCCACATACCACTCAATAGTTTTGGATTCATAATGCGCAAAGTTGATTCTCCCAATTGCGTTGCCTGTGGAGTAATAGAGTCTTCTATTATGTGCATCATTTCCTGTCGGAGTGTGTTCGGGTTGGAATCCTAAGACGTCAAGCTTTGGGAAATAGTTTCTAGCTAGCCGCACCATTATTGTATGACACAAGAATACTCTTTCACATTTTTGTTTATTTGTTTACATATTTTTTATATTTCTTGGCAAAACAAAAAAATAAAATAACAATATAAAATACTAGCTTTTGCCCGCGGCTTCGCTCGCGTTAACATCGGTAGCGCCTTATTGATTTGTAATAGCATCGCTAAGTTTTCCCTTTTCTTCCCTCGTTCTCCCTCATATCCCACTTTTTTTTAGTAAAAATGATTAAGCCTATGTCCGTCTCCTGGTTCCCAACAATCTCTCTACCAAAACTCATCCAAATCGGTTTAGCCATTAAAGCGTGAAGAGGTAACAAACAAACAAACTCACTTTCGCTTTTATAATATTAGTAAGGAAGTAAGGATTATGGGTATAAGGTTGCGGGTATATTAATTCAATTTATTTATATTACGGAAATTTTGATCCAATGGTTAGTAAACTATTGATAGTAACACAAATATAAAAGGCACTGATTCTTATTTATTAATGTTTAGATAAAAATAATTTGTATACAATCATCGAGGTGACATATTCTCTAAAGAAAAAACCCTGTATATAAATAAAGTATAAAAAGTCAGTGCCTGCACTATGTCCTACAATTTACTGGACACCCTGTATGATTACAATCAGAATAGCAACAGTAATAACGTGCTAAGTGTTTACATGTCAGTACCACCGACTGCGTTACAAACGGAAATGTGAACATTATTATAATTAACTTTAGGAAACTGAAAAAAAGTATTGGGGTTAGTATATGTGGCGCAAGTGCAGTGCCTTGTGGCCGGTAGGGTTGCCGAAACTGGTTAGAATGGAAGGTAGATGGATGGTTCTAGTGGTTTCTACACTCGTAAGTGCAATGGTTAATGATGAATGTTATTTATTTTTAATATTTTTTTTTGCATGTTGAATGTTTTTTTTTGTTATTTTGTTGCTCGTCGTAATTTGCGACTAATAAATGTTTTTCTTTCTTTCTTCTTTATATAGGTCTTAACCGACTTAAAAAAAGGAAGAGGTTCCCAATTCGCCAGAATATTTTTATGTATGTTCACCGGTTATTTGAAGACGCCTTGACCGATTACAAAATTCTTTTTTGTTTTAAAGGGTATACTTTTCAGGTATATCCATATCAATTTTATTTATCCTGCTTAGGTAGTTTATGAGTTTTCATATATAATACATATTATTTTACTCTATGTCTAACTGGATGAACTACTAATCTTTTAGTAATAATGGAAAATTAATACACGTCAAAAAATATGTGATATAATATCATTATATCGTAACTAAAAAATATGAAATAGAAAACTTTTTTTGTAAAATATAACAAGAAAACAAATTAAAAATGTAAAAAACATAGTGGAAAACTACTTCCGGAAGTCGGTGGCACAAAAGTCAACAAAACCAACAAAAGTACACAATATATACATTCCTGACCACTCTGAGACAAAACTGCCGATACAAACTGAGAACAGAGCTCGTAGTCTCTTTTGATGTCTGGCTTTTCTTCCCGTTTTCCTTTTTCTTCCCTCTTTCTCCCTCATATCTCAATATTTTTATTAAAAGAATAGCATATGTCCTTCTCCAGGGTCTCAACTATATCTGTACCAAAATTCATCAAAATCGCCATCGTTTAGCCAGGCGTGAAGATGTAACAAACAAACTCACTTTTGCTTTTATAATAAGGATAATGCGAATGTTTGTGAGGATGGATGGATGGATGTTTGTTACACTTTCACGAAAAAACCTACTGAATGGATTTTAATGAAACATTGCAATAATATAGCTTATACATCAGAATAACACAAAGGTATTCATAAAGATATATTGTATATTCTAACACCACGCGAGTGAAACCACGGGGCGCAGTTAGTAATCAAAAATTTAGAGGTGTCAAGGGACACCCGGATGGAACGAAGTTCCTATAGAAATGAAAATATCTGGCTTGCTTTCTATAAGAGAGACAGACAGACAGACAGAAACATGTGACGCCGCACAGCTTACAATAGCTTACTATAGCAAAAAGTGTCGTGACAACTTTTCGTAAGAATTTTTTCCGTCTAGCCCCCTTTCACAACGATAAGGAACTTCGTTTCAATAAAATTAATAAGTCAGGCAGGCAGTCAGGTAGTACTACCTGACTGCCACGTTGGTCGAGTGATCACAAGCGCGGTTGACATCCTGGGCTCGATTCTCGAGTTGAAAAAGTATAATGGGTATAATACCACTGTTTGTCTCTGCATCACCCAAAGGTTGACTGGTAGAAAATGCCTTTGGCATTAAGTCCGCCTCTGTACTTTGTACTTGAAGTGTTAAATAAATAAATAAATGGGATTTTTTCCAGCAGGAATTTGTCAGTAGTAGCCACGGCGTATAGATTTGTGCCTTATTGATGCCAATAGGCTTGCCCCTATCCAATGGAACTTAAACATATTGGCGAAATGTGGGTGTACCTACTATTAGGCACACCTCTGCTTCACCCTTCGGTATTACAGTCGTCATGTCACTTTCGGTGTTATAAAAATATAAGCATAGGCTTATAAGTAAAACAACGGTTTTTATTGTGTGTATGGTTTTTGTACTGGAGCGTCAATACAATGTATTTACGTCGTACATTGTAATGGCTGGTAGTTCGATTTCCGTGAGATATAATAAAGTTAAGTTACTATTCACTAATACACTAATTAGACGATAATTCTATAATTACTGCCTTTATGTATTTAATAAGATATTGTCATGATATCGTCAAAATAGGTGAAGTTAGGTACCCACCGGGACCTATCCTCACTTATTTTGACGATATCTTGCATTTTGTTTGACATTAGCATTGACATGACAAGTAACCTAGTTCTTTTGACATTTATTGAAATTGATTATATTTTTTTTAATTGTATGCATGCCTACTTATGATTTTTTATTGATATTGTGGACAGTTGATTCTACTAATTTATGATATTTAAAAAATCTAATGTATGATAAAATAAATGTCATGTTACAGCTACAGTACTGTTTCTCCTCCTTTAAATCAATCCAAATGTTGTCTTGAAAAGATCGCTTTTAGCGATTAGACAGCCCATTGTGTCTCTCTATTTATAAGTTGTTTAATGTTATTCTTGTTATTTGTATGGTGTACATAATAAAGAATATTCTATCTATCTATCTTTCATGTTAGGTTAATCTATTTCTACGCCTCTGGGCAAAACAGAGGATCTACCTAATCTGTACCATCTCACACGTAACTTAACCTATGCTTACAAATAAAGTGATAAATGATTATAGATCTACGGTTTTTGGGTAATAACCGTAAAAAGAATAGCTATTCAAATGTAATCAAAATATTTTATTTCACCTAGGCCTACATGGACAATTATAACGTCGAGATAAGGTGCACGGTTCGCGTTAGTCGTTTCCTATGGAAAAGAACCGGCAAGAAACTTCATGCTTACTCTTTTAAAATTATTTGGTTTTACAATGTTGTTGTTACAGCGTTAGTACTTAAGTATGAGAGGACAGCGTAGGACCGACAATAAGTCATTGCTTACTTTACAAGACGTAACACAAACGATGTATCAAATTCTACGTTTTTATCAAGAACTTATAACCTTGGAAAAGGCCTTGAATGGTGACAATACATCTTAAGAAACGACGCGTGGGACATTTTACACAAAGGATGATTTTAAGGAGTTATATTTGTAAAGCAGTACACATGGAAAAATAACCAAAGGAGAACAGTAAAAATAAAAATGTAGTAAGATATAGAAAATAGCCAGGTGCGAAAGGACCAGATTAGCTGATACTGATCACTTCCAAATCATTTACTTCATCATCTTCCAAAAATTCAGTCAACAGTGATCATAAACTTCATCACTACAAACTAATTAAATTTTGGAAGAAAAAATCTTTAAGCTCTTACTATTATTTACAAACTACAAATGGACATAAACTAATATTAACAATTTGTACAAGACAAGCATAAAACCGGCCAAGAGCGTGTCGGGCCACGCTCAGTGTAGGGTTCCGTAGTTTCCCGTCCGTCACAATAAGTGTTCCCAGTTATGAGGCCAACCGAACAATTCGGTAATACCCGATCCAATGTAATAAGTACCTACAGCGCCATCTCTCGGGGAATTGGGTTACTAATTAATACAAAGACGTGCAATTTCGGTGGTAATTTTGGATTGCGAAAACCGATTTCAATAATTCTTTTTTGTTTGAAAAAAGATACGTTCAGGATAATAAAATATGTAAACAAAGTTACAAAAAAAGCTTGCATTACGATTATACTACAAACTTAGTCCAGAAATTATTTTGTACAACTTTTTGTCTTTTTTGTACAAAAACTGTTGTGTCAATCAAGTTCAAAATGATTTTCATAGAAAGTCCTTATAAAGTTCTACTTTTCAGATTTTTTTCATATTTTTTAGACTTATGGTTCAAAAGTTAGAGGGGGGGGGGGACACATTGTTTTTTACTTTTGGAGCGATTATTTCCGAAATTATTGACATTATCAAAAAATGATTTTAGTAAACCCCTATTCATTTTTAAATACCGTTCCAACAGTATATCACACGTTAGGGTTGAAATTAAAAAAAAAATCGCTTCCCACTTTACATATAGGGTGGCTACCCTAATAAATCATTTTTTTTTAATTTTTATTTTACCACTTTGTCGGCGTGATTGATATACATATTGGTACCAAATTTCAGCTTTCTAGTGCTAACGGTCACAGAGATTAAGCGAGGACGGACGGACAGACAGACATGGCGAAACTATAAGGGTTCCTAGTTGACTACGGAACCCTAAAAATGGTAAAATAATTACGGGCGTCAATACATTCGTTAACTCTTTGGCCAAAAGAAAGCCATCCCTCTGGTCACGAGATGAGTCAACCAACTGTTTGGTGAAATCTCGAAATACTACGTGGAAACTCAGACCCCATGGCCTTAGTGTTTCAAATGGGTTACATTTCTTTCCAGGAAAAACGTTTCAAATATCCATTTCAAAACTGATGATTTAATAGACTTTAAATTAGAGTGAATTCAAATTCAAATAATTTTATTTGTAAAACATAGGTAAAAACCAAACACAGGTACAGATCATGTTAATATTAATAAAAATCAACGCTATGTCTTGTCCTCAGCAGCGTACTAATATTCTAATTACAATTGTATAGGTAAAGTAGTAATGATATAAAAAATAAACTATTGAAGGCAAAAAATATTATACATTAAATTATAACAATAATTTGATTAATTTAAATAATAAGTAAAAGAAAACAAAATATTAATAAATACAAAATGTCAACGAATTAAAAAATGTCTTCTAGGTACTCATTGACTGTGTAGTAAGTTTTTACAACTAAATAAATTAAGAAAAGCCTTTTTGAAATTGTAAATACAGGTTCAATTCGATACACTTTAGTACATTTTGTGAGAAATGCCCAGGAGGCTCAAGAAAAAAGACATGAGCAATTTTTCGCAGAGTCACAGGCTGCATTGCTTAAATGCTCTCTTTGTAAGGATATTTGGGAAACTCTGAGGCATTTCACACTTGCATGAAACCACGTAGTTCAAACCACGTGTTATAAATATTATTGGTTTATCCACTTTCGACATCCCTGCAGTATTCGTTGCCCTTCGGATATATAGCAGGACTTAGGCAATGTTTGGGCAGTCGTATAGTTCTTGCCAGTGAATTAGGGAAAATTTCGTCGAAAACTAATTGGGAAAGTTAAGAAATACAGGATAACGAGGTAAGCGAGTTTTCGAAGTCATTGATGCAAGAATTTGCTAGGGAGGTGGTTGTAAACAATTAGCAATCAGTTCTAGAGTTTTCAGTTGTTATTTTTTGTTAAGCTTACTGGTAGTACATTGAGAAGCTGCACACTGATATTGGGAGGTAGATATCTGCAATTCTATTGGACTGTTTATCAAAAGTGAATTTGTGATTGTTTAGGGGATGTTTGTTGGTGTATAAGGATCGTAGCAGGTGACGTTCCGTATTTTCTACCTATCCCCGTGCGAAAAAGGCGTGAGTTTTTTAGTTCGTGTTCAGTGTTAGTGAATTTACTTTATAAGATCGCGTTGGAAATACACCACACATCATAACTACACTGGACGCCAAAACGATACATAAATTATACGTAAGTGTAAAATAAAACAGGCAAAATTTATTGTCTACTGTTACGACACATAAATGTTTAAAGATTAGAAATGTTGAACTTCAAACCAACCCAGCCGCCGCGGGAGACACTCCGTGCGTCGGGTGCCGCGATGAGACTCTCGGCCACCGTAGTTGCGGGTCTAGTTACTCAGGCCGTGAAGGCGGCGCGCCTATAAGAGATGTCAGCAAGCAGTTTTTTCGAAAAAGAAACCGCGGCCTAGGAACACAAAGAGCGATTGAATGAAATTGATGGATTTTAGTAAATAAAAGTGTCACACTCCCTACGCCCCGTTCCGCCCAGAGTGGGAGAATCTATTTGACACTAGCTGTTCCCCACGGTTTCACCCGCGCTGCTCAGCACCTGTTGGCCGTAGCGTGATGTTATATAGCCTTCCTCAAGAAATGGACTATCCAACACTAAAAGAATTTTCCAATTCCAATCAGTAGTCCCTGAGATTAGCGCGTTCAAACAAATAAACAAACAAACTCTTCAGCTTTATAATATTAGTATAGATTATATAGTATAGATAGTATAGATTGGCATTTATTTGAAAAAAGAAGACTTAAATCTGATTCAGTATTTAGTATATTTCCATTCTAGTCTTAACATTAGTGGTACTGAATTTATTGAGATAATTTCGTCCTCATATTTAACTTTTAAGTTCTTATGTCTAACAGAAGTCATTATAGTTACGGCATGTATTTTAACAAACTATCTTGGCGTTCCCTTTTACACTAACCAGGTGCAACTGTATACCAATATGTTACCTGTAAAAATTCACAAACAGACAAAAGTGTGAAGTACCTATATTCGTGCATGCGGCTCTGAGTTCGATTCCCGGGTCGGCTAAAAGTGCTATTGGTTAAAAAAAGAAACTTTGCCCTACTCTAGGAATATCTCCTGTATCGTGGATGCGTTAACAAACATTTGAACTCACATACACAAACAGCCAGACCCGAAACAACTATCTGCAGGTCATACATATATATGTATGCACGGAACAAGTATTTGTTCCGTGCGGGAATCGAACCCGCGACACGCAGCGCAGCAATCGATCGCTCAGCCACTGCACCCACCCTGCCCTCAAACACAGTGCACGTCAAACAATACAGACTTCGTGGTTTCCACGGTTCCACGGAGTTGATGACAATAATAAATAAAATAAATAAATAAAATAAAAAAGCCTTTAATTCTATGACAATAGGCTTTCCTTTTAATACATGGGACATAAAAATTACTAGCGAAATGTAGATATAGTTAGGTACACCTCTACCTAATTTTTTTTTTTAATTTAATTAAAGGTATTTGCAATAACTATTATAATTACCGGCAGTTTATCGGAGGAAAGTTTCACAGTGGTCGTTTAACACCTCGTGGACACACAGCACAGGCATTTCAATGCGTGAACATTGGACCTAGGCTAACCAAATGTGTGTATTAGAGTATAACGATACCTAGCTATACAAGTACACACGTTCGGCTGTACTCGATATTTCGATAACTACTAGTCCAACTAACTCCAATTTAAAAATATTACGATTATGTAATGGTTATCTTTATTTTGTTTGTAGCAAGTAGGACTATCCTTACTAATAATATTATAAAAGCGAAAGTGAGTTTGTTTGTATGTTTGTGACGTCTTCACGCCTAAATGGCTAAACCGATTTTGATGAATTTTAGTACAGAGATAGTTGGGACCGTGGAGACGGACATGGGCTAATTTTTATTTTATAAACAACTGAGAAATGAAGCAGAAAGAGGGAAGAAAAGGGAAAACTTAGCTTTGGTATTCAAATCAAATAAAGTAGCAGATACCTGCAAATCAGGAAAGAGGAACTGTGTTACCCCGAATTCAACGCGAGCGAAGCCGCGGGCAAAAGTTAGTTGATTATAACATTGGCCTGGTGGCTAGTGAGACAGTTAAGCGTTTACTTCAACGCTAGTCCATAGTTCGATTCCCAGAACGGGTAAAGAGTAGCCAACATCCTTAGAGTCCCCGGATTGCAGACTTTCTATCGGTTGGTCGTTCAACGCAAAATAGTACCGGGCTATTAAATGATTTAACCTTTTTCTTTCTTAAACTTATTTTCAGTAACAAAACAAGAAACGATGTTCGCTGTAGCGCTATTTTGCATCGCGTGCGCAGCGTACTGGGCGTGGCGCCGGAAAAATACGAAGACGACCGAGCCGCCATTCTTCCCGGGAGGCTGGCCCATCGTGGGCCATGCGCCCAACCTTATTGGGGATAGCTGCAGTTAGTATATTCTTTTCAAGCTGTTACTAAAGTAAATGACGACTATCAAAAACATATTAGAAAGACATTTTACCGTAATTTTTATTGGTGAAGTTCTTAAGAAACGTCAGAAACATAATGCTAGGATTGAACTAGCGAAACATAGCGTAGCAGCCGATCACTCAGCCACTACGTCAACCGTGTCGCTCCGTTTTTTCTAGAAAGAATTTCGTGGTAATTGACACTGCATGCTCTGATTGTTAATAAACAAGAGTTTTAACAAACAAACATAAATTTACATGATCTACACGATAACTGACAAATGCTTGCACTGACTGGACAGGTCCACTCAATCTGTGTGGTGCTTTCTTAAAAATACCATTTCAGACACTATCTGCATAGTCCTCATGTAAGTTGACCAAGATTATTTTGTCTAGACCTTAAACGAGACTATCACCTCTGAGTTTGTTTCGGCTGTTTCTACTCAGAGTAGTCGGGTACGAAACACCGGCCACAACTAGTTTAAAAAAAAGACGTGTAAAAGTGTATGAACCTCATTCTTATTTGTAGAACTATGGGATGGCATCATGGACCTGGCCAAAGAGAGCTATGACATTGGAGGAGTCGTGTCAGCCGGCATCGGGCCACGAACCGTGTACAGTAAGTAGACTCATTATGAAAGCTATACCCAACACGAGGCTAAGGCTAACAAAATTAAAAACAGAAGTGAGTCAGTTTCGCGTACCGAGGATTCCGTACAAACTGGCGACTTAAAACGGCCATATCTTTTGAATGCGTAGACTTAGAAGGTTGACTTGTCAACACAAAGGGAATACAGGGTTTAGTATATCCGTGGTTGCGGGTTGTTCGAAAGTGATACCGCTGCCCCAGAACGTAAAGGGCAATAGAAGAAACATGGGAGGGCTTTAGTCAGTACAAGTCTGACCCCCCCCTCCACACAGAACGGGAAAAGTTATTTGATGATTTCCCATCCGCAAAAAAAGAGTTAAGTGTATGCTTTTAATTTCAACTCGATATCTTCACGCGTTCCCGAGATAAAGGGTCTTGATAGACAGACAGATATACGGAAAATAAAGTAATCCAATAAGGGTTCTGTTTTTTCTTTTTGAGGTACGGAATCCAAAAAAAACATGATTAATAATCTCCTCACCACTACTGCCCCACACTAGGAATTTCTCCTGTATCGTGGTCATTCAAACATTGAACTTAACTTGTTATAATAAAGTCTATTTTCCAGTTGTAACCGACCCGGATGACAGCTTCACGGTAGCTAACACATGTCTCGAAAAGGATGGGTTCTACGAATTCGCTAAACCATGGCTAGGGGAAGGCTTAGTCACTGGCAAATGTGAGTAGAATATTCTCTACCAAACTCATTCAAAATATGTCAAGGTTACCAATTTCAATTAATATGGCTGAACTTAGAAAAAAAGCACATCATCAGTTTATATCAAGGTGATTCTATGCTACTTTTGACTACTACTGACTACGAGCTACGTCATCAAACGACATGCGTGTGGAGATACGAACTGCTACCCTACCATGACGTGTTAAAGCAGAACTCATTCCGCTGACGGAAAGGCCTATACAGGGTGTCTAGCACCATCTCTTTCACTCAGTGGAATAAGTTCTGCTTTAAGATGTCATAGTAGGTCTACTGGGAAGTCATTTGAAAAAATGTCTTGGGCACCTCCAAGACATTTTTTGTCACCTCTACGCCACGAGATACCATGACACAATTTGCGGCACGACTGCCTACGCGATTGTTGACGTGATGGTAGTCACGCGCAGTCAATAATTCTGGTGTGTACGCAATTGTCGTTGGACGCACGCCACATCTTCCGTCTTTACACTGTATTTTACTTTAATTTTGAATAATATTGTTCTTAAAATATTATAAGCAAATGAAACAATTCTCTTTACAAAAATTATAAATTTAATGATAAAGTTCAAACTATAATACAACGATTACTGATTTCGGTCTTCTTACACACCTAGCAACTAAGTAATAATAATTAGAATACGATACGTAAGTGATGCGCCCGTCCGAAGAGCTGTCTCGAGCAAAAGTGCACGTCGCACTTTATCAGACAGGAATTGTCATTTTACTTTGACAGTTCGGCTAATGTCACATAGTTGATAAGTTTGACATTAGCAAAGCTTGACGTTATTGTTTCCTTACACGGCCTCTCCTGACATCCTGACGTCCTCGGCAGGTAATGATGGTCCAGCTTCCTCATCACCGTAGGCTGGAGGGCTTTGTACTTCAGGGGTAGTTTCATCATCTATCAAAGGCATGGTCTCAATGGATACATCTGATTGGTCTGCATCTGAAATTTACACCTGCTATAAATACAAATCCAATTAAAACAGCAAGTTTTAGTGAAGGTTTGTTTATAATCCCAAAGAGATTACAAACAATCAGTCACTATTAGGCTCTCACAAGACTGGGCATAGCATACAAGGTTTTTTTTTTTTTTTTGGACATTAAACACAAGGTCTAGTTTACTTACAGGACTAGACATAAAAATAAGGTCTAGTATACTTACAAGACTAGACATAACACACAAGGTCTAGTATACATGCAAGACTAGACATAACACACGAGGTCTAGTATACCAACAAAACTAGACATAACACACAAGGTCTAGTATACATAACACACAAGGTCTAGTATACCAACAAGACTAGACATAACACACAAGGTCTAGTATACCAACAAGACTAGACATAACACACAAGGTCTAGTATACCAACAAGACTAGACATAACACACAAGGTCTAGTATACCAACAAGACTAGACATAACACACAAGGTCTAGTATACATGCAAGACTAGACATAACACACAAGGTCTAGTATACCAACAAAACTAGACATAACACACAAGGTCTAGTATACATAACACACAAGGTCTAGTATACCAACAAGACTAGACATAACACACAAGGTCTAGTATACAAGCAAGACTAGACATAACACACAAGGTCTAGTATACCAACAAGACTAGACATAACACACAAGGTCTAGTATACCAACAAGACTAGAGGCAAAAATACCTCACAGATATATAGTCTACTCACACTCAAAGAAAGCAGCACACTCATCGGGAGTCCATTCGCCTTTCCAAGGTATCATAAACTGCGCTGCGGCGTAGGTCACTTTGCCGTACGCTCCAGCAATAAGCTTCAATTCGTATCGGCCATTTGCCAATACTCTTGTCACCTTATAAGGTCCGCGCATTCCGGAATCCAATTTCCCCTTGGACTGTGCGTATTTAATTACAAAAACAAGATCATCTTTATGAAAAACATGAGGTGGTAGCCGCATTTTGTTGACATTCTTGTCTTGACGATTCTGATTATCTTTAAGACGTTCAGCTGCCCTCTGTCGGTCGAGTTCTCGCAAGGATCGACGATCACTATTTGAACAGTCCGTAGTGATATCACGAACCAAGGTTTGTATAACAGGAGTTGTACCTTCAATACCGATCAACAAATTTAATGGAGATGCTTGAGTGGTCTTTTGTTTTGTGATATTAAGTACCAGCTGCAAGCGCCATAACTCTTCGGACCACTTACTTTTCTTATGATTAGTCTCAACACGTAACATGTTAAGAAGAGTACGCACATATCTCTCCACCTGGCCATTCGCATGATGCATCTCAGGAGTTATGTAATGAATGGTGCATCCTAAATCGCTAATCCATTTAACGAAACTTTTGGACTCAAACATGCGACCTCGATCGGTAACTATAAGGTGTGGAGTGCCAAATAAGGAAATAGCGTTTTGAAACGCTTTCGTTAATTCGTCATGGTCCTGCCTATAAAGGGGATAAGTAAGACAGTATTTAGAAAAAGCATCAACCAGCACTAAAATGTGCTTATAGCCATTCGACTCCGGTAAAGGGCCTAGGACATCGGCATGAATGGTATGAAAAGCAACCGCGGGCTTAGTCCATGACGTGATGGGCTGTAAGGGTGCTCGAGGAATTCGCTTATTAGCTATGCAAGTTAAACAGTGTCCTACATACTTTTTTACAAAAGCGTGAATGGCCGGAAACCAAAAGTGATTTAAGATCAATCCGATAGTCTTGTCTACCCCTATATGACAATTCTCATCGTGAAATATTCTAAGTAAACTCAATCTGTGACCCTTCGGTATAAAGCAAAGTAGCCGTGATTGTTCGCCTATGGGCGAATATCGATAGTAAAGGATCTCATTGTTTTTAACATATCGACTAGCATCTAACTGTCCTTCTTCCAACTGTCTAAGTATTGTTTGCGTTTCTTCATCACCTGATTGTGCAATTTGAGCCCAATTTCGCGGCCTATCTATGTTATTTACAACGCGAATGGGATTGCGACTAAGGTAATCCGCATGGGGCATTAAAACACCTTTTCTATAGACAATTGTAAAAGTGAAATCTTGTAGGTACACCCACCACCTCGCTACACGAGGTAGTAAGTCCTTTTTATTTTGCGTAGCCTTTAACGCGTTACAATCCGTAATTACTTTAAACTCTATGCCTATAAGGTAATGGCGAAAGTGACGTAAAGCTTTTACTACCGCCAACGTTTCGAGCTCATATGAATGATATCGCACCTCTGCTCCATGTGTGACCTGACTATAATAAGCAACAACTGATTTACGACCATCTATAGCTATCTGGAGTAATACTGCGCCATATCCTCGACTACTAGCATCCGTATGGACCTCAGTGGCTAAATCAGGATCAAAGATTGCGAGAATAGGCTCGCTCGTTAAACACTTAATAACCTCATTACGAGCTTGGTCTTGTTCTTCTTCCCATTTAAAATTTACCTCTTTTTTTGTCAAACGCGCAATACATGAAGTTTTGAGGGCATAATTTTCAATATACTTCCTAAAATACCCCGCTAATCCCAAAAATTGCCTTACTTGTCGGACATTTTCGGGCACTGGAGAATTGATCAATGCAATGATTTTAGAATTAGAAGGGCGTACTTTGCCATTACTGATTACTCGACCTAAATACTCTATTTCAGTACCCAAAAATGAGCACTTTTTCATATTTAATGAAAATCCAGCGTCTGATAACGTACGCAATACATCACGCAAAATCTGTAGACCTTCATTAATACTATTGCTGACCAATAGTACATCATCAATATAAACCATCACCGTGCCATTGTTTATGAAAGAACGTAATGTATTGCTAATAATGCGCTGAAAAACAACTGGGGCATTAGCAAGTCCAAAGGGCATTTTCGTATATTCATAATGCCCTTCAGGCGTAACAAAACCAGTTAAGGGGATCGACGCATCGTCAAGGCGAATTTGATGAAACCCTGATGCCATATCAAGGGTTGTAAAATATTTGCCCTTGCCTAACCGATCTATATGGTCCTCGATCAATGGCAAAGGGTACCTGTCTTTAACAGTGATTCTGTTTAAAGCACGAAAATCTACGCACATTCGATCTGTTCCGTCTTTCTTTTTAATTAAGAGTATAGGACTCGCGTACGCAGATTCGGATTCACGAATAATCTCTTTAGCTAAAAGGTCGTTAATTATTTCACGTACCCGCAACTTCTCATTAAAAGATAATTTATACGGCCTATAATACACGGGCGCATCACTATTCAAGAGAATGTGCATACTACCGGTGATCACAGTTGAAGTAGCAGTTCCAGTTATCATAAATTTAGAAAAATCATTTAATATTTCCATAAGTTTAACCTTATCGCTGGAAACCAAGGACGTCCGGATAGGATGCTCATTCGCTTCGATTGCCGAGACTTTTGCAGGTACAGCACTAAAAGTTAAACGTTGGTAATCCTTTGTGCGTACATACGTTACTCCTTCGCGATTTAGAACATCTGTACCTATTATGACGGGTGCATTCATACTTTCACTGGGCACGATCAATAGGTCGACTTCAAGTGTAATTTCTTTAAACTCAATAGTAAGTGTCACATATGAAAACACCCGAGTGATAGTATTTCCAACCCCTTTTAATTCTCGATATGTGGGTTTTGTAGCGCACGAAAAATAATTAACCACAGAGGACGAAATAAGAGACACATCTAAAGCGCCGCTATCGATCAGAATGTCAATGGGTATCCCTTGGATTAGTCCAACTATAACATCATTGTAATTATTAATGTCAGGTAGGGAACAAAAATTGACGTTGCTTTTTCTACTATCAGAACGTTGTTTGGCGAAACAATCGTTGATATGGTGCCCATTTTTCTTACAATACGCGCAAACCATTTTCTTAACTGATTTTACATCACTATTAGTCGCATTCGTGCTAGAAGTTGATATTTGTTTTTTTACACGACAGTTAATTTGTTTGTGACCAGTTTCTCCACATGAAAAACATTTAAATGGTGTCTTTTGGACAAGATGTTTGGCAAAATTTGGTTTCACAACCACCTTAGATGCCACTGAGTTACGATTTAAACGTTTTTCAAGCTTACTCTCAATCGGTTTCACGAAAGTAGAAAAGTAATTAACTAATTCGCATGGCTTAAGGTTCTCATTAGTAGCTGCCGCTTTAATGTTGGGTTCATTGATACCACGAATGATAATCGCACTAATGAGCTCATCACTCAAACCTTTAACAATACGTAACCGCAATAAAGATCGACGTACATACTCCGCATACGTACTAAAACTATCAGAATCGGTACTCATGACCTCGTAAAGAATATTCGCCACGTCAATTTTTTTCACGCACAATGATTTAAAATCTCGTTTGAAATTACTCCAAGAGCGGTCTGTGGTAACCCAATCATCTAACCAAGACTTTGCATCGCCCTTAAGACAGTGACCGATACGCGACAAACATTCAGCATCATTCCACATATTTAGAATTTGCGCTCGATCTACCTCATCAAACCATGCATCAACATCGTGAATATTAGGATCAAACTTTGACACATAAAAATCATATGTACCTCCGCTCTTTAAAGAATGAATAGCCTTGACAATTTTTTCCGTTGAATCATTGTTTATTGAGGGTACTTCGACATCATTCGACGTAGCTACCGACGATTTATCCTCAAGCGCATTTAACCGGGATACGATTGTTTGTAAGGACTCACGTAACCCTGATTTACTCCTAGATCGCGGGCTACACGTCGAACGGTTTCGATGCCTACGTTTTGAAACTTTGCGGCTCCTAGAACGCGAACGACTATGCGATCCACTACGCGAACGATTTCGTTTTCCCATAATTGCGACACTCAACACGATAATGCACAGCAATCAACAAAATAGAAAACCCGAAATCAATAATTTGTAAACTAAAACCAAATGTGGGTAGTTATCCCACTTCTGATATAAGCAAATGAAACAATTCTCTTTACAAAAATTATAAATTTAATGATAAAGTTCAAACTATAATACAACGATTACTGATTTCGGTCTTCTTACACACCTAGCAACTAAGTAATAATAATTAGAATACGATACGTAAGTGATGCGCCCGTCCGAAGAGCTGTCTCGAGCAAAAGTGCACGTCGCACTTTATCAGACAGGAATTGTCATTTTACTTTGACAGTTCGGCTAATGTCACATAGTTGATAAGTTTGACATTAGCAAAGCTTGACGTTATTGTTTCCTTACAATATTATAACACACTATTATTCTCTAATCTTGATGCACATAACACTGTAAAATCTGCTTTGGGAGAGGGCACTGGCTCCTGTAATACAGGTCTTTCACCTAGCTCAGGAGTCAGGAACTTCACAAAAATGTAACCACTTTTGTGCAATAAAGATTATACTTATGCATCGTCTGGCGTTATGTTATTTTACTCAAAAGTATGGAGTGAACTATTTTAACTTTTTGAAAAAAAAAAACTTTTGTATTTTTTATTCTATTGTTTCACTATCTAAGAAGTTAGAAACGACATAGCACACAGCTGTAACTAATATGATATCCCGTAGATTCAATATGGAAGAATCATCGCAAGCTCCTGAACCCAGCGTTCAGTCAGACACTCCTGGACACGTTTATGGGCGTCTTCAACAGCCAGTCCAGGAAGCTGGTGAGAGACCTAGAGAAAGAGGCTGGAAAAGGAGAGTTTGACCATTGGACATACACGCGACACAACGCTTTGGAGACTATTTGCTGTAAGTCTAGCAAATGAACCTTAAAAATATTTCTTAATCCTTACTAAACTGGACGAGGAAGTTATTTTTCAACATTGACAATTGTAATAGAAAATGGATTTAAACTGGTCTGGTTCTACCTTATTCAGAATGGGTCAGCCCATTCTGAATAAGGTAGAACCAGATCAGTTTCAGTACTTTAGGAAAATCAACATAACCAATTCCTCCAAAACGCTCGCCTTCCAAAACTTCCCAAGTCTTATATCTTTATTCTGTGTTGTACACACAATAACAAGTTGCTACCTGTTAGGAGCTGGAGCTCTTGGTAGCAAGTTGTTAGGTTAGCTTACTTAGGAATTCGGCAGATTCGGTTGGACTCTGGCACCTCACTCCCTCCCCTCCCCTCTCGGCACGAGGTCCGCACAGGTCAAGCGGGCCACACTAGTCCGGGGCAGCAGAAGTCGCACTTGTTCCCGCTGCCCCCTGATGCAAGTGTGAGAGGACGGATTACTTAGGAAGATAACAGTACACTAGGCTTCTGACTAAACTGAAGTAATGTCTCATAAACCTCCACAATCCATATTTTTCATTGACAGTAACAGCGCTAGGAGTAGACTTCACTGACTCGAACCTCAACAGCAAGTACGTGGAGGCGACAGAACTGATACTCAACACGATGGTGGAACGGTTCATGAAATTCTGGTGGCACAGCCCCTTCACTTTCGCTTGGAGCAAATTAAAGCAGAAGCAGGATGCTTGTTTGAAGATCCTGCACAATATGTCGTACACGGTAAGGAAATATTTAAGCTACTTCAAATTAAAGGAACGTATATCTGTTTAGCATGATTCTGTTCTCTTATATGTTAGATTTAGATAGGTACAGGTATAAGATGACACACGGTTGAAAGTTTCCGCCAAATTCTATTCAGCAGCTAATACATTAGTTAATACTTTATCATCAATTACCTACCATTAACATTACTGAATACAATGGAAATAGTCATTGAAATGAATTGCATTGTTTTTAAATCATTATTAAGTATATAGTTATTTTACGAACACGAGTGTAAGTATTGCGATTTGTAAGTATTCATACTTACAAATAACATCGTCATATTTTTTATCATTTAAAAAGTCACTATTACAATATTTTTTTTTTAATAATAAGGCAGTCACCTTAGTATATTTAATTAATATCTGTCCTATGCAAATATTTAAATCTGTTCTTTAAAACTTTGAGAAATTTTATTAAATTATGATAGGTCCCATTGACATAATATTTTTCCTTAGGTACCTACAATAAGTTTTTTTATATTTTTGCCTCATTGTATTAGTTTTCGACACCTTTTATAACATTCGTATCTTCTGTTTACTACAGAGGTTATAAATACGTTGCAGGTGTTACAAAAAAGAAAATCTGAATTCATTGGAAATGTCTGCGCAGAGAGGAGTATAATACCAGGTTAGTTTTGTTCCTACTGCATTTTTGATAAATCCATCCATACCTACAGCAGCGGGTTCAGCTGACTAAATCGCCTTTTTTTAGAGGATGGAAAATCATCAGTTAACTTCCCCCGTTTAGGGAGGAGCGGGGGGGAGTGTCAGATTTGTACTAACTAAGACCCACCCGGGTTTTTTAGTTTGCCCTTTTTTTTCCGGGGCCGTGGTATCTCTCTTGAACAACCTACTAAATCCCCTTAAATTATTTCTAGGCACCAAATTCAAAGCTTTCATGGACCTTCTGCTAGAATTATCGGTTGAAAAGGGAGTTCTCAACGACAGGGAGATCAGAGAGCATGTAGACACTATGATCGTTGGCGGCCATGACACCTCCGCGAATGTACTTATGTTTACCATGATATTGTTGGGATCACATCCTGAGGCTCAAGAGAAGGCGTATGCTGAGTAAGTTTTCTTTCCAAATGTTCTGTAAAGAACCTCCAGAAATGAGATAGCGATGACTTCGTTATCACTATTACTACTGCTTAATTTAAGTCCAAGAAAAGTTGCACTTGATCTGTTTCCAGAACTTGATTCCCTTTGTTTCATGATTTAAAAAAATTATATTATGATTCAAGTATTTTTCCCTCAACCTTTTATTTACAGTTTTTTTTTATTCAGGGTACAAGAGGTCCTGGGAGGAGATAGAGACGTGGAAAAGACGGATTTATCGAAGATGGTGTATCTGGAGGCTGTTCTGAAGGAGAGCATGAGGATGTTCACGATCGTGCCGGTGCTGGCCAGGAAACTCGATAGAGATGTTAAACTAAGTGAGTTCATTCACGGTAGAAGAAATCTGACAAACGTTTTTAAGGTTTCTCTTCTTTAAGAGAGTGAGAACAGGCGGTTTTGCTTTTCTATAATGTGACTAAAAAAAAAATGATGCTGAGGGGTCTAGAAGATTCTAGACCCCTCAGCATCAATTTTTTTTTTGTTTTTTTTTAGTATTTTTGTTAGTTTTTTTAGCATAGCTTTCAAGCAACCCTTATAGGATGAGGTATTTCTCTCAGTTAAGGCGAATGTTTGGGTACCTGCTTATTTTCACTTGTTGAGTTGCAGTTGAGCTTGTTATTTAAATTCGTCAATATCGTCATCATTTTCTGCAGCATATCCACCCTCATCGTACCTATAGTCCCAATCTTAAGTTATATCAATGTTTCAGAGAACTACACCCTCTCCGCGGGTCGAACCTGCTTCCTGTTCGTGTTCGGGCTTCACAAACACCCGATCTGGGGTTCAGACGTGCACGAGTTCAAGCCTGAACGCTGGCTGGAGCCTGGCAGACTGCCTGACAACCCTAATGCATTTGCTGCATTCAGTGTGGGCAGAAGGCAGTGTATTGGTAAGAATTGGTTATTAGTATCTTCCTGTCCAGAACCAAGAACACGAGTCCCTTGTTGCGACAGCGATGTTGGAAATATTAATTGAAAAGCGTGCTTAGGCCATGCCCTGAGTCGTTATGATACGTCGGTTTCTATACGAAGGACATGCCGCATTGCTTAGGCTCGTCACCATGATGAACGGGTTATAAAGGTCTACTTCCTGACAAAAATGTACTAAAGCCATAAGAAGAATGAAATTGAAAATATTGATGGGGTCTCGTAAAGTCCATTGACCGAAAACTAGTTAACTATTATGGGCCTATTGCTTCACTAAGATGGTACTTTAGGTAGCTGTGCGGTATGTTAGGTTGACGTCAGTAAGCGAGTGAAAGACTAACCTTTTGTGACACCTCACCATCAAACCGCAACCAGCTCAGCGGTAAAATATTTCTCATAACTTTCTACATTACCTTTTCAGGTAAAGCCTATGCCCTGATGTCGATGAAGACGACCTTGGCCCATGTGTTGCGAAGTTATAGGATCCAGGCTGACCACACCAAGGTTCGGCTAAAGATTGATGTCATGCTGAAGCCAGACTCTGGACATTACGTCAGCATTGAGAGGAGGACGTAGAGTAGCCAAGACGTTGAATGCTGTTGAGAGATTATGTTTGATGAGAAGAATACAAAATGGTTTATACTTTTTTTCTGGTGGTAAATCATCAAATAACTTCGCTTTGCTTTGGGCGGAGTGGGTGGAGTGTCAGACTTTTACTGATAAAAACCCATCCATGTTCCTTCTTTTCCCCTCCTTATTTCGAGGTCACGGTATCTCTTAAGAACAACCCACAACTCTGGCAGGAAAATGGTTCACCCTTATACCATACTAAAATAAGTGCTGAAACGATTCTGTCTGTCCGTCTGTTAACTTTGGTCAGAACGGATTATGATTGATTGACAAAAGTATAGACTGAGTTATTTTTATCCATTGAGTAGAATCCCATGGTTTCAGGTAGACAGTAACCCAAAAGTCTGACAACAGGTCTTACCAAAAGGTATTGTGTTTGTAGTTAGATAGGCAGTCGCTGCGTGTAAAATATTGGTATACAGCTGCTTTCGGATAGACTGGAAGCTGATCCCAAGTGAGAGCAGACTAGATACATGTTTATTTTGCAAGAATAAAAAAATAACGCTGGTTTTTCGTACCCGACTACTCTGAGAAGCAACAGCCGAAACAAACTCACAGGTCTCTTTTAAGGTCCAGACAACATCTTGGTCAACTGGTCAACTTACATGAGGACTATGCAAATTAGTGTCTGAAATGGTTTAAGAAAGCACTACACAGATTGAGTGGACCTGTCCAGTCAGTGCAAGCATTTGTCAGTTATCGTGTAGCTCAACTGATCGACTCATAACTCAAGGAGCTCAACGATACGACGAACAATACCAAAAAAAGACATTAGTGTATGTCGCTTAGAGTATTCAAACTGTCAGATAATCGTCAAAAACTAACAAGACAAAAAAAAACAATGACCCACATAATCCTCACATTCACAATAAATAAATAAAATAAATAATTAGTTACAACATTAAATTAATGAGAATATAAGTAATGTAATCATAAAATGTCACACATCAAAATGGAAATAAAAAATGTTTTTTTTTTTATTATTAAAGAAAGTAAATATTAACGTCAAATCATTAAATTAATGTCAAAGTGTATAAAATAAAGGAATAAATAATAAACAAAGAAAAGTCAAAACTTTTCTTTGTTTACCTTAAATTTACTCAATGAGTGTCAGAACACTCATTGAGTAAATTAAAGTGGAGTGGCAGCTAAATTTCAAAGCTTTTTATGATAAACTAGCTTTCGCCCGCGGCTTCGCCCGCGTTAAATTTGGGGTAACACAGTTCCCCTTGCGCCTTATTGATTTGTAATAGCAACGCTAAGTTTTCCCTTTTTTTCCCTCTTTCTCCCTCACATCCCACTTTAAAAAAAAAATATAGCATAGTATATATAGTATAGTATATAGTATAGTATAGTATATAGTAAGGATAGTAAGGGTGATGTAGTTATATTTATTTCATTAATTTCCATCACGTGTTGGTGGTTGGTACCCAGCACGTAGTTAACCTTCGACAACCGAGGGAAGCGATTTTATCACCTATTCAAATACCTTATTCAAATTTGCTGTGATTATTTTCGTGAACATTTTAGGTAAGCATACTTTAATATTATTTTGGATAGTAACCACTTTGTACATTGAATATTATTTACGCACATTTTAGAGTCTGCTTTGTTGGTTAAGACTGAAACTGGTTTGAATCAGGTTACAAATACAGAAATATTAAAAAACTTTTTAGCAAAAAAATAAAACCGACTTCTAAAAAAAAACTAAAAACTGGAAAATAACTTTATTTCCGGAAGTCGGTGGCTTTTGTTGGTTTCGTTGACTTTATTTGCCACCGACTTCCGGAAATAAAGTTATTTTCCAGTTTTTAGTTTTTTTTTAGAAGTCGGTTTTATTTTTTTGCTAAAAAGTTTTTATTTCAGCATTTTAGTTATAGTATTATGATATAATACGCAAACACGGTTAAAAGTTTTTATTTATAGCTTCAGTCCCGTCTTAGATACAAGTGTTAGTTCCACATCAAGCTATAGATTAAATACTAAATATCTATTATTATGCTTTAGTATTAAACAAATTCAGAAATCATATGCATCATCCCCTAGGGGATACAGCTGATACTTGATCTGATGTTTATGTTTCTTAATGACTAGGTGAGGGGTGGGGAGGGGGTGCAGTCACCCTGCTCCCACTCGCCTGCCTACCCTGGCGAAACCCATACTTATACATGTGATTGCAGCAATCACGGCAGATTTGCTGTCATTTATTAAAGAGTGCCGTTGTATATCACTGAAGATCTATCACCAAATACAATCACCTCAAAAAACTGCGATGACCTTCCAAACCATAGTAGTACATAGCATTTTTTGATCATTTGTCTTCGACAACTTCTAAAATATAATCGACGAATGAGTTTATCATCAACGTACACGAAGTCAATCTAATACGCATTATTAAAGATAACTCAAAAACTACGTGTCGGATCTTGTTTTTTTTTTTCATGGGACCAAACGACAACCACCAGCTTTCGAATAAAAAAAGAATCATCAAAATCGGTTCACTGAAACCTGAGTTATGAGGTAACAAACACAAAAAAAAAAAAAAAAAACATACAGTCGAATTGAGAACCTCCTCCTTTTTTTGAAGTCGGTTAAAAACAGGAGAAATGGCAACAACAACCGACTGACTGAAGGCGGCTCGCGTCAGCGTGTAAGCTAGCTCGCGCGGGACTCGTTCCCCAAGAGTGTACGAAGCTGCAAGTATGGACATGGCGTTCCGGACACGCGTAAACTGACTACGCGCATCAGTGTACGCGCTATCCGTACGTACCTTTACGTGCGCTTACGACGGACCGCGCGACGTAGCCTGGTTTCGAACGTTACCTTGAATTTTTGACAAAATAATAAATAAATAAATAATAATAAATATCTTGGGACAACTCACACACGGCTATCTGATCCCAAGCTAAGCAGAGCTTGTGTTATGGTAACCAGACAACTGATTTACATACATACTTATATAATTTATAAATACATACATATTATAGATAAATCACACCCAGACACAGAACAAACAATCATGCTCATCACACAAAGTTTGTCCTCGGTGGGAATCGAACCCACGACCTCCGGCTCAGCAGTCAGGGCCACTAACCACTGGACCAACAGGCCCGCTATTTAACAGGTTTCTTGTAAAAATTGAAGCCAACACAAAATCGTAAAAACGGAATCACTTACCATATGCCAGTTAAAGTATTTTAATGTATTTGTCTTCAAAATCATGTAAAACAACAAATCGTAAAATATAATTATGTTATTTTTAACCGAGTTAAAAAAGGAGGAGTTTCTCACGTTGACTGTTTTTTCTTGTATTATTGTTATTTGGTTTATCCGTAGTAGAGAGATCAGGTTATAGTTTAGCATAGGTTGACCTGCCATCGTGTGTATTTTAATTGAAGTATTTAAAGGATGGAATACGTTAAGCCATACTTCCTGCCAGGTCGCGGGTTGGTGCGAAAGAGTTACTTAGATAAAGTTGGGAAAACTTTTATTTTACTTTGTATTTTCATAGCAACATATCTATTATTTATTTTTTATTATAATAGGTTTTGGAAATATCGTTTTATTTATTATACTTTTAGAACCCCAAAAGAAATGTAGGTACTTGTAATAAAAACATCGAAATCTGCCAATTTAGTCAATCACTTGCGTAAAAGCAGCTAGATGTCAGGCCCTCAAACGTCCGGCCACCTCCTTCGCTAGTATGACTGCTTCGCAGAAGGAAGTGACTTCTTCCCACTTCCTCTCGCCCCGGACCATGACTGAATTAGGACCGGACTAGGCGCGCAAGGACTATCGCCTCCAGATCCAACGGTGGCACACCGAGATCGTACGGTAGCTCCAGATCAGCTTTATGGGTACCACCGTTTGGGTGACACACACGGGCCCTGTAAAGGGATGTCCCCTTCCGATCGATGATGAGGCCATATGCTGGAATTGACTCCGGCATAGGGCCTACGGCAGGAGGCGTTTAGCCCCCTCAGATTGGGCAGAAGGAGGCCCACTCGAGCTTGGGAGTCAAACGTCGGTAATGCTGCACGAAATTCTACCGTCTATCGAGCTGTATTATACGATAATACTCTAATGTCGAAATTCATTCATTGGTTTTTATCAATTTCGCTAAAAAAAAATAACACTTGAAACGGGATATTTGCCATGTTTGTTATTTGGTTTTAATTATCAAGAGCTTGGAATCCAGTGGTTCAATTGTTAAAAAAACCCAAAAAGGAGTGAAAAAAGCTCTCGACTTGATGTGTGACTTGAGTTTTGTGTGTCGAGAGCAAAATCCGATCGAGTATCAAGAACAAAATCGAGCTGTGAGTGACGGTGTAAGTGGTAACAAACGAACAAAAAACGAATTAAAAAGAAAATAGATCGTTTTGTCTGCTCATAAACACCCACCCGCAATAACTTCAGTTCATCCATGATGCGATTATGGCGTTTGCTACATGCATCGCCGAAATATCGGAAACTCGAAACAAATAACAAACATGGTTAATATCCCGCAGACTAAGTTATTTAATACTAGCTTTCGCCCGCGGCTTCACCCGCGTTAAATTTGGGGTAACACAGTTCCCCTTGCGCCTTATTGATTTGTAATAGCAACGCTAAGTTTTCCCTTTTCTTCCCTCTTTCTCCCTCACATCCCACTTTTTAATAATAAATTAGCCTATGTCCGTCTCCTGGTTCCCAACTATCTATGTACCAAAATTCATCACAATCGGTTTAGCCATTAAAGCGTGAAGAGGTAACAAACAAACTCACTTTCGCTTTTATAATATTATAAGTAAGGATATTATTGTCATTTGACTTGTTTGTTGTTCGGGCAGCTTTATCAAACTCATTACCTTAAAGTAAGCTGAGAGTATAATAGAACATTATTACGATGTTCTTCTGTTGATGCCTATACTATAATTTAATTGTTGGTAAAATATGTTTGAGCCATTTTATGTGAGCCATGTTATAACCACATGAGTGCACCTACGTGATTCTATTGTCGTCCATAATTTAAGTTAAATGATCTGTGTACATCTTTTGTTGGAAATCCTTAATAAATAAATAAATAAAACACTAGGGCTATGGTGTCCGAGTGACCTAGTATTTCAGACATCACCAAGCGTTTGGTGGACTGTTCAGGTTACATCCCAGTCCCACGCGGTAATGCTGACAGCTTTCCGGACCTAACTGACATTAAACAATTTCTACACATTTTTTTTAAAGCACCTTGCTCCACATTAGGAATTACTCCTGTATCGTGAGTGCTTTTACAAACATTTAAACTCACATACACAAACAGCCAGACCCGAAACAACTATTTGTAAGCCATATAAATATTAGTTCTGTTCGAGAATCGAACCCGCGACACGCAGCGCAGCAGTCAATGGCTCAGCCACTGCGCCAACCGTGCCGTCTAGATGACGATGTAATTTAAATAACAAACGTAAACATGACGACTGTAATTCTTGAAGGGTAAGGCAGAGGTCTACTTAATAGTACACCCACATTTAACCAGTTATGTTTTTAAGTTCCATGTATTTGGGGCCAGCCTATTCCCATCTACCGGGCACAGATCCAGACTCCGTAGCTGCTTCTGAGAAATTACAGATGGAAAAAACTAATAACACTTTTTCAGACCTGGGAATCGAACCCAAGACGTCATGTTTAGCCGTCGTGACCTCTACACCAACGAGGCAGTCAAATTAGTTTTTTTGTTATCCTAAGTAATAATGAGTGGCCTCATTAACATCATTACGTTAAAATGATTGTAATGAAGATTATTATTTTTTATTGTTTGGGGTACCGTAGGGTAGAGAACAGAACGATACTCTTAAAGTTACAGTATTATAGCAATATCGTTTTATTTACTTTGGTATTTACTAATGTAACGAAGAATGATTTTTTTTTAATAACTGTTCATAGTTCTGTATTACCTTCATTTAATTTCATTTGAAAACAGCCTAAGTTTCTATGAAAACTTTAACTGCTTATTTTGAACAGGTGTACTTATGAAGTTTGTTGACTGTACTATAAACGTATGCATATCTACCAGAATGGCCGCGTTTTGCCTTCGCAGGTTGAACTTAAAGTAAAAATATGTCGCAAAACAATCTTATATCCATAAATATACTCCTAACCTTTTTTTTTTTTTTTTTTTTTTCGGGTGGGAAATCATCCAATGACTTCCCCCGCTCTGGGCGGAGCGGGAGGACATGTCAGACTTGTACTGACTAAAACCCACCCATGTTTCTTCTTTTGCCCTTTACGTTCCGAGGCCGCGGTATCTCTTTCGAACAACCCGCAACCCCGGCATACTCCTACCCTTAACTTAAATTATTTGATGTCAGATGCAGCACGTTTTCTTCTTCCATAATTATCTCGTCATCTCACCCGACACCTTCTTTCTTACCATCATACATAGAAAAATAAAATATATATTTTAAAAATATAACGTAAGGAACCCGCCGTGTACGAGCTCAAGTTGAACTTGTCTAACCCTTTTAGTATAAGATTTGTTGACGCAGAGTTGCGTGGATTTTTTAACATAATTGACAAAGGTTGGTCTTCAAAATGTGTCTGATTATATTTGTGTCGTAGCGTAAATAAAATAAGTGTCAGTCAGAAATAGTGCTGAAGCTCAAGGATTATCTTCAGTGAACTCTTGGCTGCAATGTGAGTTGAAACTTGTTCACAACAACTCAGTGAAAGGTTCCGTAGGTAGGTTTATCCTGAATATGACGGTACGGTTGGCGTAGTGGCTGAGTGATTGACTGCTGCGCTGCGAATCGCGGGTTCGATCCGCGCACGAAACAACTGTTTGTGGATGTGAGTTTTTTGTTTAAACGATGCCCCACTCTAGGAATTTCTCCCATATCGTGGGTGCGTTTACAAACATTTAAATTCACATTGTATTTTTATCCCAATTGATACGATCGTAATAACATTGTTATGAGTATAATTCGTTAATATTTAAAAAAATTACGGAAGAGGTACTAGAAAAAAATAATATACATAACATAAAGAAAAATACATACTGATGAAAGTGTGCACTACACAAGGTGAAAAAGTATCTTAATCGAGAATAGTTTATGCACATAAATGTTGATTTGTTTTAATGAATTTAAATCTCTATCATTTTCATATTTAATTTGAATGAGAAGAAGTGAATGAGGTCGTGACGTCTGATAGGGGAGAATGGAAAAAGAAAACGTGTTGCGCCGACCCCAAATAGAATAGGACAAGGGCAGGAAAATAATGATGATGAAACTTTTCTTTGATCTTTAAGTAGCGAGCATATTTTTTGCTCAAGAAAAAGGCACTAGCTTTAGAGACTAGTTTTAGAGACTAGCTTCAAGAAGTCAGTCTGATTAGTTAGTAAATAGGAAATAAACGGTTAAAATGAATGCAATGTGGGCCAAAACTGAGTTTCTGAAAAAGTGTACTGCCGCTACAAACTTTACATTTTCTTTACACCAACGCCCGTCATTCGCCCTTGGAATCACGCAAAAAAACTTTTATTAAACCCATTTAGTTGCTAGATCCACAATGTTGGCTGCAGCGTTATTCTGCATCGTGTGTGCTGTCTGGTGGTTGTGGCGCCGGCATAGCGCCAGCACCACGGAGCCGCCATGCTACCCGGGGGCGTGGCCTATCCTGGGGCACTTGCCGATGTTCCGTGAAGGCCCTTCAAGTATGTACTTATACCTAGTATTTATTAGTTATTACTAGAAACATTATAAAAGCTGTTTAAGGAGTAGTTGAGTCGGACTGGACAGTGCACACGCATATGCCGTGATGTGTCACGTCATTCACTCCGATGACTGAGTGGTTGCAACGATTTACTTCTAAATGTAACATGCAGCAGCTAAAAGTATTCATGAGATCAGATGGATCGTCAGGGCATACGTGGCCTTGAATATTTGCCAAAAAGTCCAGAATCAGAAGTATTCAAATGTGTAATAATGTACTTAATTTCTGTCCCTAGAGCTATGGGACATACTGAATGTCATCGCAAACAAGAGCTTGGATGTGGGAGGAGTCGTAGTAGTTAAGTTCGGACCAAAAAACGTATATGGTGAGTATTCTTTTGTTTTCTTCTTTTGTTTCGAATGTTTAATCATCAAATAACTTCCCCGGAGTGTCAGACTTGTACTGACTAAAACCAATCTATTCCTTCTATTGCCATTTATGTTCCGGAGCCGCGGTATGTCTTTCGAACAACCCGAAACCCGGCAATGGTGGGTATTCTTAAGACGAAAACCATCGCGAAGCTGGAAATCACTAGACAGGCATATTATGAAACACATGTTTAATAAATAGTTTATTTTATTTATTTATACATATATTTTGAATGTATAACTTTATTTTAATTGTTTGTGTAGTATTAGCTGTAGGTAGGTACACCGTTGTATTTTTATATTGAAACAGTCCATCCAAAGGTTGTCTGGAAGATATCGCTATTAGCGATACGACCGCCATTGTAACCATAGATTTAGCATCTTTTTGAAAACAGTTTTGTTTTTATATTTTGGTGTGCAATATAGTATATTCTATTCTAAATCGCAAAAAATAAATCATATTTTCAAAGTGATTGTATTTAAGCGATTTGTAAGCGTTCGATGATTGTATTTCTTCGTAATGGTATTCGTCTGGGTATTTGGCTCTGCCTTTTTCGGCTCCATAATACTGTGTACCTACGGCTCGGGTATGAATTCTGCCGTGGCGGCAATAACAAAGGTTCCTCACTTGAATCCAAATGTACTATTTGGATCGACTTAAAAAAGGAAGAGATTCTCAATCCAACCCTAGGTCTTTTTTATCCAATTCGATACACAGATATTTTATACTAATTATAATATTATGTTCCGCCAGCTATAAGCGATCCGGAGGACTGTTACACGGTAGCGAGCACGTGCTTGGACAAAGGCCCACTTTACGACTTCAGCCTGGCCTGGGTAGGAGATGGTTTAGCCACGGCTAAATGTAAGTAGCACTTATTTACTGGAAGCTTTTAACATTCGTAGTTCTAATCCGATTCTAATTATTAATTCTAATCCTTACTAATATTATAAAAGCGAAAGTGAGTTTGTTTGTTTATTTGTTACCTCTTCACACTTTAATGGCTAAACCTTTTTTGATGAATTTTGTAACAGAGATAGTTGGGAACCAGGAGACGGACATAGGCTAATTTTTATTTTTTTAAAAATGGGATGTGAGGGAGAAAGAGGGAAGAAAAGGGAAAACTTAGCGTTGTTATTACAAATCAATAAGGCGCAAGGGGAACTGTGTTACCCCAAACTTAATGCTCGCGAAGCCGCGGGCGAAAGCTAGTTATTAATAATTCTAATAATATAAAAGCGAAAGTGAGTTTGTTTGTTACGTCTTCACGGCTATATGGCCAAACCGATTTTGATGAATAAAATTTTGGTACAAAGATAGTTGAGACCTTGGAGACAAACATAGGCTAAAAAAAGTGAGAAAAAGGGGAGAAAGAGGGAAGAAAGGGGGAGAAAAACATTGTTTTTTTTCGATCATCACGCGGATTATAGTTTACTTACTTACAAAGGTTACTTTCCACCCGCGAAATAGGTACTTATTTCGCGGCAAAAGCTAGTTAATAAATAAAAATTTATTGATACATACAAATTAGGTTACAACAAGCTAAGTTAAAAGAAAACAAAGTAGAAGAAAAACTAGGCACAGCCTGTACATCTCGGTGGCCCAATATTAACAGTTAAGCAAGTTGAGTAATAGTCGAATGTTCAATGTGACCAAATAGCTAAAATCTATAACGGAAAAGCGTACCGTATCATTGTGAGGTGTAAAAGTATATTTAGAAAAAAGAAAGAAAGAAAAAATATTTATTTGGCCAATGCCACAAGTGCACACAAAATAATATAAACTTAAAACTAAACGATAATAACAAATACGTAATTGTGTGTCTCACGGCTGCGCCAAATAGGCCCAGTTCAGCAAACTGCCGAGCAGCTAGTGCCCGACGATGGTTTTCAACTGGACTGGACTGGATTTAATGATTCATTCATCATTACACGTCCAATGACTTTATCTTCCAATTCACTACTTCCCAATATTACCTAAATAAAAAGTGTCAGATAATGTTAAATTTTCCAGTACCGACATGGAAGGTTCACCGGAAACTCCTGAACCCAGCGTTCAATCAGGCAGTCCTGGATACGTTCATTGGCGTCTTCAACAATCAGTCCAAGAAGCTGGTGAAAGACTTCGGGGAACAGGTTGGGAGGGGTCCTTTTGACCACTGGAAATATACAAAACCCAACTCTCTAGAGACTGTTTGCAGTAAGTTTTCTCTTCATTTTTATCCTTAAATAAATACAAGTAACTTCTTCATCCACTTCACCAAGTGAAGTGATGATTGAAAAGTTTTCATTATTTTCAGTGACAGCGCTAGGAGTGGACTTCACAGATTCAAACCTCAACAGCGACTACGTCCACGCACTCGAACTGATCTTAGCCACGCAACTTGAACGATTCATAAAGTTCTGGTGGCACAGTGACTACACATACGCATGGAGCAATCTAAAGAAGCAGGAGGATGCCTGTCTGAAGATACTGCACAATATGTCGAACACGGTAAGCAGACAGCGCTATTTAATCGCGAGGGGCTAGATGAAGTGACATTCTAATAGTGATAACGATGATGAAAAACAAGAAAAGGTGTTGGTTTGTGATAAATTACCAAAAGGCTTACGCTAAACTTATTGAAAATTATATTAAAAAAAAAAAATAATTTGTAAGTCACTGCACTAGTTCACTAGTTCCTTTGTTCCAGTGATTATTATTGAATTAAACAAATTGTAGTTATTTCTTTGGTGAACCATCTTTTATGTATTACAATTTCTTTTTTACAAATCTTTATTTCCTGTCACCTTACTTGCTTCTCTAATTAACAAAACTGCTAACTTCGTAAAATAAAGCAGGGGTAAAAAGTTAGTTAATCAGGCATAACCTTTTAGTTTAGCTAAGCTCCCTCCAGGTGTCTCCGCTTTGTTGTCCCTTACCATGTTCCTAACGCACTCAGGAAAACACCAGGTGGGAATAATGTAACCCTTACTGGGCAGGTTGACACAAATTCGGTGGTATATGACATCGGTTTTATAACATTTAGCGGCATCTACCGCTCTCAGAACTTTTGCGCAACCACCACACTTGCTACTAGGCAAGTTTAACTGTTAATCACTACTTGAGTTTTCGATTCAATCCTCCGTGGTCCTACCTCGCGTCCACAGATGGCGCTGTTTACAATATGCGCATATTCTGGTTTAATGTAGTGCTACTGTGCTATGGTATAATAATAATAATACCACCATAACTCGACACAGCAGGAGTAAACAGATTTTGCGTTAACTCTTCGACAACTTCAGTGCTAGATATTTTTAACAGAATCACTGTATGTTTTTAATATTTTTTTTTTGTTTATGGTAGATTTTAGTTACTGGTTACAGTTTTGAGTTTAAGATGTAATTTTATTTTAAACACTGAACTTGTACACTGGATAACGGTTTAAGTAATCTATCACTATATATTAAAACTTTCTATACCTAACTAGCTATGCTCGGCTCCGGCATGCGTTGCAATGCACCGGTCTTGAAGTCCTGTGCGATTTCACGCACGAGACGCTGGAACGGAAGCTTGCGGATCAGCTGCTCTGTGCTCTTCTGGTAGCGACGAATCTCACGGAGGGCCACTGTGCCGGGCCTGTAGCGATGGGGCTTCTTAACTAGATAGATAGAATATTCTTTATTATGTACACCATACAAGTAACAAGAATAACACTAGACAAACTTATATCTATAAATAGGGTGACACAATGGGCAGTGTTATCGCTAAAAGCGATCTTTTCAAGACAACCTTTTTTTTCGGGTGGGAAATCATCAAATGACTTCCCCCGCTCTGGGCGGAGTGGGGGCAGTCATTTGATGATTTTTTTGGGCATGTCAGACTTGTATTGATAAAAACCCACCCATGTTCCTTCTTCTGCTATTCGGCATGGATACATATTAAAATAATTAAGAATCATGAAAATCAGTCCAGCCGTTCTCGACTTGTACCTAATTAGTGTTCGAACAAACCCGACTTTGTTTTATATATTAAGATATATCGTTCCCTTTAACTGTGTTATTTTAATTATAAAACAATCGCACGAATCGCAAAATGTTGAAGACCTCTTGCAACTGCTTTCCGTCTCCGTCTTTAGATAAAATTCTGATCTCTAGAACGTGGTATTAGATAAGATAAGATAAGATAAGATAAGATATTTGCTCAAACATGTGTTTACATACAGAAAGAAAATGCATGTATGATGAAATAAAAATAATAAAAATGGTTCAGACATGTTTGCCATATACTATGGCGTGCAAATGTTTAAAATGTTAACATTGTATCGACATTAAATAATCACGTATCAATATAATTAATTTTAAGTGAAATTAGCAAAAGATTAGAAGTGATAAAATTATACATGACAAAAGTAAAAATGTCAGTGAGTTTAGTAATCATGTCAAAATTATAAAAGTTAAAGTACATAATAATATGTCAATTGTCTATGTCACAGTAAATGGTTCTGTCAGAAATTCATTAATGTTATAATATGCTTTGTCATCAGAATTACATTTATGTGCCAAATTGGAACTGAATTGGTTCGCAATTGAAAATTCAATACTTACTACCTTTTTTTCTACCCTCAGAGGTTGATGTCTTTTTCAATTTCAAATGGGACCATAATTGAGATATATCCAATAAATACTTCTCGTTCTGTGATTTTTGAAATGTTGGCCAATACGAAAATATTTTAGTTTTAGTTCGCACGCTAGGAGAACCCTTCCCATTGTTGCCAACTTAGTTACTAATAACAAATTTGTTGATTGCAGGTCCTTCAAAAAAGAAAAGCCATATTTTATGATAAAACCTGCACCGCAAACAATATACCAGGTAAAAACGATTTACAGTACTTCCTCAAATGTATTATTAACGAGAACTATCTATAGCAACTAACTCGTTCTACTCGCTTATATTAAACTGCTTTTAGGTCTAATTAAAAAAAATAGAGTTATTTTTAGTTATTCTTGGAATAGACTTATCATAATTGATTTTAACTAAAAACCGTTATTTAACTAGCTGGCATCGCGGCTTCGCCGCATATCGCATATCGAAAAAAAAGTATCTTATGTGTTATTCCAGACCATAATCTATACCTGTACCAACTTTCATCAAGATCCATTCAGCCGTTTGAGACGTGAAAGAGTGCCAAACATCCATTTGTCCCCACAAACATTAGCATTTATAATATTAGTAGGATATTGTTAAATTTAGTTAAAATTTCATCATTGCTTGTATAAAGAATAAAAGGTAGATTATACAAGGCTCACCCATTTATTGTTACGGCTTATTTTATGTAGGTAGCTACAATCTGTTCATATATTTTGCTTTACTTTATAGAAACCAAATTCAAGCCGTTCATAGACTTGCTCCTAGAGCTGTCACATGAGCAAGGAGGGTTTACTGACAAACAGATCAGGGAGCACGTGGACACCTTGCTGATGGCCGGCTCCGATACTTCGGCCACTGTACTTATGTATACCATGGTATTATTGGGCTCATACCCTGAAGTTCAACAAAAAGTATTTTCTGAGTAAGTACCTACTAGAATATTTTTTTTTCAAAGGAATCATTTGTCTTTGAGATAGCTGAAAACCATTAATTTGAGAAATGAATCTTTGGAAAACCTTTACATAGAGGACTTCACTTATTGATAAAGCAGATAATAGTATTTTTATATTCTTTGTTTATTACCACAATAATTTCAGAATGCAAGAAGTTCTGGGAGAAGACAGAGATGTCGAGAAAGCGGATTTGTCGAAGCTGGTGTACTTGGAGGCTGTTCTGAAGGAGACCATGAGGTTGTACCCAGTTGGGCCAATCCTGGGCAGGCACACTGATAAAGATGTTAAACTAAGTAAGTTCAATTTTAATACAATTGATACTGTCACAAATTCAACAGAATATTCGTAGGATTAAAAATAAGTTCATAAGACAATATCAGATGATTGTATTATTTCTTTTAGATTTTCCTTCTTATTTTCTTTGATTACTTCATCTACTAGTATGTTTTAGAAAACTACACTATTCCCGCCGGTCAGAGCTGCGTTTTATTGGCATTCGCTGTTCATAAGCATCCAATCTGGGGTCCAGACGCGGACGAGTTTCATCCAGAACGTTGGCTGGAACCTGGTCGGTTGCCTGATAATCTCAACGCGTTTGTTGCTTTCAGTCTGGGAAAGCGCAATTGTATTGGTAAGCACTCTTAAGTGAAGCATTCTCACATCCATTTGAAATAATGATCCATAAACGCTGATTCATAAACATATTCCTCATTCTCCAAAGAGACACTACGCTTTGGAATGGGAAACTACATGTCTTTCACAAGTTATTGTCCTGCGACTGGGACTGTAACAGCATTTTTTTGATTGCACACATTCAAGTTTGAATAATAATAAAGGTATGTACAAGTATCAAATTGAGAGAAAAACACAAAAGTCAAAAAAATCGTCCACATCACTGTAAATAGGAAAAGTGACCAGAAGGAAATGGAATGCTGAAAGCACCATTACCACGTTGGATGGCAATGGCGTAGTTTGGCCAAAAATGGGGGACTTAAGCCTGAGTAAAGAATAAACTGGCGCGCAATGGAGGAAATCAAGGAATAAGAGAAAAGAGAACAGGGAAAACGAAAAATAATTTCATCATTACTGTTTTTTCCAGGTAAAGTCTACGCCATGATGTCGATGAAGACGACCCTGGTCCATGTGATGCGTCGCTACAAGATCACGGCCGACCACACCAAGCTGCGGCTGAAGTGGGATACCATTCTGGTGCCATACACGGGATATTACATCAGCGTTGAGAATAGGACATAGAGGAGCATGGGATATTGGGAAATTCGTATGAAGAGATAATTATGTCTGATGAGAAGAAGAATACAAATCAAAAAAACTTTAACTCAGCATAACAGCCGTATGTGGATGGCGTTTCAGCAGATTTTTATGTCATGTACCTAACCGCTTTTCATAGATCTTGTTGACGTCAATATTAAATTTCGGAACGTGATCTGCCGATGAATGCTTTTTATGGACTATTTGGAGCCTATCAAAATTTTATTTGCAGGCAAGAATAATTGAAAAAATATTTTTATTTTGGGGGGTGGGAAACCATTGACCCGGCCACCTATCGCGATAGGTTTCAGTGTCATTCGGGTTAAGGTGATAAACGGACAGAACACAATATTTAAGCATAGGTACCAATTCTCGAACCCAGTTTACAATCGTCATCTGAATCATTAGAATCCTACATTTCCAATATAATATAAACTACGGTTGGCTTACTGTAAATAAAAGACGTCAACAATTAAAGTTTTAGAGAACTGAATATTGCATTTATTTTCTCCTTATCCTCATAATTATAATCTAATATATAAAATTCTCGTGTCACAGTTTTCGTTCCCATACTCCTCCGAAACGGCTGGACCGATTTAAACGAAATTTTGTGTACATATCGGGTAGGTCTGAGAATCGGCTAACATCTATTTTTCATACCCCTAAGAGAACAGCGGGTGAAACCGCTGGGCACAGCTAGTACAAGCTATATAAATACAAGCAACTAATCCCCCTGCTGGAACACAGGCTTTGTCTCTTTAAGCGACAGTGGGCGGGTCGATTACGCGGGTCCTGATAAAGTTTTAATGATACTGATGATAATGATGGCGTTCTATGAACCCGCTCTTTAAATCCTTTGCTTCGCTATGGATGCTTTTATTGACGCGTAATGAAATTCATATGTTGTAGTGTGAAAAAATATTAATATCTGGAGAATCCAGTGGTCGTTCAGTGCTGCGGAGACAAGATTACTCGTTTACCACCATCTGCATTCTTGTAGAACGTGATGTCAAATTAATAGGCTCCATAAGGAAAGGCGTTATTCAACTTGCTACTGCCGTGTAACAAGTGGGATTACCGTTTCCTTTTTGATAAGTTTTCTACGACAAATAATTTGTTATGACAAACAAGGTCAAAAAAACCTATTAACAAAGCAGATGAGGAAAATGTATCAACCGGATTATATACCGGTTTTGTGTGTTATTATACATATTCAAGTTTCAAATTTAAGGAAAGTCGAGAAAAAATCCGGCCAACAGTGAATCAGACTCGCGAGGGTTCTGTACAAACTTGCGACATAAACAGCCATATTTTTTGACTGCGTTGAGTTGAACACAAAGGGACCACGCGTTCCCAAAATAAAGGGTATTGACAGACATACACAGGCAACAAAGTGATTCAATGAGGGTTAGGTTTTTTTTCTATTGAGGTCGGAACCCTAAAAATGATGACAAGCAAAATCTTTAAACAGGTTGATGTTTTGAATAAAGGAGAAGAAAGAACTATTACAAAAAATGCAGTCAGGCATAATAACACTGCAATATGCAACACTAAGCTAAATATGAGGATCCCAAAACGCTTATACCTATAATATTCTTGTAAATAACGAAATATGTATCATGTATACGACTATATACTTGTTCTGCAGCTCCGTGTATCCTGGTGATTGCATTATTAGCTGCCTGCGCTGAAGATGATTACTTTTAGTATTCTTCAACTGATGTTGTAATATGTACTCGCCAAGGCGCACAAGCCATAGATACTGTAGGTCAAAATTATAACTTTTACTTATTGTTTTAAAGCTATTACTTTTCTTATTTACCAATTATCAAAACTGATCTAAATGGAATAAACAAATTAACTAAACATGAACTAACTTAATAAACTCCTCCTCCTCCCTACGCTTTTCTTTTGTTTTTGTAGAAAAATAAATCATCAAATAACTTCTCCCGCTCTGGGTGGCACGGGGGGGGGGGGGGGCAGTGTCAGATTTTTACGGTCTAAAACCCATCCATGTTGCCTTTTGTCTTCCGGGGCCGCGATCTCTCTTTCGAACAACCCGCAACCCCGAGTAGCAGTCCCCTGGCAGACCCTATTATTTAGTTTGATTTTTGTCATACACTTTCACAAAGTTCTGTTGGACGAAGGTGCATTGGAGTAGCTCCCAAACCTATAAAGTGTCTGTTTGGATAGTAATGGTAATGCAACTAGGTTCAATTCCCAAGACTGACATAGTATTATTTGTTAATAATGTAGGTATATTAATATTTACTTTGTTTAATATTGTATTATTTTTTTATTTAGTTTTTTATTTGCTTATCGTGAATGTGAGGACCATGCATCCACATGGTCCTTTGCTCATCCGCATTGCTTTTATTTACTATGTTTTGACGATTGTCTGGCAGTTTGAGTACTATATAATTAGCGACCTACACAAATGCCCTTTTTATATTGTTCGTCGTGTCGTTGAGCTCCTTGAGTTATGAGCCGAGCTACACGTTAACTGACAAATGCTTGCACTGACTGGACAGGTCCACTCAATCTGTGTGGTGCTTTCTTAAAAAGAGTATTTCAAAGACTAATTTGCATAATCCTCATGTAAGTTGACCAAGATTTTTGTCAGGTCCTTAAAAGAGACTATGACCTCTGAGTTTGTTTCGGCTGTTTCTTCTCAGAGTAGTCAGGTACGAAACACCGGCCTCAACTAGTTTTTTTTGTAAAATAGGACGTGTAAAAGTGTTTGTGAAAACCTACTTGCAAAATAAACATTCTTGTCCTTTTAACAAATTTCTGGGAGCCTGATCGCGAGCACGGATCAGGTTTCCGTTAAAAGGTAGGTACTTAATAAATAATTGTTGTTTTGTTTCTACTCCGACCACTTGATATTTGATTGGCATTTTATTATTTTACTAGCTTTTTCCCGCGGCTTCACTCTTCTCGTTAAATTCAGGGTAACACAGTTCCCCTTTCCTGATTTGCCCTTGCGCCTTATTTATTGTAATGGCAATACTAAGTTTTCCCTTCTCTTCCCTCTTTCTCCCTCATTTCTCACTGTTTTGTTGAAAAAACGCCTATGTCCGTCTTCAGGGTCCCAACCATCTCTGTACCAAAATTCATCAAAATCGGATTAGTCATTTAGGCGTGAAGACGTAACAAACTCTCTTTCGCTTTTATAATATTACTAAGGATTTTAAGTGACGTTTTGGCCTTGCACCTGGCAAACAGAGTGAAATAACAACGACGTTTTTTTTTTGTTTTATCCGTTTTGCTTTAATTGCGACGCGATTAAGCTAGTCTCGTAGTTTTACAAAATTAAAAGATTGTAGATAAAATCGAGGATGTTGTTTTTTTTTAATTTATCATTTATGTACTTATTAGTCAGAATTTTTCCCCTCTAACTTTAGATAGACGACTCATTTTTCCGACATTGGAAGCTACTATCTCGACAACAATTTACTTAAATATAAAATGTAAGAAACCGATCGATAGACACCCCATACAAATGTATCCGTAAATATATTTTTGAATACACACATCGAAAACTGGATCTTATTGCACTACGATTAGGTTCAAAATACAGTGTATTTCACACACCTGCTTTTTTCTCATTTATTGTAACAAGGGCATTTTTTCTGTTTCATCACGGAAAACAATAAATACTTAACTGTTCAAATACCTATAGCTGGCAGTATTTTTTTTTAGAGAAATGATGCGTTTGTTTTCAAAGCGTTCATATTTATTAAAAAATATATAAATATGTTTATCAACAGAATATCACAAATAAACATCATGCAAAATTGAGTTCTAAACTCAAGAAATATAAAATATTCATTTTTAATATTAGGCTGATAAGCGATGTCATGTGCCTTTTTTTTGGGATGAAAAATCTTTAAATAACTACCCCCACGAAGTGTCAGAATTGTCTGACTGATTGACTAAAACCCACCCATGTTCTTTCTACCGATACCTTTGTTTCTCCTTCACTACTTTTATTTTAACAATCCTCAGTTACATGTATGGGTTGGGGGACCGCCTATATTTATTTATTTTTAATAAAATTTTTAGAAGTTCAAATAATGGATCTGTTCTCTAAATTACAAGTGTGACAGACAGACAGGGCAAATTTACAAAGATTCCGGTTTAGCTATTAGATGTCACGTTTACATCGTGGGCTCGTGCTTATGACCCCCGGTGACGTCAACGTGGACGAGCAGGTCGTCCAACTGGTTTGTGCTGCTGTCTGTCTACGTAACTGATTCATGTTTTTTAACCGACTTAAACTCCGAAAAAAGGAGGAGATTATCAACACGGGCCTATAGTTGTTAATATCTTTACTGTCCCCGGATTTAAAAAGCGGTATTACCTTGCTGTATTTCATTAGATCCGGGAAAACCCCTTGATCCACGCACAAATTAAATATTAAGGCTAAATATGGTGCTATAGTCTCAATAATGGCGATACAAGCTTTGATGGACATACCCCAAAGATCTTCGGTTAATTTGACCTTGATTTGCTTAAAAGCTTTAATAACTGATAAGGGGTTTATATGCTTATATTCAAATTGAATCGGGCAGGCTGGAACGTTCGCCTAAATCCTTAGACAGCAAGGGCGAGGAAAGTAAGGTCTCTGTAGTCTTATGTGGGATATTGGTAAGGAAATTCACAAATTCCTGAGCAATGTCAGTATTATTAAGGTTTCTAACGTTAAATTATTTCTTGGTTATTTATTTATATTTGTTTCATTGTTTTTTATTTTCCAAACCGTTTTTATTTTACCATCGGCTGATTTAATTTTTTTGCTAATGAATAAGGATTTGGCAACTTTACAAGTGTTTTTAAAAATCAAAAAAAGCAAATCCAAAAAGCCTGCGGTCGATTAATCTCCGATATATTTCGTTTACGAGAGAATCGTCGAGTTAAAATAAGGGAGGCTTTTTGGGGCGCGACCGTTTGTGTATTAATTCGATAAGTAATGCGACAACACCGTTATATCTGGACGTCGCCGACATTTGGACCTTTGGAAAACTTTGCGTAGTGTTTTATTTCGATAAGATCTATACAACAATACAACAACTATGCAGTAATTGCATTTCCGTACAACACTTAATAGCATTATTTTTAAAGTCAGGCGGTCTCAAATGGCAGAATCATAACAGGTTAGTAATATGCATTAGGTACGTTACCATTCGTAAAAAGGTCACAAAGTGACAATAGTGACATATTCATAATACTGTCTGCATCTGTGACCATTTTAAGAATTTAAATGCAATTCTGTTATATACATATAATCATTACTTCCTTATCCTTACTATTTAACTGCGAAAAGTCCCATATAAAGTTTCACCCCTCTTATAAGGGGGGCAAATTTCTGAAAAAAATTATGCACTTGAAAATTGCGAAATGCTCCATACAAACTTCATTTTCCCATTTAAGGGAAGTGGGGGATTAGAAAGAGACAAAAGTAGCCTTTGTCCGTCTCCTGGTTCCCAACTATCTCTGTACCAAAACTCATCAAAATCGGTTTAGCCATTAAAGCGTGAAGAGGTAACAAACAAACAAACAAACTCACTTTCGCTTTTATAATATTAGTAAGGATTTAAAACGACCAGAGTATTTGAACGTTGTGCTTTAACAGCCAGCATTGCTTAGGTTATAAAACCTCTTACAGTACACACTCTTTGTTACCAACAAAAAATACAATGCAAATCAGTGAAGAGGAATCGTGTCACCCCGAATTTAACGCGAGCGAAGCCGCGAGCAAAAGCTAGTAATTAATAAAGAAGGCCTGCATTGCGAGGTAGCCAAGATGGTTTGCTGACTATGTCTGTACCAAAATTCATTCAAAACGGTTTTACCATTTAGGCGTAAAGACGTAACAAACAAACAAACTCACTTTGCTTTTATAATATTATTAAGGATTTTTATATAACTAGAACTTTTGATCTCTTTTAATTTCAGCTCGAAGTCCACATCCATTGCACTAATAAACGAAGACTTATTTCTAATGTTATTAGTGCAAATCTGGTAAATACCCAACCCGTCACTGGTAAATAGCCCCAAAGCTGGAATGACTATCCCACCAAATTCATTTAATTGTTTGGGATATTCACAGCGCGACCATGACATTCTTAATTGTGTCACTTCAACATGTTGCTAAGAAAAACAAGAAAAGTAAACTTTTTTGTTTCTATCCCAATTATGCAGATTTTTATGGAACTTGTTTAGATGGTGCAGAGCTTCAAATACATAGGACACGTATCTGTGTCGTTTTATGAATTGAGTAGTGCTCGTGTCAACACGTGTCATAACTTGTTTAAAAAAATATATTTATTACATCCGGTGTTTGATTTTAAAATGTTCTTAACAATAATAATATCGTTAGTTTGCGTGTATTTAGGATATGTGATAGCGTGTCGTCACTTCTTGCCTCGAGTGAACGAGCTGGTGCCCACATGTCCAGGGACTTTGCCCATCATTGGACACACTCATATGTGGCTCAATAATGAAAGTAAGTTTCTGAATGTCAAACATCAAATCGAGTCAGAGGAGCCGTTTGATAATTCCATCAGACAACAAAAAAACTGGAATAAAATGTGGTGGAATTTGATAATTTTTGCTAAAATCATAAGATAAGTCTTATGATTTAAAAAGTATCTTTCTTATTTACCCTATTAATATTAATACTAGTAGGGTAAATGAGAAACTAGATATATATTTTTAAATATGTATAATGCAAATGAAATCTATACTAATATTATAAAGCTGAAGAGTTTGTTTGAACGCGCTAATCTCAGAGACTACTGGTTGGAATTAGAAAATTCTTTTAGTGTTGGATAGTCCATTTCTTGAGGAAGGCTATAAGCTATATTACATCACGCTACGACCAACAGGTGCTGAGCAGCGTGGGTGAAACCGCGTGGAACAGCTAGTATAACATATTATGGCAGAATGCAATGTGCACTTAAAAAAATATGCTGATTAATGAGTTGTTTTATATTTATATAATTTATGGGAGGTTTATTATAATCGGGGAGGTATTAAAAGTGAAGTTATAACATTAAACAAAAAACATGGAAACCCCCGGGGACATCGAAACCGGTAACCGTAAAAATCTAAATTTTGGTAAACAAATTTAAGTAGTTATATTTATTGTAAAATCATAGAAAACCGATTATGTAATTATTTTTTTTCGGTATCTTCGAGGGAATAAGGGTACATTTTTATTTTTCAATACATAATTTGTGTTTGCTAGCTGACAGGTGACAATGAATGAAAAAATTCTTAAATATACCTTGTGATAAACTCAAATGTATCTTCTAACCTGACAGACAGATGTGTTGCTGGGGAGTTTGTTCCGCCACTTCTTCTTCCCAGCTAAAACACTAGGAAGTGGCGAAGGGCAGGGCGTTTTTGTGGGACTGTCTTTTGTAATGTGACGTTCAAAAAGTGCTGATTACCAGACAAATTTTAATATCTTTTTATTTTGGTGTACTTACAATAATACTTTACCAAAATTTTGTCGCATAATTTAGTTTGTAATTATGTATTGCCCGCAATGAAAAATTAAAAAAATCCAAAGAGCACAAGCGCTAATTTTCAACGATTTTCCTTATACGCTTCAAGGAAAATCGTTAAAAATTACCGCAGAAAAGATCTAGTCTAACTGGATGCATCTAAATACCAGTATTGTACAATAAAGATGACTGACTCATGATATTATACTTAACACTGAATAAATTAATCAAACGGCGCAAATATCACAATTTGATTGGTAATTATGTTTTTGAGCCGTTTGGGGTTGAAACACTAGGGCCATGGGGTCCGAGTGCCCATGTAGTATTTCGAGAAATCGCCAAGCGGTTGGTTGATTCTTCTCGTGACCAGAGGGCTGGCCTGTTTTTTGCACAAAAAATAAGCATGGCCATCCAACGCGGTAATGCTGTCAGCCTTCTGGGCACTGTACCTGTTGACGGCGGTACGGACGAATTTTTTGACGCCCTGTAATTTTCCATTTTTATAAATATCTAAATAAATAAAATAAATATCTTGGGACAACTCACACACGGCTATCTGATCCCAAGCTAAGCAGAACTTGTGTTATGGTAACCAGACAACTGATATACATACTTATATAATTTATAAATACATACATTTTATAGATAAATCACACCCAGACACAGAACTAACAATCATGCTCATCACACAAAGTTTGTCCTGGGTGGGAATCGAACCCACGACCTCCGGCTCAGCAGTCAGGGCCACTAACCACTGGACCAACAGGCCCGTCAAATATACTTGTATACTTGTTATACTTGTATATATTTGTATTATTAGTTTGTGTGTATTTATGGGTTGTATATATTTAGTAATTAATTTAATTATAATATGATGAATAAAAACTTTAACTTGTTTCAGCATTGGTTCAAAATGTGATTTTTGGATTTGGAGAATATGCTTTAAAAGTTGGAGGACTGGCCAAGGTCTTTTTGGGTCCGCTGCCTGTTTATGGTTAGTTAAAATTTCTTAATTATATTGTTTTGTAAAGCAATTACATACAGATCATCTCCACTCGATTTCACGTATTCAACATTTTATTTGTACTCATGTTTGTCACATATTGATGGCATGGTTGGCGCAATGACTGAGCAATTGACAGCTGCACTGCGTGTCGTGGGTTCGATAGTCGAACGGAAAAAATATTTGTATAAACTACAAGTAGTTGTTCCGGGTCTGGTTGTTTGTGTGTGTAAATTTAAATGTTTGTAAACGCACCTACGATACAGGAGAAATTCCTAATGTAGGGGACAAAGTTTCTCAAAGAAAAATAAGGAATTTAATTTTTGTTTTCTCTAATTTATTTTATCTTATTTATTAATTTATTTTAATGTGGCTTTTTTTAATGTAATTTAATATTGTTGTACAAGTGTTGAAATAGGTGTAACTTACCTGAATCAAAAATTATTTACTATTATTAATAATGTGACGTTACCTGGTGTATTGATGCAAGAATGACATTAAAGGCGCGGGCCCGCCGCGGCGCATGCTGAGCACGGGCACGCAGCACATTTTAGCTGCGTGTATAAATTTGTTTGACAACGTGGGTCTACGTTTCCACTGGAGTACCTACACGAAACCCCACGACTATGTATAACGTGGCACGGCGCATGGAGAGGCTACACACGTGGCACTGCAATCCAAGGAGGATAACCGCTCTGCGGTAAGCGAACTGTACATAGTCATGGGTCATATTCGTGTACTTTAGTGGAAACGTAGACCCACGTTGACAGCGTTGAGCTATGTAACCGCCTATTCGAGCAAGCCACGCATGTATTAATGACGTCAATTCATGCGTAGCCTCTCCGTGGGTTGCAGTGGACACAACCACATACATTTTCTTACAAAGCGAAGCTTAATACACGTGCGTAGCCTCTCCGTGCACCGCGGTGGGCCCGCGCCTTAAACCTACATTTTGACGTCGATAATTTTGATCCACGGGTCTCAGGAGTGGGAATTATCTGATTTATGGTATTTTACAGTTGTAGCAGACCCTGTTGACGCAGCCACAGTGCTAAACAAATGCCTGAAGAAAATGTTTGTGTATAGATTCATCCGACCAATGGTGGGCAACACGTTGATCGCTGCTGATGGTAAGTTGTATTTCATATTGATAGCTTCACTGTCGCATTAGGTTAAGGCCTGTAAGGCTGATAAATAAATAAATGACTGAATAAATAAATAAAAACATAAATAAATATTTCTTGTTCAACCTTAATAATGTAGTTTTGTTCAGGATAGGTCCCACCACGTAAACGGGCCGCTGGCTGTTCCCGACACTGCCGCCGCTCAGCGGCCATTTTACGTGATTGAACCTGTATTACGTCTTTCGAATCATAAACGTTATTTATTTTAGTTAGATAATTGTTACTGTTAAATTTCTCGTTTTATTTATTTTTAAAATGAATTTATTAGTTTATTTAATATGTATATGTGTATTAGTAACAGTAAGTATATATGTTTTTGAAAACAAATATTTTTATATAAATATGTATATTTACACAATTTTTGAACCTTATCACAATGTTGTCGTATTTCACCCAAAGGTTGACTGGTAGAGAATGCCTTATGGCAATAAGTCCGCCTATGTACCAAGTCACTATTGTACATGAAGTTTAACTAAATAATTTATCATTGCTTCATAAGCACCAAAAAAATGTTATTTATAGTGTCTTAATTAAAAGGAAATGTTACGGCTGCAATTTAATGAAAAAACCTATATCTTAAAAACTAAATATCAAATCTGGTTCAAACCGGTTTTAGTTAAAAGTTTTTATGAGTATTACAATTCTGTTTTTGGAATTTTATTCCTGAAAATTACTGACTGACGACTGACTGATGCCGATGACTGATCGATTTCTACGCTGCGTACCACGGGTTCAATTCCCGTACGGAACAAATATTTGTAAGGCATATTCACAGTTGTTACGCGCATGGCTATTTGCGTATGTGAATTTAAATGTTTGCAAACGCACCCACGATACAGGAGAAATTCTAAGTGTGGGGCCAAATTTAAAAAAAAAAACTTAGAGAGGGTAGGGAAAAGCACTACAACAATTACAATTTAGAAGCAAATATCTATTGAACTATACAACACACTAACTAAAGTATCAAAAGAGGTTTCTTTTGTCGATAGATTTTTTAGAAGATTTATTGATTCATTTCACCTATTTATCCTACACATCACTCCGCGGGACATTCTTACGAGATGTTAACTCATCCATTATATCCAACGATAGAATTCATTGGTAGATCGCCCCTAAAGTGGTTCCACGGTTTTCCAAAATTGTTTCAGTACCAATATGGAAGCGTCATCGTCGGTTACTGGAACCGTGCTTCAAGCAGCAGATCTTGGATGACTTTCTCCAGTTGTTCAACGAACGAGCTGGACTATTTGTTGAGTTGCTCGCCGAGGATGTTGGCAAAGGTGAAGTGGATCTCACTGACAAGATCACAAAGACTGTTGTGGAAACCGATTGCCGTGAGTAGTTCTTCCTCTTTTGATGCCTCTGAAGGTTAGCCGCTAACTTCTAAATATTATTCCTGAAGTAAATATTTCTCGTGAGTTTTAATACAGCAGTATTGTAATATACATGTTTTTTTTTTTAATAATATCAAGATTGTGTATCAACAAGAGTCAGCGGACACTAACATAGCTAACAGAGTTAGTAAGCAGAACTAACCAAGCTGTAAGCTACTGTTTATCCTTGTTAGGCTAACGGCGAGTACTTGCATAGGTATAACCAAACTTTAAAATCGAAATATTGACCGAATTCATAGTCATCGAGTGTACCTACGGACAATATATTCAGTCGCGTCACAGATCCTGTGCGTCATCTTTAATATACTCAGCAACAGTCTAAAGTATTTGAACTAGCGTACACGACGAATCAGGATATCGTTCATATTAACTTTAAAGACTATGAATTTTTGATATTATATCACACACATGTAAACCAATATACTGAATACACTGAACGAGAAAATCAGCTACATTAAATCATAGGCGTTGTGTGTCATGTTGGTGAAACACACTTGTGCACTGCTGAGTTCCTCAATCAATATATTTAGGTACAAGTTAAAATGATTAGATAAGAATCAGCCCTCCTGCGGCATACCATATTCCACCCTGCAAGGTACATCCTACCAAAAAATGTTTAACAGCTTGTTGGGGATACTTGTGAATGAATTCAAAGTTTTATTTTTTAAGTAAAATGTATGATACTTTTTATTTCAGGGACTTCTCTTGGACTCCGAATCGACGGCAAGGACCTTGTAGACAACAACTTCTTGGCGGCTGTAAAAGAATTACTAGGGATTCTCGTAGTCAGGGTTAATAAGCCGTGGCTTATGTTTGATTTTATCTTCAACTTGTCTAGTTACAAAATGAAACTGTCCAAAGCACTTGCAACCGCTTCTAAACTTACGCAGCAAGTGAGTATTATTAATTACATATTGTAAAAGCAATTATGTCATACAAATATTTGTTCCGTGCGGGGAACGAACCCGCGACACACAGCTGAGAAGTCGATCGCTCAACCACTGCGTCAACCGTGCCGTCGAACTTTGTTGTCCGGCTGTCTGCCAAGACCCTGTATCTCGGGAACCCGTCGAGATAACTCTCGCCGACTCACACTTGGCCAGTTTTTATAGGTTCATGTCTTCTCGATTAAATCTTTACATTGCATAGAATGAAGTCGCTTCCGCTGTCTGTTGGCTTAGATCTTTTAAACTCGACAGATTTTAATGCAGTATTTAGCAATATGAAAACAGCAAGTGATTTAAGAGGAAGGGATTTTTTTGGGACGGGTCGCTAGTTAAAAATGCTTTGGTTGGTTAAATTATGATCTAAAAAACTGTGAGTACAATGCTTCGTGTTAACTAATTTTCAAGAAACGACACCGTAACATTCAAATTACATCGTTTTGTAGATGGTGGAACTACGGAAATCAGAACATTTACAACGGTTGAAAAACAAAGAAAGCATTGACCATGAAGGTAAGAGTTAAGGAATATGATCACTTTCAGATGCTAGCAACTACTCTAGATTTAATCATTATAAATACTTTGGAAGTACCAGCCTTTTTATTGGATGGGTTAATCTTTAAAATTCTTCCTGGGTGTCCCATTTGTACTGGCTAAATCCTTGTTCCTTGTTATATGTTAATTGTTCACACGGCTCCACAGAAGCGAAACATTAAAACTTGGTGACTCTGTTAACATTTTACTCTCGTATTGTTTTAGATTTGTTCTATTGCTTACTGTAGATCAACTTAATATCTTTATATGCCAGGTACTACTTTTTATATTAAATCGTTATTTCGCTTGTGAGCCCCGGTGGGAAGTACTATGACCTTATAAAAATAATGTTATTAATTTTTATTATTTCTTAAAGTATGTACACACTACAAATTACGTTATCTTACCTTAAGCATTTTAGACATTTTAATCCAGATTGTGTACCAAAAATCAGGATCTATCGAATCATGAGAGTTTTATAGCCAATAACAACGATTTTGAGATTTTATTGCCTCATAAATTTAGTATTGAAGAGTTTCAAAAATATTTAAAGGGCTGATTATGCCCATATGGGTTCCTGTTCACAAAACACCACCTCTCAGTAAAGGACCAATAGGGTTTCAGAAAAAACAAATGATTGATGATCTATGATTTTCTTAAAATTAAAATGACCAATTTCAATGTAAGATTTCCCATCAGCGCTATATTTATTGACATAACAAATGCTTTTTATTTAGCTGATCATAATAATATTCTACGACACAAACTTTATACGTATATCTTAATATATGTATATAAATCACGTGTCACGTTGTTTGTCCGCAATGGACTCCTAAACTTCTGAACCGATTTAAATTAAATTTACACACCGTGTCCAGTTTGATCCAACTTAAAAGATAGGGTGGGTAGGGTAGGTAGAGTAGGGTAGGTAGGGTAGGTAGGGTAGGTAGGGTAGGTAGGGTAGGTAGGGTAGGTAGGGTAGGTAGGGTAGGTAGGGTAGGTAGGGTAGGTAGGGTAGGTAGGGTAGGTAGGGTAGGTAGGGTAGGTAGGGTAGGTAGGGTAGGTAGGGTAGGTAGGGTAGGTAGGGTAGGTAGGGTAGGTAGGGTAGGTAGGGTAGGTAGGGTAGGTAGGGTAGGTAGGGTAGGTAGGGTAGGTAGGGTAGGTAGGGTAGGTAGGGTAGGTAGGGTAGGTAGGGTAGGTAGGGTAGGTAGGGTAGGTAGGGTAGGTAGGGTAGGTAGGGTAGGTAGGGTAGGTAGGGTAGGTAGGGTAGGTAGGGTAGGTAGGTAGAAAATTGCATTGCAACGTATGCCGGGGCACAGCTAGTAGTATATATAAGAAGCAATGCGCTTACTCTTATACAATATTATTTAAAGTTTTAGACAATAGGACGCAGTGTACAAAAAAATTACGAATTCTAAAAGATAGAGAAAGAACTAAAAAAAAACAGAAAAACGTTAAATAAATTTTGGCGTACACAGGGTAGCAAGTTTGGCCCACCGTTATATTTAATTTACATAAATGACTTTTCAGAACACATAAATATCGCCTTTCCTGTGATTATTGTTGCTGATTTAACAGCATAATTGTACAACAAGTAAAGTGTATAGTTAGCTAAGATCGTATTTGAAGGGTACAGGGAAAAAAAGGGCTCGACAATTTATACGAAATCAAACAAATGATCGCACTTAGTAGATTTTGAACAGGCCTTTGATATGACATATTCAAAACTAACTAAAAAGGGCCCATTGCTTTGTAATCCTCAATATTAAAAAACACGTCAAGGAATAAAAAGAGCTCATTTCGTATCGAACTAGCTTAAAAGGTGCTCATTGCTTCCCAATCAGAGTTAAAAGGAGCACATTTTACGTTAACAAAACAAGAACGCGCCCATAACCCCGCCATCTTGAAATAAATGACGTATTGTGACAGATAAAAGTTAAACGTCAATAGCAGGGCGAAATAAAAGTCTGAGAAATCTCCAGAACCAAGAATTCCTATTACCTGGTCTACGCTATGAGGCAGAACTGCCTATTTCAGACGAAAAATATAAAGATCTACAGGAATTGAAGAAGTTCTGTTCCCCTGAAGCTCAAGAATATTTTACAAATGTTCCACATAACTAATTCATACTAAAATATACATTGAATCCTTACTAATATTATAAAAGCGAAAGTGAGTTTGTTACCTCTTCACGCTTTAATGGCTGAACCGATTTGGATGAATTTTGGAACAGAGATAGTAAGGAACCAGGAGACGGACATAGGCTAATATTTTTTTGAAAAAAGTGGGATGTGAGGGAGAAAGAGGGAAGAGAAGGGAAAACTTAGCGTTGCTATTACAAATCAATAAGGCGCAATGGGAACTGTGTTACCCCAAATTTAACGCGGGCGAAGCCGCGGGCGAAAGCTAGTTTAACATAAATATTTCTTATTATTCTTTCAAACCATTTGCCTACATTTACTTTTCCTAAAAGGAAAGAAGGAGCTCATTATTACAATCAACTCCTTTTTGCTCTGTACATTTCTGGCTTAGGTCAGAAAAGTCTGTTTAACTTTTGATTGAATAGGTCAATTAAAATGGAATCCTCAAAAATTGGTAGTTGGACTACGTAATGTCTAAAACATATCAATAACATCGTTAAAAATGAGTATCCATACACACCATGTAGATTTTTAGTATAAATTAGCGTTTTGTTCAATTTGTGTTAATTGTTGATGAGCCCCTTCTTTCCCTGTGCCTTAAATATCTTTACAATCAATTCTATGCTCATTAAAAGTTTTTGCTTTTTGTCACTACAGATGGTAAATACCAAAGCATCTTAGAAGTTTTCATTGCGAACACTGTGACTGAGACCAGCAGCATCTTCTCTGATCTTGAAATGAGGAATATTATAGACAACGTTCTGGTTGCTGGCCTTGACACCACTATCGGTGAGATGCTATTCACATTTGCCAGCATCGGCAGTTACCCTGAGGTACAGGAGAAGATTTATCAGGAGTAAGTACATAATTATTTTGAGATTATGAAAGTTGATTTGCCTTTCGCAAAAGGACAATATTACAAAATAGTATTATCAAAATAAACATGGTATTGCAAAAATATAAGCACAACTAAAAATAGAAATAAACTGACTACCCACCAACTCTAAAATTGGGGCAAAATAATACAGAAAACGTATGGATTATTAAGGGTTTCTCATCGAGATTTATTGAAGCGAGATTCTCAAGAAATTTGACTATATCCGGGATAAGAAAATGCTAATTACATTTGGGTATTTATTTCGACATGTGACATTACGTATTATACTTTTCAAAAATTGTGATTCAATTACTAGATAGATAGCTAACACATATAACCGACTTTTATTAAACTTCACACCTAGAGAGTCTCATTTTGTATCGACTTATTTAAAAAAAAAGGTTTATTCCTTGCGCAATTAAAAGTCTAGTTACACACAAGTATAGTATTAACAACATTTGAGAAAACCAAAGAATAGATAAAAAAACCTTTGATATTATTAAAACTCTCAAAAAAGTTGTAGTTAAAATAACTCTGTTGGCTTGATTTAGTTCTTGTCAGCTCATTCCAGAGACTTGTTTTAACACAAAGAAATTAATTACTTTTCAAATTTCTAGAATAACTGAAGTTTTGGGTGAAAACGGATGTGTATCAAAACAGAATATATCTAAACTGGTATATTTAGAAGCAGCGATCAAGGAATCACTAAGATTATACCCAAGTGGAGCGCTTGTGGCTCGCGAAGCTTCCGTGGATACAGAGTTACGTAAGTAATAACTAATCTAAACTGGCCGCCTTAAGTTATACTTGTATATTGTATATGAAATAATATTAAACACTGCTTTTAATGTATTTAGGCAACATGACGATCCCCGCCGGCAGCAGCGTAGTGGTCAGTATATGGAGTGTAAACAGAAACACTGAATATTGGGGCGCGGATGCCAATGAATTTAAGCCAGAACGATGGCTCAGTTCTGATACTGCACCGAGTCATAAAGCCGCTTTTGCTACCTTTTCACCGGGACTGAGAGGATGTATTGGTAAGATATCTATCACTATTCATGCTAATGATAGTCTACCTATGTTTGGAAGAAATATTTGTGTATACAGGGTCATTGAAAAAATACCCGACCCCTCTTAATCCTGCCTTCATATCATGACCCTGAACAACATTTGTTCTACGACCTTTTCAAATTTCAAAGAATTTTTTTTCCATACAAAAAAATAAACTTAGTAAAAATTTTGCATATATCATTTATGCGGTGAGTGCGGTGACCGACGAAAGGAAGCCGCCCGGCCGCGCCGGCGCGGCTAGATCAAACGGCGCGCCACGCTCAAGGAAGCGAGCGGGCGCACAGCGCGGGGTTCGGGGTGGTGACAGTCGCATGAGTGCCTTACTCGTAAGAACACGCGTGCGCGTATACCGCTATCGAAATTCATACTACATATTAGCGGTTTCATATTTTGAATTCAATTTACTTCATCCCATCTGTTGATATTGAAGAATGTGTTATGTAGGTACATACTTGTAATGCGATGAAATTATTCAGGGGTCAATGTACTACTTGTATGTTGCCTACATTTATTATTTTACTCGATTTTGGTTGCTTGCACTTAATAATCGCCAATAATTGAGCAAATCTTCTGTAGGTACGGTAACCTACCTTGTTAAACGCAAGTCGACAAGGTCCAATTTAACATGCGCGCGGCGTGGCTATCAAAGTGGGTACGCGTGTAGTATACGCAAATTTTACAGACGTCAAATAAATGAAAACAAATTGTTTTTGGCTATGTTGTTTAGTTGAGGTCAAAGTCGTAGAACAAATGTTGTTCAGGGTCATGATATGAAGGCAGGATTAAGAGGTTTCGGGTATTTTTTCAATGACCCTGTATAGTTTCGGGGAAAAGTATTTGATATCTTATTTCCTTGCTTATTCAAGGGTTTTTGCTGTTTATCCAATTTTTAAAAAGCTTTCACTATAAACCAGCACGGCTTGTATACGATGGGTCCCGCATGATGAACTGTAGCCACAGCGTCAGGTCTTGTGCCCGGCGTGTATAGCTGCAAACGAATGACATTTTACTTTTACAGCACAAAAAATGGCGTCTCTCCGTGGCTAATGGCTCATACCGTTTGTTCGGATGAAAAAATTGTATTCAGATGTTTATATTTATTTTTTCAGGTAAAACGTATGCAGTGATGTATTTAAAGGCAACCATGGCCGCGGGTACTACGCAGGTTCAAAACTGGCAGCCGACCATACGAAGATAGTACAAAAGTGCAATACGTTTGATGAAACCTGTTTCAGGTCATTTAGTAAGAAATTGAGGAGAGGCGGTCAAATAAATGATGACAAAAGATTGTATTTTTTTTGTTGGTCTTAAAACTGACAGTATAGTGAGTAGGTATAAGTATAATTTTTATACTTTTTTTTTTGTGATGTCCCTGACTCCTGAGTTTAGTGAAAGACCTGTGTTACAGGGGCGAGTGTCCTCTTCCAAAAAAGATTTTACACTGTTTTGTGCAACAAGATTAACAAAACAATATTATTCAAAATTAAAGTAAAAGACAAATTATATGTTATGTGGAGTGTGTGTGTGTGTGTGTGAGAGGAGAGAGATCACTCATGATTTCAAGTATTATAAGTATATTAATTTTCTGTATTGTTCACAACAAGTTGGTGTGGAGTCCAAAAAAGTAAAAATGTTATAAAAAAGTGTTTTTTTTTTTATTTTATTTTCAAATTCATAACAAACTCGTTTTTTTTATTATCTATGTTATAAACATTCGGCAGGGGTGATAGGGATAAGAAAAACTTATTTTATAATGTATCTCGCTTGTTAAGCCCGAAGCTCGCCCTTATTGCCTTCAACCGAGTGAAAATAATTATGGACTCCGCAGCTGTTACTGAGGAATTTCTGATAAAATTTCGCAATAAAACTTTGCCGGACGTGGAAATCGAACCCAGGAACAAACTGTTAAGCAGTCGCGCTTGCGACCACTAACACAGTAACAGGATAAAGGGGGAAAGAAAGGAAATCATTTTCATTTGGTTAGTACAATAAACAACTTAGAAACTAATGTTAGTACTTACTTACGTTTACAAGAAAAAACAAAAGTAAAATAAATTAATAGCCGTATCCAATGCCCCAGTATGGAGCTGATATGTAGGATGCTGTTGGGGCTACCGCGTACCCTGCGCATAATGGAGGCGCATCGCTTGCGCATGATAACGGGAAAGCCATCTATGCCCGCTTCTGCAAATATGATGGAAGCACTGCAGTACCGCGGCAACCCCATCAACAACCTGTACCATTGGACACGCAGAGTGCTATATGCCCTCTGCCTATAGTTGATCCACAGACTGCATGTATAGACCGACTGACAGTACGCTGTGAACAGCGTAGCCTTCACTTCAGTCAAGCATTTCGCAAATCTGCTAGGACGATATTTGTTATACTTTAAATAAAAATGCTTCAGGCGTTTGTTGACCTCAAGAAAAACATACAAGCTTTTATTTTATCGTGTTTAGATATCCTTATCACACCTGCGGAGCCTTGAATACCGCCAGTCATTAGTTCCGGTTCTCTAAAGTGATTCTAGCAGTCGTTGGCTTCAGCACCATGTCCACTTTGAACTTCATGTCGTTCACGTTCGCCCTTATCCGGAACCGGCGTATAAAGTGCGAGAGGGTCGTTTTCATCGAAACCATTGCGTAAGTTTTACCTGTGGAGTTAAAAAATATAATTGTATTAGTCATCAACTCGTGAAGCTCGGTAGTTTTCCAATGTATTTATATCATGCTAATCATTACACTTCATTTGCTCAAATGAAACTAGCAACATCAACAAAAAGTTTCCCTTAAAAAACAAAACGTTGTATCGTGGGTGTGTTTACAAACATTTAAACTCATAAACATAAACAGCTAGACTTGTTCCGGGCGGGAATCGAACCCGCGATACTCAGCACATCAGTCAATCGCTCAACCACTTCGCCAACCGTGCCGTACAGTTTATGTCTTCGTAATCCAATCGACGAGAACGGACGATAACGCTATTCAAAGATCCATGTGGAGTTACATAATGGTAACAAATAGAAATTTATGGTAGAAAGTTTAACGTGATAAATGATATTATTTTTACTCGGTATTTGTATTTTGTCGAGCTGATTGACGTTTTCATGTCGTATCACGGTTGAGCGGGCCGGTCAAAATTGGCCTCACGGCACGATTGCAGTCGAGTCATTGTGAATGCTATGCTGGTAGCTACCTGAAGCTACCCAAACTTCTCTTCCACAGTCAACTTGTCTCTGCAACCTTGTTTAAGCTCATCGGTCCATCCTAAACTATGCTGGAGAGCGAGAGGAAGGCAGAGCAAAAGGTGGATGGATTGTGCAAGGAACGATATGAAGGAGAAAGGAGTAAATGATGCCGTGACGTCTGATAGGGGAGAATGGAAGAAGACAACGTGTTGCGCCGACCCCAAATAGAATGGGACGAGGGCAGGAAAACGATGATGCTGGCCAAAATACTGACTTGCGGACCCAACTCCTGAATTATATTGTCGTGTAGAACTCATAGCCATCACCTCGTGTTTCAGTATTATTAATTACTTATTTCATACCTATACAAGATCTTTTCCCAATACTGAATCCGTGGAAAGCGTTATTTCCTAGCAATGTTACAGCAGGATCGAACCATCGTTCAGGTTTGAACACGTTGACTTCATCTCCCCACAGCTCGTTCCGATGGGTCCCCAGTGGCAGAATCACGCACTGGGAGCCTGCTCGCATTGTGTAGTTTTCTGAAATGCAGAGTGTACAGAAAAAAAGGTTAAATATGCCATACGTATTTGACTAGGAAATATCCCGGGTCCTGTGTTAAGTGGTCGTTTACTATTTCTGTTTTCTTAGTCATGTTACCATAAGAGGTCGTGATGGCCCAGTGGTTAAGGCCTCGTTTCTTATGCACGAGGTTTTGGGTTCAATTCCGGGCATGTAGTTTCCAATGCGACTGGGGCAAGTGAATTTTAGAAAATCTTTGAATGCCGTTTTCTTTCTTTTCAAAAATAAAGATATGTTTTCTTTGATATTTTTTTTTGTATCTAAAGTATCAAGACTACTTCTCCTTCAGGTGGCATTACAAAGTTCCAAACTGTATACGACAAGCAATTTTATCAGAGACAAACGGATTTATTGAAAACATAAACCAACATGAACTTACTGAGTTTAGTATCATGTTCTACGTATCTAAGTAAGGCAGGGCCAATAGGCAAGACACGAAGTGCTTCTTTAATAACAGCCTCCATGTAGACCAGCTTCCTGATGTCATCCTTCTCTACATCTCTATCTGGACCTAGCACTTCAATTATCCTGAAAATTGTTATAATATTATCCTTACTAATATTATAAAAGCAAAAGTGAGTTTTTTACGTCTTCAGGCCTAGATGGACGGATTTAGACAATTTTTTTAAGCGATATTATGATGGAGAAAAAAGGAAGAAAAGGGAAAACTTAGCTAATACAATAATAAGGTGCAAGGGCAAAAACTACAGGTAGCAGGGATCTGCAAATCAGGAAAGGGGAATTGTGTTATCCCGAAATAACGCGTGCGAAGCCGCGGGCAAAAGCTAGTTAACTATAATCACTTATCAGTAAGCACAGAAATGATTTACATCCGCATATTTACCTAAAGTTGAGAAATTGGCTATTATGGAAAGAAAATTCAATTTAAGTGTCTAATCTGTGAGATATGGTAAACCCACAACTTTGAACTATGAACACAGCTTTGTTACAACGTGATATGGTTGCTTTTCCTTTTAATTGTCAGTGATTTATGATGAGATTTGTAACAAATGTCAAATAAGTATGACCTAAAGATAGTTGTTTCGGGTATGGCTGTTTGTATATGTGAGTTTAATTGTTTGTAAATGCTCCCACGACACAGGATAAATTGTTAGTGTGGGGCAACGTTTACAAAAAATCTGGGTAAGCTTCTGCCAAACCCTTCGGAGATATAAGGTACCTATGATGTTATGTTATGTCATCTTAAGCCGTAGCATAAGTTATAGCACTTACTCTTCATACATCTTCTGCTGGACTTCCGGGTAAGTCCCCAGTAGTACGAGGATACAAGTGAGAGTGTTGGATGTTGTATCAAATCCAGCCACTATAGCAGTATCTACTTCTTCTTTAATCTCTTGGTCAGTAAGTGTGTCATCATTCTTTAGTTCTAGTAGAAGACTCATGAGTGGCTTGCATCGTGTACCTGAAAACTTTATAATTATAAACCGATTTCCAAAAAAGAGGAGGTTCTTTTTACACAGGTATGAATTATTGTGTCAACTTATATGAAACATATTTTTCTTGTCATGTAGGTATATGCACATTATGCACATGCACAATATGCTCATATCTCTTAGTTGCAATGAAAAGAAATAGGTACTCGGTAGGAATATGTGTGATACCATCATATAACAACTAAAAATGCTAAAATAAAAGACACTGAATAAACGGAAAATAAATTTAGTTCGTCTCTCAAATAAAGTTAGTTAGTCGGTGGCAAAAAATCTATAAATCAACAAAAGTCACCTTCTACTTCACGTCTTTTAGTGTTTCTTTTTGTTGTTGCTCCTTACGTTATAAGTTGAGCAACAATTACATTGTGTGCATCGACTGGAAACGTCCCGTAGTTCTCACGCCAAAGAACAAGATCGACTAAGTATACATAAATATGGTCTGTCTTGGAAATCAAACTTTTGAGACATAAGATTTTTATCTGAATTTATTTTGTTCTTTTGTTTACTACAAAAATGAAATATTAAAAAACCGAAAAAACTCTTCAGTACATATAAGAGTTTGCTACTAACTTTTTCCTAGGACGCAACTATAACTTGCATTTTTAATTTTACTAGTTTTAAAAGCAACTTTGCTTGCTGTCGCCGTGTGCCGTCACCGTTTCTGATACTCCGGGATACTGTTACTGTTTTCATCCATGAGTGTGACTTCACTCAGCTGTTTGCTGAACTAAGGCCTGTTTGGCGCAGCCGTGAGACACACAATATAAGCTTCGATTTGTAATTTTTCTTTACTTTCTTTTAAATGTTGTGTGTTCTTGTGGCAAGTGCCAAAACAAACCTGTTTTCTTTCTTTCTTAACGCAGATGGCTTCATCTGCGTTCCACTGCAGTGAAACATCTTGTCTTCTCCCACTCCCTTTTTGCCTGTTCAGGGCTATTTGAGACCAGACTAACTATACGGCGGTGTCGATTGTTTTGTCACAAACTGAACTCAAACTAGTTAACTACTCTAAAAATTATTAAAATTTAGTTCATTCCTGTAAAACGAAGTTTGCTATTGTGAAATTGCTTGAAGTGACATAACTTAACTATACTTATTATAGTTTGACAGCGTTAGTTTTAGTTGAGAAAATCTCAATCTCACTATTCTGAAAGTAACGTTTTTCACCAAAAAAAGCTGACGGCGTGGTTGGCGCAGTGGCTGAGCGATCGACTACCGGGCTGCGTGTCGCGGGTTCGATCCCCGCACGGAACTAATATTTGTATGAAACACAGATAGTTGTTCTGGGTCTGGCTATTTGTGTATGTGAGTTTAAATGTTTGTAAACGCATTCACGATACAAGAGAGTTCTTAGTGTGGGTCAACGTTTATTAAAAAAAGGACTATCATGAATCGCGAAAAATAGTGTGGAATAAAATTAGATGTGATTGATTACTGGTGATTAGGTATGTAATTTTAATAGTAGTCTAGTTTAATCCTAGCCTAGTTTAAGAATTGGCACTAATGTTAATACATACATATTAAAAAAAAAAACAATTCAAATAAGTCCTTACCTGTTGTAGTCCATTCATAAGACTTTGTCTCATTTGATTTTTTTAAATCTTCCTTCTTTCTCTCTATCACCTTGAAAATATTAAAAACTTACAAATTACTAAATTCCAAAATATTCATAGTAATGAGCAATGACATCGAAACAGCAATATTTTATCTTTGTACTTATGTACGTTAATCACTATGAATGTTTTTAAAATTAAGTACTTGGTTGCAAAACATAACGTACTGCGTAACTCAGTATGGAGATTTACAATTTATTGTCATTTATATTTTTATTTAAGACTCTAGCGACCTTCGTGAAAGGTTCAAAACCCGGTAAGTAGAAAAACAAAATACCTAATATTTTTAGAATTTTTTATAAAACGAAACATTTTCTCATATTCTTCTTTTTAGTTTAGACAGAAATCGTGTTGAGGAATGCTTGGGTCTCTTTCTGTAGGATCAATTGCTTTAGTAGCACTATTTAACTTAGAAACCACTCTTAATGGTCCAAAACAAAGTTGCAGTCCCAACACTGACAGAAATTAGAACGAAAAGGTGATGTTGGTTACAAAAGTGTAGGTATCACATAACCGACACCAGCAGGCTGCAATGCATTTTATTGTAATAAATTCTTACTAATATGTATTTTAAAAGAAAGTGAGTTTGTTTGTTACGTCTTCACGCCTAAATGCCCAAACCGATTTTGATTGATTTTAGTACAGAGATGGTTGGCACCCTAGAGACGCACATAAGCTCATTTTTTTAGCTGAACTGAAAACTTCTACAAAAACAGGGAAGTTCTGAACAATTGTGGATTAGCCACTTAACAAGAGCAGCAATTGCTTCGAGTTGATTGCGTCTTTGTCTGTTATGAAGGAACTTTAATCCAAAACCTATATAATATCTAAAGTTACACAACAGTTACTATGTTTTTAAACAGATAGCACATATTATTTGGGACGCAGGTTCCTTTCCGGTAGACCAAGGTCCCCTCAATAAAATTTGGCTTGATCCAGCACGCTAGCTTGATTCAGAGCGTTGCAGAGAAAAAGAGAGAAAGATTAGAAATGAAAGTTACTACATGTATTTCAGCCGATATGAGTGCTAAATTCTCGAATGTTTTCTTTCTTGCTCCGCTTGAATCCACTTTATTATAATCTAGGACATGTAGGACAATAAATACCAGCGATAATTGACTTGCCAGAAAGGAGGATACAACTAATACAAACTTACCTGATTAGCCATATCCGACAAGTTTTTGATCAGACGTTCCTCCTTACTCTTCAAACCAGTTAGTTTGAAGATAAAGTCACTTTGGAGCCAGACGTTCTGGAACCTATAGATCATCATATTCATCAATTGGTCTGAAGACTCCATATATTTTCGTGCAAACTCTTTGACTCCGTCGTCGGCTATGCCGAAAGCGGTCCCTGGAAGAAAATATAAACTGAATTAATGAAGCACTTCTTTTTTTCAAATGGGAAACCATCAAATGATTCCTTTCGCTTTTTTTCAAAACTAGACTGTGCGCTTGGACATTTTAATTGATACTAAAATATAGTATAACAACAGCAAAGTACCTACAAAGCTTTGTACATTGTGCATTTAATGAATAGATAAATAAAAAAGTAAAACAATACAGACTTAACAAATAACACAAAATAAAACAGTGAACAAGAAAATGGCGGACCATCAACAAACAAATTACTTTTTTCTAAACTTCGGTTCTTTGTTATTTAAGTTACATGTTTTAAAATTATCTATACCTACTATATACTATATAATATTATAAAGCTGAAGAGTTTGTTTGTTTGTTTGTTTGAACGCGCTAATCTCTACTGGTTGGAATTGGAAAATTCTTTTAGTGTTTGATAGTCCATTTCTTGAAGAAGGCTATAGGCTATATAACATCACGCTACGACCAACAGGTGCTGAGCAGCGTGGGTGAAACCGCGTGGAACAGCTAGTAATATTATAAAGCTAAAGAGTTTGTTTGTTTGTTTGAACGCGCTAATCTCAGGGACTACTGGTTGGAATTGGAAAATTCTTTTAGTGTTAGATAGTCCATTTCTTGAGGAAGGCTATAGGTTATATAACATCACGCTACGACCAACGGGTGCTGAGCAGCGTGGGTGAAACCGCGTGGAACAGCTAGTAATGAATAAAGAGAACGAGATTTTTGCCGTCAGAATCGTTAAGGATAAATATTTAATTGAATAATGTTTTCTTTTTGGAACGAAATTCTTTATCGCGCGTTGCTTTTTGCGTTTCTCTGTGTGTCTGTCTGTCTCTCTCTCTCTCTCTCTCTCTCTCTCTTTCTCTCATAGAAAGCAAACCAGTTATTTTCATTTCGTCTTTCTAATTCGCATTGAACATTGTTTATTTTTTGTTGAGTGTAAACAAGTTTTTTGTACATAATAAATAATAATTTCGTTCCAACCGGGTGTCCCTTGAATGTCATGTGTGTTTCTCATGAATGTCTTTGGGAGAAATGGATCACATTGAAATGCGACACGAAAGCTCAGAAAAAAAAAACGTTTCAACCAGTCGTAAGTACTGAGGTAACAAACAAAAAAAGTCGAATTGATCTCCTCTTCCTTTTTTATTTATAATTCGGTTTAAATAACAACGAAACAACCCAGAAACATTTATGATCTATTTGGGTATTGAAATTATGAAGCACAAAACGGTTGGAAAAATGTTTGGTTGTACACGTACCTACTGACTCAATAATCTTCTAATATATAAAATTCGTGTCACAGTGTTTGTGTCTGCATATCGGGTGGGTCTGAGAATCGGCCAACATCTATTTTTCATAGCAGCTCATTACGGGTGAAACCGCTGGGCACAGCTAGTCACATATTAAATAAAATAGCACTTTGTCTAGGCTAAAAACGGTTTCTCGAAAAATTATTCTTTCTCGCTACTTATTATTTCTCTTGAAGTTAGTGCCTAATCCGGTATCAGAATTTAAATGCAACTCATGGGTCTCTGACGTGCGTTAACATACCATCAAGAAATATATATCTTGTTGGTTTCCACACAATGTTCCCCTTCACCGAAAGCAAGTGAAATACTCACTGCTGAAAGTCTGAAAAGCGATGACCCGCAAGTAGGAGGGGATCTCGAAGGGACCCTTCCCAACCTGGGGATCCACATCACGCATAAACTCCTTGGCCATGTGGTTGAAGATCCCGAGGAATTTGTGTATCACTGGCACGGTGAACGCTGGGTTTAGCAGCTTGCGGTGACGTTGCCATAATGCCCCTGTTATTTAAAGGAATAAACATAAAATAACACCTGGAAAGGTGGTCAAAGATCATCGCGAATCGCTGATGAAGGAGATTGATGACGAGGTAAACCGTTATGAAGATCATATATCGTAATAAACTAGTCTAGTGTTCTTTGCATCCTCGTTATATTTAAGAGGAACCTTGAAGTCTTTCCCAAGTTTCGCTCTCTGGTACCTACAAGTTCAGAATCCTACTAAAATTATAAATACGAAAGTTTGTGAGTATAGAATGTTTGATCCTCTTTCACGAAAAAACTACTGTACGGATCTTGATGAAAATTGGCACAGAGGTAGATTATAGTCTGGAATAACATATAGGATACTATTTTTTATAACCACGCGGGCAAAACCGCGGGCGCCAGCTAGTATTGAATATTCAAGCCTTTGGCCGTCAATTTGGGGGCAATATCTTCCTACTGTCTCTTCAGTTTGGCTAGTGGCAGTGCCGATTACGTGGGATCTATGAACTTACCTGAAGATGTAAGTAGTCCATTCCCCAGCCAATTTCTCACGAAGTCATAAATAAAATGCTTATGCAAGCATGTATTGGCGACGGTCAGAGCATCATCAGGGTCCGTTATCACTGCAACATTCAATGCTTTATCGATTTGCAGTGGATTTGTAATCAGCCAGAACGTTAACGACTTAGTTTAAAACGACTGGGTACAAGTCCCGAAAGTCCAGCATATCTCATTTTTTTTATACGTTGCGCCACTCAAAAATTATCGTAGGTGCGTAAACAAACATTTACAATCACATACACAAAACAGACCCGGAGCAACGATCTGAGATTCCTACAAATATTTGTTTCGTGCAGGAACCGAACCCGCGACACGCAGCGCAGCAAACGATCGCTCAGCCACTGCGCCAACCGTGTCTTCAAAATTATGTTGGAATCTGATTCCAATCGAATGGAAAAACAACGGAAAATTCAAAAATACACAGCATTGATGACCGTGTATCAACAAACACTTTGAAAGTGAGTGCCTCAGAAAACTTGACCACTAACGAAAAGAATAAATTAATCGAATAAAAACGGCAAACACAAAAAAAAACATTAAACACATAAATGACTTAAATAAAATAAATAAAAATAGACTTTATGTTTTCTGACCTTAAAATAAATACACTATTAGCTACAATTTTTGTTTTTGTGTAACATATTTTTAAATTCTAAACTATAACTAGTATTTAACTATAAAAACAAATATAAAATATACAATGTATCTACACATAAAAATTAGAAAAATATAAATACAAATGTTTTTCTTATCACCTACTTACCAGGTCAGGCTATCTTGCGACATAGGCCCCCTCATGTTCCCTCATAAATGACTTACGCCTCTTTAAAGCCACTCTACAAGACTGCTACGGAAGTCTTTTTTCCAGATAATTAAAAGAAAAGTGCTACTTACAGTAATATATCTCTGTTCCAATTTTAGCATGCAGAACGCCTCCATTTTCCATGCATTCTTTTGTCATCTGATTCAAGATGTCCCATATTTCTAGAAATATATTTTTAATAAATAGTGAGCATAAAATCTTATTAGACTAAAGAAATCAACTGATGAGCGTGAATAGGTAAGATCAAAATACGTTTAGCAACATGTTTGCGTACCCTGTGGGTCCAAACACGAAATAGTTGTAGAGTTTTTACACGACTTCTATATAAGCATTATTAGCTGAAACGTAAAAGTCATGTAGTAGATATAGGCAATACTTTAGGAGCACGTATTGTATTATTCAAAATTAAAGTATGGGATTAATCTCGTAGGTCCCCAGTCCGTCCCAAGGCACGCCCCTCAAATTTTTGGGATTCATGTGCGTTTTGTATAATTATTACTTGCTTTAGTGAGGGAAACATCGTGAGGAAAACAGCATACCTGAGTGGTATTTCTTTACGGAATGTTAGCCAAATCAGAGTACCATGGGCGGCATTGAAACTCTACCGCCTCTAAGAGATGTCATGAAAGCAGAGGGGCGTAACAGTGCCACCGCCTGCCGGGGTTGTGAGTTGTTTTAAAGAGATACGCCGCCCCGGACTATTAAGGGCAATAGGAGGAATATCGGTGGGTTTTAGTCAATACAAGTCTGAAACTCCTTTCGCACCGCCCAGATTCCCCAACCTCAAAAAATTATAGTCACTGACTACACGATAACGAACAAAGAAATAATGGGAATAAAATCGCAAAAGAATAGCCAGTCGGGAACCTGAAAAGAAATGGAGGAAAACAGTTGTTTTGGTTTTTGGTTTCAAATAGCAAAGTGAGTCCTATTATCAAAAAAATCTTTTTTCTTTAAAAAACAGTGAATATTGGCCACCTTTAATGAGTTTACTCCCTTAAAGTATTGCCGACGTTATACTATATAACCGATTAACCTGATCGACATACTTGCCGTATCTCCTTTGATCAGATGCGTGTGCCCAATAATCGGGAGCCCACCGGCCATAGGCGGAGGGAGAGGATGCACTGGCCTCCTCCCATACGCCCGCCACGCAAGCACTGCGCATGCGCACCAGGCCGCACACAACAATATCACACTGAGCATTGTTACCAACTGGCTGAAACTCAAAACGTAACCTTTATATTTCATTCACTATTTGAATGACGCCTTGAATGCTTAATGTGAATAATGTGAAAAATGCTTTACAGACTACAAAGTGTAAAAAAAGTGAAAGAACAGCTTTTTAATGCAATAAAAACAAAGCTTAGCCACTTTATGATTAGTGATTTCTGCATTATTTTACTCGAGAAAGAAGGTTTCAAACAAATTACCCTCAAAGTTTTCTTTTCTTTTTCAGCACACTGTCTTAATTACTTTTCTACCAAGTTACAGATATGGAAACTTCACAAGTCTATTTAGTTTCAGAGTTGAGACATTCGATAGATTACTTTACAACAATGATGGGCGTAACTAGTTATTTATGTAATATAATTAATAATTGAATTACATAATAATTCGATTAAAATGTAATCCAATTACATAATATTCAATTACATTGTAATTAGATGACTTTGAATGTGCTATAAAATTAATTACAACATATTTAATTACAAAATAATTTGATTACAATGTAACCTAATTACATAGTATTCAGTTATATTGTAATTATAATTACATTGAATAGGAAATTCCGCATGTTTGCATCGCATGTCTGCGATGTAGGTACTGCAAGTACGGCCCATACGGTGTCATCGGGAAGTAGTAAGGCTAGTGTTAGAAAGAGGAGGTTCTATGCATTGTACTCGAAAAAAGACCGATTTTTGTCGTACGAAGCCCGTTGTACATTCTGCATCAAAACATTGCAGGCTTACTATCACAGTCTGCCTTTAAGAACTCATAGAAAAAGGATATAAATGTTAATGTGTTATACATAACCGAACATTTCATGATGGAAAGCAACGAAACGAAAGCCAACTCGTTATAATATTTGGAAAAACAAACAGTAGTACATTAAGACGCGTCGCCCACACGATTAACAGTCGAAGCGCAGTTAAGGCGCAGGCGCATAAGAGATTTTCTTTACAAATGTCGTGTAGGCGACGCGCCTAATGGGCCCGCGCCTTCGACTGCACCTCGACTGTTAATCGTGTGGGCGACGCGCCTAAGCATAAATAGTGTTGACTTAACATTAAACTTAACAAATAAACTACCCACAACATTTTCCACAGATAACTATTTGACATAATACAAACTGTCAGTAAACGTTAACTGTTTAGCGCCCAGCTTTCTCCAGCTATGTCTGTATCTAGTTTGTCTTCTCCAGTCTAGTCAGATTAACAATTTGCCCTTATACAGTATATAGAGTACCGAATTTAAAGTTTAACTGCTGCTTAGAGAGTTAGTAAAAAAGTGTATGAAAATATTTTAATAGCAGGTGATTTTAACAAAGGTACCTATATTAAGGAAAAAAAGACAGTCTTTAGAATTTAATTATTTGGCTTTTAATTTAAAACTGAACCTACAAGTCTAAAAAGTCAAACGTGCATTGTTAATTTTGTGCATAATTTCAACGTTGTAAAGCCAAAGTATTTGAGTTAGCTTTATCTGATCATCGCTCAACCACTTAAATGCAGAAAATTAACTAAAGAATTAAGATTTCTGTGAAGTAGACAATTATAACTTAAACTTTTATTTGATATTTACCTTAGATTATAACTTAAGGATTATTTGTTTTTGTTCCCTGACTTGCAAAACTATTTTTTTTTTCATCATGGGGAGTTATTCATGAGGAGTTTTAATCTGTTAGATCTGAGAACAGAAGGGTTACCATGACATCTTATATAGTCGCCGCCAGATAAGAAAAAAATAAAGGTCGTTAACCCCCGTGTACCAATGTATTCAAACGATATGAACAATTTGTAAAGTGTAGTAGTAAAAAGTGTCGCCGCACGATGTAAACAAACGTATCGCGGTACGGGGCGTCCTTGATGACATGAATTACAAACCTTTTGGCCAAAACCATAATTATTATTCAATCATATTTATTTTGGAAGGTACCTAATATGTAGTACTTAATGAAACCCTTAAACCAAATTCAAATTCGAATCATTTATTTCAAATAAAAGCAAAAATAGGCACATAGTGTCGTAACGAATTACATATTTTTTAATAATAATGGAACACACAACAGTCACTCTAGCACTTTCCATTTCGGGCCCAACTTAATCAAAATCAAAATATTTTTATATCACATAGGCCTACATGGGCACTTATAAAACGTCGAGAAAAGATGCACGGTTCGGGTTGGTCGTTTCCTATGGAGAAGAACCGGCAAGACACTCCATTGTTACTCTTTTAAAATCATATGGTTTTGGAATGGAATTGTGTGGCATTGATCGCAAAAAACGAACAAGAAAGAGGGTAGACCGTTTCGCCTGCACATAAACATCCTTCCGCAATTATTTCAGTTCATCCGTGATAATATAAGAATGTATGTAGTTATAGAATTATAATCATCCAAAGCATCAATACAATCCTCCAAGTTCATAAGAGTCTAGCAATAACTTTGACCTTGAAAAAATCGTTCCTCGACCTTTAGTAACTCAATTACTTAACTCTGGTCTATCATTTCATAGGTAAATTGCATAGGTACATTAAAAATAAATTAACCAACCTGCCTGAGGTTCAACGATTCTCTGTCGTCGCCTTTTTGGGTTGTTCGTGGATCCATACTCACTTCCTCACTCTTGATAAACAATGATAACAAAAATAAAACAAAACAGTATCAAACTAACAAAACAAACACTAGAACGATTAACAGCAAGATAACAAATGCAAAGTTTTCGAGTAAGAGTTCGCTCAGTCAATCCCATGCGCAAACCAATTTGGAATGACACTCGAGACGAAGGACACACGATAGGTACTTAATTACAAAATGGTGGATAGGTAATGCACCCCTGACTTGCTCTGACGTCACACTCAGCGCATGAGTATGAGGGCATAACCTAAAAAATTAGATTTTTTGGTATGAACTTTAAAATTCGGTTATTTAAATTCATTGTATACTTCTATGAGTATGAGTTAAAGCTGGATAAATAAATCCAATTATTGCATGTTCTGTTATTGAAATATAAGTTGAAAACATAAGAAATATCGAAAAATAAAAATACACCAAGGAAATTATTTTTGAAATGCATAGACCACAGCAATTACATATTTCAATGTATGAAATGTATTTTTTGAAGCTTAAAAAAATACCACAATTTATTCTTCAAATTGACGTATTTCTACTTATTTCCGTTGGGATGAGTGTTTGGTATTATGAAACTCGACCGGTGCAGTATGGCCGACAGTTTTGAATGGCGAGCGATCGCTAATGAAGTTTTGTGGAGTTTTTTGGTACAAGTCGGGTCAATGACTTTTAATTTTTTCTTATCTGGCGGAGACTATAGCAGTTCACTGTGTGAGAAAGAAATGGTTCTAGACGCCCTGTATAGCTCTGTCTCTTTCCCTCAGTGGAATAAGTTCTGCTTTAAGACGCCACGGTAGGGTAGCATTTTGTAGGTATTTTTTATACCCCTAGATCTAGGTGAAAAGGGTGACTTTCTCCAGACAAGAAGCTGAGCAGCGGGTGAACTTACAACGACGCACACCGTTAATATTATATAAAAATGTAGTCATTTAAAAGTATTTTGTTATAGCTGCTTAATATCACTTTCTTTTTTAACCGACTTCAAAAAAGAGGAGGTTCTCAATTCGACTGTTTTTGAAGTTATACTTCTTTTGGCGCGATGGAGAAAAATGATGAGAGTGATTTGCGCGCGCACAGCGACATCGTGAAGTTAGTTATAGGTGTTCTAGTAACTATGTTCATGTTGTATTATTCTAATATTTTTATATTTAGAACACGTGTTTCATAATAAATATATATATTCTTTTGGTGTTTTTATTAAGCTATTGCATAGCTTTTAAATCAATTTCACATTCCAAGCTACCCTTGCCGAGGTTTGGAAATGGATAGGTTACCACACGGAGCCAGGTTAAGCAACCTTTGCCAAGGTTTGGAAATGGATGGGTTACCACACGGGGACAGGTTAAGCGACCCTTGCCAAGGTTTGGAAATGGATGGGTTACCACAGTGGGCTAGGTTAAGCAACCCTTGCCGAGGTTTGGAAATGTATGGGTTACCACACGGAGCCAGGTTAAGCAACCTTTGCCAAGGTTCTGAAATGGATGGGCTACCACAGGAGGCCAGGTTAAGCAACCCTTGCCGAGGTTTGAAAATGGATGGGTTAGTACACGGAGCCTGGTTAAGCAATCGTCACCAAGGTTTGGAAATGGATGGGTTACCACAGGGGGCCAGGTTAAGCGACCCTTGCCAAGGTTTGGAAATGGGTGGGTTACCACAGGGAGCTAGGTTAAGCAACCCTTGCCAAGGTTTGGAAATGGATGGGCTACCACAGGAGGCCAGGTTAAGCAACCCTTGCCGAGGTTTGAAAATGGATGGGTTAGTACACGGAGCCTGGTTAAGCAACTCTCACCAAGGTTTGGAAATGGATGGGTTACCAAAGTTTTTTTTCTTTACACCAAAGAAGTATAACTTCTAACGCGTGTACATAAGTACACACACCCCTTTTTTTGTGTTTGTTACCTCATAACTCAGGTCTGAGTGAACCGATTTTGATGATTCTTTTTTTATTCGAAAGCTGGTGGTTGTCGTTTGGTCCCATAAAAAAATATTTAGATCCGACACGTGGTTTTTGAGTTATCTTTAATAATGCGTATTTTTTTTTTCCAAGGTCTTTATTTATGCATAAGTAGATACAAACTGTTTACAAACGATTTTATTCTATTTGTACACAAATCGGAATTTATTTTGTTACACAGGCTTAATATGTCGCCTTTATAAACATCAAAACATGTAATTATTACCTTATTTTATAATAAACAACTAATTGATTTTTATAGATTAAGTTTTAGAAGTGTGCAGGTCTTGGTAAGGACCCACATAATATTTATAATGAGTAACATACAAAATGTACGTTTTCTTATAAGACTAAGTTAGGTAAATTAATAAACGATTAAAATATTAATATAAAGTAGGTAGCGGGTAGTTTAGTGCAAAGATCGCAAATACACGGCCGCTATAGCGACGTCGGCTGGTAAGCGAGCTATCGTCATGTTACGTCACCTAGGAAGTAGTGATGGGGGAGTCGATATCGATTGTACGTTCGAGCGTAAGGCAAAGTAGTTAATCTGCTGATACCAATTGCAGATATTAGTGTGTTACGGTGAGATGGGTTTTTGTGCAAATAAAATTTACGTGATATCTTTAATATGAGGTCTTTTAAAAAACGATATTTAATGCGTTTATGTAGTGTTTTAAGGTTCGTCCGAAATGGAGTATTATAGGATAATTTTAAGGCTTTATTTTGAATAATTTGGAGTTTTTTGTATTTACTTTCAGCCACACTGGACCACACAAGAGCTGCATAAGTTAAGCAAGGTCTGACTAATGAAGAATAAATAAGCAGTTTAGTAGTGGGACTGAGAATTGTTTTGCGATTTAAAATGGGTTTTAGTGAGTTTAGGGCTTTCGTACCTATGGTTAATTCTATGTTTTTATTCCAGTTAAGCGTCTTGTCTAATATTATGCCTAAATATTTTACCGATTCGCGCCACGGAATTTGGAAGTCATCAAGTTTAACAACTCTTGTGGGTGGTGTTCGTTTGCTGGTAAATAATATACCTTCGGTTTTTTCGGAATTTAGTTTCAATTTCCAGGTCTTAAAAAATTGGCTGAGTAATTCCAATGAAAATTGAAGTCTTCCCGCAATTATATCAACATCTTTGTCAGTCGTGAATGTGGCGGTATCATCGGCATAGATGGCAAGGTGTGTATGAGCCTGTTTAGGTACATCATTCACGTACAGTATGAAAAGGTATGGGCCCACGAGCGAACCTTGAGGCACACCGGCTGGAATAGTTTTGGGAGCAGATTGGTATTTACCTATATGAACAGAGAAAGATCGGTCGCGCAAGTAACTTTGGATGAGCTTTACTGGACAAATAGGTAATAGGTACTTCGTGTTTTAATAACTTATGTAGGAGACCTTCGTGCCAAACAGAATCGAAGGCTTTTTCAATGTCTAGTAAAATCATGCCTGTGGAAAGACCACGATTTAATCCATGAGCTACATGTTCAGCCACTCTAGCTAGCTGTTGCGTGGTAGAATGGGAACTTCGGAATCCGAATTGTTCAGGGATCAAAATATTTGCGGTTGTTTTAGAAAGGCGGGATAAGATAATAGATTCAAGTAGTTTCCCTATGCTTGGTAATAAGCTGATTGGTCGATAGTTAGATGGAACGGACTGATCTTTTCCTGGTTTCTTGATGGCTATTTTAGCGTGTTTTAAAGACCTCGGGAAGTACGAAATGCGTAGGCAGCCGTTAAACACTTTCGTTAAAAACACAATAGCTTTCTGAGGGAGGTTTTTTAATAAACCGTTCCCTAGGCCGTCAAATCCAGGCGCCTTATTTGGTTTCAGCTTACCTAATATTGTTTGGATTTCTTTTGGTCTAACGAGTGTAGGGAAATCACGCAACTGAAAACTGTCCAGCAACCTCATTGACTCTTTCACTGAATCTTCAATACTAGGGTCATTGACCCAATTTGTGGTCAGGTTCATATTGTCTAGGAAGGTATTGGCTAGTGTCTCACATTGCTCAAGTTCTGAGGAAGTTGTGGTATTTGTAGACGTTGATAGAGGAGGAATTGTGTTAGGTTGATAGTTAATTGACTTAACTATTCGCCATAAGTCGGTAGCAGGGTTGGTGATTTTAGATAGTTTATTGTTCCAGACATTGTCGTTAAGGTTTTGGATCTTAACCTTGACACATTTCTTCATGTTGTTGACCTGTGAGAATAATTGACGCCGAACATATGGATTAGACTCTTCCAAAGCCAGCCTACGAAAACGATTTTTAACTTTAATTTGTGCTCTAATGCACCGTGGGAGTTGATGACCACCATTGCTGGGTATTTTAGGAACGGCTTTATCTCTAGCACTTAATATTGACTGTGTCAAATGTTCAACAGCCAGGTCAATGGCGTCCGCTGAGTTAAATGTAGTTTGGGTTAAAGTTATGGACTCGTTTAAATGAGATCTGTAACTTTTCCAATCCGCCTTTCTGTAGTTAAAAAGAATATGAACATGTCTGTTGACTTTACCAGAAACGGAGAAGAAAACGGGTAAGTGGTTGGAGGAAAGGCTGGTGATGACCTCAGGCTCCGAAAGGTGGTAGACCGAGTTAGCCAGTATAATGTCCGGAGTAGATGGTACGTGAGCGCTGTGATAATGGACTAAAGTGGGACTAGAAGGCGCGTGTATATCATATTCATTTCTCATCATGTGATCGAACAGTACCTCGCCATGGATGTTGGAGCGAGAACAGTACCAGTAGGGGTGTTTGGTATTAAGGTCACCCATAATTAGTGTTTTTGACTGAACATTAATAATTTCGTCCAAGTCTGAAGTTAATAAAGGCAGATTAGGAGATTGGTAGGCTGATATAATGGTGATTTTATTGTTTGATAGGGTCAGTTGAATTCCCACGCATTCCACATTTTTGGTTAGAGGTATATTTAGAGGGGTATGTGTTATGTCCGATTTTACTAGGATAGCAACACCCTGGCCGCATCCATCAGGTTTCTTATCGCACCTATAACAGGTGAAGCCAGGAGTTTTAAAATTGATGTGGGGGCTACTCTAGTCTCCGATATAGCTACGATATCAATAGATAGCTCACTTACCAAGTCCAACAGTTCTGTGACTTTAGTGCGGATGCCATCGGCGTTCCAATATAAAATACGTACATCGTGTGTATTACACATATTGACCAAGATTGGTTAAAATAAGAATGACTTTATCCATCATATTGTTACACCCTATAAATTGGGTTTTGATGGTTTTTATCGTCATCAATATGGCCAACATGTCAACTGTCGCCTGATCTTGAGCATTTTCTTGAATAGTGACTTTTTGTGGGTTGGCACCAGCAACAAGGTTCCAGGGTCGATCATCAACTACGTTCAACTTCGGTGGAGGCTTCAGAGACCTAGCGGCTTTGAGTTGGTCCTGGCGTTCCCGCAGAATCTTCAAGTAATTTTCACGCTCTTTACACTGTTCGGAAGTTTGCAGGGTGATTACCACCACAGTTGCAGCATTTGGCTGTTTGGTCTCTGGTCTTTTTTGGGCATTCTTGGGTCAGGTGGGAATCTGTGCATTTTACACAGCGTGGTGCTAAGTTGCAGTTTGTAGACGAGTGGCCGAATCCTTGGCATCTATAGCACTGCGTTCCATAATGATTGTTACTTCGATACTTTCGGATCTGTACCACGGTGTTACATAGGAGCCTGATCTGTCGAAATTTGACAAAATCAGCACCAGGTGGCAACTGGACTAGAAATGGAGGACAATAGGAAGCTTTTTCCACAGGAACTTTCATTTTGCGTATAATCACGTTCTCGAAGCCTAGTGAGGCAATTTCGGCTGGAAGGATATCCTCGACATATTCAGGAAGGCCGAAAATTACTGCTTTGTACATCTTCTCATCCTTTCGCGAGTACGTGTGGAAAGCAGTGTCCTTGGCACGTAGACCTTCTTTGATGGCTTGGTGACTTTCAGACGTATGGCAGATAACAGCCACACGATTATTACGCCTGTACTGCAAGTGAAAGTTTTTTGAGTAAGACGCCATCGTGGTTCTGATGTGCTCATGTGTCCAGGTGGGCAGTATCTCCAGGACGATGGGAGGAATGCGGCTGGTCTTTTTGGTGACAGCATCATGAAATCTTATGCTTGAGTCAGTAGCAGATGATTGGTTGCCTGGAAGAGGGCCGAAACTGTTCGATGTCTTGATAGGCACTGGCGAATGTTGTTCAGCTAGACGCGCAGCTCTCTTTGGAATTCATTGGGATTAATTGGGCCTTCGAGAGGGCGTTTGCCAACAGAATTGGAGCGCGTCAGAAAACGATCCATATCGACACGTTTTTGTCGAGCGTGTTCCCATCACTAGTGGTGATGCGAAGTAACTGGGAGGGGGTTATAGATAATATAGACGTGCGACTAACACGAGCGCGCGCGCCGAACTGAATGAAAACCGAATAATGCGTATTAGATTGACTTCGTGTACGTTGATGATATACTCATTCGTCGATTATATTTTAGAAGTTGTCGAAGACAAATGATCAAAAAATGCTATGTACTATGGTTTGGAAGGCCATCGCAGATTTTTGCGGTTTTAATTTGGTGATAGATCTTCAGTGATATAAAACGGCACTCTTCAATAAATGACAGCAAATCTGCCGTGATTGCTGCAATCACATGTATAAGTATGGGTTTTGCCAGGGTAGGCAGGCGAATGGCAGCAGGGTGACCGTACCCCCTCCCCACCCCTCACCTAGTCATTAAGAAACATAATCATAAGATCAAGTATCAGCTGTATCCCCTAGGGCCTAGGGGCTGATGCATATGATTTCTGAATTGGTTTTATACTAAAGCATAATATAGATACTTAGTATTTAATACTATAGCGTGATGTGGAACTAAAACTTGTATTAAAGACGGGATTAAAGTTAAAAATAAAAACATTTTAAAGGTGTTTGCGTATTATTTAAATATCTTGGGACAACTCACACACGGCTATTTGATCCCAAGCTAAGCAGAGCTTGTGTTATGGTAACCAGACAACTGATATACATACTTATATAATTTATAAATACATACATATTATAGATAAATCACACCCAGACACAGAACAAACAATCACGCTCATCACACAAAGTTTGTCCTGGGTGGGAATCGAACCCACGACCTCCGGCTCAGCAGTCAGGGCCACTAACCACAGGACCAACAGGCCCGTCGATTATATCATAATACTATAACTAAAAATGCTGAAATAAAAACTTTAGCAAAAAAATAAAACCGACTTCTAAAAAAAACCAAAAAATTAGAAAATAACTTTATTTCCGGAAGTCAGTGGCAAATAAAGTCAACGAAACCAACAAAAGCCAACGACTTCCGGAAATAAAGTTATTTTCCAATTTTTAGTTTTTTTTTAGAAGTCGGTTTTATTTTTTGCTAAAAAGTTTTTTGTTTTAGGAGTATACTGTAAGTCGCTGAATTAAAAGATGTTTGGAAAACTGTAGCCTTGATAGTCGACAGGAAAGTGGAAAGCCGTCACACAGCGACGACAAATGGTTGCCGAGTTTGAAACGAATGAAAAAAGTCATTTATTCAAGTTTGAACAAATGACTTTTTTTGTTGACAGCTGATCATCAGCCTGGTTAGACTGATGATCCCGACAGGCCGTGTCGACGACGCGTTCGTGTTCCACGTGACGCTTGCAGTAGGAAGTTGTGGCCCGTTCGTGTTCCACGCGCGCCTCAATGAGATGTCAGCGGGGTTGTAAAGTGGTGCCTTTCGAGAAAAGTTAAATAGTGGAGTTAAATAAATATTTTCAAAATATTTTTGTGCAAGTTTCTCCTTTAATAATTCCTATGGCAACATAACTATTTCTGAGTCAAACACTGCTATAATCCTTATGTAGGTATATACAGTATGGAGACCACATATATGCAATAAATTATACTACATACTTGTTATCGCCTTTTCTGACGCTATGCAAAAAATTAAGGATATCGGTCCAGTAATTAGGTCAAAAAGTAGAGTTTTAATTTTGAACAAATTTAAACACTCTGTAGAATTGTATTGTCTACGACACATTCGCTCAAGCTTCTTATGATGTTCAATCATTACACTCAATCAAACATTCATTCATTCGTTCTCATCAAGCAATCTGCATTCATTAGCCCATAATTCATTACACTAAAATATTCGATAATTGATTTGTTAAAAAGGTCCAAGTAAATTCTACTTCTATAAAAAATCTTTGTTTGATTTATCGCAAACAAAATTGGCGACCGTGACAGGACCTGCAATCGTCGGATCCAAGCTAAATAGCTACTCAGATTGTTCGCGTGTCAAGGGCATTCGAAGGACATCGTCGACGCCGGTCGAAATCTACCAGTACCAACGGAAGGCCACGTGTCATGATCCCCGTGCCTGTGGACTGGCATTCTACTATACTTGGGTCAAGCTACCTTACCTTCGCCAAGCTATTCTGGGAACTTTGCTGGGACTACGAAACGCCGATCAAGCAAGGTCCATCCTGAGAACGAGTCACAGGAATCACAATCCACCTATTCGCGTGCTCCTGCCTACGAAGGGACTGCTGGGATTAGCGGCCTGCCTATTTAAAGTGAGCTCGTTCCATCTTACTAACACACCCATTTTGTTATTCCTTAATCTGTGCATTTAGCGATTTAGTTTCTCGAGGTCAAGTGAAATTTCTATCTTTCTATTTGTGTCTATTGTGCCAAACCATAATATTACTCTCTAAAGAGTGCCAAACAGGAGAGGCAAAGCACAAATTGTTCCATTTAATTTCACCAAAACTTAGACTTACCTACCGCTCACTTTCTTAAGTTGAAGCACATTTAACTGCTAACTTACAAGTTAATCATTCGTTCACTGTTACTCAAACCTAAGATTTATTATCGATTCAATATCTTATTTTTCACCCAAATGAACTTTCTAATAACTTACATAGTAAACATCTCCCGAGTATAACTGTAACTTACAAACCATAATCGTTTCACCATACAAGTGATTAGTTGTTGTTATCAGTTTACTTAGGCGCACGGAATTGATCTATTCCAGAATCGTGCGTTGTGACTTGTGGCACGGCATCGCTTGCGCATCGCTGTCACCTGACTGCCGGCGCGCCCCACCCACATAGCTCGTAGCAGTCTACCTGGGCCGCGGACATCAGCTGATCAACAAAGCGAGGAGCGTACCGTATGCTATATCTACACCTATCCGTTAACTAATCACATCTGTTTGTGTTAGCTCATTGCGAGTTTAGAAAATGACTGAACCTTTAAAATTAAAAGAACTAATAAGTAAACGCGGTTCTATTAGAGGACGCGTAACGAAATTTAAGTTAAGTCTCGATAGTTTAGCTTTATTAGAACCTATACCAGAACTAGAAATAAGTAAACTCGCATTGAAGTTATCAAAAATCGAAGCATTATTCGTTGAATTTGATGAGGTGCAGAATTTAATAGAAATGAACAATGTAGATAGCCAAAGTAGCGAGTTAGTTACTCGAGATTTAATTGAAAACGATTTCTACCATTGTATTGCCTTGGCTCAAGCTTTAATTAAAAAATATTCTGTTGTTCAAAACGATGACAACAAATCGCAGGATAATTCTTCCATGGCTACGTGTCATCATAACGATCACAGCTGTAATACATTAGGCTTTAAATTACCGGTGATTAAAATCCCAAACTTCGATGGTACATATTTCAAGTGGCTCGAATTTAAAGAAACGTTTGTATCTCTTGTTCACAATAATAACAAAATCGAAAGTATTCACAAATATCACTATTTACAATCATATCTTGACGGAGAAGCAGCTCGGGTGATCGCTAATTTGGAGGTTTCTCAGGGTAATTATTCCGAAGCGTGGAAACTTTTATGTGAACGTTATGATAACAAGCGTCAATTGATAAATAACCACCTTAAGTCTTTGTTTAACATTAATTCCGTTCAAGAGAATGACAAGTCATTAAGATATATTATTGACCACGTAACTAAAAACTTACGCGCACTTAATTCACTAGGGCTGCCTACGGACAAATGGGATGTTTTAATTATATATTTTATTGCAGGAAAATTAAATTCTAGTACATATTTTAAGTGGGAGGAACATATTAATTGTTTGAGTGACATACCTTCACTTAATGATTTCTTCAGATTCCTTAAAAGTCGTGCTGATGTATTAGAGACCGTTTATCGCCACAAACATGAACATCAAGACAATAGACCAAAACCGACATCTAATAATAATCAAAACAAATATAATAGTTCCAAGTCTTTAGTCGCTGTACCCAACGATGGCAACACTTCTACTTCTAAAATACCGGAATGTTTGTTCTGTAAGAGTAGTCACCGCATATATGACTGTCCGTCTTTTAAATCGAGCTCATTAGAAGCTAGGTTAGCCTTCGTTTCTGCCAACAAATTATGTGAAAATTGTCTGAGATTTGGTCACATCGCTAAACGTTGTCGTCTTTTAGCTACATGTCGTCAATGTAAATTACGTCATAATTCTCTTCTTCATAAATCAGAAGTAACTGAAAATTCCAATTCAATTAATTCCATTACGAGTATGTCCTCAACATGCTCTTCTGAAGTTCTTTTGTGTACTGCTCGAGTAAAGGTTACCAACCCAGCCACCAACGAAACTATGATAGTGCGAGCTTTGCTCGACAGCGGGAGTCAGTCGACAATTATCACACACGCTGTAAAGCGCCATCTAAACCTGATTCCTCAGCCATCTGACACTACCATAGTAGGCATTGGTAACACTAAATTAAATATTAACACAGAACGCTGTATTCTACGCATTCATTCTGAAACAACTTCTTTTAATGTAACGGTTTCATGTTTAGTATTGCCGCAAATTACCGGCAACTTACCTAAATCACATTTTGATTTAAAAAGGTTAAATATTCAAGGATTTCAATTAGCGGATCCCACTTTGAATGAACCATCACCAATCAATATTTTGATCGGTGCGGACTTATTTTGGGACATAATTAGTGCCCAGCAGCATTCGTTAGGACATGGTTATCCTAAACTTCAGGCGTCAAAGTTTGGATGGCTCGTTACGGGTTCACTTCCTTGTTTTAACGAAAACCAAATTAACTCAGTCATGTGCAATTTAGTCTCAAATGATGACACTTCTAGTAACATACATGATGAGTTATCTAAATTCTGGGAACTTGAGAACTTTCCTCAGAAAAGGCCCCCGAGTAGTGAAGAAAAATTGTGTGAGGAACATTATCTTGCAAACACTACTCGGACTAGTAATGGTCAATTCTGTGTAGGGTTGCCACTTCGTGATAGCATAGATTGTTTAGGCAATTCCTATAATTTAGCCAAAAAGCGATTCTTTAATTTAGAGACTCGCTTCCGAAAACAACCAGAATTAAAACAACAATACTGTCAATTTATAAACGAATATGAAGCATTAGGTCACCTATCTGAATCCCCGGAGTCTAGGCCGTTAAATGCTTATTTCTTGCCCCACCACCCAGTAATACGTGAACAAAGCGAGTCGACTAAGTTACGCGTTGTTTTTGACGCCTCAGCTCGCACATCTTCTGGTGTTTCTGTAAACAATTTACAGATGGTGGGACCAGTTGTACAAGAACCTTTGTTTAATATATTAGTTCGTTTCAGACAACACAAGTATGTTGTGACAGGAGACATAGAAAAAATGTTTCGCTCAGTGCTGCTCAAAGAATCTGATCGTAATCTTCAACTGATTCTGTGGCGTGATAGTGAGGATAAGCCTTTAAGGACACTCCGCTTAAATACAGTTACTTACGGATTCGCTAGTGCCTCTTTTCTTACTACTCGCTCTCTTTGGCAGATAGGCGAAGAGTGTTTGGATGAGAAGATCAAAACTATAATTCAAGATGATCTATATTGTGATGATCTCCTTACCGGAGCAAGCACTGAAGAGGAGTTGCGTCTTATCCGTCTTTCAGTTTCATCCGAATTAGCAAAAGGATGTTTCCATCTACGTAAATACCGATCTAACTTACCTGAGTTACTCGCAGACTCCGTTGACCTGGAAAGTGGTAATCTCGTGATTAGTAATGCTACTTGCACGCTAGGTGTTGGTTGGACGCCATCATCGGATGAACTTCATTTTCAACATGATATTTCGGCTTCTGAAAAGGTCACGAAGAGAAGCATACTTTCCTCAACATTTAAAATATTTGATCCTCTTGGTCTTTTGTCTATTTTCACAATTAAACCTAAAATAATCTTACAAGAATTATGGAATCACAAAATGGATTGGGATGAACCTGTTCCTTCAGAAATAAGGTCCTCCTGGTTAAAGTTTGCTAATAAGTCTTCATGCTTGTCCGCTCTAAGAATTCCCAGATGCATTCTAATTAACAATTATTCTTCAATACAAATACATTGTTTCTGTGACGCTTCGCAACGTGCCTACGGCAGCTGTATATATTTGAGGTCTATTTCCACTAGCGGCACTATACAAGTTAGCCTGGTATGTGCAAAATCACGGGTTGCACCTATTAAACCCACAACAATACCACGGCTCGAACTCTGTGCCGCCCTATTAGGAGCCCAACTAACTGCTACTGTTTTAGCTGCATTACGTTGCCCTATTGAACGTCAAGTCTATTGGACGGACTCTAAAGTAGTATTAGGTTGGCTCAACTCTAATAAGACTAAAACATTTGTTGCCCACAGAGTAGCCGCTATAAATGAGCTAACAAATCCCACAGACTGGCGTTATGTTCCTACTTCCATCAATCCGGCCGACTTAGTTTCACGTGGTGTCGATCCAGACCAGGAAGATCTATCTATATGGTGGAACGGTCCATCATTTCTTTTAGAATCCGAAAATTCCTGGCCCGCCTACAATACAGACGCTGTGGAATTGCCGGAGCTTAAGGCTTATCATACTTTGGGGGGGGAAGAGCCACCTTCCATGCCAGATTTGTCTGTAGTGTTAGCTAAGTATTCTAATTTAACCACTCTTATTCGGGTTTTAGCTACTGTTTTAAGGTTCATCAACAATGTTAGGTCACACAATAAACCGGACAGATTACGAGGCCCACTTCAAGTCTCTGAGTTAGAAGCCGCTCACAAGGTCTCTATAAAACTAGCCCAGAAAGATTCCTTTCCTATAGAAATAGGACAACTACAAAAGGGTAAATCTTTAAATTCTAAGGCCTCGCTCTCCTCTCTTAATCCATTTTTAGACGAAAATGGAATTCTAAGAGTCGGAGGGCGTATCGATTCATCTTGTTATCAATATGACAAACGGCATCCTATTTTATTGCATTCCAGTCACTACCTAACAAAACTCATGTTCAAACAAGAGCACCGTCGCTTGTTGCACGCCGGTCCTCAGCATCTCCTGGCATCTATAAGGGAACGCTATTGGCCTGTAGGAGGCAGGACCCTAGCTAGACGTGTAGCGCGCGAGTGCGTAATCTGTCGTCGCTTCAATGCTCGTACCATGGACAATATTATGGGAAACTTACCTGCAGATAGGGTTGAGGTTGACTTTCCTTTCTCCACGATAGGTACCGACTTTGCAGGCCCATTTCTTATTACAGACCGCAAGGGGCGAGGTTGTAAAATAACTAAAAGTTACCTTTGTATTTTTATTTGTTTTCGGTACAAATGTGTCCATTTAGAGTTAGTCAGTGATTTGACAATGGATGCATTTTTACTGACACTAAAACGATTCATAGCTCGTAGGGGTAAACCCAAAGTCATTTACTGCGACAATGGTAGAAATTTTGTTGCAGCTGCAAAAGAAATAAATTCATTTCTTAAGTCGAATACCGACTATATTATTGACTCTGCATCTCGCGAAGGCATTGAATTCCGCTTCTCACCAGCATACGCTCCTCACTTTGGTGGTCTATGGGAAGCCGGGGTCAAATCAGCGAAGTTCCACTTGTACAGAGTACTTAAAAACATTCACTTGACGTTCGAGGAGCTGAGTTCGTTATTCGCTCAAATCGAGGCAATCCTTAATAGCCGACCTTTATGTCCACTAAGTCCTTCTCCACAAGACCTATCTCCACTCACCCCGGGCCACTTTATAATTGGTAGGCCACTGACGTCTTTACCATCGCCGTACCTGCTGGACTATAGCACAAACCGTCTTGATCGTTTTCAGCGATTGGAGCAAGCTCGTCAGCATTTTTGGAAACGGTGGTCAACAGAATACGTCACGGAGCTTCAGCAGCGCACGAAGTGGAAGGTGCAGTGCCGGGAATTGAAAGTAGACGACCTGGTTTTAATCAAGGATGATAGGGCTCCTCCATTGTGCTGGCGCCTTGGAAGAGTATCGAAGCTGTTTCCCGGGACTGACGGCGTGCCTCGAGTCGCGGACGTATCTACATCGTAAGGCATCGTGAGGAGAGCCATCAACAGATTGTGTCTGCTGCCTTCAACAGATCTCTACACCGACCAATGATCCTGAAAGCTCTATTCTAAAGCTTTCAAGGCCCCCGAGGATGTCTACGACACATTCGCTCAAGCTTCTTATGATGTTCAATCATTACACTCAATCAAACATTCATTCATTCGTTCTCATCAAGCAATCTGCATTCATTAGCCCATAATTCATTACACTAAAATATTCGATAATTGATTTGTTAAAAAGGTCCAAGTAAATTCTACTTCTATAAAAAATCTTTGTTTGATTTATCGCAAACATGTATCAATAGGTCAAAGGTTCAACGAACTTGAATTCTCTAACATTGAAAAGCGACGTTGCCACGCAGTGCAAAACTACGAACTATCACCACGACGCTGTTACGTACCTATTCTAGTTATTTGCCTAAATGTAAAATTGGTACACCTAAACGATAGGCTGGAATTTCATGTAACAAATTTTAATTCATTGTTCGAGTGCGCAAACTAGGCGTGTAAGAGGCCGCGACCGCGGACCGCGCTGCCTGACTCCCACATTTATTTCGCTGCTAAATGGATTTTAATACTGTGACGGTGCGGCCCACTACCTTTTTCTCACAGACAGAAGACCAGTACAGAATGATTATTAAATTTAATGTTAATATTGTCTTTTTTCTGTATACTAGTCCTTCGAATTTCCTCTTGAACAACGTCCCTGATCTGCCACGGTCGAAACATTGTTTTGCAATTTACACAAACACAATTTATCAATGGGATGCGCCTGCATTTCCTGCAGGTGTACGTCGGTAGCGGTGTCTTTTGGCGGCTTCCTCACTAGGCACGCGGCTTTTTTCAAAGGGAATGAATTGCTGTCGGCGCCGGCGCCGGCGCGGCTCGTGGCAGGCCGGCGGGGTGGGAATTAATAATGATCGATAAAAAGCTGTTTAGTTTTAAATACTTTAGGTGGTGTTTTTAGAATTATCGTGCTGTTATGATAATTCTAAAAAACACTGTGCCGTAAATATTTAAAGCTAAACTAAGCTAATTTTAAGTGTTTTCTTATTAAATATTATTAAGTAGATTTAGAGATCAAAATAAATAAAGTAAACAACAATCATTTATGAATTGCTTTTACCTATTAAAAATCGTACTTACGAGCTTATTATTAGTTACTAAATTAAATTTCTATTGTTACCGATCGGCTCCCGGGCGATCGACAGAACCGTTTGATACTCAGGAACTCACAAAACGTTAGTTTCGTTTTTTATTGTTAATAATTTGTTAATTATTAAAAATATTAAAACATTCGAATTACACAAAGATCTTGTATTCTAATGCCTTGTTTAGGTAGTAGGTAAATAAGTGTAAAAAGTTATCGATAAGCGATTACGATAATTACGCCGTTCGCCCTACATTACTTATTAGGTACTTTTATTTTTTTTTCGCTATTTTAGATTTCGGAAGTTCCGTTCGGTTCCGCTTTGTCAGTCACGTGCCGCTGGTCTTCCGGGTAGTGTGTGTCTTTCGCATAAATTTCGTAGACCTACTTGAGCGCATTGCTTCAAAACGCGATTTTAGACCTAAGTACTTAGTTTAATATTGTTTACAGTGAAATGGACACTTATTAGTTTATTAGTACTTGACTTTGTGTGTGTAAATTGTGTTTTTAAGTTTTATGTTGTGTGTTATTTTTTACGGTGAAATTGACACTTGACTTTTGTGTACGCGTGTTTTTTGTACAACAGCATTTTTACAGTGATGCAGAGTACACAGACATGGTGTTATTGTATGGCGAATGCAGGCAAAATGCCGCCTTAACTATACATACCTATCGTGATATAAGTTTCTATTCTTTTTGGAACTAATGAGCAATATTTAATTTATTTAGTTCAGTTCAGTTATCGCGAAATAAACATGTGGCGGTAAAAATTAACTTAGTGAATTTAATTTTCGTCGCACATTGTCAAACGAATCAAAGTGGCGCGCCGACATGCGTTGTTGCCGCACTTCGCTCCTGGGGTCAAGGTACGTTGTCTAAACAGAGTGTTTACTTTACTCAATTTATTTTGATATTTATTTTGTTTGAAAATTTCACTTTTTTAATTTTCGGTTTTAAATTTAAAATTTATTTTTGATATACTTCTGTGGACTAGTATTACTTGAGGTTTCATTTATTGCCTAAATGTGAGCTCCATACTGTATATTAGAGAAAATCACTGACATATTCATCACGAAATCTCAGAAAGTACAAGTGTTAGGAGTCTAACTTTGCATGGGAGATCTTTTTAGGACGTAGGTTCACCAAGATGGGGTTTTGCGTAATTCAACCCCTTAAGTTCCCATCCAAAGAAAAAAGGGGTCTGAAACGGCTTAGCAAAGTTTGTATAAGCCGTTCCGTCTAACACAATGTCTTGGCCGGATTAACTTGAAATTTTGGGACGGCATTCTTTCACGAAACTAGTAGACTATACAACATCAAGCTACGACACTAAGCAGCTGAGTAGAGTGTGAAACCTCTGGACATTGCTATCCTTACTAATATTATAAAAGCGAAAGTGAGTTGGTTTGTTTGTTTGTTACGCCTTCACGCCTAAGTAGCTAAACCGATTTTAATGTTTTTTTTATGATATACTAGCTTTTGCCAGCGGCTTTGCTCGCGTTAAATTCGGTGTACCACAGTACCTGCTACCCGCAGTTTTTGCCCTTGCGCCTTATTGATTTGTAATAGCAACGCTAAGTTTTCCCTTTCCTTCCTTCGTTCTCCCTCATATTCCACTTATTTTTCAATAAAAAATACCCCTTGTCCGTCTCCTGGGTCTCAACTATCTCTGTAAAATTCATTAAAATCGGTTTAGCAATTGAAGCGTGAAGAGGTAACAAACTCCCTGTCGCTTTTACAATATTATAGTAAGGATAAGAATAATTTATTTTAGTAAAAAAAGTGAGAAATGGAGGAAAGAAAAGGGAAAATTTAGCTTTGTTATTATTATAAATAAGGCGCAACGGCAAAACTACAGGTAGCAGGTACCTGCAAATCAGGAAAAGGGAGCTGTGTTACCCCGAATTTAAAGCGAGCAAAGCCGCGGGCAAAAGCTTGTTATGTATAAAGTTAAGACTAAACATGATTACGATTCAAAACTTTTCCTTTTCGCTTTGAAATCTATTTCCGAGACACTTACAAATATGACTTAATACGAAAGTACTTTATAATAAGCATGATTTATAGAAAAGCCTACGCGAAGATATCAATGTTGGATAACAGACCATACAAAGAAGCAGCTCATCATTGACGTCATCCTCAGAACTGTAAGTGGCCACGAGAGTAGTTAGCCGTTAGTCAGAGGCCGGAGGTCTGACAACCCGGAACAATTATGTCGCGAGTTAATTAGCTTCTTTTAACTCGTTTTATTATCGAAAGGAGAAAAAAAAATATTCTCAAAAAAAAAATTTTTTTATTTAAAAGTACCAAAGTAACCACATCAACAATCAAAGTAAACACAGTCACCACCACGCATCCACCACCACACACCCACCACCATTCAGCCAGCACCACATCGTCATCATTCAACATTTATTATCATATCGTAGACACACTGGTGACAGTTATATTACAGGCGTATTTAATTTAAACAAATAAAAACATTTATTTGATTCAAGAAAACGTCAACACTTTGAAAAATGTGCAGTGGTGTTTGTTACGCATTGAAATACTGATGACTGTATGTATCAGAAAATAAAGAAAAACATATCATAAAGGTGTGGTCACATAGACCAACACTCTTCTTGAATCCGAAATTGTAGAATCTTAATCAGCTGTCCAATACATTTGGACCGAGTAGGTTGAAGTAGCTGAAGTTTTGTATCATCATCAGCCTACAGAAGTGTCCTGCTGGGTCCTGCATACATGCTTGTTTAATCGCCACTTTTCTCGAACCTCGGCGGCTCTCATTCACTGCTACGAGTCTTGTATTGGACAGCTAAATATTTTCCAAGAATTGTTCAGTTTGATGCAACAATACGGGAATTGGAGGTTGAAACACGACGACCAGTAGGTACCTATAGATATTGGTGCATGTTAAGCTGAACCCTTCTGCATATGTACGTATGTTTGCAAGTGCTCTTGCAATCCGCATTTGAAGGTTAACCAATGCGCGGGGTTGCCCAATGCAGAAGATATTACTTTCGTAGTGCTATACTGATCTCGTGTCCCGACTCCGGTCGTGTTACGATCTCATATTTTACCTTCAGCTTGTTCATGTCAGCTGTCACTCGGTACTGTCGTATGAAGTGCGCTAGAGTCACCTTCATTGATATCATTGCGTATGTTCTACCTATAAGAGAAACCGTATTTTATGGCGTTTTCAACAATCCATCGTTGTGAACTCAATGAATGTAATTTTTATGTTATTACCTATACAAACTCGTTTCCCCAATCCAAATGCTGCAAATTCTTTGTTGTTTGTTAATTCTGCATCCAGCCATCTCTCTGGTCTAAACTGATCACTGTCCGCTCCCCAAGATGGATCGACATGAGTCGCTAGTGGAAAAATTACACAATAACTGCCAGCTCGCATCGTATAGTTTTCTGGAATCAATTAAAAACATTATAATTACATCATTTTACAAACCTCTATCGCATCTCTTGCCCTACTACACAACTGAAAATGATACCATGGCAAAACTAAACAGTTAGTTGCCCTGCTTGGGGTTCATCCGCATCACGGTCACGCTTCGAACAACATAATATTTTACCTGGTGGCCTATTTGGAACCATTGGATTTCAGACTAATCGGATGCAGCTCAATCATTACATTTGTTTTTATTAACCTACGCGCAAGGTCTTCCCCAATTATTAGCTAGTATCTACTACCTGAACCACCTTGGGTTTGCTGTCCATTCACAGGAGAACCACGAGAACTTAATGAACTTGAGTATAAAACTTACTTAGCTTAACATCGTTTTCCACCTCTCTTAAAATAGCAGGAATTGAAGGAAGTACTAAAGTAAAGTACCCAACTATCTATGTACCAAAATCGGTTTGGCCATTTAGGCGTGAAGACGTAACAAAGAAACTCACTTTCGCTTTTAAAATATTAGACAAATGTACAAGTGACGACGCCCCGGCTTCGCGCGGGTGCAATGAAGATGCTATCATATTATACCTACATATCAATCTTCCTCTTGAATCACTTTATCTATTCCTGAAAACTGCATTCAAATCTGTTGAAAAGTTTAAAATATCAAGAAGGAGAGAAAGAAGAAGGACGCTCCTTTTTTGTTTTCGTGAATTAAAAGTAAAGTCGCCTAGATCTTTGAAACTTTCCAAATACTGACCGACGATCAATGAAGCTGTCAATATTTTACGCTATACGTTATTAATTTTCTTGTTTGTTTGGTTGGCACCGACTTAATTAATAAATTACATACCTCTTTCATCAGACTCAAGATTATTGATCACAGTTTCGTTTTCAATGGCAGCTTTTTTCTCTTGTAGAACCTGTAAAATCACAAATATTTATTTCAATTTGACACAATTAAATCACATTTCATACTGTAATTGGCTGACTGCTAAATGTCTTCTTCATCTTCTTCTCACTTACTTTGTAGGCCATTGCATGTAAAGTCCCCACTATTTCTTCTTCCTTTTTCTTCAATCCAACCAGCTTGTATATGAAATCATTCTGCAGCCAAAACTTTATAGCCCTTGTCATTGCAAGCTTTATCATTTCCTCTGCTGATTCCATGTATTCTTGCGTAAACTCCGCGTCTTTAATAGGGTCTATTCCAAACGTACCAACTAAAACGTTTTTTTTTTTTTGTTAATTTTCTCAACTTAGCAATAAGCTATTACCATGGAACTACTTATTTATTTCTTACCGTTTTAAGTAACGCGTTAGGTTGGTCGCTAAAACTAAATTTCTAAGCAGTAAAATTCAGGTTTTATAAGAGCTAAGATTAATAAGTATGGAAAAAGTAAGTGAATATATGGTAACCAATCAACATTAGGACATAAACCTATTGTATTGCACTCTATAATGGGCTGGGGTCCGCAATTCACCTTCTAAAGCGCATAGTTCGTTATACAGGACGTGGTTCTAGTAAAAAAAAAAACAAAAGAAAACAAAACAAAAGTTGAACAAAATAAACCTTACTACAAAGCGTTTCCAATGCATTCTTTTTCAGATACGGTAAATGATCGAAATTTCCTTTTCCAACATGATGTTCCATTGAACTAGCCAGCTTCCTGGACATGCTGTTGAACACATCGAGGAACCCGTGAATCACTGGCAGAGTAAACGCAGGAGTCAGCAACTTGCGGTGACGCTTCCAAATGTCTCCTGCGAAATAAATAATATGTTATGCTTTGTGGACAGAAAACTTCAACGACAACGATTGCCAGGGCTGTCAGCGTGGTCAGCGCGGCATCCCAGACCGCCACGCGTCAGCACGACCGCGCGTCCTTCACAATAAATCTCCGGTAGTTATTCGTCATCGTCAAATTAATACTATTATTTTCCTCTCCTCTTTGTAAGCAAGCACAACTTTTGGACAATCCTTACTAATATTATAAAAGCGAAAGTGAGTTTGTTTGTTTATTTGTTTGTTTGTTACCTCTTCACGCTTTAATGGCTAAACTGATTTTGATGAATTTTGGTACAGAGATATTTGGGAACCAGGAGACGGACATAGGCTAATTTTTATTTAAAAAAAGTGGGATGTGAGGGAGAAAGAGGGAAGAAAAGAGAAAACTTAGCGTTGCTATTACAAATCAATAAGGCGCAAGGGGAACTGTGTTACACCAAATTTAACGCGGGTGAAGCCGCGGGCAAATCTATTAAAGCGTTAAGAGGTAACAAATAAACAAACAAACTCACTTTCGCTTTTATAATATTAAATTAAATGGCTTATGTTTAACTGCCCACCAGATATAGTAACACCAGAGAGCGTCATTTTGCTTAAATAGGATAGCAAAGTGTTAAAACATTAAACGCGGGTTTCATTTTGGTGATCATTTACTATTTTTGTCTGCTATTTGTTACTATATCTGGTGGTCAGTTAAACATTAGCCTTAATTTAATGTCATAATAGTTTGATTAAATAAAAAACTTATTTCTCTAACCTGATGATAACAGTAGTCCATCTCCCATCCAATTTTTACCAAGGTCAAAACCATAATGTTTTTTTAAGCAAACATTTGCTGCTGTGAATGCATCTTGAGGATCGCGTATTACTGAAAGAAAAAATAATAAGAAAAAAATTAATTATTTATTGTTAAATGGTCATTATTTTGCAAGTAGGTTTTCTACAAAAACTTTTACACGTCGTATTAAACTAGATGAGGCCGGCTACTCTGAGAAGAAACAGCTGAAACAAACTCAGAGGTCACAAAAATCTTGGTCAACTTACATGAAGACTATGATTAGTGTCTGAAATGGTCTTTTTAAGAAAGCACCACACAGATTAGAGTGGACCTGTCCAGTCAGTGCAGGCGTTTGTGAGTTATCGTGTAACTCATAACTCAAGGAGATCAACGACACGACATAAAAGAAAAAACAACGCCTTCAAACGAAACAAAATAATTTATAAGCATTTTGACGTCAGTGATCCCGCTGGTATTACTGGCTGAAATAATAAAATTAAAAAAGTACTATTTAAACTAGGTATTGGAGTAAACGAGCAACACGGCTTCACACGGATACCATCAATGGATGGATACGGTAGGCTGAACAGAACACACTATTTTATTTTATTTTGTTTCATTTTAGAGATGAACTTATGGCTAAATAATAGCAGCCGCTCAGTTATCCGTTAGATTAGGCGGCGCTTGCCTAGGTTGATCTGGGGATAGGTGACTACCCGTTACATACCGAGTTTCCTCGATGCCTCGTGCCTCGGAAAGCACGTTAAGCTGTTGGTCCCGGTCGTCATTTGTAGATCTTTGCAGTCGTTACAGGTAGTCAGTGTCCCGAAAGTCTGACAACCAGTCTTACTAAGGGGTACCGCATTACACAGTACTAACTAGGTTATGGAGGTACTCCTTCATATTATTCTGTAAACAATCTACCAATCGACGACACGGTTGGCGCAGTGGCTGAGCGATCGACTGCTGCGCTGCGTGTCGCTGGTTCGATTCCCGCACGGAACAAATATTTGTATGGCCTACAGATAATTGTTACGGGTCTGGCTGTTTGTATTTGTGAATTTAAATGTTTGTAAAGGCACCCACAATACAGGAGAAATTCATAGTGCGGGGCACGTTTTCTTAAAAAAAAAATCTTTTCTTTGGCCTTCCTCTCTCTCCCCATACATCAACATTCATACCTAACATTATTTTAGTCACATGCCCTTCGTCCCTGCTCATCATGTGAAACGTTTCCCTTTAAATGTTTCTGCACAGGCGCAACTTTCAAACTTCATCTAATCTACTCATTCCTTACTTTATCCATTCTTGTTCCCCACACATCTATCTCAACATTCTCATCTCCGCTACATGCAATCGTTTTTCATCCATCATTTTTATAGCCCAGAACTCTGACCCATACAAGACATACCCGACATGTCTAATCACGGAATTGTATATCTTCACCTTCAACTTGCATGCATCAAAATATTACAAACTAGCTTTTGCGCGCGGCTTCGCTCACGTTAAATTCGGTTTAACATAGTACCCTCTTACTACTTGAAGTTTTTACCCTTGCGTCTTATTGATTTGTTTAAGTTTTCCCTTTTCTTCCCTCGTTCCCCCTCACATCCCACTATTTTTAAATAAGAAACAAACGTCGAACTCTCGAAGCAATCTGACGACACAATAAGAAGTCTCCTTTTCTTTCCTCTTTCTCCCCAATTTTCCCTTTTTTTATTAGCCTATGTCCATCTCCTGGTTCCCAACCATCTCTGTACCAAAATTCATCAAAATCGGTTTAGCCATTAAAGCATGAAGAGGTAACAAACAAAGTCACTTTCGCTGTTATAATATTAGTAAGGATATGTGATAACTTGGAAATAATCAAATCATTCACTGTATCGACAAAACGTTTTTCCTAGACTAATTTTGAATTCGTCGATGTGCACAGGTGTCTTATCAGGAGGCCTTCAGTCTTTATGATTTACTTTTTATGGTGTGACAATCGACAGAGGAGAATGGAAGAAAATAGCGTGTTGCGCAGACCCCAAATAACATGCGACAAAGGCAGGAAGATGATGATGGTTGAATCTAGGTATTAAATATTACTTACAGTAATAAAGTTCACTTCCAAAATAACAACTAGTCACTCCTCCTTGCTTTGCACAGTCTTCAGCTGCGAATGTCAGTAACTCTTCAAGATCTGATTAAAACAACAAAGTTAAATGTCACACATGCTTAGTACACAACACTCTATCTCAGCAATGTGAATTAATGTTTTGTCTATAAAATAACACAGAACTTCCTATTTATAGGGCAGATTTCCAAACGACAGCGGTGTACTTCGCCCCTTTTTTTTGGAAATGAGAAATCATTAAATAACTTCCCTCGCCCTGGGTGGAGCAGGGGGGAATGTGACTTGTACTGACTAAAACCCACCCATGTTCCTTCTATTGCCCTTTACGTTCCGGAGCCGCGGTGTCTCTTTAGATCAACCCGCACCCCAGCAGGCGGTGGCCCTGAGACCGCGGGGAACTCTGCAAGCGGTCGCGGTGGAGTAATCTTTTAACATTTTACCCGTGCGTAAACTGCTTCTCAATCTATAACATTATTTTAAGTATATGCGAAACCTGAATATAGTTTGTTCAGAATAAGTAACTGAATCGATTCCAATCATTTTTACACCATGGTATATTTTGTCCCAAAAATAGCAAAAAAAGGTTACGAGTTGGAGAAAATCATACGGCGCACAACAAGGTCACGGCAGGTCAAAGCGACAGTACACACGTGCGGTGTCGTTTGTGCCGCTCGGTGACCGTGGTTTTGTACGGACAGCCAGATAAAATAACAAGCTTATAACTTCCTGATTTTTCATGATAAAGTTCTGAAATTTTGTACATAGATTCTTCACATAAATATACTAGACACGTGTTTCGGGTTTCGCATAAAGTAAAACTAATGTTGTATTTGTCGTGGCTGACTATAATCACCGCACATGGACAATAATTATAGACACCACACATGACTTAAATGTCACGTATCTATAGTACATCCTCTAAACAATTGATATGATTGTTAACCAGAAGTAAGTATCCACCTTACCTAGCAGTTTACTGTGTGAGGTATACTTATCTCAGCTCGTCAACTGGCATAACTACCGCTCTTAGTGAAATAATCATCATTGTTCCACCTCCCGCTGAGTTATAGGCCTCTTCCCTTCTGTATCACTTTTTCTGAGTGAGTCTCAACTAGGTCTGGCTCTGGTGGGTATATTACTTTAACCCTATTCACGCCACTAAGATGAAGACAAGATGATGAAGTAAAAAGTATACTGCACAATTCACATCTCGATATAGATTTACAAAATTAAAAAAAAAAAAAAACGAAATGAGGACACACTCGCGTTAAATTCGGTATAACACGGTACCTGCTACCTGCAGTTTTTGCCCTTGCACCTTATTAATTTGTAATAGCAACGCTAACTTTACCCTTTTACTCTTCCCTCGTTCTCCCTCACATCTCACTTTTTTTTCAAAATTAGCCCATGTCCGTCTCCTGGTTCCCAGTTATCTCTGTACTAAATTCATCAAAATCGGTTTCGCCATTAAACCGTGAAGAGGTAATAAACAAACTCACTTTCGCTTTTATAATATTAGTAAGGATTATATGTATACAACTATGACAATAGGACTTAGGCGTCAAATTTTTTAACAATTTACATTGTGTTTGGTTTCACGACGGGGGATGCAGTATCCTGGGAATTGGGATGGAGTCGCCTTGAACATTCTGCCCATGGGTACGAAGAAGAACTTATTCAACTGAGGGGAAGAGATGATGCTAGACACCCTGTATAGCTCTGTCTCTTTCCCTCTGTGGAATAAGTTCTGCTTTAAGACGTCATGGTAGGGTAGCAGGAGTGCATTAGAGAGGCACTCCAGTACGACTAAATAAGCCCATACCACAGGACGATAGTTGACGATACTTTGATAAAGCTTGCTTTTTTGGCTTGCTTAATAAATCTTTTGAATTCGAACTTTACAATGTGTTATTGCAATTGATATGGTTTTGTGATATTTAGAGTTAGAGGGTGGTTCTTCGATTTATCTCAAAACGCGGTCACACGTTTTTAATACCTAAATTATTTAACATTCAGTCTTAGGAACAAATACAGATTACTCTGTTTATAAAAATGTGTATGATTTCAACGTAAAACATCTCAAATTAATTATAGTGCTTTTCATAAATATTACAAAGTGGTTATGACAATCCTTACTAATATCTGTGCTAATATTATAAAAGCGAAAGTAAGTTGGTTTGTTTGTTACCTCTTCACGCTTTAATGGCTAAACGATTTTGATGAATTTTGGTTCAGAGATAGTTGGGAACCAAGAGACGGACATAGGCTATTTTTTTTAAAAGAGTGGGATATGAGGGAGAAAGAGGGACGAAACGGGAAAACTTAGCGTTGCTATAACAAATCAATAAGGCGCTACCGAATTTAACACGAGCGAAGACGCGGGCAAAAGCTAGTACGACAATAAATGAAAGAAATGGAAATTACTAGTTCAAAAGAATAATAATCTAAACTATCAAAAAACCTTAAAACCAAATATTCAATTCTTGCGCCTTATTTATTGTAATAGCAACGCTAAGTTTTCCCTTTTCTTCCCTCTTTCTCCCTCATATCTCACTTTCGCTGTTATAATATTAGTAAGGATTTCCTGTGATTAACCGACTAACCTATTGGATATATTCAAATGATTTTTTATAGGTAGACTGAGAACGTCTTGAGGAATGCATAGTTAAATTTTTTGTCTTATTATCTTAACCACTTTGTATATCAATCTTTTTAATAAAAAATTAAACAGACTGGTGCGTATAACCTGCAGAAGTTGTTAATTTCTGCTAAAATCAGACGCGGAAGGAACCCAGGTTATTAGAGAAACCTAGGCTATAATTGCTGATTCTGTCGCGAGAAGTTGAAGGCAAAAAAATACGCAATCGGGAAGAAAGGCACAGGAGATCATTCAATTCATTAATTGTACCACATACCTTGACCAGCGATTCCACGCGCGCGCGCAGGCGACGGCCACGTGTCCGCTTTCGGGAGGAGCAGCTTACAGGTCTTTTCTGGATACACTAGGCTGGCCAGCAGTACACAACACACTAACATAGGTCTGGAGTAGGTTGATAACAGTTCGTATAGGTTCAGTTCAGGGGGTTTCAGAGCGCGATGGGACTAGTTAGTGTCACACATAGCATGCGCATCTGCCCGATCCCAAGGTTATAGCGTGACTAACGCGTCGATGCGGCGCGGCATGGCGCGCGCGCTGCTCGGCGCGAGCAAAATCACCCAATCACGATATAGGGCACATATTCAATAAATTGGACGAACCAATGCCTTTCAATCGCCATAGGTGATGTAGAAAAATATAAAACTATAAGTTACGAAGCGTAACCATTTTCCCCGGCTTGAAAGTTCCCACTTTCGAAACACTAAGGAGAAGTAAATACAAAATTGCATATCATCACAACTTCACAAAAGCTATAAGAACTCTAGAGTTGCGACTCTATATAACAAATAAGGATACTTAACTAACTATCCTACGAGGTAACTAAATCTAAGACTGCACATTGGTGCAAAGTAAGAATTAATATTAAGGTAACTAAACTTATTGCGTTGGCAAAGGGCACAACTTTACGACCGGGCGACTCTGAAGGATCCCGCTTTGAGTCTTGACAGATGCGACTCTACAAACTCCGTTTTTATCTGGAAATATTTCGTGAATTACTCCTAATGGCCAATGCAGAGGCATCACATTGTCCTGCATGGAGACGACAACCATCCCGACCCGTATTGGATTGGCAGGAGTGTTCCATTTCTGTTTGGATTGTAGGGTGTGCAAATACTCTTGGCGCCACCGCTTCCAAAAAGATTGAACCATCTGATCAGTCAATTCATATCGCGAAATAAGATGTAAGCGCGTTTCATTGACTTCGTGAGCGGGAAGAAATAAAAGAGGTTTCGTATGCAAGAAGTGCGCCGGTGATAATGAAGTGGGCTCTGACGGATCCGAGCTGATCGCATACAGAGGCCTCGAGTTTAATAAAGCTTCTACTTGAGTTAGCATAGTGTTAAACTCGTCAAAGCTAAGAATTTGCTGACCGATGACTTTGCAGAGATGCGTTTTGACACTCTTCACTTCACTTTCCCAACAACCACCAAAATGGGGAGCTCTACAGGGGATGGTTTTGAGTGTGATTCGATGCTCTGCAAGTTCTCTTTCCCACAAGGGGTGATACTCTTTAGCCAAGAATTGGTAGAGATCTCGGAGATAGGATTTGGCTCCAATAAAATTGGTAGCATTATCCGTGTACAAACACTGAACCGGACCTCTACGCGCCAGGAAGCGTTTCAACGCTGACAGAAAGCTCGCAGTGCTAAGATCAGAGGCAATCTCAAGATGTAGCGCGCGAGTGGTCAAGCATGTAAAAAGGCAGATGTACGCTTTCCTGGCCCTTTGGCCTCTAGCACGCACCGACGTGACCAAGAAGGGTCCCGCGTAGTCGCAACCTGTATGAGAGAAAGCCTTAGGAGCTGACTCAACGCGGCAACGTGGTAAATCCGCCATTATAGGAAAGGTAGGTCGTGGCTTTGCTCGAAAGCAAATGTTACATTTAAAGGTAATGTGACGTGCAATACGTCGCGCGGACAGGATCCAATACCTTTGTCGTAATAGAGATACGAGTAAGGTTGGTCCTGTGTGAAAATTAGTCACATGATAGTGGGAAACTAAAAGTTCCACTATATGATCTTGACACGGAAGGAGGATCTGATGACGAGAGTCAAAATCTAGCTCAGAGTTTGCTAGGCGACCTCCAACGTGGATAAGTCCTTCGTGAAGGAAGGGACTTAACCGTTGTACTGACTTAGAGCACAACTCATTGCGGGCTAAACGATCGAGATCAGATTCAAAGTGAATCCTCTGCACTGATCGCCACACAAAAGATTCAGCGAACTCTAAATCAGACGCGATAACGGGCCCTCTAGGGAGCCGTTTGATGAACTTATAAACTAAACAAATAGTTTTTAAATATTTAAACCAGGACGAGAACCTGGTAGAGCGAACGTACAAAATGTTGTCAGAAGGAGGACTTCTGTCAGAGCATTCGTGCGAGAGCACAGGTAAAGCTACGGGTTTCATTTCAGGAAGCTCTTGCGACTCGCCTGAAACGAAGGGTTTTATCGGCCATTCAGCGCGGGGAAGTTTAAGCCACGACGGCCCATTTAGCCACAACGGATGATGAACTAATTGGGCAGGCGTTAACCCGCGAGAGAGGCAATCACTGGGATTTTCAGACCCTTTCACATGGAAGAAGTGATCTGCCGAGAGATTCTCATGAATCTTAGCGATACGATTGGCTACGAAGGTGTGCCATCGATGCGGTGCAGAGTGAATCCAACTTAAGGTTACAGTTGAATCCGAAAAAGCTACGACTACCTCAATGGCGTGTCGAGCTGCGAAAAGATTATATACTCGCCTTATCACAGTTGATAAGAGGAGTGCGGCGCATAACTCGAGACGAGCGAAACTACTTTCAGTGGCGCGACTTTAGATTTCGCACACACCAGCGAGACCACGACACTACCGTCAGGTCTGACAACGTGGGCATAAACCGAACCACCGTAAGCCTTCTCACTAGCGTCGGCAAAACCGACGAGTGAGAGTCTACAGCGTTCTACGACGCCAACATGTCTCAAAAATCTCAATTCAGAGATAATTGGCAGTTCAGATTGAAACTGTTCCCACAGACGAACAATGCGAGGTGGTGGGACATCATCCCATCCAAGTTTGACAAGCCAAAGCTCTTTGATAAGAAGCTTGGCGTATAAAATTATCGGTGCAACGAGGCCTAAAACGTCGAAAAGGCGTGAGATGGAAGAAAGAATATTCCGTTTAGTGCAAGTGCGAACATCAGGGTTTACCTGGAACCCGAAACAATCCTCGTCGGGGAACCAACGAAGTCCCAGTATTTTCTGAGTCGGATCTTTACTTAGGTCCACGCTCTGTGAAAGTCGTAATGACTCTGGAATAGTCCGAAGAACATCGACACTGTTGCTAGACCATTTCGTCAATTGAAAATCGCCGAGAGAGAATATTTTTATAAGTTCACGAGCCGAGTCTATAGCTAGCGCACTGCTAGGTATAGAACTAACTATGTCATCCATATAAATATCTCGCTGCAAAATGTCCCTGGCGAGAGGCAACTGTGTTCCTTCATCCTGACATAACTGTTGGATAGTGCGAATAGCTATAAAAGGACTACACTTTAAACCAAAGGGAAGCACTGAAAACTGATAAATTTGAAGTTCCTCTTCCTCATTAAACCGATACAAGATACGTTGTAGTGAACGATCTTGTGCACGTATACCTATACGTAGGTACATAGATTTGACATCTGCGGAAACAGCGACACTAAAAAGCCGAAAATTTAACAAAATGTTGAAAAGGTCAGCCTGAAGGGCTGGACCTGCGTACAGGATATCATTGAGCGAGGTGCCGTTATCTGTACATGCACTGGCGTCTAGGACCACACGCAACTTGGTGGTCACCTTATCCTCTCGAATGACAGCATGGTGAGGAATATAGTATTCCATTTCTCGCTCCTTACAATTTCGTTTGGGCAACATACATTCAGGTACGATACTCTGCACCAAAGAAATAAAATTGTTTTTTAGATAATCCCGTATGACGTCATCATACAGAAGTTTGACGTTAGGAAGTGATTTAAGTTTACGTTCAAGACTATAGAATCTCTTGCGAGCCATATTAAGAGAATTTCCTAATGCTGACGCGTCTGTTTTCAGTGGTAAAGCGGCAACATACTTGCCATTTGGAGCGCGGGTAATTGTGTCACAATAAAACTCTTCACATTGTTTATCATCCGCACTCCCAATGGATGAAGCAGTAACATCTTCAATCTCCCAAAACTTACGAAGATCGAAGTTATCGAACGAACTCGCAAAGAAAGACAGAGTGTCAGTTGGAGGTTCGACAATAGGTGCTTCTCCTAGAAGTATGTAGCCGAGCACAGTTTCCAATGCGTCGGGACAACCGGGTACGCTGGTCACGTGACCAGGTCGCAATAACTTAGCGAACAACTTGACCCCAAGTAACATGTCAATATTACCTGGCACACCCCAGCTGTCATCCGCGAGTAGTTTAGGATCAATATGACTTAATACGGACGTATCTATAGCACCCAGTGGAAGTTGTCCGGTTATTTGATCCAAAACTAAAGCGTCTATTTCATACCTCGGCTGCGAGCAAAACCGTGAGCTGAACGTAAGATTCACCGAGCCGCGAACGGGCTGCGACGTGCCACCAATACCACGAACGGTAGTTATCGAGTCGGTATGTATAGTTAGACCGAGCCTACGGCAGCAACGCGATGTCATATAATTCTTTTGCGACCCAGGGTCCAAGAGACATCTAACCATCACGGCCTTACCCTTCCTACCCGCCACCAGCACCTTGGCAGTAGCCAGCACTTCCGTACTACGTGTGGCCTGGACTTGAGCAGAAGAATGCGTACACAACGCCACACGATCGGAAGGAGCTGGGTCGGCCGCAGAAGCGGAGGCGGGGGCGCTAGCGGGCGTCGGCGCAGGGGCTTGCAACGATTGCTCAAAATGCAATAAGGAATGATGCTTACCGTTACATTTCCTACATGTTGACTTCGATAGGCACTTAGAGACAGTATGTTTGCTACTTAGGCAATTACCACATCGGTTATTGTCTTTTATAAACTTAAATCTATTATCTACGCTCAACCTTTGAAACGCTTTGCACATAAATAAGGTTTTATGCTTGGAATGACATAGTGAACATTTAGATTCAGTAGCCACAAACACCTGCGATTCCTTAGATGAGGCGCGGGGGCTACCTGCGGGGCCGGACTTACTAGCCGCAGGAGAGGTGCGATACAAGATTTTTACTTGTTCACGAACAAACTTTACGAAATAATCATAATCTAACTCTTGTTGATTACGAAGCGACATTTCAAAATGTTTTGCAATATCAGAGTCTATTAACTTAAGACCCCAATAAATAAATATAAAATCATCTAACTTATTTATTTTCAATTGTTTGAGTCCCGCAACCGTAGAAGTTAATTTATCGAAACCCTTTTCAATATTAGCGGGAGTCGATCCGAACGATTTCAAGGAGAACAGCTGATTTAGATAATTAGTAGCGAGCGCGCGAGTATCTAGGTACTTGGCGATGAGCGCCTCCCAGACAAGAAGGTAATTATCGCCAGAAGGTACAATACCTTCAGCCACATTCCTAGCCTTGCCTTTTAAACAACTCAACAGATAATGAATGCGATCAGAATCTGTTAAATCTACGTTAGTATGTATAATACGTTTGAAAGTCTCGTAAAAGAACGGAAAACTCTGAATATCACCGTCAAAGGTAGGCAGTTCGATTTTAGGAACCTGTATATGGTGAGAATTTGGGCTCGCTGACGGGCTAGGTTTCTGGAAATCACCTGACTCAGTTAATGAAGATAAACTAAACTTTATTTCGCCGACCAACTCATCAAATGAATGCAATGCGCCATAGCTTACTTCACAGGTTGGATCCAATGTCATATTGAGCATATTTATCTCGTCCATTAGTCCATTGAATTCACTACGCAATCCATCAATTTGTTTTGCCTGAGCGATGAAAGCCTTGCGTAATCTTTCAGTAGTTAAAGATTTAGTTGAATCCAAAATCCTTTGAACCCGCGCAAAATATGCGTCACGTTTACCTTCCAATAATCGAAGTTTAACCTTGTCACTCATTGTGAACAGAAGTCAAATGTGACGCAAAAATAATTATATTAAATCAACCTTTATCTTCTACGGAACCCCAGTGCGTGAGGTTAGGGGCCAATCAAACCGATAAGCCAATGAAAGATTTTATAACTTGAGTATATAGTACGGAACGAAGTTTACGTACACGCGAAACCCTAACAATATTAAATTGAAAAGTAAAACAAATATAAACTACCGACGCTTTAACCAAGTGCAGGTAACAAAATCTAATATAAATTAAAATAGTAAGCACGCCAAATATCTTATGAACGTACCCATCTATATACGATATTTATGATTAGCTCAGATATACCCATAACCCGATAAAACATTTATGTCGGATGCGACGCGATAAACTTGTCTGCACTAACTTCCACTTGAATGAGATTAACTTACTCAATACAAGTAATATGAAGGTACAGATTCTTAACTAAAAATAAGTTAAGTGTTGAACTTAGAAAAAAGTATAAACTTATTTTCGTAAGCGATGCGAGTGTATTCTTAACGAAATAACTTCGTAAGAAAGGGTAAATTTCTTCACGAGTAGACGCGTAGATGACTGTTTGAAATAAATTATCTAGTAAGTACATACTACGTTTGCAAACGTGAAGTGCGGGTGTGATATGTATAAATATACGGCTGTTTCCATTGAGGAGAATTAACGCGTAAAGTTTATACACATCTGTTATTTTACCTGAAGGTTTCTGTCAAGAAAGCAGTCCTACAAAACAAAATAACAAGCGACGCGATGATAATATGGTTAATTGCAATAATTAATCATATGCGGTTGAGTCTCGCTATATAAAGCATACCTGCTCGTGCAATACGAATATAACAGGCGTAAAGCTAATGAACCTATACAAGTGTATCATACAATAACAATCAATGTTATTCATTTAGCAATTTCGATTAGTACCAACATAATAAGTATGTAAAAGTTTCTAATGCGTAATTAAATTTAGCCGTGGGTACGCGAACAAAGTTCAGACCTGGAACATTCCACAGTCAACGTACGATGACGATTTATACCCACTACCCACAATTTTTCCAACCGAACAAAAAATATGTAATTACGCCGAAAACTATCAGATTTATTAAATAAACGTATTTAGCGATATGAATCAACGTTGATATTCAATTAACTGTATTCTTCGGAGCTTTAAATAGTGAACTTAAAGATTTAAATTAAGAATTGATTTGACGGTTGACCTATTGCAAACGCAAGGCAGTTGAACCTTATTGTTAAAGCAATAGAGTTGAGAGTTGTGTGATGATATGCAATTAATATTGAAAATTCCTAAGTTTTTTGCTCAAAATCAGACTTTTTTAGGACTTAAATATAGGCCGTAAAAAGGCCCAAACTTTATTATCCGGCTCGAAGGACCAAAATGGTGCGTATAACCTGCAGAAGTTGTTAATTTCTGCTAAAATCAGACGCGGAAGGAACCCAGGTTATTAGAGAAACCTAGGCTATAATTGCTGATTCTGTCGCGAGAAGTTGAAGGCAAAAAAATACGCAATCGGGAAGAAAGGCACAGGAGATCATTCAATTCATTAATTGTACCACATACCTTGACCAGCGATTCCACGCGCGACGGCCACGTGTCCGCTTTCGGGAGGAGCAGCTTACAGGTCTTTTCTGGATACACTAGGCTGGCCAGCAGTACACAACACACTAACATAGGTCTGGAGTAGGTTGATAACAGTTCGTATAGGTTCAGTTCAGGGGGTTTCAGAGCGCGATGGGACTAGTTAGTGTCACACATAGCATGCGCATCTGCCCGATCCCAAGGTTATAGCGTGACTAACGCGTCGATGCGGCGCGGCATGGCGCGCGCGCTGCTCGGCGCGAGCAAAATCACCCAATCACGATATAGGGCACATATTCAATAAATTGGACGAACCAATGCCTTTCAATCGCCATAGGTGATGTAGAAAAATATAAAACTATAAGTTACGAAGCGTAACCACAGACGAAAAGCAAAAAATAAAAAAAAAAACCATTAGCTCTAGCTAAGCTCAAGCTTGCAACATTTCACGGTTTAATAATATTAATGTTTTTGTTTATTTTGTTGGCGCCGACTTAAAATTTATTAAAAACTTTGATTAAAGAAAAACCCCCAATATTTCTAGTTTTCGTGGTGCGGGAGACTCCCGGCCACCGTAGATCTGTGATCTGTGGGCCTGTGGACGGTGTGCAATGGGTAGCTCACCTTCTGTCCGACCAGTGAAGACAGGCCGTGTCGACGGCGCGGGCGCGTTAGTGTTCGTGTAGCGAAGATGTAAGCAAAGTAGAGGGGCCTGCCAGGGACACCGCCTACCGGGGTTGCGGGTTGTTCGAAAGAGATACCGCGGCCCCGGACCATAAAAGGCAAAAGAAGAAACATGGGTGGGTTTTAGTCAGTATAAGTTTAACACACCCCCCCCCCGCTCCGCCCAGAGCGGGGTAAGTTATTTGATGACTCCCTATCCGCAAAAAAAAAATCCAACAACAACATATATTTTGTTCTACCCTAGCTATACATGTTTGTGCCTTATAAATAAGTATTTAACGCCATTGTATACCATGTTTTATGTAAATAAATATTTTATTATTATTATTAAATACTTACTTCTTAAATACTTAAACAGCAAGAGTGCGTGTCCAATGAGCGGCAGCTTTCCTGGCAGAGCCGGTGGTAATGCATGCGAACTGGACGGGAGACGAGCATACTTCAGCCACAGACACACAGCACACAGCATACATACTAGCAACACTAAGCTCAACATTGTATGACAGCTGTATTGAGGCTAACTGATGCGTAGATGCTGACTGTCATTTATACGTGGTTGTATCGGCATTAACATCATTATTTTGTTGTTTAAGCTCCACGCACAGCTGCCTGAGTCGTTTGGCATTTTTTTGACTGGAATCAGCAAGTTCCCGGAGTGGTATACTTATGTAAGGTCGTTCATGGAGATTAGACAGCAATTTGTTGAACAGAAAAACCTTAAAAATCGTTGCCCCATACTCTGAATCGTGGGTGCGTTTACAAACATTTAAAGTCACATACACAAACAGCCAGACCTGACACAACTATATAAAGGTAGTTCTTCAAAACGTCTTTATAATAATAAACAAAAACGACTCGTTTTGCTAACCCGGGCCGGTTGGAGCCGGGCGTTAAAATGACCATAATTTAACACTGTCCCTTACGGGATATGTTCCGTGATTTTCAATAATTGTGAGCTCCCAAAACTTCGACGCCGGCGCCGTTGCACGCATCATGATCGTAGGATGGCGGGATGATGCTAAGTGACAGTGTTATTTTCGTTCAAAACCGTGAAAGCTTAAAACAATTTATTATTGCTTGCGCCAGAGATAATATTTAAATCAAAAATATTTTCGTTAATTTATTGCATATAATTACATTTTTAAATATTTCTTAATAAAGAAAACATTTAAAAATAAAAAAATAGTAGCCCACCGGTTTCGGGAACAGAATCCAAGCTACCGGCGGTCAGGGCTCCAGAGAAAAACCTCCTAACAATACGAGCCGTGTCCAGGACCACCGCTCTCTGTATCAAGCCCTTGATCCAGCTGCCTAACGAGAGCCTTCTCAGATGTTGGTCGAGGCTCTTGGCAATTAAGCCATTGGCTGTAACAAAAATATAATTATTACAGATTCGAGAGTGAGAGCTTAATCAATACCATTTTCTGCTTGATGCTATAGTAGTTAATCAGTAGATTACACATAATTTTTTATGTATCTTTATTCTAGTATCATTCAAAATTAATAAAAAAAAGCATAGCCATGGTTATCACAGTTATTGCTAAATAATGAAATACCACCGAACTTCTTTGACGGCCCTTGTCAGGCCATTTCACGAACGGGTATGATTTTCCCTTCTGTTTTCATCATCATCTTCATTCAGCTTTTCTTTGTATCTCACTTGACGTTTTCCCGCCTGTCGCACGTCGGCAGTCTACATTGTCAGTTAGAACGTTACTTATCTGAAAATATAATAACCAAAAATAAATTTACTTTTTTTTGTGTAGCAACATTCAATATTAGCTATCAGTAAGTATGACGAATAGCGTTAAGAGTCTTGAAGCTTTGATGTTTTTTTGAAAAGAGTGAGAAATGAGAGAGAAGGAGGGAAAAAGGGGCAAACTTAGCTTTGGTTATTGCAATAAATAAGGCGCAAGGGCAAAAACTACAGGTAGCAGGTACCAAATCAGGAGAGGGAACTGCGTTACCCCGAATTTAACGCGAGCGAAGCCGCGGGCAAAAGCTATTTTTAAATAATTTTACATGTTTTATGTTGAAATTATATACAAAACTGAATGTTATATTAGTTATGAATTAAAACAGTGTTACCGCATTTTGAGGGACCTCGAAGAACTACCCATCTGCAGGTCATACAAATATTTGACACGCAGCGCAGCAGTCGATCGTTTAGCCACTGCGCCAACCGTGCCGTCAGGTTGTTTTTTATTTCCTTTCTTTCTTTCTTAGTATGTACAGTCAATGCTTAGCTGGTATCGCCACATGCTTGCGTTGTTTGAACGCCTGGCTGACAACAAGCCGAAGTAGCAGCTGAGCTGATGATAATCCAATTCAGTATTAGCATCGTGTGCGTTGTTCGTTATTTCATCGTTATTTACGCAAGTTAACCAAAAATATATAACCTTGACATTTTTTTATTTAAGATAATATATAAATGTGACGTTGTAAAAATCTTTTAGTTGTTTAAATAACACGACCGTTTCATATCATTAATGACATAATAAAATTACTTTTTAAAGCAACACGGTTTCGTAATTTATAGCTCGGTCGATGAGCTGTGTGAAAAATGTTTTGACAATTTAATCAGACCATTTTTTTTTCGGATCGATTAACTTCTAGGTGTTACACTAGGACCATAGTGGAAAAGAAATAAGCTAAGCATAAAAAAGATAAATATAAATAATTATATTCAGTCAATGCTCGAGTACTCACTAGTTAACCACACAAAATGAAACAAGTAAATAAACAAAAAAAGTAAAATATAAAATAACATGACGAAGACATGTAACATATCAATAAGCTAATTTGGCGAAAAAAACATGAAGGAAAAAAAAACGTCTTGAGTTCAACACAGTGACCAACCATGCTTATCATCTAAATAGTCGTTAATGGAATAGTATGCTTTTAAACAAAGGTTAGATTTTACTTTAGCAGAGCTGGTGGGAATGTCAGACTTGTATTGACTAAAACCCTATCCATGTTCTTTCTTTTGGCTTATGTCTTCCGGTGCCGCAGTATCTCTTTCGAACAACCCGCAACCTCGGCAAGCGGTGACCCTGGCAGAAACCTCTGCTCTAAAAAGGTTAAAGAATCATTTCGTAAAAATTTTCCCGCAACCCCGGCGACGACAGACACTTTTAAATAACATAAACAAAAGGTAAAAGACTTGTGAAAGTACTGTGATTTCAAGTAAAAAGGGTATGTGCGTATGGACACTTTTTTTAATCAATTATTCATCGCAGTAGGTCCCCTAATAAAGGAGACGATAGATGGCATGGCACCTTTTTTTTTCTTGTGGGAAATCATCCAATGACTTCCCCCGCTCGCCCAGAGCGGGGTAAGTCATTGGATGATTCTTCCCCCGCTCGCCCAGAGCGGGGGAAGTCATTGGATGATTTCCCACAAGAAAAAAAAAGGTGCCATGCCATCTATCGTCTCCTTTATATCGACTTATTTTCGCATTTTACGTTGATGGTCCATGTCCACCTACAGAGTTAAGGCTTTTTTTTTTTTCGGGTGGGAAATCATCCAATGACTTCCCCCGCTCTGGGCGGAGCGGGGGGGCATGTCAGACTTGTACTTACTAAAGTTGGGGGTTGCGGGTTGTTCGACAGAGATACCGAGGCCCCAGAACGTAAAGGGCAATAGAAGGAACATGGATGGGTTTTAGTCCGTACAAGTCTGACATGCCCCCTCCCGCTCCGCCCAGAGCGGGGGAAGTCATTTGATGATTTCTCATACGGAAAAAAAAGGTTCCATCTATCTCTGTTCTAAAATTCACCAAAATGGGTTCAGGGGTTTGGGCGTGAAAGCGTAAGAAACAATCGTCCGAATAAAACAGTTTCTCTCCTTTTCTTCCCTCTTTCCCTCCGATTCTCAACTATGTAATAAAATTCATCAAAATCGGTTTTCTCATTTAGGTGTGAAGACGTAACAAACAAACTCATTTTCGCTTTTATATTATATAAGTAAGGATGTAAATTACCTATTCAATATTAAATCTATTATCGTCTCTCACGAAAATAAGTATTAATTGCAGCTGGTATAATTGGTATTTAAAGTTGAATAATTATTTAAATTTTCAACAATATTTTAAAATGCAGTTTTAGAATGCACTTATTAACATTATTTAAATTCGATCAATTCTTGTTAATCATTTTATCTATAACTAAAAACCCGGAAATATTGTGTTGTAGTTAATAGTAATAATCAAAAAAACTATTATCTAAGTAAATGAACTGGAAATGGTTAATTGACTGAAATTAATAGTTTTGTCGACGTTTCTGTCGTTATTGGGAATCGAAGGCACAGCCTAGGCTGCGTGCACACAACATACGTGCAGCTTGCGACCAGCACAGCGGCGGGTGGCGGCGGCCGAGCGCTTGCCTCACACTCGCCTCTTCAAATGTAAGAAAAACTCCATAAATGATTCAATAAAAACACTTTTATTGTAAATTACACATTAAAACATTTAGATACGCATAATAGGTATATCATAGAGCAATATCATATTACCTTAGGTTTTATTGAGACACTTCACAACTTATTTTAAAAGATGTTCACTAGGAGAATCTCTGAACGACTGACCATCTAGCCGGGCTGTTATACATAGTTCGTGATTTCTATTTACCGCCATTTCAATAGTGAAATGGGCGCGTTCCTGTGATTGGTTGGTTTTGAACCAGTCAGAGGGCACTTTTTGAGTGTTGCCAATTAATAAAATAGTACAAAACACAAAGAACTCTCAAACTTATAATTAATATTTGTTAATCCGGGACTACTGTAACTTTAAACAATACACACGTTTTTTAAAAATACAAACTCCAAAGTGGATTGTATTGTCTACATTTTTAATCATTTATCAAAATCAAAACGACGGCACTGTTGGCCCAGTGGCTGAGTGAACGACTTCTGCGCTGCGTGTCGCGGGTTCGATCCGTCGTTTGTAAACGCACCCACAATACAGAAGACATTTTTAGTGTTGGACAACGTTTTTATTTAAAAAAAAACATACACATAACATGACAAAAGAGATCGCCACCTATCTAAATTTGCCTAATCCGGAATAGTGTAATGGCTATTGTATCAAAAGAAAGCTGCCACTGTCTTGGAGGATTCTGGCGCAAATATAACAACGTTAATACGGTATGGTGGATGGAGATATGATTTAAGTAGCGGAATTCGTGCGAAGGCACATCACCGAGGGGTAGGTAAATATAATATCATCGCTCAGCGTACAGACCTCCGGTGCGATCTCATAGTGGCATGGAGAGAGCATTTGCCGCAACCCCGAGCATGGCACGCCACAATAGGGGCGGTAATTCCCCTCCTTAAGGAGTTCCTGGAGCTTCCTTGGTAGCTCATACGTTTATGCACTGTGAATGTTTCTAACTATTCTTAACGGCCGCTTCACTAAACCGGCGCTTCGGATGACAAAACCACGGCTGCGCATAATTGTAATTTCATTACGAACCTCCTCCTTTTTTGAAGTCGATTAAGAGAGCTAGCAGATGATGACAACGAAAGCACGGGCAAACAATTTGACACAATAACACCGGGCACAATGTTATTGTGCTAAATAACACTTGCACGTTTCTTGCTGTATAACAATTAATTATGGGCCATGCTGCATTCACCATGCAGGCATATTATGTCTTAAAACTTTTTGGTTCTACAACTTTCTAGTTTCCTCATAAAGATTTGTAGTGTGTGCTATGGTGATGGAATTAATTACACCAAGTGACAGCTGCAACATAATCAAGGCACTGCATAGCCCAGGCTGGGTACGCACTGCGCCGTCACGCCCCCGGGTCGTTGGGCAGCCACCGCAATGGTGACAACCAGCCGTCACGGTTTCCGTCAACTCGGTGGGAAGCGCACCCATATTACAACACGAATAGTCGCTACAGGAACAAATAACCACATTGAAATTTATTAACCCTATTTTTCATAAATTTTAATGTGGTTATTGTTACCCGGTTATTTTATGAAAATTTAAATAAAAACCAGTTATATATTACATTTTTTATAGTATATTTTGAATGGAACAAGAAAGGATTACTCTTAGTATAATATATTAATATTTTTATAACAGAGCCTAAAATGTTCTTTTATTTTTGCACATGGTGTGCCATGTGCAAAATAATTAGGAATTAAGAAACCAAAAAAAAAATATACTCTAAGCTTATCAGAAAATTTAAAGAATGAGTTTTATATTAAAGGAACATAATATATCTATGCTTATAATCGCAATAGCAAAAAACTTTAAATCGACTTTAAAAAAAAAAACATTACAAAAATATTAACTTAAAAAACTCTAAAACTTGCCAGTGATTAGTTTTATCCTTTCCGGTGTTGTAAGACAAAGCGACGTCATCTAGATACTGGTAATATTAGATATTTTGTATATGGGGCTGGCATGGCATCATCAGATGTTGACATAGCTGAAGATGGTCGTATATCTTCTCCTTCTAGCTCTGAGTGGCTCTCCTACTCACTATAATCTTCAATATTTTTTCTTCTTCACACTTTTTTAACAGCAGCACTCTTCTATTTCTCTTTTACGAAGGGAAAAATGAGTCATTTTGATATTCTAAAATATAGAAAACGAATGTAAAATAAAGAAAAGTAATAAAACACAAACAGTCGCTACTGGGTAAAAAATACGACTCCTGAACTTAGCACGCCAACTGACAAAATTGCGGGCTTTCGTACACCTGTAAAAAATGTACCTAAAATGCCGCTGCACAAAAATACATAGAAAAATGGTGGCGCCTCCCGCCGAATTAAATACGCGACACACGTACTTTCCGAAGCACCTTTGCTCGGACACTATGTACCTGTGTCATGGGTAAATCTGGTTCTTCTAACCTGACAGACAGATGTGTTGCTGGGGAGTTTGTTCCGCCACTTCTTCTTCCCAGCTAAAACACTAGGAAGTGGCGAAGGGCAGGGCGTTTTTGTGGGACTGTCTCTTGTAATCTGACGTTCAAAAAGTGCTGATTATCAGTCTAATTTGAATAAATGACTTTTGATTTTTTTGATTTTGGTGCCATGCCATCTATCGTCTCCTACATTATATACATATATCTCATACATTAGGGGGCCTACTGCTTCGATATATTATTGATCGAAGGCCTACTGCGATAAATATTTGATTTAAAAGAGTGTCCATACGCACATACGCTTTGTAACTTGAAAATACATTACTTTCACAAGTCTCTTTACTTTGTGACTGTACTTTTATCACTTTTGTTTTTGTTACTTATAAGTGCCCAATGGTCTGATCGCCGGGGTAGCGGGAAAAACGTGTCGAAATCATTCTTTAAACTCTTTAGAGCAGAGGTGTCTGCCAGGGTAACCCGCTTGCCGAGGTTGCGGGTTGTTCGAAAGAGATACTGCGGCACCGGAAGACACAAGCCAAAAGAAAGAACATGGATAGGGTTTTAGTCAATACAAGTCTGTCATTCCCACCAGCTCCGCCCAGACGAAAAAAACACCTAGAAGTTAATTCATCCGAAAAAAAATGGTCTGATTAAAATTGTCAAAACATTTTTCACACAGCTCATCGACTGAAATCTAAGTTGCGAAACCGAAATTGCTATAAAAACAAATTTTATTATATCATTAATGATATAATATAAAACGGTCGTACCTATTATTTAAACAAAGCAAAAGTTTTTATGCAATATCACATATTAATGTGTATTACTTTAAATAAAAAAATGTCAAGGTAATTCTATTTTTGGTTAATTTAGCTTACACATGCCTAAATAACGAACAACGCACACGAAGCTAATACTGAATTGGATTATCATCAGCTCAGCTGTTACTTCGGCTTGTTGTCAGCCAGGCGTTCAAACAACGCAAACATGTGGCGATACCAGCTCAGCATTGACTGTACATACTAAGAAAGAAAAAAAGGAAATAAAAAACAACCTGACGGCGCGGTTGGCGCAGTGGCTAAACGATCGACTGCTGCTCTGCGTGTCAAATATTTGTATGACCTGCAGATAGTTGTTTCAGGTCTGGCTTTTTGTGTATGTAAGTTTAAATGTTCGTAAACGCACCCACGATTCAGGAGAAATTCCTATAGTGAGGCAACGATTTTTTTAAGATCGTCTTTTTAACAAATTGCTGTCTAATCTCCATGAACGACCCTACATAAGTGTACCACTCCGGGAACTTGCTGATTCCTGTCAAAAAAATGCCAAACGACTCAGGCAGCTGTGCGTGGAGCTTAAAAATGATGTTAATACCGATGCAACTACGTATAAATGACTGTCAGCATCTAGGCGTCGGTAAGTCTCAATACAGCTGTCATACAATGTTGAGCTTGGTGTTGCTAGTATGTGTGCTGTGTGCTGTGTGTCTGTGGCTGAAGTATGCTCGTGTGCAGTCCAGTTCGCATGCATTACCACCGGCTCTGCCAGGAAAGCTGCCGCTCATTGGACACTCACTCTTGCTGTTTAAGTACCTAACAAGTAAGTATTTATCTGTTATTGTTGTTGGAAAATAAGCCAAAGCAAGGAAGATAGAACTATGGCTGAAGGACCAACCACCCGGTTGGTCCTGGGACCTTTTGTTTTTGCGGATGGAAAACCATGTTCCTTCGTTTACCCTTTATGTTCCGGTGCCGCGATATCTTTTTCGAACAATCCCCAACCTGGCCCCTCTATTTTACTGACATCTCTTTGAGGCGCGCGTGGTAAACTAACGTGCCTTCGACACAGCTTGTCTTCATTGGTCGGACAGAAGGTGAGTTAACCATTGCTGGGCGTCATACAGAGCCACATCTACGGTAGCCGGGACTCGAATTTACTAAACATAAACTTAAGACGTTGAAGTACACCGCTGTCATTTATTTATACGTTTTATCAAATAAATAAATAGGAAGTTCTGTGTTGTTCGTTCTACAAAACTTTAATTCACATTTCTTAGCGTGCTGTGTGCTAAGCATGTGTGACATTTAACTTTGTTGTTTTAATCAGATCTTGAAGAGTTACTGACATTCGCAGCTGAAGACTGCGCAAAGCAAGGAGGAGTGACTAGTGGTTATTTTGGAAGTGAACTTTATTACTGTAAGTAATATTTAATACCTAGATTCAACCATCATCATCTCCCTGCCTTTGTCGCATGTTCTTTGGGGTCGGCGCAACACGCTTTTTACTCCCATTCTCCCCTGTCGATTGTCACTCTATCATCAATTAATATCAATACATTGTATAATTGAAAAATAAAAACGAGGAAAAAATAAAACATAAAGACTGAAGGCTGACTGATAAGTCATCTGTGCGCAGTGCATGTGCTGTTGCCAAAGATTACCAACAATTTATGGGTTTATATACTGCCAGATGTAAAGTTGAATATATAATAAAAGTTACCTGAATGATGTGTATGTTACACGAACATTATGTATAGGTAGGTAAGTTTTATTATATAGGACATAGGCTATCTGCCTACCGTCTGGTCTGCCTTTTAAGATTGACTGACAATAACCACGTTTATGATTTTAAAGTTAGTCACAAATAATAAAGTAAAGCAACACACAAGCTAACACGGTGTTAATCTTTATCAAAATATATAATGTTGCCATATTTAGCATTTAATTGTGACCGAAATTGCATTTACACCATTTAATTTTGATGAATGTCTTTGGAAATACAACGAAATTAAAATTACTAGCGCAATAAAATAATATTTCGACGATCCGAAACGGGAATCATAGACGTAGTCAAGAAACTGCTAGGCTGAAGTGAAGTGACGGACCTGGACCTGGCTTATCGGGAGAGCTCGTTTGAAGTGGCGCAGGAAAGCATTTTGAACTTAAAGCAAAGACGTTTGATCTCGTTTTATTTTGGCTAAACAAAAAAAAAAACGTAGCCTAAACAAAGTATCAAATATTGGAATTGACAACAATGCTGTATCCGAATATTCAGAATATATCGATGAATTCACAATCGTCCAGGAAAAGCTTTTTGTCGATACATTGCATGATTTATTTCCAAGTGTGATGCATTATCACATCACATATTTGTAATATTTTGATGTATGCAAGTTGAAAGTGAAAATATACAAATCCGTGATTAGACATGTCGTCCTGTATGGGTCAGAGTCAGAGTTCTAGGCTGTAAAACGGTTGCATGTAGTGGAGATGAGAATGTTGAGATACATCTATGGAAGGAATCAGTATAATAATATATGAAGTTTGAAAGTTGCACCTGTTGCAGAATAAAAAAGGGAGACGTTACACTTGATGAGCAGGGACGAAGGGCATGTGACTAAAATAATGTTAGTCAAAATGATTATTTATTTTGTTTCGTTTGAAGGCGTTTTTTTTTCTTTTATATCGTGTCGTTGATCTCCTTAAGTTATGAGTTACACGATAAGTGACAAACGCCTGCACTGGCTGGACAGATCCACTCTAATCTGTGTGGTGCTTTCTTAAAAGGTGGTCTTTTTAAGATACTAATCTGCATAGTCCATGTAAGTTGACCAAGATTTTTGAGACCTCTGCGTTTGTTACAGCTGTTTCTTCTCAGAGTACTCGGGTAAAACACACCGGCCTCAACTAATTTAAAAAAAAAAAAACGACGTGTAAAACTTACTTTTTGTTTGTAGAAAACAAACAAAAAGTTTGTATGTTTGTAGAAAACTCACTTTTTGTTTTCTTTCAGTGATACTCGATCCTCAAGATGCATTTACAGCAGCAAATGTTTGCTTAAAAAGACATTATGGTTTTGATCTTGTTAAAAATTGGATGGGCGATGGACTAGCACTATTATCAGGTTAGAAGTATTAACTTTTTTTTACATACTATTTTTTGTTGAATCAAACTATTATTACATTAAATTAACTAGGTACTATTATTGACAAACTACAAATAGACATAAAAAACGTCAAAAATCTATCCAACTTCCATGGCATTATGGTCATACCATCTGGCCCCTTTCCATCGACGCGCACTAAGCCAGTAGGTTCTAAGACAGCTGGGACCCCGGCGGTGGCAAGAGCACGACGGATGAGATCATTAATGCAAGCGTGCCGCTCAATACGACTTGCACTCTTAATGCAGGAAAAAACCATGTTTTCCGAGGCAGTCGACTGCTTTACCACATTGACAGCGATGTAGAGACCGGAAGGTTGGGTCACCTAACAATGTATCTATGTTAGGTGACGGTAGCGCCTGTAGCCAGTGACCAGACTTCCACCAACCCACAGCCAGTAAGCGGGCACACTCGGCAGAATGGTGGACGTATATGTGCTTAATATAGCGTATTCCCTCAAAGTGGTGTGTTTTGTTAGTGCGGCTTGCGTTTGATACGAGTTACAATCATCAAAATATCTAGAAAACAGGGAGCGACTAACCAGAATATATGTAGGGCTTGGTGAAAAAGACGGCGTGTCTCACCCCGTGCAGTCTGCCGTCCAGGTAGGCAGTGGTGTGTGGAAGTTAAATGCACCACTGTTAATCACAATACTAATCTATTGATTTTTAGACTTTATAGTCATGCCGTTGACGCAGCCTGTCGTCAATATACGGACGGACGGTGAGCTACCCATTGCTCGCCGTCCACAGGCCCGCATCTACGGTAACTGGGTATCGTCTCGCGACGGATGGGTTGGTTTGAGGTTCTTTCCATCAAACGCCCGGACACCTCCTTCGCTAGCATGACTGCCTCACATTCCCTCTCGCTCCAGACTATGGCCTAAACCAGGGTCGGACGCGAAAGATCGCCGCCGCCGATCGCCTCTACGCCCAAGCTGGGCAGACCACCACTGTGTGCCCCAACGTGTCCTCTGTACGATCGTCACAATGGTGACACCCGGGCGTTTTCTCCCGCCCGATTTTGTGCAGGAATCTCCTGAAACTTCCATGTCCGATGAGGACCTGCGTCAGGTGGTACTGGTTCACGCCTTACATAATATCCAGGATCTATCATCTAATCCACAAAGCAACATGTGTTATCAAACAACGTTATCTTAATAACGATAACCCATTATTTATTTCGCAGGAGACAATTGGAAGCGTCACCGCAAGTTGCTGACTCCTGCGTTTACTCTGCCAGTGATTCACGGGTTCCTCGATGTGTTTAACAGCATGTCCAGGAAGCTGGCTAGTTCAATGGAACATCATGTTGGAAAAGGAAATTTCGATCATTTACCGTATCTGAAAAAGAATGCATTGGAAACGCTTTGTAGTAAGGGTTATTTTGTTCAAGATTTGTTTTCTTTTCTTTTGTTCGTTTTTTTCACTGGAACCACGTCCTGTATAACGAACTATGCGCCTTAGAAGGGGAATTGCGGACCCCAGCCTATTATAGAGTGCAATACAATAGGTTTATGTCCTACTGTTGATTGGTAACCATATATTCACTTACTTTTTCCATACTTATATTCATCTTAGCTAAGAAATATATTTTTCGTACCACTTGCTCAAAAAAGTGACATTCTATGCCACAAAAAGCGAACATAACAATAGTCATTTTTTTCTGTCAAAAACAGGGAATGAAAATTGTACTGAATTTCATTCATGCCCTAGGGAGAGAATGTGATTTAAAATTGGAATACTTAATACTGAACTACATCTGTGTTTACACCATTGAGTTTGTAGGTATATAAAGCATTAAGCATCTTTTTTTAAAAAGGAACACGCTATTAATATGCAGTTATGGTTATTAAATAAAATTACCAAAACCGACGAGGTCGTATGAGCTTGATGCCTTTGTTTTTCTGACAAAACATATATGTTAGTCTAGGAATTTGCCACGATTTTGTTTTCTTCAAATACATAAACATTAAGTTTATTTTAATAAATAAATTAATGTTTTAAAAATACATTGTTAAATCAAAGCGACAGTGACAGTGTATTGTCGGATTCCATCAGTGCAAATGCTGCCGCAATCATACTCATCAACAATAAATGTACCAAACAAAAGTGCAGCTCTCTTTATAAATAATTGGACCAATGTTCGAATTTTAACTTTTACCTTTAATGCCATTATCTTTAATAAATGCTTATCTCATATTATTACTGTGTTAATTTTTTCGCAAATGGTACGAAAAGTAGAGTATTTTCCTCGGTGATAAAGCTGTCTTAGTCTTGGGTAAACTTAAATCTCTCGTTACACTCAGGACTCGTCTTAAATCCCTCGCTTCGCTCGTGATTTAAGTTTTTAACACCCTCGCTACGCTCGGGAGTAAACCTCGAGTCCTTCGTTACACTCGCGATTTAAATCGTCACCCACGACAGAAGACACTGCTTTATCCCCTTGGTTAATAATTTACTATTTAGCGACCAACCTGACGCGTTACTTAAAACAGTAAGAAATAAAGAAGTAGTATCATAATAATATTATATTGCTAAATTGAGAAAATAAAAAAAAACATTTCAGTTGGTACGTTTGGAATAGACCCTATTAAAGACGCAGAGTTTACGCAAGAATACATGGAATCAGCAGAGGAAATGATAAAACTTGCAATCACACGGGCTGTAAAGTTTTGGCTGCAGAATGATTTCATATACAAGCTGGTTGGACTGAAGGAAAAGGAAGATGAAATAGTGGGGACTTTACATGCAATGGGCTACAAAGTAAGTGAGAAGAAGATGAAGTAGACATTGAGTAGTCAGCCAATTACAGACTGAAAGGTGAGTTCATTGTGTCAAATTGAAATAAATATTTATGATTTTACAGGTTCTACAAGAGAAAAAAGCTGCCATTGAAAACGAAACTGTGATCAATAATCCTGAGTCTGATGAAACAGGTATGTAAATTATTAATAGTCGGTGCCAACCAAACAAACAAGAAAATTATTAACGTAAAGTGTAAAATATTAACAGCTTCATTGATTCTCGGTCAGTAATTTATTGTCGCCGCCACAAAATTTATGACTTACTTCCACTCTAGAGCTACCTAGACGAAAAAGTTTTATATTTTCATTTTTCAGTTCGCGTTTCCGTCGGTTTAATTTTTTTAACGTATTTTTTTACAATGTATTTGTTGTTGCTTACCTAAATCTAATTTGTACTCATTATGCGGGTGTTATTGAAATTCCAAATATCACCGTTTTGTCAAGTAAATATTATTTATTACCTAAATATTAACTTTTCTTTCTAATTTCATCTTTTACCGATTTTTGCTGAAATCTACTTCGTGCCCAATTTTCGTTTGCTAAAAATCCTTGATAGGCGAAGGCAGGCATAAGATGATGAATTCAAGGATGGTGTTCTTATAAGAATGTTTCCTTATATAAAACAGATTGACAAATAGTACTTTACCAAGTATTGTACTTGACGACTTCTTACTACTTTCTTTCTTTTGCCCTTTGTGGTCCGGGTTCACGATATCTCTTTCGAACAGCCCGCAATATGCTTTCTGACATCTCTTTCATCATAAGAATCAGAACCACTAAAATACAATACATAAAATAATTTATCACATTAATTTAGCAAGCAACCCAAGGAGCTCAACGAAATGACGAACAATACAAAAAAAGGACATTAGTGTAGGTCCCTAATAGTACTCAACTGACAGACATGGTCCTCACATTCACAATAAACAATTACTACAGACTAGAAAATAATTACAAAATTAAATTAATGAGGTCATAATGAAATCATAAAATGTCACAAATTAAATAAAAAGTATGCTTACTAATAATATTATAAAAGTGAAAGTTAGTTTGTTTGTTTGTTACCTCTTCACGGTTTAATGGATACACCGATTTTGTAATAGCGTCCAGAGTAAAAACAAAATTCAATATAATTAATAAATAAATTAAAAATTTGCCGTGGCAGCTAAAAATGACTAAATGACCCGTCACACCCCATCAGAGAGACATTTAAGTGAGCATGACACTACCAACCACCAGGGCTTCGTCAAGTCAATGATAACACACAGCACTCACATGTGGGTTTAATAATTATACAATACTAGAGAATTAATTCTAAACATTGCAAAGATAGTCTTAAAATCTTCTGCAGCTTCCACATTAAGTTTAGATACTGATTAGTGAGTTAACCACTGTGGTTGTGGAGCAGGACTAGCATTGAGCCAAGCATTTTTATCTTCAATAATAATCCCCCAACTTATTATATGCTTGCCTACATAGTGTGCGTTTTATACAAGTTTTAAATTTCGTCTCATTCATTTGTAGTATATGAGGAGGTATTTTATTGTAACATTTTAAACAGTACCCCATGAAATATGAGTCTACTTTAGCTAACCTGAAACCTGGTTAAACTAATTGGTCCCTATTTCTAGTATTATACTTGTGTCTGTCACCTCTTTTACTAAAAAGATGCCAATTTTTCCTGACAGCCCGTCCCCAAAGTAAAATACCGTATGACATACTATGAAAGTAACTAAAATAGACTATATAGCCTCGCGGTATCTACATCAGTAAACTGACGGATTTTTCTAACAGCACATGCTGCTGAACTAAGGCGTCCTGCAAAAGATGTTATATGTTATTGTAGCTTTGAATCGAGTGTTATTCCCAAGAAAATAGATTTTTCGACGAATTCTAGTTTCTTTTGATTCAATACTATATCACACTCACTGTTTTTGACATTTGGTAGGGCAAGTCTTCATTTCACTTCGTTTTTTTCCCATTTAATACTAAATAATTAGCGGTAAACCAATTATGTACATGCATTAGGGCATTATTTACATCGTCAAGATTTGTGGCACGTCTGTTTATCTTAAATATTAAAGTGGTATCGTCAGCAAACAACAGCATTTGTTGTTGGTTTTTAAATAAATGGGGTAGATCATTAATATATACTAAAAAGAGGAAGGGACCTGATATCGATCCTTGTGGTTCACCCATCTTTACCTTTAAACTCAATGAAATGACACCGTTTATTTCTACTTGCTGCAGTCTATCATTTAAATACGATTTTACTAAACTAAGGGCAAGTTTCCCTACGCCGTAATGTTCAAGTTTTAAGAGAAGGGTTTCGTTGTTTACGCAATCAAATGCATTTGAGAGGTCACAAAAGATCCCTATGGAATCCTGTGCTTCTTCCCACGCAGTAAATATGAGTTTTAATAATGTGACACCGGCGTCAGTCCTATAACGTCCTTTGGTGAAACCATACTGTTTCTCATGTAAGATCTTATTAGTGTTAAAGTGGTTGAGCATTTGATTGAGCTTTACCTTTCCAAACTCATTGCTGAAAACCGGCAAAACGGACACGGGTCTATAGTTATTGGTGTCTACTATCCTCAGATTTAAAAAAGGGTATAACTTTACTGTATTTCATAAGGTTCAGAAAAACTCCTTGGTCCACACACAAATTAAATATTAAGGCTAAGTACGGTGCTATAGTCTCAATAATAAGACAAACTTTAATAGACATTCCCCAAAGATCTTCAGTTAATTTGATTTTGATTTGCTTGAAAGCTTTAATGACTGCAGTGGGGTTAATATGCTTAAATTGAAACTCAACCGGACATGGTGGAACGTTTGCTCTTAATAAATCAATAGAAAGCAATATGAAAAAAGAAAAAAAATTACACTCACTGAGTAAATTAAATTGAAGCAGCTTAATCCCAAGCCTTTTTATCTTCAAGGTAATAATTAATATTATAGTAAGCGTAAGTTATGTCTTAAAAATAACTTACGTTTTACAAAAACTTTAATTTACTTTTTATGATGGTATATTATGGTATCTTCATTGCACCCCTGCGAGGCCGGGGCGTCATCACTTGTCCTTATTAATATTAAGTGAGTTTGTTTGTTTGTTACCTCAAATGGCTAAACCGATTTTGACGAATTTTGGTACATAAATAGTTGGTTTGTTTACTTTACAGGGATCAAATACAAACCTTTTCTTGATCTACTACTAGATCTTTCAAAAAACGATGCCTTGACGGATACGGAAATCAGAGGAGAAATGGACACAATTATAGTTACTGGATTTGAAACGACATCTACCCAGCTGACATATACTTTGCTGCAGCTTGGAGCACATCCTGACGTTCAAGAGAAATTATATACAGAGTAAGTAGGAATTAGTAGTACGAGTATGTTTGTTTTTTTACTAGCAGAAACCATAAAGATGAAAACCCATTGATATTCGTGTTTCGAACCCAGGAGCACCCAGCAGCGGGTGCGCTTGCGATCTCCATAGATTTTGATATACCTAATCATGAAATCTCCTCTCTAAACACTTTCTGCGCTAGCTAGCTACAGGTTTTGGGATATGTGGCATTTTCCACCCTTCAAAATTGCACTGGGTAAATTCTCCATCCATAAATATCATAAAATTTGTTTGTAATGTAACTCTACACTAATCATATATGATAAATCTGTTTGTTATTCGTAGATTACTAGAAGTACTGGGACCAGACAGAGACGTTACAAAGGATGATGTGAACAAATTGGTTTATACAAACGCTGTTATAATGGAGTCGCTTCGATTACTTCCTTCAGTTCCTCTTATATTAAGAGAGGTGGAAACCGATGTTAGGCTAAGTAAGTTTTATACTCAATTTCAACGAGACGACTCCCGGCCACCGTAGATGCGGGCCTGTGGACGGGGAGCAATGGGTTGAACTTCGAACATGGGTTGGTTTTAATCAGTACAAGTCTGACATGCCTTCCCCCGCTCCGCCCAGAGCGTCATTGGATGAACTTCCCGACCGAAAAAAAAGGTGGTCCAGGTAGTAGATACTAGCTAATAATTGGGGAAGACCTTGCGCGTAGGTTAATAAAAACAAATGTAATGATTCAGCTGCATCCGATTAGTCTGAAATCCAATGGTTCCAAATAGGCCACCAGGTAAAATATTATGTTGTTCGAAGCGTAACCGTGGTGCAGATGAACCCCAAGCAGGACAACTAATTGTTTAGTTTTGCCATGGTATAATTTCAGTTGTGTAGTAGGGCAAGAGATACAGGTTTGTAAAATGATGTAATTATTATGTTTTTAATTTATTCCAGAAAACTACACGATGCGAGCTGGCAGTTATTGCATAATTTTTCCACTAGCGACTCATTTCGATCCATCTTGGGGTGCTGACAGTGATCAGTTTAGACCAGAGAGATGGCTGGATGGTGAATTTACAAACAACAAAGAATTTGCAGCGTTTGGATTGGGGAAGCGAGCTTGTATAGGTAATAACATAAAAATAACATTCATTGAGTTCACAACGATGGATTGTTGAAAACGCCCGGTTTTTTTTACAGGTAAAACATACGCTATGATATCAATGAAGGTGATTCTAGCGCACTTCATACGGCAGTACCGAGTGACAGCTGACATGAACAAGCTGAAGGTGAAATTTGAGTTCGTAACGCGACCGGAGTCGGGACACGAGATCAGTATAGCACGAAGAAAGTAATATCTTGTACATAGGTTAACCCCGCACATGGATTACCTTCAAATGCGGAATACAAGTGCACTTGCAAAAATACGTACAAATGCAGAAAGGGTTCAGCTTAACATGCACTCATATCTATAGGTACTGGTCATCGTCGTGTTTCAACCTGCAATTCCCGTATTGTTGCATCAAACTGAACAATTCTTGGAGAAAATTTAGCTGTCCAATACAAGACTCGTAGCAGTGAATGAGAGCCGACGAGCATTGAGACAAGTGGCGATTGAAGAGGCATGTGTGCAGGACCCAGCAGGACACTTCTGTAGGCTGATGATGATACAAAACTTCAGCTTTTTCAACCTACTCGGTCCAAATGTATAGGACAGCTGATTTAGATTCTACAATTTTGGATTCATGAAGAGTGTCGGTCTATGTGTGACCACACCTTTATGATATGTTTTTCTTTATTTTCTGATACATACAGTCATCAGTATTTCAATGCGTAACAAACACCACTGCACATTTTTCAAAGTGTTGACGTTTTCTTGAATCAAATAAATGTTTTTATTTGTTTAAATTAAATACGCCTGTAATATAACTGTCACCAGTATGTCTACGATATGATAATACTTTTTTAATGATGACGATGTGGTGCTGACTGAATGGTGGTGGGTGTGTGGTGGTGGGTGAGTGTGTGTGTTGATGTGGTTACTTTGGTACTTTTAAATAAAAAAATATATTATTTTTGCTTTTTTTTTTACCACTCATAAGTCAGGTATCTTGTAGTTAATCCAACAAAACTGAAAAATGCGTGAAATGAGGAGTTTTCAGATATTTTTACGGTCAGATCGGTTACCTCATCATCTACTATCTATTTTTTTCATGATGGGGTGGGCTTTCAGTCTAACCAGATGCAGCTGAGCCTGTATTTTATTTGGAGCCATTGTATATCTGACAATCCAGTTATTACTTGATAGGACTGTTTTTAGGGTTCTGTACCTCAAAAGGAAAAAAACTGAACCCTTACAGGATCACTTTTTTGTCCGTCTGCTTGTCTGTCAAGACCCCTTATCTCGGACACATGTGAAGGTATCAAGTTAAAACTCAAACCATATACTTAAATCAAGTATGTTGTCCGTCCGTCTGTTGACGACAGGCCGTGTCGATGGCGCGTTACTGTTCCACACGCGCCTCAAAGAGATGTCAGCAAATCAGAGGCAGGCCGCCTGGGCCACCGCCCCGTAACATAAAGGGAAATAGAAGGAAAGGTGGGTTTTAGTCAGTACAAGTCTAACACACCCCCCCACTCTGTGGGAAGTTATTTGAGGAAGAACCCTCTAAGTCTACAAAGTCAAAATATGTGTCCGGTTATGTCACAAAAAAAGCAGGGTAATTTTTTTTTTCATAAAGTGGTTTTTATTTAGCTTGATGGTTATCGTGTATACAAAAGTTTGTGATATCATCCACGGTCAGTTGACATTTTCCTGTGCAAACGTCAGTTGGTTCAAAGCCAAGGAGTTCAGTTTATAAGTATTTAGTAAACAAACGTTTGATTACGGTTCTTGTTATACGATTTAACGTCAACAGTTTACCTGCTCTTAACTAATTGCTGATAATGCATTACCATTCTGCTTCCGCGGTGTTCCTTAGTGTTAGCTTGGTGAGAATTCTTATTAATTAATTTATTCATCATCAACATTTCCCTGCCATCATCCTGATTTATTTTGGGTCTGTACAACATGTCTTCTTCTTCAACTTCTCTACTTACTGCTCTTCAAAATTACTTAGTTGTGTAAGTCAGATAGGTAGTTGCATAATGTAAAATACTGGTATTCAGCTGCATCCGGTTAGACTAAAAACCGTCCTCATCATCGTTGAAAAGTCTTGGTATTCATCATCGTTGAAAAGTCTTGGTAGGTGATAATAATACAATGCTTATCTCGTTAGTAACTTGATTCTGTTTAGTAATCTATCACGTCATCATCATTATCTGAGGAGATAGGTCTCACGCGCATGAACATAACAAGCAATCCTGCATCTTCCAGATCTAGAGGTAAAACAACTTTTAAGAGTTTTCAAGAGTTACCATGGGAGTTTCTTGCCGGTTCTTCTTCGTAGAAAATGACCTGAACCGGGCATCTTTGCTCGACGTGTATAAGTGCCCGTGTAAGCCTATGTGAATTAAAAACATTTTGATTTAGACTACAGCAGTAATTGATTCTTCGTTCGTTACATTCTTCGTCAAGCTATCTTCTAACTTGATTGGCTAAACTTATTATTCATCTGTCGTTTAACGGCGATTTATAGCTTTGAAACGAGAATTTTCTAAAGCAAACTTTAGTCCAGCCCAAATCGAATTTGTAAAAATGCCTAAACTATTCCTAGCTTTCATAAGCCTTAAATAATTTATTTCTACACGCACATGTCCTTTCGCAGCAGGTGTCAGTCATTGTCCCAATAGTTGGCATTCAGTGACACTTTTCCCTCTTTGAATATCAGTACCACCCACTGCATACTAAGTAGCTATCGGATTCTGTTTTTCTCTCATTATTTATTCCGTAGTCATACTATCATGCATTAATATAAATGTATTGTAGGCGTACGAATTTAATTTATAAGGTATCGTGATCTCTTTTTTTACTTCCTGCTTCATTTCAAGCTGAATTGTTATTGGATTAAAGATTTTTATTGATTATTTAAAGATGCAAAATCAGTGTTGTTGAATCCAATAATTGTTTGACACACCATTTCACATACTCAATTTGTGTTTCGGGAAACAACCTGATATTTACATAAAACGTTGTTAACAAAAGTATTTTTATTTTATTTTTAGGTATTAAACTTCAGTCTCAGTCAATCAGCGTCCTTAAGCCGAAAAAACGACGCTAATGCAAATGTGTTCAAACTCCTACTAGGTTTATACAAAATAAATCCTTTGAAAGGCTCTCCGGTGTTCCAATCATTTTCTGACCACTTGCTCATGGGTATGGGCCGCAGCAGTAAAAACAAACTTGTCTTGAATTTTGGATCAGGTGAAAGTGTAAAAACAAATGAACAAGTGAAAATGAATCTTAATGAAATAGAACATATGATACACACAAAGAATAAGAAACCAGCGAAGCGACTCGAAAAACCTGCATATGATCTAGATGGCGTGAGTACTGAAAATTTTAAAGCAGAGCTCGTTATTGACGATAAAGTGTTATCAAAGGAAACATTTCAGGAAGCTTTATTTGATAATCATAATACTAAGAACGAATTCTCCGCATTATTCGAACATATTGGAAGTAATGAAATTGATACTGATTTGCCTGCAACAAAATTACTACCTGTCAACGATACCATTGTTCGGTATTCACAGTTGTCAAACCAGAATGAGGCAGTGTTTAGTGAATTAATGAACAGTAAAAGTAGATCTGTCAATCACATCGGCACCCAAGGCGAATTCCATGACATAAATTTAAAGAAGGTTCCAATGGATAACTTAGTAGAAGACACGAAGGACGTGATTGTGTTATAAAACTCTTTGGGAGAAATAAACAACTCTCGATCGAATGTGAAACTTACTTTATACAGAATTTTATTTACATTAAATTAATAAATAAATAATAAATTAAATAATTTAGTCAGAGGTCCGTAGTTTTAAAGCTATTTGTTTCATTTTGTTTATATTTGTGCGGAGTAAGCCATTTCTTGGGCGTCTTCGTAGGTCCTGGCTTGGTATGGGCCATGTCCATCCCAGGCTGGTGCGTGATGGTCTACATGGTGCTCAACGTGGTGCTGTGGATAGTGGATGACTTCGTAGTTCACGACCTTGGGCTTCGTGAATTTGAAGATGACCATGGCACCTGTGGACAGGGAAAATATACTATTAGTTTTTATTCCTATTTGTAACTTATTTTAAATTTTTCAAGAAATATCTCTAATCTTCAAGCTGCTACTATTTATTTAGACTCTAACTTGGCTACCTTGCAATTGTTGTTAAATTGAAACTACTATCCTTACACTAAATTAAATGATAAGTTTTCTAGCAATGTAGGGTACATTGCTATAAAACTTTTCATTTAATTAGTAGAAAAGTTGCAAGTAAAGTTAGGGTAAGATTTTTGAATAAATGGTCGTACCAGATAGAACAAGGGAGATGAGTCCTAGGGTCAGAGCCTTCCAGGTCTTGAGAGCGATGAGAGCAAGAGCTAACGGGACCAAAACTGATGCCTTGAACTTCAATCCGAGGAGGAAGGGCAGCAGCACCTTCTTGATGAAACCGTGCTCTGAAAAATAAACACTTCATTAAAATCTTGATCATTAAATTTTAGTAGCAAAAGTTGTTAGTCTACTAACTGCTCTTGATCCTCAAAGGCTTGGGGAGCTTGATCTTCTTCTTCCTGCCTTCAAACACTTGGCCGTCTTCTTCACCATCCAAAGGCATATCCAATTCGGAAGGCAGGTCGGTGAGTAGGGACCTTGGCACATACTCAGACGCAGCACTGTTCGAGATTTCCTCAGGAACTTTCACTCTGAGCGTATGTGTCTGAAGGAACCGGTCTACTTTATCCACAATTTGGTAAGCAGGATCCGATGCCATTCTAGGGTCCACTCCCATATCATCCTCCAAGGTTCCAGTCTTGACAATGGAGAGGTCATCCGTGATCTTGATCTCGTCATCGTTGGACACTTTCGAAATCCACTGCAGGGTCCTCGGTTTCACACATTCCACCGAATATTGGCTCAAACATTCGTTATAAATGTTCTTTACTAATTTGGAGGCGGTATATGAGTTTGCACTGGCTACTGCCGCGAGAGTAAGGAGCACTAATAGTTTAGCCATGTTGCACTTTTCACTGTTACTTTTATATTTTTAATTATTTGATGGCAGACGACTTACTGCCATCCGATGAACGATCACAATGTATGCCAGGGTACTCCTGGGCTTGGTTTATATACGAGCATTAATACGTGACGTGTTATCAGAATGTGCAATGGTACTATCTTCGGCGATACTTACGGATGTAAGCTTGTGGTACACTTTGCTTGCCTGTGTGTGTAAGGATACACTGTATTGGAAAACTATCACTTTGTTGCCTCAACGATGGTCCTGTAGAGTTGAAATTTGCCAAGGGAAATCGAAAGAAAACTAATGCTTATGCCGTAAGGGTTGGGCAACAAAATAATTACAAATTTAAATTTATGGAAAATACAAAAAAATGCTCATAAAATTTTGTTTTTTCATTTTTTTATCAAAGATAGTTCCCTTGATCGTAAGTTAACATTTTCTTACTTTAAATAAATAACTTTCATACCAACATATTTTCATGAAAGCCACTAAAAGCTGCTCAGAATACGATGGACGATTAGATTGTCCTGATGTCCATTTTAAATGTGATTTTGATGGTATACAACCACCAACATCACATAACAGATCTTGGTGTTCAGATAGATGCTTAATATTGATACTACAAGACGAGAACGCTGTTACAAACCCAGCCATAATCTTTTAGTACTGTGTTAAATAAGATTCAAATGAAGACGCATCTTAAACGCAATTTAGGTAAGTGCCAATATAACCAGAACCTTGACCTAGATGTCCTTCATCATGTTTATTCGTATGCACTTTGTCTATAATGGTCTTATGTTTTTTCAAGTATAATGTCTAAGCTAGAATGAAAGTAAATCTTTTGATAATGTTACAGTAGTTACTTATAATGCTACAACAATTCAGCGCGCGTAACTAGTGATAGATGGGTCTAACTTGACCTTCAGCTGCCTGCTTACTATTTACAGAGCACTGTTTATCTAATATCTATTTACCTTATAGTACTGTAGAGGTTTGATAACATTAATCAAACCTATGACAGTACAGGCTGGTTTGCTCAGACATTCGAATATCGAATACTCAAGTTTTTAAATAAAGAATAGAACCGCTTGGTCTTGTTTTTTATTGTGTGACATGTAATGCTGAAACTTTAAAATTTTTGGTTTATAGTTTTGAAGTATTTTTTATTCTTCAAATATGCGTATTTCTTAACTTCCAAAAACTTTCCTGATTTTAAAACATATACCCGACCGGAGAAACAAACTCAGACCTCGTGCGCACTCTCCCACAGCGGTGATGCCTGCCACCGTTATACCAAGGACGCAGTCAGTCAGGGTCACAAGGCGTTATTGTTGTTTATTGGTCATAAGCAATCCAAATAGGAAATCCAAAAAATACGAATTTGAAAAACCGTAGCTAAAAACTGCACGTACTTGTACTTCATTAAATTATTCGTTCTGGTACAAAACTACTGTCAAATAGAACCAGTAATGTGGATAAAGAATCATCCGTCCCAGCGGTAGGACGCTCAAGTTTTAACCCAAAGCCATATTAACAATGAGCAAAACCTAAACATAGACTTTATGTAAGAAAAATAAGGCCGAAGATAATATTATGCTATAATACAATAGTAATATGTAATCTTTACTAATATACTGCCGGGGTTGCGGGTTGTTCGAAAGAGATACCCGGGCCCTGGAACGTAAAGGGCAACAGAAGGAACATGGGTGGGTTTTAGACAGTACAAGTCTGAGAGTCCCCAGTTATTTGATGATTTCCAACCTCAGAAGAAACCTTACTAATATTATAAAAGCGAAAGTGAGTTTGTTTGTTTATTTGTAACGTCTTCACGCTTACATGGCTAAACCGATTTTGATGAATTTGGTACAACGATAGTTGGGTCTTTGGAGACGGACATAGGCTACCTACCTTTATTTAAAAAAAAAGTGGGGAATGAGGGTAAAAAGGGAACTTAGCTTTGCTATTACAGTAAATAACTACAGGTAGCAGGTACCTGCAAATCAAGAAAGGGGAACTGTGTTATCCCGAATTCAACGCGAACGAAGCCGCGGGCAAAAGCTAGTATTATTATACTATAGCAACAAAGAAAAAAGCTCAAACCACGGCAATAAAAGAAAGTGAAGCAACAGATGATCTGATACCATCACTTACATAACAGGCAACAGTTTCAAATGTTCTTCATTCTGGTCGTAAGGCCAAGTGAAAGATGTTGCTGCAAAACGGATGCGTGGCGACGTGAGAAGACCGTTAATTTGTCGGACACGCGTTGCTATCCGGTGTAGGGGGCATGATGCTATGGACAGCTGATTGTTGGATCTGTTACGTCAATAAAATTTGGGTTGAGACATCATTGAGTTTCATTTGTTGAGGTCCTGTTATTTATAATGTATCGGGATATCAGTAGGCCTACTATGACATCTTAAAGCAGAACTTATTCCACTGAGTGAAAGAGATACTGCTAGACACCCTGTATCGCTCTGTCCCTTTCCCTCAGCGGAATAAGTTCTGCTTAAACACGTCATGGTAGGGTAGCAGATTGCAGATGTTAAGTTTAATTGATTGCTTTGTTTGAATGTACCTATTTATCGTAAGCTATTGTTATATACAGATTTTGATCGAAAGAGAAACCACAGCCCCGGAATATAAAGGGGAAAAGAAGGACATTAAGTAAGTTTTAGTCAGTAAAAGTCTGACACAACCCCCTCCAGCCCCCTAAAATAGGGGAAAGTTATTTGCTGATTGCCTATCCGCAAAAAAAAAGGGTTTTTCAATATATTTCTGATGGATGGATTAGCTAAGTTCAATGCAAGCTATTGAACGATTTGCCAAGAGACTCATTACAACGACTTCCTTCTCAAAGCTCCATAATAAATATAAAAAATAGCTTCCTTGCCTGCCGCTCGGCAACATTGTAGACAGTGTGCTTAAGAACTCCACAATCCGATCCTCCCATCACCATATTTTCATCAGAAGACCAGAGTCACAGTGAAGTGTCACCGCCGTAACGAGGATTGATGATCTATGAATCAATCTGCTCTAATTATGAATTTAGTTACCTTCAAAATACATAGTTGACTTGAATGGGACTGATACATGCGTCATGTTCGTAAACGGGTTTGTTTTAAAATTCATCTAAAACTCTTGTTTTTGTTTTTACTTTGGAAGCTCTTTTTTTTTAATCTTTATTTAAGGGGACTCGGTCAACAATGACGATGTCGCCCCGTAATTCTCTTTGGAAGCTCTTAATGTACTCGTTTTTCTTCATCGTTCTCACATAAATATTTAAATCTCTACATGAAAGATGTATGTGAAAATATTATGACTTAAATTATATTTTATATGAAATCTTAATAATAAATAATTAGCTCCTTGAAGATCTACGTCAAAGGTGTACACTCTTCCACATAATATTATTGTTAAATTCTTATAAAAAAGAGTAATCAACTTAAATAATTAAATAATTGCAACAAAAGTTTATAAATAGAGATAAAGATAACAATACAATGTCAAAATTAAATCATAATATACATAATTAAGATTTTGTTAGATTAATATTTAAAAGAACGAGAAGGCTTTGAAATATTTTGAGAGTATATTCTTTTGCTACGTTCCGTCTACCTTTTTTTTATGCAAAGGGGAAATTAACCCACAAATTAATGTCCCCTCTTCATTCGACTGTTTGCCTTTTATGTTCCGGGGCCGCGGTATGGGTATTACTCTAAGAAATGTCTTAGAAGCGTATAGTTTCTAACGTAATTTAAAGTAAGGTAAGTTACTCCTTGTGGAGACAAGGCGTAAGTACTAGGAGGTCATAGACGTTCAGAGGCCTTTTACTCTTAGCTATAAATAAATCGAGCTTTAAGTAGGGACGTTAGTAGGTCTCTGTGTTTGTAGGTGTGTGTCAATAAGGCAAGGACTGTGCTTCATGGAAGCGTAACTTTATCGCCTTCTTCATTTAGGATTTCCTTCTTCATTTGGGCGTTGACTAAAATACTTTATGAGATTTTACCAACAGTTATTAATTTTTCTCTGTATTTTTATTTTGATGTGTTATGTTATAGATTTATTATATTTTCCGATATAAACTAAATAATAAGAATAATTTGCATCTGCCAATGGCTTAATTACCAAGAGCCCAGACGGTCAAGGGCTTGATACAGATAGCGGTAGGTACTCTTGGACACGGCTCGTATTGTTAGGACGTTCCTTTAGTCTTAAAGGTGGCTTGCACCCTGTTCCCAAAACCGGGGAGCTACTTCTTTTTTGTTTTAGGTATATTTTAATAAGAAATATGCAAAAAATATAAAAAAATAAGTTTAAAAGTAGTCATAATATTTTAATTTTGTGGACTGACGCAAACGTTAGTCTCGTTAACTTACCTAGTCTTAAAAATATTATGAAATCGTTCCTTTAATGACGTATATTGTACTACTTGGCGAAAAATCGACCCTAGATTTATCTTTAATTCGTATACTAAGTTTTTAGGCCTTGGCAGAACGAGGCCCTAAGTACAGTGCAACTTAGGGAAAAGTGCAAGTTCAATTAAAGGTTCAGTAGTTATGACATATTATATTGGAGAGCTTATGGTTTAATAATAGCAGCAGGCAATGTTAAGGTAAAGGCGCGCTTGCCTAGGTTGGTCTGTGGATGGGTGACCACCCGTTACATGCTATGCAAGTTTCCTCTCTGCCTCGGAAAGCACATTAAGCTATTAGTCCCTTCTGCCATTCGTAGATCCTTGACAGTCGTTACAAATAGTCAGTGTAAAGTCTGACTACCAGTCTTACCAAGAGGTATCGTATGGTGGTCAGATAGGCAATCACTCGATGTATAGATAATACTGGTATTCAGCTGCATCCGGTAAGACTGGAAGCCGACCCTAACATAATTGGGAAAAGCTAGGCAGATGATGAGGTCTACCAGCAGTGAGTGAAGAAGACTGTTGATGATGACGATGATGAGCAACTACAGCAACTGACAGCTGCTTCGAGTACATAACACACATTTTCACATATTAAAAAAAAACTTTCATTTAAAACACCCTCATGGCCTCTGTATTCTTCTAAGTGCGTAACATTTAGTTGTATCGTAAAACGCGATTTTTCAACTTAGGGTGTAAAATCGTGTTTTTCTTTAAAAGAAAGCCGTTTCTCAGCAATATTTTTTGCATAAAGTTACTTAGTTTGTAGATATAAAATGCTTTTTTTTGCGGATGGGAAATCATCAAATAACTTCAGGGAAGTGTCAGACTTGTACTGACTACAACACACCCATGTTCCCTCTAATGCCCTTTATATTCCGGGGCCGCGGTATCTCTTTCGAACAGCCCGCAACCCCGGCAGGCGGTGGCCCTGGCAGGCCCCTCTACTTTGCTGATATCTCTTTGAGGCGTGCGTGGAACACTAACGCACCAACGACACGGTCTGTCGTCAATCGGACGGACGGTGAGCTACCCATTGCTCACCGTCCACAGGCCCGCATCTACGATGGCCGAGAGTCATCTTGCGGCGCCCGACGTCCGGGGCGTCTCCCGCGGATGTATACAATGCTTAGTTGACGGCTTCGTAAAAAGCCCGATGCACCGTACTATCAGACACTCTGCAAAGATCGTCACGCTATCTGTCAAGAGTTTAGTGTCTTGTATAACGTTGCCGATAAAAACAAATCTTAGAATCCACTGCAGACTCCTGACAGTCCATTTATTTAGGAATTTCTCCTGTGTCGTGGGTACATTTACAAACATTTACATACAACAACTCACATACAAACAGCCAGATCCTAAACAAATATCTGTAGGCCATAATATTTGTTTCGTACTGGGATCGAACCCTCTACACGCAGTGCAGCAGTCGATCACTCAGCCACTGCGCTAATCGTGTTTTATCAGGACTTGAAAAATAGGAAAGTCAACTACAAAGACGTCACAAACATTCCGACACCATAATCAAGTCTAATAAAAGATTATTTAATTAATTCGATTCAACAAATAAGTCGCGACCGCGAAACTGAGTTACCTAGTTCCGAAATAAGGTTGACACTTTCATTGACAGTGACTGTAGACGTACGGACAGCGTCTGCATTTAAATGGATCATTAGCTGGATGTGTAGAGTCGAATGGATACTTATGTGTATAATAAATATTTTTTATTTAACTAATTAGTTTGTTACCGACCTTGAATTTTGCTGAAATAAGAGACGATTTAAAACAATTTTCAAATGACACGCAAGTTTAATTTTGCGGCAAATACGTTGTATAGAAAAGTGTTTGCTAAATGGGTAAAACGTCGTAAAAAACAGCGGTTTTTGTTTCACCCATTTATCCTGGGTGATTTACTATAATTTTGTAACTTTAATATTCTATCAGAGCCAAGTCCAGCAACCGGACACTTTTTAACTAGTGCTAATTTTGGTTCTACATTATGACTACATGTCATCAATTCATAAACCGAATGGATGTATTTTATTTTGACATATATTATGTCCGTAGAGGTCTAACTTTGTGGGGGCACTGCCGTGCCCTCCGATTTTACATTGATGCTTTCAGTTACAGTTTCCAGTTCTTACCTCATTTTGTTTGTGCGGCATATTATCTTCTACTACTCTATTTGCTTTGATAATAATATTCACCTTCTTGTTCCGCAAAGACAATTGTTATTATCGTCCTATGAAAAAAAAACTTTGAAGTGTGATACTGAAATTGCTATAAAAACCGTCACTAATATGTTTAGTAATGACGGCCATATTTTTTCCACCAAAAGCTTTTTTGCAACAACACAATAATATACTCTTTTCATCCATACTAATATTATAAATGGGAAAGTGTATGTGTGTGTCTGTTTGTTTGTCCGTCTTTCACGGCAAAACGGAGGGCATTTTAAGTGGAGGCAGGGTATTTTAAGTGGAGATAGTTGAAGGAATGGAAAGTGACATAGGCTACTTCTTGTCTCTTTCTAATCCCCCACTCCCCTAAAATAGGGGGTGGAAGTTTGTGTGGAGCATTCCGCCATTTTCAAGGTAGAAAACTAAAAATGCTAAAAATGGTATGCGGATTATTTGTCACTAATAAAAAATCTTGCATAATTTTTTTTTCATGGTAGGGGCACCTGGAGAAGAGGGCGTTGTTATCTGCGCTACAGTTTATAGTTTTGTGGCTAACATCGTGTTATCTATTGTATTGCACTCTTATGTTATTTCTCCGAAATAAACTAAATTATTTATTTATTTATATAGGACTATTCAAAGTTTTCAAGGTAGGAAACTAAAAACAGGTACAAAACTCTTTGTTACCTAAGAAAAATAGCTGCAAATCGGGAAAGGGTGTTACCCCGAATTTAACACGAACGAAGCCGCGGGCAAAAGCTAGTAAGTTCATAAATCACATGGCAACTAGCTCACTTATTCAAAACGCGAAAACTGACTCACGTTACATCACGTTTCTTTAATTAAGGCTTCTTTTTTTTTGGAAGAGGGATAAAGATCAACGCACATATACTATGACAAATAGATCATTGGCATTATGCAGATGTTCAGTGACCGTTAGCACGTAGCCGTATCGTTACGACTTCGAGACTATAAATAAAAACATACATAAAAACATAACACTCCTTTTTTGGGGCAGTCGTGTAAAAAACAAAGGAAAGAAACTACCCTTCCTATATTACCCCGTTTTGGGAAATCATCAAAAACCTTCCCCTGCTCTGGGTGGAGCGACAAGACCCCACCCATGTTCCATTTGCCATTTACTTTAAGTTCCAGGGCCGCTGTATCTCTTTCGAACAAACCGCAACCCCGGCAGGCGGTAGCCCTGGCAGACCCCAGGAACGTGGAACACTAACGCGCTGTCAACACGGCACCTATATTGTCTACGTTATTTCTCTCCATAATTCGCAGACTTCCTGGTAGATATTTAATATAATAATAATAAGCTTTATTGTTTTTCGTTCATTTATTCTTTTCTTTGGGTACATATAATTAAATTTTTAAATATTTCTTAAAAACAAAAAAAAATAGCCCACCGGTATCGGGAACAGGGTCCAAGCTACCGGCGGTCAGGGCTCCAGAGAAAGGAACCTCCTAACAATACGAGCCGTGTCCAGGAGTACCGCTTTGTATTGGTCGAGGCTTTTGGCAATTAAGCCATTGGCAGATACGACTATCGGCACAATGATCGCTGAGTCCACATCCCACATGTCGACAACCTCGCGAGCCAAGTCAATATACTTGATTTGGTTATCTTTCTCGGCTTCATTTGCTTATCTTTCTCGGTTTCTTTATTGTATAAGAAAGAATTACACAAACTGAGATGTCACCAGCCTCCACACTAGGATTCCCTGTGTCGTGGAGATTTTCTTTTGAAATATCGCTGAGCCTTTGTACACTACACCTACTACATTGTTCTTTTTATTTATGATAAAATAATTCCTTATGTTTTGTGAGAAAAAAAAGGAAGAAAAGAAAATGATAGCACGGTTGGTGCAGCGGCTGCTGCATGTCGCGGGTTCAATTCCAAAACTAAACAAAACGTTGTATGGCCTACAGATAGTTGTTCCGGGTCTGACTGTATGTGTCTATGTGAGTTTAAATGCTTGTAAACGCAACTACGATACAGGAGACACTCCTAGTGAGGGAAACATTAAAAAAAGTAAGACAACGCCCCACCGTAGACTCGGTGATTGCTGCTTACCAGTTGATTAAGCATCAAAGCGATGCTATAAGCTTATACATAAGTTAAGTACGTGTGTTATCTTTACTAATATTATAAAAGCGAAAGTGTTTGTTTGTTACGTCTTCACGCTTATACGGCATAACCGATTTTGATGAGTTTTGGTACAGAAATAGTTGGGACCCTGGAGACGAGCAAGGGCATTAAAAAAAAAGTGATAATTGTAGGAGAAAGGGGAAAAATTAGCTCTGCTAATACAATAAATAAGGCGCAAGGGCAAAAACTACAGGTAGCAGGTACCTGCAAATCAGGAAGAACTGTGTTACCCCGAATTTAATACGAGCAAAGCCGCGGGTAAAAGCTAGTAAGAAATAATAACGAACGACTCAGGCAGCTGTGCGTCGAGCTTAAACTGCGGACAGAACAAAGTAACTAGGTAAATTGTAGAAATTAAAGATGAATGCCGATGCAACTATGTATAAATGACTGTCAGCATCTAGGCGTCGGTTAGGCTCAATACAGCTGTCATACAATGTTGAGTTTAGTGTTGCTAGTATGTGTGCTGTGTGCTGTGTGTCTGTGGCTGAAGTATGCTCGTGTGCAGTCCAGTTCGCATGCATTACCACCGGCTCTGCCAGGAAAGCTGCCGCTCATTGGACACTCACTCTTGCTGTTTAAGTACTTAACAAGTAAGTGCTATTCTGTTGTTTTGAGCTTTCACGGTTTATAATGTCACTAACGGGATATTTTTTAATGAAGATATTTCCAGTTGTTGTTGGAAAGTTAGCCGAAGAAAACTGAAGTGACAGTGTTCCGAGCATTATGCTTTAGAAACTATAGCTGATAAAGGAACCACTCCCTGGATTAGAGACGTCTTTAAGCTAGGTGGTAAATGGACCAACGATTGACGTCTGTGTTAATCTGGAAGCGAAAATTTGCAGATAGTTCGAAAGAGATACCGCTGCCCCGAAACACAAGGCAAGTCAGTACAAGTCTGACATTCTATTGGCTCCGCCTAGGATGGGGGAAGATTAGATTGTTTCCCATCCGAATAACCGGGATAAGTGTTAATTTCTCATTCCTTCGTTTGCCCTTTATGTTCTGGGGCCGCGGTATGTCTTTCGAATAACCCGCAACCCCCGCAAGCGGTGGCCCTGGCAGGTCCCTATGCTTTGCTGACATCTCTTAGAGGCGCGCGTGGCTCATCACTCTAGTTGTCACATATCCTTGATTATCCACTTTTTACTTCGTCATCTTTACTCTATAACATTAACTCGAACAAACCCAAGGGTCACAAGTTCAGACTCGCTCAAATCTAGGAAAAATAATACCAAAGAAAGGAGGCTCTTTACTGCAGCAGGGGGTGGACCAATCATGCTGTCGATGATAAGAATTTCTTCGGACGAGCTACTTCACTAAGAGTGCTAGTTATGCCAGTTGACGAGCTGAGATAAGTATACCTCACACGGTAAACTGCTAGGTAAGGGGGATACTTATTTCTGGTTCACAATCATACTAATTGTTTAGAAGATGTAGGTACTATAGCTACATGGTATTTAAATTATGTGCAATCTCTATGATTATTTTTAGCAAACAGAGACACGCGAAATGACAACAAGGTATAATTTTTCTTCCATTTATTAACAAAATAACAACCACTGAAACCATTACAAATCCTAACGAGAGAGAAGAAATTATTTATGCTCCTTTTGTTTTTCCGGATGGGAAATCAATGAACTTGCAGCGGAGTGTCAAGTTTTTACTGATTGAAACCCCACCCATGTTCCTTCTTATGCCCTTTATGTTCCGAGGCTGCGGTATCTCTTTCGAACAACCCGCAACCCTGAGCAACCCGCAACCCCGGATCTTATGACCCCTTTTTAGGGTTCCGTAGTCAACTAGGAACCCTTATAGTTTCGCCATGTCTGTCTGTCCGTCCGTCCGTCCGTCCTCGCTTAATCTCTGTGACCGTTAGCACTAGAAAGCTGAAATTTGGTACCAATATGTATATCAATCACGCCGACAAAGTGGTAAAATAAAAATTTGAAAAAAATGTTTTATTAGGGTAGCAACCCTATATGTAAAGTGGGAAGTGATTTTTTTTTTTAATTTCAACCCTAACGTGTGATATATTGTTGGAAAGGTATTTAAAAATGAATAGGGGTTTACTAAGATCATTTTTTGATAATGTCATTAATTTCGGAAATAATCGCTCCAAAAGTAAAAAACAATGTGTCCCCCCCCTCTAACTTTTGAACCATACGTTTAGAAAATATGAAAAAAATCTGAAAAGTAGAACTTTATAAGGACTTTCTATGAAAATTATTTTGAACTTGATTGACACAACAGTTTTTATACAAAAAAGACAAAAAGTTGTACAAAATAATTTCTGGACTAAGTTTGTAGTATAATCGTATATGCAAGCATTTTTTGTAACTTTGTTTACATATTTTATTATCCTGAACGTATCTTTTTTCAAACAAAAAAGAATTATTGAAATCGGTCCTCGCAATCCAAAATTACCACCGAAATTGCACGTCTTTGTATTAATTAGTAACGAAATTCCCCGAGAGATGGCGCTGTAGGTACTTATTACATTGGATCGGGTATTACCGAATTGTTCGGTTGGCCTCATAACTGGGAACACTTATTGTGACGGACGGGAAACTACGGAACCCTACACTGAGCGTGGCCCGACACGCTCTTGGCCGGTTTTTTTTTTCCGGTTGGGAAATCATCCTATGACTTCCCCCGCTCTGGGCGGAGCGGGGGGGCATGTCAGACTTGTACTGACTAAAACCCACCCATGTTCCTTCTGTTGCCCTTTACGTTCCGAGGCCGCGGTATCTCTTTCGAACAACCCGAAACCCCGGCAGGCGGAGGCTCTGGCAAGCCCCTCTGCTTTGCTGACTCTCTTTGAGGCGCGCGTGAAACACGAACGCGCCGTCGACACGGCCTGTCGTCATTCGATGGACGGACGGTGAACTACCCATTGCTCACCGCCCACAGGCCCGCATCTACGGTGGCCGGAAGTCGTCTCGCGGCGCCCGGCGCCATGGGCGTCTCCCGCGGCGGCTGGGTTGGATCATTATCGATGATTTATTTTCACAATGAAGGGTACACTTCACGTAACCTTGACACTTTTTTTTTTAATTTTGCCTCTTTTATGCACAATCTACAAACAAACATTGCAAACATTTTTCCAGTCATCATCACCTGCCTAGTCTTTTCCAAGTAAATTTGAGTTCGTCTTCCGATTAACTAAATTTTACCGGATGCTATCCATTATTTATTTTTATTGTTTAACTTTTTATCAACATCAACGTCAACGTTTAAGAGTGTCAATTTTAACATCACTTTATAAAACTACTAGCTTCCGCCCGCGACTTCCTCCGCGCGGCATAGTTACTTTGGGCTAACTGACCCGCATGATGATCGAAAAATAAAATATCTTACTCTCGCCTTTTCTTCCTTCTTTCTCGCCGTTTTCTCTCTCCAGGGTCCGAACTATCTCTGTACCAAAATTCATCAAAATCTGTTTGGCCATTTAGGCGTGAAGACGTAACAAACACTTTCGCTTTTATAATATTAGTAAGGCTAACGTTTTTTTTCTAATCAGATCTGCAGGGCTTGCTGACGTTCGCAGCGGAGCACTGCGCAAAACAGGGAGGAATGACTCATTTTAATTTTGGGAATGAGCTTTATTATTGTAAGTCAAGTCATGTCATTTTAATTTTATCTAGATCATATTTTAAAACCACGTGCGCAAATAAGTCTGGTATTAATTTTGGCTTATTTGTTTCGTGTAGTTTAACATATTTATACGGTGTTTTTTTTTACCAAAAGACAAACACTTTTTTTTAAACGATCTTATCTTTATTTTCAGTGATACTCGATCCTCAAGATGCATTCACAGCAGCAAATGTTTGCTTAAAAAAACATTATGGTTTTGACCTTGGTAAAAATTGGATGGGAGATGGACTACTAATATCTTCAGGTTAGTAATGACATCAGTAGAAATTGACAGGTTAACAAAATAGTTCCTTGAAGTTTGATGTTCCTTCTAAACTCTCGCCTCCTAAATATAACTTGACGACACGGTTGGCGCAGTGACTGAGCGATCGACTGCTGCGCTATGTGTCGCGGGTTCGATTCCCGTAAGGAAAAAAAAATTGTATGGCCTACAAATAATTGTTCCGGGTCTAGCTGTTTGTATATGTCAATTTAAATGCTGGAAAACGCACCCACTATACACCCATTCCTAGTGTGGGGCAACGTTTAAAATATATATTTATATATACATCTTGGTTGTATTGTAATGTACTATACTTTATACTCAGTCTGTGTTTGCTCAATGCTGGGTCTCCTCTCCAAGAGAGGGATGATTGTGTGGGATGGTTGTCACGTTTCGATATTAAGGGTCGCGTTCCTTCATAAAAAAAACCGAAACCTTTTTTTTGCGGATGGGAAATCATCAAATAACTTTCCCCGCTCTGGGCGGAGTGGGGGAGAGTGTTAGACTTGTACCCACACATGTTCCTTCTAATGCCCTTCATGTTCCGGAGCCGTGGTATCTCTTTCGAACAACCCGCTACCCCGGCAGGGAAACCGTTTTTTGTTTATTGGAACAGGGTGTTAGTCTACGAAATCAAAAGATATTGTTGTTAATGTTACAAGTTTTGTACGGAAGTCCTGGTGCGCGAGACTGGCTTGTTCTTGGCTGGTTTTTTAGAATAGTCCCGATGACAATGATAATGATCTGATGTTGCAATGATCTGATGTTGACCAGGGAGTCATGGTTCCTTATTGCAACATCAGGTTTGATCAGGATGAGGTCAGAGGGCTTTGAGGGCAAAGCCCCCACGCTACGCTACTGGTTCACAGACATTTATATAATCCAGGATCTGTCATCTAATCACGACGTGCAAGCTATATTTATTTAGTCCCATATATTATGTATTTGTAAATGTTTGTGATACTTTGCATGTTGAATGTTTATTTTTATTTCTTTGTTCTTTTGTTGCTCGTCGTAATTTGCTACGAATAAATGTTTTTTCTTTCTTTCATCTAATCAACAAAGCAGTTAACTATAACGGATTGTTTATTTCGTAGGAAACATTTGGAAGCGTCACCGCAAGTTGCTGACTCCTGCTTTTACTCTGCCAGTGATTCACGGGTTCCTCGATGTGTTTAACAGCATGTCCAGGAAGCTGGCTAGTTCAATGGAACGTCATGTTGGAAAAGGAAATTTCGATCATTTACCGTATCTGAAAAAGAATGCATTGGAAACACTTTGCAGTAAGGGTTATTTTATTCAGTTTTTAACAGACTTCATAAAAGGAAGAGATTCTATGTAGGACGTTATTTTTTATATTTCTACGACTACGGTTTTAGAACGCGCTTGTAAACATTATATCAATTCAATCGATTCCTGTTAATTATTTCATGCTGGTAAATCACTAACCACTCGAATAAGAACGAATATAGAAAAAAAATTGGTTAAGAATGACATACTTTTATTATTATATGGCAGAGATGGCGAACCAATGGCACGCGTGCCAATGACGGCACGCGACATAACGAATTGGGCACGCAAACAATTTTAATCATATTTTTATCTTCCTATCATTTTTTAACTCCCCGGAGCGATTCATTATTTTTATGCAATAGCCCCAAACATCAAAATTTTAGAAAAAAGTTCCCTTCACCTCCTAGGTTCTCCTATTTTAGAAGAAAGTTTTTCATCTTTCATCGAGAACAAAATCAATCATTTTATTGATATTTCGGACAGACTATCTCAAATTAATTTGCATTCGGCGTTCACCCTCTTAAGATATTGCTGTTTTGGTCCAAATTTTATGTATTTTCTGCGTTGTTCTCCACTTTGGAAGCAACCACAACTTTTGGACAAAATTGATCAAATTATTCGCAATACTGTATCTTCCATTTTTAATATGGCCTTGGATGACCGAGCGTGGCTACAAGCCACCCTGCCAATTCGTTTTGGTGGCCTCGGCGTCCGCAAAATTTTCAGTGTAAGCTTACCGGCATTCCTGTCTTCCGTCCACAGCACTGAAAAGCTGACCAGGAAAATTTTAGCTCTCTCCCTGGTTGACTCGGAAGTGCCGTGCTTGACCGATGCAGAGGATGCCTGGAAAATGGCTTGCCCGGACTCGGATCGGCCCGTGAACCCGTTTTCCCAGAGACAGTGGGATGAGCCGCTCTGCAGGTTGGTACGGAATAACCTTATTAATACGTCCACCAATTCTGCTGAGCGTGCCCGCTTGCTGGCTGTGGGTGAGTGGGAATCGGGCCTCTGGCTACAGGCGTTACCGTCACCTAACATAGGTACTTTGTTGGGTGACACAACCTTCCGGCTCGCTACGTGTTTGCGATTGGGTGCACCCTGTGGGGCTCCGCATCGCTGTCAATGTGGGGAAGCAGTCGACTGCCTCGGACACCATGGCCTTTCCTGCAGTAAAAGCGCAGGTCGTATTGCTCGGCACGCTTGCATTAATGATCTCATCCGTCGTGCTCTTGCCACCGCCGGGGTGCCAGCTGTTTTAGAACCAACTGGCTTGGTACGCGTCGATGGAAAGAGACCAGATGGTATGACCATAATGCCATGGAAGTTGGGTAGATCTTTGGTGTGGGATGCAACTTGTGTCGACACCCTTGCACCATCCCATCTTCCTAGTACGGTGGGTTGCGCTGGAGCTGCTGCTGCAGGTGCTGAAAACCTCAAACGGCGCAAATATCACAATTTGATTCGTAATTATGTTTTTGAGCCGTTTGGGGTTGAAACACTAGGGCCATGGGGTCCGAGTGCCCATGTAGTGTGTAGTATTTCGAGAAATCGCCAAGCGGTTGGTCGATTCTTCTCGTGACCAGAGGGCTGGCCTGTTTTTTGCACAAAAAATAAGCATTGCCATCCAACGCGGTAATGCTGCCAGCCTTCTGGGCACTTTACCTGTTGACGGCGATACGGAAGAATTTTTTGACGCCCTGTAATTTTCTGTATATATTTTTTTATTATTAGTTTGTGTATATTTATAGGTTGTATATATTTAGTAATTAATTTAATTATAATACATCATTAAACCTTATTTTCAGAGATGAATAAAATTAATTCGCTTACAAACCGTTTGGCGATGACTCTACTAGTCAGTAAAAAAAGTTTCGAATTGATAGTAATTATTTTCCTAATACAATCACTTAGTCAAAATTATTTGATGGCACGTCTGTGGCGTCATTCAACATTTATTTAGGAAAAATGGCACGTTGGTTCATCAAGGTTCGCCACCCCTGTTATATGGTATATGACCCTATGAGTTGTAGAACGTGAAAATACAGTATGTTGTGTTATGAGATTTGAGTTATATGAGTTCTCGCTGTTGAAGTGAATAGTAATGTGAAAGAAGTCTTTAATAGTTATTTGTGCAAGAAGATATCAAAATCATTTGTATCTCGTGTCTTTGAATCCCTCGCCACACTCAGGATTCTACATATTATAAAATACTTCGCTACGCTCGTGACCTAACAAAAAATATTGCTCTCTTGTTGCACAATAACTATAAAAGTCTTTCTAAGCCTTTACTCTGTAGGTGGACATGGACCATCAACGTAAAAGGCGAAAATAAGTCAAACATCATAAGAAAGCAAAAACCAGTGTGACAAGGTTCCAGCAAAATCATTTATTTCAGTGTTTTTCTTCTATGCTGCCTTATCTACGTTTAAACACGGCGATTTAAAATATGGTTATAAATCAAGATACTTAGGTAATTAACCTATGATTTCCAAATGACAGTAATCATTCATTTTCCGCATTTAGTTGGTACGTTTGGAATAGACCCTATTAAAGACGCGGAATTTACGCAAGAATACATGGAATCAGTAGAAGAAATGATAAAACTTGGAATCACAAGGGCTATAAAGTTTTGGCTGCAGAATGATTTCATATTCAAGCTGGTTGGACTGAAGAAAAAGGAAGAAGAAATAGTGGGGACTTTACATGCAATGGCCTACAAAGTAAGTGAGATGAAGAAGACATGCAATCAGCGAATTACTGACTAAAAATAAATTATTTGGTTCAAAATTGAAAGGTATCATTTTACAGGTTCTACAAGAGAAAAAAGTTGCCATTAAAAACGAAGCTCTGAACGATAATCCTGGGTCTCATAATACAGGTATTTAATTGTTAACTTCTACACAGCCTGTCCTAGAAAAGTGTGGACACATTCCAGGGTGTGATTCAGAATAACAAGCTTTCTCCAAGGGACTGACGGAATTAAAACAGTAATTTACACTCCAAGTGGTAATAATTTCATTCATTTCAAAATCATCTGTTTGCTTTTATTTTACAGGGACCAAATACAAACCTTTTCTAGATCTACTACTAGATCTTTCAAAAAATGGTGCCTTGACGGATACGGAAATCAGAGAAGAAATGGACACAATTATTGTAGCTGGATTTGAAACGACATCTACCCAGCTAACATATGCTTTGCTGCAGCTTGGAGCACATCCTGACGTTCAAGAGAAATTAAATATAGAGTAAGTGGAAATAGTCGTACAAGTACACTTTTTGCCAAATTGAAGTAAAGATGAGGCATTATAGTTGCCGGGGTTGCGGGTTGTTCGAAAGAGATACCGCGGCCCCGGAACGTAAAGGGCAATAGAAGGAACAAGGGTGGGTTTTAGTCAGTACAAGTCTGACATGCCCCCTCGCTCCGCCCAGAGCGGGGGAAGTCATTGGATGATTTCCCACCCGAAAAAAAAATGCCATTATAGTTTACGCTTTGAAAGAGATTGTGACTTATTTAGGATGAATGGATTCTAATCTAGTCGCATAAAGAAAAGACAGCCATACTCAACAATGTTTGACTCTCAAAGTAATGTTATATCTGTTTGCTATTTGTAGATTACTAGAAGTACTGGGACCAGACAGAGACGTTACAAAGGATGATATCAACAAATTGGTTTATACAAACGCTGTTATAATGGAGTCGCTTCGATTACTTCCTTCAGTTCCTGCTATGTTTAGAAATGTGGAAAACGATCTTAAGCTAAGTAAGTTTTATACTTTATCCCATAGAAATAAAGTTCTCGTGGTGGTTCCTAAGAATGAGCAGCACATCGAAGCCCGGTCCTGGAGGAGACGATCTAGACGCGTAGCTAAAGACTTCGCTCGGGGTGCTTTAGAAAATGAATTGTAATAATAGGAACCTTGCGGGTATTTGTTGTTCTGAGATTGAGGAAGATTATCCGCTCGTGATACAGTTGTAATCTAATACGATCGGATACGGCGAATCAGTCCAAAGACAATCAAACCATTAATTATAATCTACTTTTATTTTTGACACTAAAATATAGGCAGCTTGTAGAATGTGAAATAGTTTTTTTTTATTTTGTATTTATATTTTTTTTAAACATGCACATGTCGACAACCTCGTGTGCCAACTCCAGATATTTTGGTTTGTCTAATTAAAATTAAAGATTTATTATTATGATTACATCATCAGCCGATAGTAGCAAGAGGGCCACCAGGTAATTGTGATGTTGTTATGGAGCGTGACTAAAAATACTGAATAGTTTTTCTAGAGTTTCATTTTTACAGGATATACAGGTTTGTTAATTATAATAGCCTTTTTTATTTATTTCAGAAAACTACACGATGCGAGCTGGCAGTTATTGTGTAATTTTTCCACTAGCAACGCATTGCGATCCATCTTGGGGTGCTGACAGTGATCAGTTTAGACCAGAGAGATGGCTGGATGCAGAATTTACAAACAACAAAGAATTTGCGGCGTTTGGATTGGGGAAGCGAGCTTGTATAGGTAATAACATAAAAATAACATTCATTGAGTTCACAACGATGGATAGTTGAAAACGCCATAAAATGAGGTTTCTCTTACAGGTAGAACATACGCTATGACATCAATGAAGGTGACTCTAGCGCACTTCATACGACAGTACCGAGTGACAGCTGACATGATCAAGCTGAAGGTGAAATATGAGTTCGTAACACGACCAGAGTCGGGACACGAGATCAGTATTTCACAAAGAAAGTAATATCTTCTACATTGGCTAATCCCGAACATAGATTTAGGTTTAGAAGATGCAGAACCTGCAAAAATATGAATTCAACACAAATACAAATACGATGAATAGACACATACAATGCAATACTAGATAACTATTACCTAGACATGGTTGTGTGTCAACCTCCTTAATGCATCCACAGATTCTGATGTCAACTCGAAAAGCAGAGAAATGCGCTAATATAGAGAATAGCGTAGCATTTATCTGAAAACTATAGTAATATTGGTAGCTAGTTATATATCTATATATATATATATATATATATATATCTTGGGACAACTCAAACACGGCTATCTGATCCCAAGCTAAGCAGAGCTTGTGTTATGGTAACCAGACAACTGATATACATACTTATATAATTTATAAATACATACATATTATAGATAAATCACACCCAGACACAGAACAAACAATCGTGCTCATCACACAAAGTTTGTCCTGGGTGGGAATCGAACCCATGACCTCCGGCTCAGCAGTCAGGGCCACTAACCACTAGACCAAGAGGCCCGTCAAATGTTAATGTGAGTTAAATGGACAATTGGTGTCATGTGACCATCATCGCTGTCTTGAAAATATTCAACTATTCCATGCAGAATGCGCAGCATTGGGTCGGCCATATAAGCCTTTTTGACGAATGGGAAGTCATGAAATAACTTCCACCGCTCTGGGCGGAGCGGGAGGGACTGTCAGATTGTTACTGAAACTTTGACGTTGACTGTTACTTTTTCTTCTTTTGCCGTTTATGTTCATGGGTACGGTATATCTTTCGAATAACCGCAGGCGGTGGTGGGACACCCTCAGGATTGGGAGAGCGACGATATTTGCAGGGCGTCTGGTAGCAAATAGATAAGAGTTTCCGGGAATCGAGCTAAGTGGCGATCGAAGAGGCAAATATAGTGTCCAGCAATAGACTGCTGTAGGCTGATAATGATACAACATTGGAAAACCAACTCGATGCAAGTGTATGGAATGAGGCATCTAATTTTATTTAGCAATTACGATTTTTTCTGTTTGATACACACTTGGTATCAGAATTATTACGATGTTCGATTTATAAATGTTTTTTTTTTGTTTTGTAAAGCAAATCAGAGCTAAAACCGGTTGTAATATGACTGTCTTTAGTTTGACTACGTCATGAAAATCGTCTTCTTTGAAATAAAATAATCTTAAGTTATTAAGTAAAACGTGATGTTTTTTTTTTAATTTATATTTTACTTGCACAAACTAGTTAGTACCTACTGGGTAATACGATGCCTATGGGTAAGACTGATGTTGGCAGACTTTCGGCCCAGTGAGTACTTGTGACGGCTGTCAAAGATCCACTAATGACAGCCGGGACCAACTGCTAGCGCTTTTCGAGGCACGGAGGAAACTCTACCCGAGTGATAGCTATTTTAGCCACCAGTTCCTAATAAATAAGACGCAAAACTGCTTGATTCAAGCGCATACGATAATCTCACGAACTAACCGCAAGTCACTCCATCATTTTCCATTTAGTTTGACATCTTTTCCCTAAACATGCATAATCCTGAAAAGAAAAAATACATCATTACGAAGATTATTATATGATACTTTTTATGACCGTTTATGACATATTTATAAAGAATTTTGAAACGCGTAACAAACACAAAAAAGCAGTGGCATCTTGATTGTTTATTGTATGTTTATTACGCGATGCAAAAAATCCTCATTTTTTTAAACAAGCATTGTAAAGGAAAAAGTACAATTCATTGGTATATATATTTTAATTATATGGTCGCACAGCGCTACTGCTGAGCTGAGGTCCAGGGTTCGATTCCCAGGTCGGATAAATGCTTTCAAACTGGGTTTTCCTTCAGGAATTTCATTGTAACAGCCCAGAGTTTGAATCTGTACCCAGCCCGGTTTTGGATGGCTTCAGCCTCGCACCTATTACAAGAAGCTGGCAAAATGTGTGTGAATTGGACATGTACATGTTCATCAAGCGATGATGTTCCTGCCTGGGTTGCGGGTTGTTCGAAAAATATACCGCGGCCTCGGAACATAAACTCAGAGACAGAAACAAAAATATAGGAAAAAAAGGCATTTAGAACTCTGCAGTAAGTACCTAGGCCAATCCCAGGCTGATTATGATTATAATAACACGTGTCACAAAATGAAATTAGAAATTAAACTCAGTTGGCGTGCGCATGAGTCTAATTGATATAAGTTGGAGGCGTCAAACTATCGCCACTTTAGTATGCAGCGAGCGAGCCGAGCGAAATCGTCCTGAATAGCTGCGGAGCGTCAGGTCGCTAATCAATGGAGGATTTTAATATGATTACTTTGTGTTACGACGTGTCGGAAGGACGACGTGAGGTTACACCTAAAGTTACTGTAGTCGTATAAAGAGAGACCAGAGACACGCAAAGCAGCGACACACGCATGGCATTTGACAGCACACTTGACGCAGTGGTTGCTGTGCTGCAAGTCGCGGGTACGATCCCCGCATGAAATAATCATTTGTATAGCCACAGGTTCTTGTTCCCGGTCTAACTGTTTACGTGAGTTTAAATGATTATAAACGCACCCTCGATAGAGTAAAAAATCCTTGGTCGACATTAAAAAAGGCCCTACAATCCACGTACTCCCACGTGGATTGTAATCAGCAGTGAGTGGATTAATGGTGTCTGATGACGACGACGAAAGGTACCGAGGCAGATAGGAGGGACGTTATGGTACGCAGTGCCTGAAGGATCGACTGGTACGCTACGTGTCGCGGGTTCGATCTTCGCACGGAATAAGTATTTGAACGACCTGTGTGCGTTGATACAATATTAGTACCTAGATAGATACTTGTTAGTACTTGGTAACAAATTGTACTGTCTCCTGACATACAATTAACAGGCGTCAATTTACTTTTTACCGCATTAGCATAGTTTTAAAATTCATATTACCTATTTACGTCATTTAGAATTAAATAGTTTTGAATCAATCGTTTCCAAAAAACCCGCCAACGATAAAACAACCGGTTTTACATTTTATACTGTAGGTATATTAAATTAATATAAGTCTAATTTATAATTTCTAATAATGTCTATATTCACTTAGACTTAATTAACATTCATCAAACATCATCATCAAAATATATAATGTGTAATTGCGTAGCGAATGCCATCGTCATCGTTATTTGTTTTGAGTTTCCGATATTATCTTTTCTTTCCATTATTTTTTAATACCAACTGGTAATGGATTGTGATATTATGATATGTGTCTTGGTTGATACTAATGATAGTCGACTTAAGCTGCCCAGTGCCCAGTCATTCTTCGATGAAATCGTAAAAAGTGTCGGCTCCATTCGCCTACTTTGTAGGCTTTTTGCCCTGGCTTTAATTTTAAGGCATCTACAAGAATTGCCCGGTTATGTAGACTATAACCGCATAAGTTGAACTGCGAGACGCCATTCACAAAAAAATCTCGGCGCCATCTGTTGAGGTTAGAATAAACTAAGTTAATTCAATTGGAAAAAGAATGTGTTCTCATTTGTCGCATGTTTGTACGTTAATTTGGCCGAGCTTTACTTATTTTTAACATAATAAAATTGTTAAAATAGAACGTTATCAACCTTTCGTTGTTAATCAGAATGCACCAGCTTTTACATTTCAGAACGAAATACTTTCTATTTAGTCTATGGCAAAAAATGTCTGACTGACAGTTAATGTCAGTCTCTGACGCACGTCATAGCACTTAATCGAAATATCGCTGTAAAACAGATTTTCCTCGTATTTCTATCTGCTTTACAATCATGCTGAAACTATGATACATTCATAACACAAAGCATTCCTTTAGACTTATTTCTGTGTTGATGGACTTTAGTTTGTGACTTCTTGATGATGGCAAATAATCGTATACCTTCGGGGCCGAATACGCCTGGGAGTCAACAGGCTCCTACACAGCAAGGAATAAAGATATTTATACAGAGGGACTATTCTGAAGGGACTGCCGTGAAATTCCAGACTCGTTTCCCGCCAGAACTAGAAGATCGAGTAAGTGAAAGTTGATTGTTTACACGATGTTTCTGGACCTTGGGTCATGGGCGCGATCGTCGACTTACTGAGTCTGTGACGCCTATGAAATGATGTCAACTTGTATTCAGCCTTGTTTCGTCTCAAGTTTTAACGAAACGAGTGTCTTTTTCTGTTTTCTGCTCTTAGTAGTTTGAGAAGTTTGAGTTGGTCAAATGAATAGAAAAATTGCGAAATCCTATTACCTGGAGATAAAAAATCACTCTGTTTTTGGATGGTACCTAATTATACATTTTACTATTCAGTTTACACAATAGCAATGCAAAACCAACAACTTCTTAAACCTAATACCTAAACCCAATATCAATCACTGACCTCATGGCGGGAGGAAGCGCCCGGGTGTCACCATTGTGACGATCGCCCGGAGGACACGGTGGAGCACACAGTGGCGATCTGCCCGGCTTGGGCGGAGCACCGCCGTGCCCTCGTAGAGGCGATCGGCGGCGGCGATCTCTCGCGTCCGGCCCTGGTTCAGGCCATGGTCCGGAGCGAGAGGGAATGGGAAGCGGTCACCACCTTCTGCGAAGCAGTAATGTTAGCGAAGGAGGTGGCCGGGCGTTTGAGGGAAAGAACATCTGCCCAACCCAGCCGCCGCGGGAGACGCCCATGGCGCCGGGCGCCGCGAGACGACTTCCGGCCACCGTAGATGCGGGCCTGTGGGCGGTGAGCAATGGGTAGTTCACCGTCCGTCCGTCGATTGACGACAGGCCGTGTCGACGGCGCGTTCGTGTTTCACGCGCGCCTCAAAGAGAGTCAGCAAAGCAGAGGGGCTTGCCAGAGCCTCTGCCTGCCGGGGTTGCGGGTTGTTCGAAAGAGATACCGCGGCCTCGGAACGTAAAGGGCAATAGAAGAAACATGGGTGGGTTTTAGTCAGTACAAGTCTGACATGCCCCCCCGCTCCACCCAGAGCGGGGGAAGTCATTGGATGATTTCCCACCCGAAAAAAAAAAAAAAAAAAAAAAAATCACTGACCTCATTAATAAATAAGCCAATAAGACATGAACTCCGCAAGAACTACTAGAACTTATTATAATTATATTTTATCAATGGGTAAAATGAAGTTGTCTGCAGGTGACAGACTCTGTAACTAATGTTTACTCATTACTTCTACTACTAAGTCTGACTTTCAGACTGACCTTATTCTGGATGTATCCAAAATAAGGTCAGTCTGAAAGTCAGACTGGATGGAATGGAGGTGCGGTATACCGCACCTCCATTAAACAAAAGTTAAAAGAAGGAACATAGATGGGTTTTAGTCAGTAAAAGTGACAATCCCTCCTCTGCCCAGAGCAGGGGAAGTTATTTGGTGATTATCTAACCCTCACACAGAAAAACAATGTTTAGAATTTCTTAAGTTCTGTTGATTCTTTATTTGCAACTAAAGACCTTTACATAAATTATTTTTTTAACTCAAGCTCTCAACATGTTCAACAATGTTGGTATGAAAACAATAACGGTAATTGAATAATAACACTGTTAACAAGTAATTACTCACATCCTATTATGCATGGCTTCAGTGGACATAGTTAGTTTTATGTTACTTACTGCCAGTTACTAAAAATAAAATATAATAAATGCCGCTCACGGAAATTGATAACTTAAGACTTAACACTAAAAGTCTAAACTTCCTTATCATTTTTTTTTACATATTGCTGGTTTCCTTTGGATAAGCTTATAGTTCTTTGATAAATCCTAGCTAGCGAAGGGCAGGGCGTTTTTGTGGGACTGTCTTTTGTAACATGACATTCAAAAAGTGCTGTTATCAGCCTAATTTGAATAAATGACTTTTGATTTTTATTTTTATTTAAATTAATGTTTTTCTTAAAAAAAAATATTTTTGCGAACCTGAGTCAGGATATGTGCCATGTTTATGCTGTAAAGATATGCCCTTATAATATGGGACTTTAACACAAATGGAAATATATGAGTGAACTATAAAAGTAACTCTCTTCAGGGACAACATTAATACTGCAATTTGTCCCTTTCATTGGTTTCACAACCACAGAATATGACAAATCATTCATATTTTCATATTAGTTGCAATTTATGAGTCATGCATTACTTAATATGCCAATTAAACTACTGTATAATAAAAGGTAGCCATTCTGATTCATAGTGGACTAAACAATTTATTAATTACAGTCGTTCCATTCATTGTTTGTTCTTTAGTGGAACTATGAATGATGGCCATCAATCAAAGAATTTATTGTTTAGAAATAAACAGTGTAAGTACTCTTCAGAAGTAATATTGGGATAGCGTTTGTGTTGTGTCACTCTCGTTTATGTCGTCAATTATCCCAAGGGAATATAGTACAGGAATAAAATGTATTATGATATTGGCACAATATTTTATTTGTTAATAAATGTTTGATTTTGAATTTGGTACTTAAACGTTTTTTTTTTTTTTTTGGAAAAATACAACGCCATATGTAGGTCCCCAAAAACTGTGAAGTCCCCAAAATTTTATTGAATCTATACTTTCGAAAATTATAATCTTTTGATTAGCCTTACCATGTCAACAAAATGATCCCATTTCGTTTTCCTTGACAATCACATTATTTGTTGTTCCACGCAAAGTAAGATCTCTTCTCAGGGTTAATACTTTCACGGTGAGACTCATAGCCCAATTTATTTGGTGTAGGCGCTGCATTCTTCCAAACTGCTCTATTGTATTGCAACTCCACGTTTGAGGCGCGTATTTTGCGTATGAGTGGGAATATTATTCGATCCACCCATCACACCATCCATCCACGAGAAACGCCAGCAGCGCCTTGGTGTTGCTGACGATCAGTTATAGAACTGACAGATGGAAAGTTTAAAAACTACATAAAACGTGTCCTTATTAAAAACGCATATTACAAAATCAAGGACTACGTTGAAGATAAAGAAGTTTGGCTATAGTTCCTTCTGCGCATGCGGCTTCCCTGGTACCTATATTCAGCACAAATTTGTGGATGTCTCTAACTATTCTCAATCTTGTTTTTTTTTTGTGACCTCTTTAATCATTTTTTTTTTTGCAATAGTTGTCAAATCACATATTTATATCACCCTTGTTCTGAATAGTTACAGTACTGATAGCAACATCTGTGCGACTCGTCTCTTAGTTATTATTTTGTTTTTGCATATTTTTTTTTTTTTTTTTCTCTTACTTTTGTATAGATTCTTTTCTACCAATTAGTTGTGAATGAGTGGACATGGTTGGTCTTGTAGATTCTTGGACGCTTGTTAACTTATGTTAACGTATTATTTTATTTTATTTTACTTTTTGTAAAGTAAGCAATGACTTATTGTCGGGCCTACGCTGTCCTCTCATACTTAAGTGCTAACGCTGTAACAACAACATTGTAAAGCCAAATGATTTTAAAAGAGTAACTATGGAGTTTCTTGCCGGTTCTTCTCCATAGAAAACGACCAACCCGAACCGTGCATCTTTTCTCGACGTTTTATAAGTGCCCATGTAGGCCTATGTGAAATAAAAATATTTTGATTTTGATTGATTTTGATTTTTGATCTCGCGAATAGTACCTGGGTTGCCGAAGTACTTTGCCCTGTATGAGAGAAGGCAACCTCTGGGCAGTGCAGAAGCACGTGGGCTGCTGTTTCGTCTACCTCCATGCAGGCTCAAACTGTTCTATTCTATCTACTCGTCATCTCATCGGAGCCCATCTTTCTGCTTATATCATTCTTCACACAGTCAATTCATAACTTCTTTCTTTCCTTTCAAAACGGCTCCATTAGATCATTAGGCAAGATCCGTTAGATCTTGATGAAATTTGGCACAGAGGTAGATTAGGTATAGTCTGTTTTTTTCGATATCAGGCGGGTGAAGCCGCGGGCGCCAGCTAGTGCTTGATAAATAGTACTCCCAAGGTCACCCCACGACTGGGTTAGGCAGATGGTCGGTACATCTGGCTTGGTGGATGCCCACAATGGAAACCTATCCAAATACCCTAATAACGTATTAATTATTTAAAAATTCCAGATAGATCGACAGACCTTCGAGTACACGATGGAACGGTTGAACGAGCACTTCGAAATGGCGGAGACGGCGGATTGCAGCACATACTGCGAGGGCTGCCTAGCCTGCCTCACTGCCTACTTCATTTATATCTGCACAGAGACGCATTACGAAAAGGTACGTGGTAGCGTGGGCAACTCCCGGAAAACTTCCGGATTTGAACATTTGGATGGTGGTATAAATTACACGTTGAGACTAACTCCCGACCAAAAAGGGGGAGTTCTAAGTTTAAAGTATGTATTTGTGTGTCAATCTGTAGCATCTTAACACCTGAACGGATGTTAGGTAAAAAAGTAGGAGCTCTTAGCTAAATAATAGCTGCCTCGGGTCGAGTTTCCTCCGTGCCTCAGAAAGCATTTAGCCATTGGTCCCGGCTATCATTTATAGGTCTTTGACAGTCTTTACGGGTAGCCAAATTGACTCAATATGCAGACAACCAGTCTTAACAAGAAGTATCGTGTTACCCTGTTGTTAACACGATAACATATAGGCTAAGTTGATACTAACACTATATGGATCGCTTGTTCTGAAATAAAGATTTTGATTTGATTTGATTTGTTAACTGGTTTGTATAGGTCAGATAGGCAGTCCCTCCATGTAAAATACTGGTATTGTTCTGAATCCGGTAAGACTGGAAGCCCTGCCCAATATAGTTGGGAAAAGGCTAGGATGATGATTAGAGTTGAAAAGATAAAATTGAAAACTACTGAACAGAGTATGTTATGCTTGGGGTAGACCAGTGGTCAGCAACAGACCACGCATGAGATTATAAGGAAGAAATAAAAGATAATTATCCACACCTAACGTAAAATAACGCTTCTCATTTAAAAGGCTTATGAGTGTTGTCCTTTATAAGTTAATGTATGTACTAACATTAGTTTTTAGTGTACTGAACAGTGGACTGTTTTTTTTGTTGTCCATCCTTACTTCCTTACTAATATTATAAAAGCGAAAGTGAGTTTGTTTGTTACGTCTTCACGCCTAAATGGCTAAACCAATGTTGATGAATTTTGGTACGGAGATAGTTGGGACCCTGGAGCCGGACATAGGCTATAGTGAGATATAAGGGAGAAAGAGGGAAGAGAAGGGAAAACTTAGCTTTGCGATTACAATAAATAAGGCGCAAGAGCAAAAACTACAGGTAGTAGGTACCTGTAAATCAGGAAAGGGGAACTGTGTTACCCCGAATTTAACGCGAGCGAAGCTGCGCGCAAAAGCTAGTGAATAAATAAATTTGAATGTGGAACCTCAATGTTGGTTTATGTCAATATGAGTATTGTATGTTCGTCATAGTTTCCGTTGGTAATTGAGCTAGAACACGGCATTACTGGGTAATTACGGGTACAAAAACAAGTCATTACTCGTAGTGCACACAATGTGTCAAGATTGTTTGTATTCTATAGTGAAGTTACCATAGTCATACAAACATTTTGTTCTATATATTTGTAAGTATCTGATATTTATAAGTTTCATGTGTTTTTGACTCACTCTTATAAGCTTTACTTACTACAAAAAAAACGAAAATTAACCAATTTCAGATTGAGCTCAAGTAATGAGCTCAAATTTTGCATTGATGCAAATTGATATTTTTGTGGATTTTTTACTTGCATTCGTAATATTAGATACTTCTGCAAATTAAATGATAAATGATGTTTATTTTGCTAGTAATACAAACTTTTACACGTCTTTTTAGGGTTCCGTAGTCAACTAGGAACCCTTATAGTTTCGCCATGTCTGTCTGTCCGTCCGTCCGTCCGTCCGTCCGTCCGTCCGTCCGTCCTCGCTTAATCTCTGTGACCGTTAGCGCTAGAAAGCTGAAATTTGGTACCAATATGTATATCAATCACGCCGACAAAGTAGTAAAATAAAAATTTGAAAAAAATGTTTTATTAGGGTAGCCACCCTATATGTAAAGTGGGAAGTGATTTTTTTTTAATTTCAACTCTAACGTGTGATATATTGTTGGAAAGGTATTTAAAAATGAATAGGGGTTTACTAAGATCATTTTTTGATAATGTCAATAATTTCGGAAATAATCGCTCCAAAAGTAAAAAACAATGTGTCCCCCCCCCCTCTAACTTTTGAACCATAAGTCTAAAAAATACGAAAAAAATCTGAAAAGTAGAACTTTATAAGGACTTTCTATGAAAATTATTTTGAACTTGATTGACACAACAGTTTTTGTACAAAAAAGACAAAAAGTTTTACAAAATAATTTCTGGATAAGTTTGTAGTATAATCGTATATGCAAGCATTTTTTTTAACTTTGTTTACATATTTTATTATCCTGAACGTATCTTTTTTCAAACAAAAAAAGAATTATTGAAATCGGTTAACGTAATCCAAAATTACCACCGAAATTGCACGTCTTTGTATTAATTAGTAACCCAATTCCTCGAGAGATGGCGCTGTAGGTACTTAAAATTATTACATTGGATCGGGTATTACCGAATTGTTCTGTTGGCCTCATAACTGGGAACACTTATTGTGACGGACGGGAAACTACGGAACCCTACACTAAGTGTGTCCCGACACGCTCTTGTTTTTTTTTTAAAACTAGATGAGGCCGGTCTTTCGTATCCAACTATTCCTGAGAAGAAACAGCCGAAACAAACTCAGAGGTCATAGTCTCTTTTAAGGTCCAGACAAAATACTTGGTCAACTTACAAGAGGACTATGCAGATTAGTGTCTGAAATGGTATTTTTAAGAAAGCACCACACAGATTGAGTGGACTTGTCCAGTCAGTGCAAGCATTTGCCACTTATCGTGTAGCTCGACTCAAAACCCAAGGAGCTCAACGAAACGACGAAAAAATGATTTCTTTCTTTTTTTAGTTTTGGTCAAAAAAAAAGCTAGTGATAAACAAAATTGGTAGGTCACGTGGAGGTCTGTGTCGTGGAGAGCTGTGGGATAGATTAGGATGATAAAAAATGTGATATATTTTTCAGTCTTTGTAAGGATCCCTATTAGGTATACTATTTTTAAAGCCAACTTTTCTTCTCCACAGCACTTAAGAAAAGTATCAAAATTCATAGCGACGCAAAACGAAAGAGTTTACAACCCCCGCGGGATTCACATCACAGACCCCATCCTACGGGGTCTACGCGTCATAGAGGTCACAGTCATCGATGTCCCCAACTGCCAGAGTCCGACTGGGAACACCAACAACCAGATGAGGCATACATGACCACCACAGGAGAATAGGGAGTTCTTCATGTAACCAACAAGACTCTTCTTGATGTAAGGATTTGGCTCTTATTGTGATGGGGTATGGTTGGTTTTTCTGTGTTATTTTTTGGGGTACTGTCAAATTTTTTGTGCAGTCATTTGTTTTTAAATCGAATGATTGAGCAAGGTTTTTGACAGGCTACTATTTTTTTATTTGTAAGATGGTTTTTGTTTTATTTGGGCAAGCGAGTAGTAATATATTTACTGTATGCACATACTGTCACTGAATTTGACTTTTTTGGCCTTTTGAGGTAGCGTTCTCGTAAACTAGGCACTTCTAAGAACAACAATATTTGACTGATTTTGAAATTCGAAAAGCATGTAATTTACTATGTAAGCTGACAACTAAAGAAATGAAATGATTTGTTAAACTGACCTGACTGAGTAATGCACACCGTGTTTTAGAGAAATGTTGGAAAGCGTCTGACGGGTCACTAAGTAGGTGGCATGGGTATGAGGGAGTGCGGTAAGCGGAGTGTTAAACAAACCCTTGAAACTTGTAAAAGTTAAAAAGGAAACGACACGCGCCTTGTCGCTCGATACTTTGATTGATACACTCATCAAGTGCAGCTGCACTGCGAGCACCTGGCCCGCCTGCTGATATCTGTTTGGCAGGATCCTTATTAAATCTAAGTTATTTTCATGATTGCCTCCAAATACAATAAATAAGAAAGAAAAAGTACCAAAAAAGAAAACATGTGACGGTGCATCAGCAGAACTATCGGTTTTGTCAGACTTGCTAAGAAACAGTGTTCCACACTTCTCGATGCAGAATCAGCTTAAACCGATTATAGTAATTTTAATGTCCGTGCATACAGCGAATAGTCCAGTAGTGTCGGGCATTACCTGGCTCCGTTTAAAATTTGTTACTATTTAACCTTCTAATTATAAAACACACGATAACTGATAACATGAAATTACATGAATAACAGTAGAATTATTATCAGATGAAGAATAAAATATCTGATAATAATATCACTTCGTCAGTGACGCACTCTTTTGAAATTTTCAAACACATTTTTCAAATCAGCAAGATAAGTTATCAGACAAATTATTGAAACTAGAATTATACTTCCACAGTTATTTTTCATCAACCCAAAAGCGGACTTAACGTAGTAAAAATAAAGACCAATATATAATTGACATGACTTGTCAGTGACAGCAATTAACGGCAACCTTATTGTGATGAGAATAAGGGTCACAATGATATTAAAATACGTGTCAGTGTCAGCAAGCAAATAAGAATCTTATTGTTAGGAAAATAAATATTAATTTATTTTGACCCAAAGAGAGATGAGAAATGACTGTGGACGACTTTTTATATTTTTATTTGGGTGAGTGTTAAGAAAAAAAAATGGGAGCTAAATTCGTATGTCATCGAGATTCGAATTTTTTACAAAAGTTTATATAAATAAACTGTCTCTTTCCAATAAAAATGTTTTCTTCGAGTCATAGTTTATTGTGTAAATGTGTAGATAGGACCACCGTGTGGTTTTCTATATAAATGAACGTAACTTTTGTACCTAGCTGAATTGTTTTAGAACTTCCATGGTCGCTTCGCGGGGAATTAAAAAGTAATGTCCATCACTATTATTTTAAAATTAATAAAGAATTTTCCCAATTTTTAATATTTCTCCATTTGGGCGATTTTTTAAATGACTAACATAACGCTTACCTTAGACGGATTACCTGTATCATTCAAGTGACATTTGTTGTCTCTGTGTGCCGACAACCAAACGTAAAGGGAATCAATTTGATATCGATAACACTTTGACGTTATAGCAATAAGGGCGGTTTTTGTAATTCAAATGTTGACTGGCGCAAATACAAGGTCATTTCTAGATCTTTGGCAGTTGTTAAGTAATCAGTGGCTCCAAGCTGACAACCAGTCTTACTAAAGGGTTTCATATTACCCAGTTTCTAGTACTAACTGGGTTGTGGAGGTCAGATACTCTCATTCCATGTAATATACTGGGTATTCAGCTGTTTCCGGTAACACTGGACGCCAACTCCAATACTTGGGTAGACAAATGATAAGGTATAAGGTGGTCATTATTTTTTAATATCCTTTTGCATCAGTAGATCACTCCGAATAAATTAAGTACATCAAGACTAAAGTGACTCAATTTTTTGATCTAATGACTGATTTGTAATTTAATTTTCGTTAGGATGACAGAACTCCTTTTGCCAAATTGTTCTTCCGTTGTAAATGAAGAATGGTGTACATTGTTTTATTAATATATGGATGTATGTAAGAATCGGTGGCTTATTAGTCTAGGGTAGTGAAATGTACTAGTATTTGTGTGGTTTTAGTTTCTTGCTGTCTAACTTATTTCAAAAATATAGATAATAACCCTTTTTTACAAGCTAATAGTTGAATTTAACAGTGTTACTATCTGTTAAATAATTTCACAATTGATATACCTACCACTTTTGACAAGACAGAAAAACTTATAATAAAATTAAAGTACAAAGGTATGGAGTAGGTATTATTTATGTTTGAAGAGGGAAATGCTGGTGAAATTCAATATTTTTACGTGATTTGCAATTTGCGGGCAGTATATTAAATAAAATATGCTCGCGACTTTCAAATATGATTTTATTGAGTTATACTCATTAAGTCTATTTTAGTTTAACGTTCTGACTCCCAGCCATTGTAGATGGCGTCCGCCTAGGGACGTCAGACCGTGTCACGACGCGTTCATGTTCCACGCGCGTTTTACTATTGTCAGCAAAGCAGAGGGGCCTGCCGGGGTTGCGGGTAGTTCGAAAAAGATACCGTGACCTCGAAACATAAAGAGCAAAATAAGGAACATGGATGGGCTTTAGTCAGCACAAGTATTCCCCCCTGCTCCGCCCAGAGCGGGGGAAGTTATTTGATGATTTCCCATCAGTAAAAAAAAAGTTTTACCATCTACGTTCATTTATCCCACTTAACACAAAAGTCTTTGAATTTCGCTGGCTACCCTGGCGCTTCCTTCGTATTTTTTTGTAAGGACTCAACCACAAACTGGGTCTCCAGAATGGGATTAAAAAAACACACACACTTAAGCAACAACTTGTATACGGTACACAGCAAGATAACTCGAATCGATAACAAAACTAGGTGAATAGATAGGCGATGTAACAAAACTGTAACATAGAGATTAGAAACTAAAATGTCGCCTTTTCACTTTGTCTATGGTTTATCATTACTAGTACATTTAGTCTTAGTTCATGTGGGATCTTTGTATTGCACATACAGGGTGTAAACGAACCGTTCACGAAGCCTTCAAAGATGCATTCTGTACATCAAGTAACTTTACGTTTTTTTTCTGTTTTTTTTTTTTTAGGGTAACTTTTAGGTTTTACGCTAGAACACAAAAGCACTCAAGAGGTTGCTTATAGATGCATTGCGTAGGACGTGAGTTGGGCAGGTATTGAAGTAATGCTATACAATTTTACACGATTTTAAAAATTAACGGTAACTGACCCCTAATATTTCCGTAGCTAAAACGTTCTCAGGTATGGTCTTGAACAAGAAAAATATCGCAATAACGGTAAGAGCACGTGCTTTTCAACTTCGTTAAGGTACTTTAACACCCTTTTTTTGTTATATATTGTGTGTAAATACTTGTTCGTACTGTAATCAATCGCCATTCCAAGTTATATGCAGTAACTAATGTGAACGATTTAATTATAATTATGACAAAGTGTTTTCTATAGTGTGTTGTTCTAACATTACACTTTGTTTCTATTTTTTTTTTAAATGATTCATATTACTGTTTGACTAATAAGAAAACGAAGTATTTTAAAATAATCTGTGAATATTACCTGAAAGCAAACAACTTAATTTGCTCTTTAAACCACATGGACTAAGACTCAAAATTGTGATTCAGTTGTAAGTAACATAATTAGCTGAAGAAATTGTGAATAACTGAAACACAAATTATTTTATTATCATTAATATTAAATTATCATTGTATAGAAACGACCTGCAATGGAAACCTATTATAATTTATATCTTTATTTTTATAGTACTAATTATATATAATTTTTCACTAATTTAATAATTGTAAATTGAATTTTAAAACTATTTATAATTGGCTAAAGGTATGTGTAAAGCGAAAATCGGACTTATGGCCGTTTTCAGTTTCACTAAGCGTCATTTAAGCTAGTTGAAGCTTAAATATAAACTTGCTATTGGATTTTTAGCTTCAGGATGCTTAGCTGAGAGTTTAATTTCCAACATTTCGGCATTCATGTAAGTGTTTGATCTTAGTATTGGTGAAAACGGACACTATGCTTGTAATTATATATCAATGTTGTACATAATATAAATTGTATGCTCTAAAGGGTGTTTTAACAGATTGTAGGAAACCACGAAGTATGATACAATATTATATTGTTTTTCACACACAAACAAACAAAAATAACTATAAATCTAGAACAATCTAAATGACATCATTATTGTAGTTATTTCATTAATGTGTCGGACATTTGATTCGGGAGAGTTTTTGAACACCATAACCATCCCAATGCAATACTAGATACCGCATGACGTCTTAAAACGATCTATAAGAATAAATCCTTACTAATATTATAAAAGCGAAAGTGAGTTTGTTTGTTTGTTTGTTTGTTTGTTTGTTTATTACCTCTTCACGCTTTAATGGCTAAACCGATTGTGATGAATTTTGGTACATAGATAGTTGGGAACCAGGAGACGGACATAGGATAATATTTTTTTGAAAAAAGTGGGATGTGAGGAAGAAAGAGGGAAGAAAAGGGAAAACTTAGCGTTGCTATTACAAATCAATAAGGCGCAAGGTGAACTGTATTACCCCAAATTTAAGGCGGGTGAAGCCGCAGGCGAAAGCTAGTAATAATATATAACAAACACACTAATATATATTAATATACAATAATATATTAATAATAAATAACAAAAAATGCGCCATAATTGTACTGCGAAAATAAGCCACTGGATGGCAAGCGACAGATTTTACGGAGAGCATATTATCTCAAAACTGGTATTTACTAACTGCCGTTCGGGACGATCTTCGAGTTAAGCCGCGCTTACCTGGGTTGGTCCATGGATCACCTGACATACCGAGTTTCCTCCGTACATTAGAAAGCACGTTAGAATTTTGGTCCATACTAGATTAGAACATGAACAGTCGTAACGACAAGATAGTTCGGAAAAGGCTAGGCAGATGACGATGAAACTGCTTTCTCTGGCTTACGCTAGTTTTCTTGAGTGCAGTGTTATTGTTACATGAAAATGGTGGTTTATATTGTTCTGTAATAATGATTTACCTATATTATTTGGTTATAGAAAATGCTGACTGTCCGCCTTAACTTCTAAATTGGTTTTAGTATAAGCAATGACAGTGTGAAGTGTGTTAACAAAAAAAAAAACTTTTTGCTGCACTAAAACTTCACGTTTTGACGTTCTATAAAACGGTTAAAATGTATAAAACAGTTTTTTAAATGAAATATTTGTGTGTGGGTCGTTATGTTGTACTAAAACATGATAATCATTTGTGCGTCGATGTGATTACACCCTGTATATACCTTCAGCAACATGTGGTTAAATCTAGACTAGTAAGACCGACCTGAAGAATCATCACACTGAATACTGAACAAAATGTATGGCACAAATGAGTAGTTACTGGTTTGACACTAAGCTGCGTATTCATGTAGAAGTTTTTATATATCAATGACGGGCCTGTAGTTCTGGCTAGGGTAAAGCATAATTGGTGAATGTGGGTGTGTGTTTTTTTTTTCAATTATGTGTAAGTAAGTCTCTTGTGATGGGGGCCAAGCTAATTGCCATCAACAAGCCATTGTTCCAAATTCAAAACGATATCACCCGCCTTCCATATTTTTTTATATTATAACGCTGATTGCGTAAAAAGAATGGTCAAATCTGGGTGTTCTCAGATACTTTGTGGTCGAATAACTTCTCGGTGAATTGAATATGACTTAGGTAGACTTAAAAATGTTAATTATGACTTTACTTAAATAATAACTTTACTTAAATTGCGAAAAAATATCCCAGTCTTAATCTCAGATACTTGGTGGTCGTATAACTTGATATGAATGATTTGAAACATGACTCTTGAATTAATGATTGACTAACTAAGGAAACGTAGATTAAAATAAAACCAGAGCTAAAACATAATATATTTGTACTGTGGCAATGTCGCATATTAATTAAAAAAATCAGCAAGATTGAAACTTAGATTATTATTATTATAAGATTTTTATATTACCATTAGATAACAACGTAAATAACAAGTTAAGTCAACATTGTACTTCCGAAATTTCCAAAAATATAAAAAAAAAACATCACAAATCAGCATCGTGCCTGTAGTACATAAAATCTAACATTTTCGTTGGTGTTGTCGAATCAAATAATTACAAATTCATATTTCACGCTGCTTTGTATTACGGCCAATTGAATAAAACCATAAAGAAAACCAATGTCCTGATAAAATTATCGATACCGGCTAAATTGAGTACTCGCTGACAGCTGTCATTGAATCATGTCAAATTGTAATAACTAAACGTATTTCACGTTCATTTTCTGTTAGCCGTTTGGATATGACAACGACAGAATGATTTTTTAAATACGTTTAGTGATTAAAAAACAGTTGTTATGTTATGATGTTACATATAATTCATTATATTTTAGGTCACTTGTGATGGGATAATCTTCACCTTGGCTTTTAACTAAAAAAACTAAACATAAAGATCCAGCAAAAACGATCATCGTTTTCAATGACGAAATTAATGATTAGCATTTATTACATTATTTAAACAGTTGTATAAGATTCACAATTATTTATAATTATAATATTAAAAACATTTTGTATTCTTCTTTACTTTTAACCAAGCCCGCAAAATTTGTGTCGTATATGTTAATAGAAAAAGTAGCGTGTTAAAATTTTTGAGTTTCTGTAAAATATTTACTGATCTCCAAAAATATAATTGTAAACAAAATTACTAGTCTAGGAGTACACTGAGTAAGTAGTAATCGGATTTGAGCCCGGAAAAGCTGGTAAATGTACATTTTCATCTGGTTTAAAATAATTCAAACAGTTGACTGACAATTTGTCTTCTCAGGTTTCCAATCGAAATTGAACATCCTTTTTGTCAAATATAATATAAGTGGCCCCGAATATTACATTATTTAAAAATTTCTGACATCTGTCATCAGTATAATTTATAATGGATACACTGTCTTTTTCATTTAGATGTGAATAAAATAAATCTATAATAGAGTACGTAATTTCGCCTCCATTTTCACCATTAGTTTAGAGTTAAATGAAAGCATTTTGTCATTTTTATACGAAAAAATGATTTGTTAGTGTGTAATGCATCTACAGGACTTTTAAGCTTTATATTATAGAAACATAAGCTCGATGTTTGTGTCTTCTTGTTTAATGTAATTACTAGTGCCCATTTATCAAAATAGGTAGTTTCCACTACCCTAAGCTGATTTGTTGTAATCGTAATTCCAACTGTTATTTTAAAATTCCATCTTCCGCCATGTTGTCTTCGAAAAAGTCCTGTAGATGTAATAAATATACTAAGCAAAAGAATTTATATATTAGTACCTATAGTATATAATATCAAAATGTTATCACATAATTTTGCATGTAACTAGGTTTATGTATAAAATGCACAGATAAAAAATGATATTAGATTAATAATGTTGCAAACAAAAAAAAAAACTAAATTGGAAATCTTACAAAGTTATGTGTTAGATTTAAGTTAATAGAGTATAATATTGTAAAATTTACTATGACTATTATTAAATAATTGGAATTATGTATGTGAATATTTCTTTTTGATAATAAAACTATTGTAAAATAAACTGTGTTAATAATGTTTAAAGTCCAGAATAGTACTTTGTGGTAAAATCTATCTTTTTCGGCAGTTCATTTTGCCGAAAGATATTTGCATTAGATAGGTATCTTGAATAACTATGGGACAAAACGTTTTAGTGCTTAAATTAAACGTAGACACTATCCTTTAACACTCAAACGTGTATAACTAGGCAGCTATTATTATTATATTAAAAAGTATTTATGGTTATAACAACAAGATAATGATGCTGGATGCGGCAAGCTGAAGACAGGGCGCTATGGCGCTCATTAGAGGAGGGCTATGTCCAGCAGTGGACTAATATAGCCTGATGATGATGATAAGTGATTTCTAATTCTTTGCCCACCAACCGTCATTTTACGTGACTCTCTTTGCATACCTCAAAAGGAAAACACGGAATACTTATAGGATCGCTTTGTTGTCCGTCTGTCTGTCAAGACCCTCTGTTTTGTTAACTCGTGAAGGTATCGAATTGATAAAGAAAATGATTTGTCCGCCACTTCTTTTTTCTTTCAAAGACCTGTCAAATAAACAACCCTCTTAGTCTACGCAGTTAAAAATATAGCCGTTTATGTCGCAAAGTTTGTACGGAACCCCCGATGCACGATCCGGCTCGAGCTTGGTCGGTTTTTACATCTTGGTTGATTTATCAATCATTCACTTGTTTACCTGAAGAGTAACGTTTTGACAGAGTCAAAGTCAAAGTAATTTATTTGTCAAAAACATGGTGTGGAGGATGGTACATACAATAATGGAAAGTTCAACATGTTTCACCATTACTAGGTATACAAATATTGGGTATGTCATTTAAAATTAATTTATACTACTTAATACAGATTGCGATTGAAAAATACTATGTCATACACTTTACTCCTAATTATTTTAAGATACTATATTGATTGGCATTCATTAATTTTCAGTTCTAGTCAATTTCATAATTTCATTAGATAATTAATTTAATTAATACATTTTATTATGTCACCATTGGGTTATAATCATTAAAAAGTTTTTGTAAAGTCATTCTTGTCATTAAAAAAATCATTTAAGTTATAATAGCATTTCTCTAACAACCACTCTGTTGAAATAAAATTTGATTAACTTACTAATTTGTCATCGACTATTACCGATTAAGTACAACACTATTTGTACAACACTATTATTATATATTGTCTGTGGTTCTTCGTTCCTTTTGCCATTAATCTCTCAAGAATAAAACTACGTATTTCTATATTACAAAATCTTTTATTCAATAATTTCATCAGGTTATGGGCCCAGACCACCTGATTCGCGTAATAATATAAAAGTGAATAAATTGGTAAAGTAATCTGTACTTCGAAAGAAAAGTAGTTCCGTATTCTCCGTACTTAACCTAAAACACAACGTGGTCGTGACCGGTTACAAGAAAATTCCCTCCATCAACCAGAAAGATGTCTTCTTCAAATACAATGGCATTTATAGAAAAATTGACCGGGAGAGAAAATTACCCCACATGGAAGTTTGCAGTCCGAACTTACCTCGAACACGAAGATTTGTGGGAGTGTGTAACATCCGACGATACCGATGTGAAGAAGAACACGAAAGCTAAGTCTAAAATTGTATTACTAGTAGATCCCATAAATTACGTACACATTCAAGAAGCTAAAACAGCTAAAGAAGTATGGGAAAACCTCGAAAAAGCTTTCGATGACAAAGGGTTGACACGTCGTGTTGGTTTATTGAGAGACCTGATTACCACTACACTCGAATCTTGTGCTAACATAGAAGATTATGTCAATAAGATTATTTCGACAGCTCATAAGTTAAGAAACATTGGGTTTAGTGTAAACGATGAGTGGCTAGGTACCTTACTACTAGCGGGGTTACCTGTGGTGTACCAACCCATGATAATGGCCCTTGAAAGCTCCGGTGTGGCAATCACAGCTGATTTTGTGAAGACTAAGCTCCTACAAGATATTAGGAACTCCGAGTCTACTGCATTGTATGTAAACAAGTATAAAAGACAACCGTCGCAGTCTGCCAGACAAGCTTCTGATAAAGAAAATAAATCCAAAGGTCCGAGGTGTTTTACATGTAATAAATATGGGCATGTAAGTAAATACTGTCGAAATAAAAAGTCAAAGGAAAACACTGGGTATGTAGCTGTTTTCTCTGCAACTACACACAATAGTAATGGCTGGTTTATTGACTCTGGAGCATCAATGCATCTGACTATGCACAGTGACTGGCTCTACGATCAAATTCCACCTCCGATTTCAGCAATAAAGGTAGCTGATGATAAAATGCTTGCTGTGAAAAGCTGTGGCAAAGTGAACTTAAATGTTACTGATGAAAATGGGAAGATAAACTCAATTATGGTTAAAAATGTGCTCTATGTTCCAGAGTTGGCCACCAACCTCTTATCAGTAAGTCAAATTATAAACAGTGGATGCCAAGTGCAATTTGATCGGCAAGGTTGTGTCATATTCAACAAGCAAAATGAAAAAGTAGCAGTTGCCAAATTGATAAATAATATGTACAGGCTAAATACACACAGTGTACAAGCATACAAGTCTTATACAGATGAAAATGATTTCTATCTTTGGCACCAAAGAATGGCACATTTGAATTTTGAAAACCTAAACAAACTCACAGAAAGTACAGGAGTTAAACTAGAAAATAAAGAGAAAGTCGTCTGCATTACGTGTCTAGAAGGAAAACAGACACGTATTCCCTTCCCAGCAGAAGGTAACCGAGCACAAAATAAACTAGAAGTTGTACACTCTGACATCTGCGGGCCAATGGAAGTATCTTCAGTCGGAGGAGCTCGTTATTTTGTCACATTCATAGACGACTTTACCCGAAAAGTATTTGTGTTCATTTTGAAAAAGAAATCTGAAGTGTTTGAAAGATTCAAAGAATTTAAAGCCTTAGTGGAAAATGAATCAAATTTAACAATAAAAGCTCTCCGTACAGACAATGGTACAGAATATCTGAGTAATGAATTTCAAGCTTTCCTTAAGAAGTCAGGAATTAAACATCAGACATCAACCCCCTACACCCCTCAGCAAAACGGCTTGGCTGAAAGGATGAACCGAACCCTTTTGGAACGATCGAGATGCATGTTATTAAATGCTAAGTTATCAAAACAGTATTGGGCAGAAGCAGTGTTAACAGCATGTTACATAACTAATCGATGCCCAACTAGAACCCTAGCATTTTCAACACCTGAAGAGAAGTGGAGTGGCAAAAAGCCCGATATCACTCACATGAAGATTTTTGGTTGCGAGGCAATGGTTCATGTTCCAAAGGAGAAAGCCAAGAAATGGGATGCAAAATCAACCAAAATGATTTTTATTGGTTACAGTGAAGGAACAAAGGGTTATCGCTTATTAGATCCGAAGACAAGAAGAATTTTAATAAGCAGAGATGTAATGTTTATTGAATGCTCAGTGAAGAGGAATTATTCTATGATGCCGTTAACAGAGTCAGTTTCAGAACCATTAGTAACATGTGATAGTAACATAACAAGTGACTCAACATCAACTGATTCAGAACAAAATAAAACAATCAATAACAGCACAAATGATGAAAGTTTTTATTCCGATGAAGATTCTATTTATGAACCAGAAAAACCAATAGATCCAACAGAAATTACACAGAGTGTTACAACTAGGTCAAAGGCAAGAATGAACAAAATGGAAGCAAACACTTACATATGTGGTAATGCCATGCTAGAGTCATATGATCTGCCACAAACATATGCTGAAGCAACATCAGACAAGTTAAATGGTGAACAATGGAAACAGTCAATTGAAGAAGAATTAAAAGCACATGAAGAAAATAAGACATGGAATTTAGTTGAAAAACCCAATGGTGCGAGATTAATTGATTGTAAGTGGGTCTTCAAAATAAAAAATGACAAAACTGGTCATATCTTTAAATCAAGACTGTGCGCAAAGGGTTGCTCACAAAGAAAAGGAATTGATTATACAGAAGTTTATTCTCCAACAGTAAGGTATGATTCGGTGCGAGTTTTACTTTCAGAGGCTGCTCAACAAAATTTTGAGATACTGCAATTTGATGTCAAAACTGCATTTTTGAATGGTGATGTACAAGAAGAAATTTACATGAAGCCCCCTGAAGGTGTGGACGTCCCGCCGAATCTGGTATGTAAGCTTAATCGTTCACTTTATGGTTTAAAACAAGCCCCCAGGTGCTGGAATAAGAAATTTGACAGTTTGTTAAAGAAATATGGCTTTGTAAATAGCCATGCAGATAAATGTGTTTATAAAGGAAATGTAAACAACAACATAGTATATTTATTACTTTATGTGGATGATGGGCTACTAATGTCTAGTTCAAAGACTGCCCTTGATAAAATAATGTGTGAACTTAAAAGAAATTTTGAAATTAAACAGGGTGACTTAGACAATTTTGTTGGAATGCAAATTGAAAAATCTAAAGGAAAAATATTTATTCACCAATCCAAATATACTGAAAGACTGTTGTATAAGTTCAATATGCAAAATGCCAATTGTAATAATATTCCAGTAGACCCTCACACTACACTAGAGAAAAGTCCTGAGGCTCCAGACAAGAATATACCATACCGAGAAGCTGTTGGGTCATTGATGCATCTGGCAGTGGTAAGCAGACCCGACATCATGTATGCAGTCAGTCTGGTAAGCAGATATCTTAATTCTTACAACCACACTCATTGGAATGTAGTCAAGAAAATAATCAAATACTTAAAAGAAACCCAAGATTATGGTTTATGTTATTCATCATCAACCAAAGGCATAATTGAGGCGTACAGTGATGCAGATTATGCTAAAGACACCAATACACGCAGGTCTCTGAGTGGGTATGTGTTTACAAAGAATGGAGCTGCTATAACATGGGCAACACAATGCCAACAGAGTGTTGCTTTATCTACTACTGAAGCAGAATTTATGGCTGCATGCGCTGCCACAAAAGAAGCCATTTGGTTAAAAAGATTGTTAATAGATATAGGTGAATTTAAACAGGACTCTATTTGCTTAAATATAGACAATCAAAGTGCTATATGTTTAATTAAAAATGTAGATTACCACAAACGTTGTAAACACATAGACATTAAATATAATTTCATAAAAGAAAAATATGTTGATAAGGAAATAGATTTAAAATATGTATGTTCTAAAGAGCAATATGCTGACATATTTACAAAAGCTCTTCCTAGAGATAGATTTCATTATCTTAGACATAAAATTGGTGTTCAAAAATTAAATTAAGATTTTCAGGACATGTTATATGTACAAATGTTAGTAAAGATAGATTTGCATTGTTTTTTTTTTTTTGTTGTAGTGTTGTCACAATTAAACTTGCTAATGTTAATACTTAATAAGGTTCAAATTTGGTGCGAGTGTTGAAATAAAATTTGATTAACTTACTAATTTGTCATCGACTATTACCGATTAAGTACAACACTATTTGTACAACACTATTATTATATATTGTCTGTGGTTCTTCGTTCCTTTTGCCATTAATCTCTCAAGAATAAAACTACGTATTTCTATATTACAAAATCTTTTATTCAATAATTTCATCACACTCACGTAATGTTATTCTAAATAGTCTTAGTAATCGAATCTCCCTTATACGTTTTGGTATTTTGTTAAAGACCCGTATTGCCATCATGCTACAGTTTTTTTGATACAAGGAACTTTTGCAGCAAGCTGTTCTAAGCATTGTTGGATCCCTACTAGAGTACAATTTTTTTTCTCCAAAAGTTTCGAAAAACTCTGGGTGTTCTTTAACAAATACACCCATTTGCATAATATACAGGTTAGTGAGAGTTAGCAATCCAAGTTTCTTAAATAGTGGACGGCACGATTCTAAAGGTCCAATGCCACATATTGCCCTTACACATTTTTTCTGAACAAGAAACACTTTATTTATATTTGTAGAGTTTCCCCAAATCAAAAGACCATATCTGAGAACGGAAGCGACATATCCGTGATATGCCGTTAGGGCCGCTTTTTCGCTAGCAATTCGTCTTAATTTCTTTAATGCGAATACGAATTTATTAATTTTACTACATACTAGATCTATATGACCCTTCCAGTTGCAGTGCTGATCGATCAATATTCCGAGAAATCTATATTGATCGGTTGGCTCAATGAGCTGCCCATCGGCTCTTACGTCATATACAATTTTCTCGGAATTATTAAACCTAAAAGTCATAAATTTAGTTTTTGCAATATTGGCACATAGTTTATTATTGTTAAGCCACTCCAAGATAGAATTTGCAGCCGTGTTAAGTACACCATTATGAGTACTGGCAGTGGTTTTTTGCTCGTGAGTTATAATTAATGAGATATCATCAGCAAAAAGAATGCACTGATGGTTTATTGCATAAGGCAAGTCGTTTATATACAGTAAAAATAAAGGCGGACCCAATATACTCCCTTGGGGCACACCAGAACTACTATTTTTATATGTTGACTTATATGTTTTCAAATAATTAGCATTATCTAAAGAGCTTATCTCAACGCATTGAGTTCGATGATCATTTTTTCGATGTCCATATAACACTTGTCAAAATAGGAAGGAAACTTATTTGTCGGATAAAAGTAAACTGGCGATTGTATCGGCTCAGTTGCCAAAGAAAAAAAAAACTGGCGATTGAAATAATTACCCTTTTTTTTCTGGTGGGAAATTATCCAATGACTTCCCCCGCTCTGGGCGGAGCGGGGGGGCATGTCAGACTTGTACTGACTAAAACCCACCCATGTTTCTTCTATTGCCCTTTACGTTCCGAGGCCGCGGTATCTCTTTCGAACAACCCGCAACCCCGGCAGGCGGAGGCTCTGGCAAGCCCCTCTGCTTTGCTGACTCTCTTTGAGGCGCGCGTGAAACACGAACGCGCCGTCGACACGGCCTGTCGCCAATCGACGGACGGACGGTGAACTAAATAACTACCCTTAGGGCCGATTTTTCAGTCAATAGATAACTTTTATCCAAAGAGTAAATGTGAAGTTTTGACAGAGTGTCCATACCAGAAAGTCAAAATGATTGACTTATTCGTCGGATAAAACTTAACTGGCCATTGAAAAATCGGCCCTTAGACATATTAAAGCGTGCGAACAGATGTATGTTCTGTGCCTATTATTTGTTAGGTTACTTTGTCATATATTTTTTTTTATTATTTGATTAACGGCACTATCGGCGCAGTGGATGAGCGATCGACTGCTGCGATGCGTGTCGCGGGTTCGATCCCTACACGGAACAAATATTTTTATGACCAGGAGGTTGTTTCGGGTCTGGCTGATACGGGGGAAAATCCTAGTGTGGGACAAAGTTTTAAAAAGAAAATGCGGACTAACGCCCCCACCCTTAGGTACTGTAAAGCCTCGCGGCCCAAAAACCTTGTTTTCCAAACCTCAGTAGGTATACCCGATTCCAACACGAATAAGTATCTCGGAACTCTTGAACGGAAACATCTCCAACAACGGGAAAGCTAAAGTAATTACAGGGGTCGTAAACTAAAACAATTGAGTCTTTACGACATTCGGGAATGCGATCTGACGCGTTATTCTTGGAGGGGCCGTAAACATTCGGTTTATGTACCTAATTACATGGGTTATTACTTGGTAGGCTGGTGGGGTCGTGGACGGTTTTGGGGTAAAGAATGGGAATTTTCGTAAAGGCTCTTAAAAAATCTAAAATCTTTCGATGAAGCAATACTTGGTATTAGGGACATCGGCTATCAACTTTGTTAGTTAATTAAGAACACCTACATTCGACAAGGTAGCACTAAATGTATCGAAATTTTAACGAAAAAACTGAAAAAAAATACTATTCCAAACGTTTTGACCGTGCAGGTATTAGAATTAAAAATCATTTATTTGTATTGTACTTTTGTATGGAACAGCTCAGTTTGGATTAATAAATAAAGAAGAATTAATGATTCGTTCACATTTAAATTTGACAACACAATTGGCGCAGTGGCTGCGCGATCGACTGCTTGCGCTGCTTGAGGTTTCGATCCCCGCACGGAGTAAATGTTTGTATGGCCTTCAGATAATTGTTCCAGTTCTGGCTGTTTGGGTATGTGTGTGTGAAATGCACCCACGATACAGGTGAAGGTTCCTAGTGTGGGGCAACGTCTTTTTTTAAATACAAGTTATTGCTTATATTATCCCTTGACTAAATATTGGTACTTAGTTTCAGGATTTTTCAGACTAGCCTTTACAATGTTTAAAGTGATCCTTTCAATGTCAAAACAAGTGCGAGTCACACTCGCGCACCGAGGGTTCCGTACAAACTTACAACATAAACGGCCATATCTTTTGACTGCGTAGTTTCAGAGGGTTGATTTTTTATAGCTCCACAGGTTTGAATATCTGATTTTAATTTCAACGCAATACCCCTACGCGTTTCCGAGATAAAGGATCTTTAAAGGGTTTAGTCTTTTATTTTTGAGGTACGGAACCTTTAAAAGTAAGGACTTGGGTGTCCCCTTTATCTAACTTCTAAAAGCCACTCTTCAAGCCCACGCAACGCTTGTTTCAACGAATTCCGTTTCTGATCAAAGCAACAAAAGATCGCATCAAAATATTCTATTGTCATCGATTTGCTATAACGCATAGAGATAAAGAAATAATACTAGGACAGTGGAGTTTGGATGCGGCGCCTGTAAATAACGTCGTATCTCATTGAAATAGGGAATATTTTGCTGAAAGTTTTTGTTAACCTATTTATTTATTTCCGTTAGAGTACAGAGGGGAACTTACTGCCGTAGGGTGAATTATTATTATTCATTTATTTATAGACTACAAGTGGTCTGGACCACCTTGCGTTAGTAACAATATGAATTATCCTATGTTAGTACTTCATAATTAGAAGAGATCGAGTGCGATTAGTTAGCGCCGACATTAGCGGGCTATCTGCCCGGTCAGCTATCGATTGCAGGATAGTGTTGAGAAGCAGAGTTGTGTGATGTTGGTCGGTTAGAGGGTACCTAATAAATGGTGGGTTTGTTTCTGGTCTGCAATTGCACATACAAGGTGCAAAACCGACCACAGCATCAACGCTGCGCAACTGCAATGCCTATCTTAGTTAAACCATGGATGTTGTTGAATACCGGTAGGGTTACTATGACATCTTATAGCAGTTTTTATTCCTGTGTGAGAAAGAGATGGTGCTAGACTCCCTGTATAGCTCTGTCTCTTTCCCTCAGTGGAATAAGTTCTGCTTTATGACGTCATGGTAGGGTACCAGATTTTTTTTTTGCAGGGCATCTCGCGGTTCAACCTAGGAGTTGGCGTCTGCTTAACCGGGCGATTTCTGTGGATATCTTAAAAATTAAGACCTCTAGCCAGGGCAAAAAACTAACAAACTAAGCGACTACATGCTAAGGGCATCCCCTGTGAGGTACGACCCTCGGCTTAGGGCATCGCTGAGGGAGGACAGCAAAGGAACGTTCTGATGTGGTGGTTTCAAAGGTAGCGTATACGAACATAGTGATTTATAATTTAACTAGCTTTCTCCCGCGACTTCGTCCCCGTGGCATAGTTACTAAAAAAAAACTATATTTCTCTCCCTTTTTCTTCCCCTTATCCCACCTTTTTAGAATATGTCCGTCTCCAGGGTCCCAACTTTCTCTGTACCAAAATTTATCAAAATCGGTTTGGCCATTTAGGTGTGAAGACTTAACAAACAAACAAACACACTTTCAATTTTATAATATTAGTAAGGATATACTCTTATTGGTGCAAGGTAAGTACTTAGTAGGTACACACCTACATTTATATGGTTGCCTTTTCTACAGGCACGAAACCTCACATCAACTTTAATGTCCTTTCCACATGCATGCAATACTTAATCCACAAGTCCCCGTCGTAGGCGGAGAGCTAGTAAACTTTTATGTGCAGCATTCAACAAGCAGATGATACAATAAAACGACGACATTTATTTGATTTTTCTGTTTATCCACAAGAACAAGGTACTTCAAGCGGCGTTATAGTAACCTTATTGGTAACTATATTTTGCCGTGCGGTGTGCGCGTGTTTCTCTGTCTCTCTCTCTCATAGAAAGCTAGCCAGTTATTTTCGTTTCGTCTTTCTATTTCGCATTGAACAGTGTGGTGTCGCGACGATTATTTTTGTTGAGTGCATACGGGTTTTTTGTTTTGTGCATAACAAACAATTCTAACTTCGTTCCATCCGGGTGTCCCTTGACACCTCACAAGCTTTTTTTATTTGTTTAGTGTTTCAACTCTACAACTGTGCCGGAGCAGGTCCTATGACCTGTTTGAAACTACGAGGACGTTTAGCAGTTTTGAACTACCCACTAGACTTTAAATGCAGCTATTCTGAAATTGAATCTTGCGCATAAAGTTCACGTTAGTCTGTAATATTAATAACTTAGGTACTTTACCTTCTTATGTACTCAAATAAAAAAAGTAACAATAACCGCCGTTCTTGCGTCTAGAACTTTTAATATTTAAGCGGCAAGTGGGCGAAAGGTATGATTATAAAAAAAAAGTTATTACGTCAAAGAAAATGAAAACCATTGGAGTATAAATTAAATAAGCCTGATAACCCTCTCTACCGAGATGTTTATATATTTTACAGACTTTCTGGTTTACTCTCTGCATGGGTTTCAGAGACTATTTGATATTACACAGCAGCTACACTTGTTTGTGTACGAGTGACCCTACAATGACAGCTTAATCATGAATACAGGCATTCAAGCGGCCATTGTCAAATGATTAAACAGACGTTTTGCTACTGCCTAATAACTGTTTGAACGATATCTTATATTGAAAGTTGGCAATTTATGAAACGCCTTTCTAAGCCTTTCTTTGACTCTGCGATAAAACATCACAACCCCCTAACCACATCGGCCTCCTGATGCGGTTCCTAGGGAATTAGCAAGATTCGCAATCCTAAGCTAGACATACTCTCGTATTCCGATGACGCTATAACCCTCCTCCAGGAGAGCAAACTAGCACCAAGAGATAAATACAGACAAAAATCGCCGTTCCGTCCTCTGCGACGAGGCCTTCCTTTGAGGAAGTCTACCGGCCCTTGTAGATCCAGCTTGTCTCTTTGCTGTCGTCCTCTAGCGACATCCTAAGCCAAGGCTCGTACATCACAGGGGGTGCCCCTGGCTGGAGGCCTTACTTTAAAGCCCCCCCTCCCCACAGGATTGCCCGGCTAAGCAGACAATAACGTCCTAGATTGATTCGTGAGATGGCATTCACAAAGAAATAATAATGCGGTCTGTTACATATTTGGCAGTGCTGGATGACATAAAGCTTGCTTGTCGCACGAAGATCCCAAACACGCAGTAACGCACTCTACAGCGTATTCATACTTCAAGTTCCTTCACAAAAGAGACGGTTTCTCAAACTCCAGATATTAATATTAATAAGTTGCGGCCATTCTCTCGCTGGGTACTGTTTTCTTTATAATTCTTTGAGACAATGCGCAATGAAGGGGGGAGGGAAGCTTTTCTTAGTTTAATGTTCTTTTCAGTTTGTTTTTTTATAGTTTATGAAATAGAATAAAATGAAACACCGCCTTGACTCGTTAACTTTGTGGTCACAATACTAGCGGTTGACTTCCTGCCGATGATGTGATGGTGGCTGGTGGATGGATGACCATGCCAACGGATGATGAGAATTCCCTTATTCTCATCATCCGTTGGAGAGTGTAAACTTGTAGGTACCTGCGCACATACTTATGCACCAGTGTCCTGTCTCCCTTCATTCCAATCTGTCAGCCATAACATATCACTAACTTTGAAATTACTAAAGCTACCGAAATAAACATACAATTCTCGAATCGATTTACAATCGAAGCGTTTGTAAATGGAAGGGCTAGAAGGATGCTGTTTTCTTTTAACCTAACAGACAGATGTGTTGCTGGGGAGTTTGTTCTACCACTTCTTCCTAGCTAAAACACTAGGAAGTGGCGAAGGGTGGACGTTTTGGGGGACAGTCTCCTGTAATGTTGACGTTAAAAAGTGCTGATCAACCTTATTTAAATGAATGACTTTTTTTGACTAATACTAAGGGCCGATTTCACCAATTTATTGAGCTCGAGATCACATAATATAACACACCTTCTTGCGCTTTATTGGCTCCACCAGCACCATTGAGAGCTCGGTACCACCTTGAGGGTCTTCACAATCACATCGAATTGCTTGATTGGTTTCACCAGAACCAATGATAGCATGGTGGGACGGGTTGAAATAAAACATCTGAAAACTGATTTCACCTTTCGAATTTCGAATTTCGTTCTCTAAAATGAAGTTTCCGAGGACAAACAGCGTAATAGTTGTCACAAAAACGAAAAACGTTTAGAATTTGCAACATACCAAAGCGACTTACTGCGTCTATAAAACGAAACATGTCAGCATTTCAAAACGTTGCAAGTTATCAAAATCACAGTAAAAATATGGACAGTACGGAAACTACGTACTAACGTTCGAAACGGCACACTCACACTAACACGCGAATACGAGACCTCTAAGCGGACATCGCGGTGCTGTCAGTCGTGAGTGCCGCGTCAAGACGAGTGGTTGCATTTACTCCATAATCATAATGCATAATTAAGACAAAATCGGTTTTATAGTACCCTTTCCTTGTATCCTAATAGTTTATTTGAAGAAGATATTCATAAGAATGAGAATTCATTAAAGTATAAAATTTAATAATAAAGTATTCCGAACATGTCGTAGCATACGAAAATATTTTTAGTAAAAAAATTGTAACTGTGTAATATAAAGATATTTCTTTTTTTAATGTAGTGGTTTTTTAATTGCTATCATTTTCGGGTTAAAACCCAGTACTATGCGTTTCAAATTAGAAAAGGATTACCTTGGCTCTATATTAGAATTCTCTTATGCCTGATGCACGCCCTTCTAATACATACACGCTCTTAAATAAACAATAACCATATGAAAATAACATGAACAAGATAAATATTAGCATCACATATGCCGCGCGTCGCTTGCTGCGTCCACCGCACGCCCTTCCGGCAAATACCGAAGGACACGTTTTCATCTATCCGCGGTTCACGCCAAAAATGTAAAAGGTTACGCTATAGTGATAAAGCTCACAAGTTGTTTTGTATTAATATTAAACTGATCCGTGTTATAAACGATCTTTTTTTAGTAGTATTAACCGAAGCCATGAGATTGCTTACTTAAATTTTATTTTTTAACTACGTTTTTAACGTGATAAAAAAATCGAGTTAAAATAACAACTCGATTTTTTTATCACTACAGAACACAGAATCCGATATGATATTAAAAATAGTTCAGTTTCAAAAACATTTAACTTTGTGTGATGAGCACGATTGTTTGTTCTGTGTCTGGGTGTGATTTATCTATAATATGTACGTATTTATAAATTATATAAGTATTATATCAGTTGTCTGGTTACCATAACACAAGCTCTGCTTAGCTTGGGATCAGATAGCCGTGTGTGAGTTGTCCCAAGATATTTATTTATTTATATTTATTTAGAGTGACAACGCTAAAGCTGCAGTGGAGCGTAGGTATTTATTTCTACAACTAGGCCTAGTTTTCTTACTGTCCAGACTTATACTGTGTCAAAATTGTTTATATCATTGTGTCAATTTTATATTTCGTTTCGCGATGTGCTGCAAGCTTTTCCTATTTCTTTACGCAAAAGGTATGTCGTTGACCGGTGGATATGGGACGCTGTGCGTAGCGTACCTTTGGAGGACCAAATTTTGAAGTGATTGAACAAAAAGCGGGTGCTGTACGTCTGAAGAAGATTTCGCATGAAACAACGTACTTCTTCCAAGCTCAAATCTTCTGGTCAGTTATGAGTTCATCGGTTGTGAGTTCGTGCAACTCTGTTTATTTGTGAGTGCAGCCTTGATGAAATTCGCTGTCGTACTGGTATGGCTAAAAGAGCAATGTCCAACCTGGGAAAAATTTAGAAGACGCGACATCCGGCGGATTATTGGTCCGTGTACTGGTGTTCTCAATATTTCTTTTTTGGCTCTGTAATGTGGTGCAACAAAAGTCGTGAAAGCAGAAAAATGGATGTTTTTGAGATGTGGTGTTTGTGAAAGCTGATACGTAATCCATGGACCGAGATATGACCGTAATGTGAGCATCTCGTCCAACTCGTCCACGAGAACAACATCACCAAACTGCTTTCCTCAATCGACAGGAGCGTATTTTCTGATTTTTCAGACATATTATTATGTGTGCGTGTCTGAAAAAACGTGTAATACTGGGCCGGATAGAAAGAAAACGCGCGCAAGGCGCCTGCAATATCAAAAAGGCTATTTGAGACAGTTTCTCCCGAATGATTCGAACTACAGGAGACCGCAAACTTGGAGACGGGTCATATGTGGTTGCTCTATCCTGAGCAGTGATAGAACTACGAAAAAAGTAGAACATGAAAGTAATCTAATCAAACGATGTAATGGCTCTTGTTTTATTAATAATTGTTATATTTTTAATGGAAATAAATAAATAATAATAAATATCTTGGGACAACTCACACACGGCTATCTGATCCCAAGTTAAGCAAAGCTTGTGTTATGGTAACCAGACAACTGATATACATACTTATATAATTTATAAATACATACATATTACAGATAAATCACACCCAGACACAAAACAAACAATCATGCTCATCACACAAAGTTTGTCCTGGGTGGGAATCGAACCCACGACCTCCGGCTCAGCAGTCACGGCCACTAACCACTAGACCAACAGGCCCGTCAAATGTTTAAATAAAAAGCTTAAAACAAAGCGTATTTTCTTCAGAATATTGTAGAGAGTTCCCCGCCATCTATTGATACATCAGTTGAACTAACTTCCGACCGTATACGCAAAAATGTATAAATGACGGACTTTTTAAATTGATTTATTCCATTTAGTGTCTCAAGGACCCGAGCCTCATCGAAATCATATAACTACATTAAAATACCTACCTACTATACGCTGCTACTAATAACATCCTTACTAATATTATAAAAGCGAAAGTGAGTTTTTTTGTTTGTTTGTTACCTCTTCACGCTTTAATGGTTACACCGATTTTGATGAATTTTGATACAGATATAGTTGGGAACTAGGAGACGGACATAGGCTATTTAAAAAAAAAAAGAGTGGGTGATGAGGGAGAAAGAGGGAAGAAACAGGAAAACTTAGCGTTGCTATTACAAAACAATAAGGCGCTACCAAATTTAACGCGGGCGAAGCCGCGGGCAAAAGCTAGTTCCATATAAAGACGTGATTCACTTTATTGTCGTTTTGGGGCTTTTAACTCTATGTCATAATTTCAATAATTTTCGTCACGGTAACAAACTTTTTGAACCCTCCAAGAAGTTTGTTATATATTTAATAGAAGAAGTTGTTTTTAATCTGTGAATGCACATTTCATTGGACAAGGAAAACACAATCAGATAGGAATAAAAACCACTTTTACAAAGAGAATCTTTAATAACAAATGATTTATGTAGGTATAATTATATCACAGCGGTTGTTCCCAATGACTATGAGTTAGGCTAAAGTGAACTTATTTATCAGTACACCTACATTTTGTTAGTTTCCTTGAATGCCAATCGAAGCCAGTCTGTAGTTTGATGCTACTATTCCTGCTGTTCTGAAAATATATATTTATATTAATTTGAAATACTAAAATGTTTTTGTTGTTAGTAAATAATGGACCGTTACTGATTTATTGTTATTAACTGTTTAGTTCCTTATCCAGGCAAAATACAAATGGCTGGAATGAAGCCTTACAGCTCTGACTCTTTACATATAATTCTATATGCAGCGGAATCCATGCAAATCAGCAGACATCACTAATATCACCTAATTGCATAGAAACGTGGAGCACATTTCAACTAATAAAGGCCACCCTGTGGTTCCTAAATAACAAACAGTACCTAATAGCTTACGCCAAGTCCACAGCTGAATAAAATGAATCATTATTTGGTACTTACATGTCTGTACGAATCTATTTTACCGTCTGCAGAATACAGGTTCACCTCTTGGTTTTGTGAGATGAAATCGTGTAATAAATACCTGGTCGTCAAGGATGACAAACTGTTTTTTTCTCTCGCGTGTCAATCTTGGACGACCAACATCCTCATCGCAACGTCCACGTGAACAGTTTTTCCACTTTACGTAGCCAAATACCAACAATATCAATATTTTCAATCCTACTTACTATTATAAAGGCGAAAGTTTGTATGTATGGATGTATGGATGTTTGTTACTCTTTCACGTAAAAACTACTAAATGGATTTGAATGAAACTTTACCACAATATAGCTTATACATCAGAATAACACATAGGCTATAGCTTATACATCAGAATAACACATAGGCTACAATTTTTGAGGTTTCTAATGTGAGGTCGTAAAAAAAAGACATTTTTTGCGCTTACATTGCAAACGCTGACTGAATCCTACAAGATAGATCAAAACAATGTACTACAGTATTGTACAACTTAAAAAGGTCTACAAAAAAGTTCGTGATGGTATATGTTTATCTCTTAGGAATAACCCACAATAACCATTTTTTATCCTTTACTTTGTACGAGAAATAATGGCTTATTTACGAAGCGATTTTAAGCAATACAGTATTAATCCTTATCCAATTAAGTATCTTAAATACATTGTGCATTTAATAAAGATCAATATGGCTTTTTACAGCATGTAAATTAAATAAATATTTTCGAAGATATCACAGATTTAAAATGCAGAGTCATAGCAATTTCGGTGCCAGGCGAACGGGGCGTGGGGGGAGCGGGGTAGGTGCGGTGGGGAAGAAGTGGCTCATCGCTGAGTGCGCGACCCGAACACGGGCAGACGCGTGAGGGCAGACGTCGTAGACGGTTGTGTCCGTTTTGCGAATTTTCAAGGCACTAGCGATTTGATAAAAACGTATGGTCGCCTACTTTAAGTAATATAGGCCTAAAGTTAGTTATTGCCAGGTTTCTTTTTGGTTAGGAGTTACACGTACAAAAAGATACTTCATTTTTACGAATTACTTCATTGAAAATTCAATTACTATATAGATAGGTTACTTACAGTTAATTATAACAAACTAGCTTCCGCCCGCGACTTTGTCCGCGTGGCATAGTTACTTTAGGCTAACGCTAACTTTAACACCTGTGATGATCGAAAAAAAAATATCCTTCTCTGCCCTTTTCTTCCTTCTTTCTCCCCCTACTCTATTCTCACTTTTTTTTAGACTATGTCTGTCTTCAGAGTCCCAACTATCCCTGTAACAAAATTCATCAAAATCGTTTAGGCCATTTAGGCGTGAAGACGTAACAAACAAACTAACTAAACTAGAATAGTGCCGAGTTGATGGCAATAGGCTCAACCCTTATTACAACGGACAAACAAATGCGCATTTATGTTATAAAAAGCAAGTATTAGTGTGTCAACTTAGACAGAAGTGTATAATATCCTTATCCTTACTATCCTTACTCCTTACTTATCCTTACTATCCTTACTTAATATTATAAAAGCGAAAGTGAGTTTGTTTGTTTGTTTGTTTGTTTGTTACCTCTTCACGCTTTAATGGTTGAACCGATTTTTATGAATTTTGGTACAGAAATAGTTGGGAACCAGGAGACGGACATAGACTAATATTTTTTTGAAAAAAGTGGGATGTGAGGGAGAAAGAGGGAAGAAAAGGGAAAACTTAGCGTTGCTATTACAAATCAGTAAGGCGCAAGGGGAACTGTGTTACTCCGAATATAACGCGAGCGAAGCCGCGGGCAAAAGCTAGTAATAAATATTTTACAAAAGTGATGGCACTGTCAATACACTGACAGCTCATAGTTTGGTTTTCGACTTGATCGACACAAGTCGGGGCGATCAATCCTAACTTTAGTTAATAAATCTGATCACGTGATTTGTTCACAGCGAGGGAACGAGATAGCTACAATTTTGTAGCCTGTCTTTATCTCGCAATTGCCTATTGTCATTGTCATAATTGTTGTATATTATTGTAAGTTTATTTTATTGAAAATATGGATTTTATTGGCTGTGTAAAATAAAAAGTCTTCACGTGAGCTTTGGGATGTTTGTCGCTCAAGATCGATAAACGAGAGAAAGGAATATTTTATCAACGTTGATGCTCGGGAATTTATAACATGATTTGGATTTCACAAAACCAACACTTCTGCCTGTACTGGAGTCTATCAACGATAAATTAGTGCCAGCAGTAGAGGTCCTAAGGCTGATATGATGATGATGTGATGAATATCTAATTTAACTGGCAAATACGAGTGTGAACTCACAAAATTGGTTCACCAAGCTGACTTCCTCAAAACAATATGTTATGTGTACTTATCTCATGTGTAGTTAAAGATTTTCTTAAATAAAGTTATTTTTATTCCGAAATGGGAGCGTGTTTATCCTTTTTCATACGAAATGTGCATTCACAGGTCTACAAACAGCTCCATCCATTAACTTTAAAACAAACTTCTAGGCTTCTTCGTCGTACTACTAGGTGACTGAAAGCTAAATAGGTAGTCTGAAGAATATACGCTATTTATTTAAATAAGCACTTTATTTTTAATCCACATCCAAATTAATATAAAGTATAAGGCGCATCACATCGTGTGATTAGATTACGATGATTCATGTGAAATCTTCTTCAAATCCGCAATTTTTCGCTGTACTCGTTTTTATTCAACAACTTTAAAATGCTGATTCACTAACTTTAAAGTGTCTAATTGTTGCCATTTGCGGATGCCGATTCCCTTTTTCATTTAACACCATTACTTTAGTTATTTATAGGAATAGAAAAAAGCAAGTAACACAATGACACAACTGTAAATACAGGTTTGACAATTAATTGCATTTTGATATTCTGGCGATTTCGAGAATAATACTCGCAGTAGGTTGCTTTCCGCTGTTGCAAATGCTAAACGCACTACGTTTTTGTGAAAAAATTGCGATCTTTGAGTTCTTTGCCATGGAAACGTAAAAAGTGTTTGATCTTATGATCTTTTGCCATGGAAACGTAAAAAGTGTTTGATCTTTAGATCACGAAAACGACCTTAATCGAGATCATGTTACAAAATCGGTGAAATCCACCCTTAGGCAAGGAGCAGCTCAAGCGACTATTGTAAAATAAATAAATATCTTGGGACAACTCACACACGGCTATCTGATCCCAATCTAAGCAGAGCTTGTGTTATGGTAACTAGACAACTGATAAACATACTTATATAATTTATAAATACATACATATTATAGATAAATCACACCCAGACACAGGACAAACAATCATGCTCATCACACAAAGTTTGTCCTGGGTGGGAATCGAACCCACGACCTCCGGCTCAGCAGTCAGGGCCACTAACCACTAGACCAACAGGTCCGTGTATGTGTGATCTTAGATCGGTGGAGGCGTATTGGGTTCTCTAGGACTTCACATGAGGGCCTTTTTAGTAACAGCAGTGTCTTAATTCCATGACCTAAGTTAATGTCTCTTTTACCTGAAAAACATAGAGACCTAATAATCTAGTTGTTGCAAGTACTAAGCAGTGCTACACGAAATGCAACTTCGATTTTCAGGTCCGTGGTTTTGTACCCGGTTGATGGTAATAGGGTCGCGCCTATACATGGGATTTGTATAACTGCTATCCTTACTAATATAATAAAAATGAAAGTGAGTTTGTTTGTTTGTAACGTCTTTATGCCTAAATGGCTAAACCTATTTTGAAGAATTTTGGTACAAAGATAGTTGGGACCCTAGAGACGGATATAGGCAAGTGAGAAAGAGGGAAGAAAATGATTACAATAAATAAGGCGCTAGGGCTAAAACTACAGGTAGCAGAACCTGCAAATCAGGATAGGGGAACTGTGTTACCCCGAATTTAACGTTAGTTATGTTATAAGTACAAACATTACCCAACCCTGCAGGTGAGCAGGTATTTTGCTATACTACAAGTATTTTCTCCCCGTTGTAGTGAATCTTTATTTCACAACCTTCAGTGCCTAGAAGAATCCATTATGCATCAGTGAAACCTATCCACTACATCCGAAAGCAATAAAACCACTACCCAATATCAACTGGCGTGGAAACATAAAATGGCACTGAACTATTTACATTGCCACGCTAACGCAGACACTTTTAAGTCGAACGATCACTGCGATGTACAATATGCACAGAGAGAGATTCGCTCTTAGCACTATTTCAGAGCAAATTCATAACTATTGAAATTTATTAATATGTCAAAGTCATAGTCATAGTATTTTATTGATAAAGGATTCTTACAAGTCACAGGTTCATAATATTCATTATATTAAAAATTACAAAGCAAATAAAAAATGTCAAATCAATAAAAAATCAAAATGTCAAACAGGTAGACAGTCGGGGCACTAGAAATGGTAGCCGGCAGCTGGTTATAAACTGTCGGACCCCTAACATGAGTCATCTTGGATGATTTTATAAGTTTTAGTATTTTTTGTTTAAGTTTTTTTTCTATGTTTTTTTTACGGTACGTACTTCAAAAGGAAAAAAAACAAAGCCCTTATAGGATCACTATGTTGTTCGTCTGTCTGTCTGACTCTGTCAAGGACATTTTTCTCGGGAACGCGTGGAGGTATCGAGTTGAAATTCAAATCATGAACTAACGTCTGTGGTCCTTTGTGCAATGTGTGCAGTGAAAAAATCAAAACCTTCACGTGTATAGTACGGCCAACGAGAAGCGATACGAAAGGTCATTAACCTAAAGAACAACTGTGGCGTTGACAATCTAATATTTAGCTCTTTCCATCTTGTGCCTTTGTCGTAATGTCTCGTTCTCCCGGCAAAAACATGACAACGTTAAGACGGGTTCGCCAACATTCGGGCGGCCATTTTAGATGGGGTTTTAGCATGGGTTTTGTTTACATTTGGTATCGCTTCTCGTTGGCCGTGCTATAGGATGACTTCGGGTCGAATTTATATCGAGCCTTGTTCGTGCATTTTCTTACGAACTCAAAGCATTTATTACAAATAGACTATTACAGCAACTTATGACTGTTATGCAAACAAAAAATATGCAGCTACAGTCCTAGTCACAATACAGATTAACTTGTGAAAGTACTGTAGTTGCCCATTCACAAAGTGAAGCTACTCATGCGTAGTGTAGCCGCAGGCTCCTATGGAGTATTGCCTTTACTGGCACGACCACGAGACTCGAATAGTAAGACAAGGGACATTGACATTAAAGTTTTTACAACTGAAATATTAATGCACTGGATTTGTGAAAAGAAAAATAAAGTGACGAAGTTTCTTGTAGTTTTTTTATAGCATTACTAGCTTTTGCCCGCGGCTTCGCTCGCGTTAAATTCGGGGTAACCCTTCCCTGATTTGCAGGTATCTGCAACTTGTAGTTTTTGCCCTTGCGCCTGATTTATTGTAATAGCAAAGCTAAGTTTTACTTTTACATCCCTCTTTCTCCCTCATTTCTCACTTTAAAAAAATACCTATGTCCGTCTCCAGGGTCTCAATCTCTCTCTCTATGTACCAATGAAAATTGAAAATTCATCAAAGTCGGTTTAGCCATTTAGGCGTGAAGACTTCACTTCACTACAGTTTCGCTTTTATAATATTAGTAAGGATTGATATGACGGATAAAAGAATATCTTCCAGGTTAGGTTTTTACGAGCTGAGGAGATACTATTGCTCAAGAACATAATAATATAGATATTTTACTCAATACCTGCCCCTGTATTGGTATCAAAACTATCTTCAGGCTTGTATTAAACTTTCCAACACATCTATACTATAATATTATAATATAATATAATATTATAAAG